>CM065805.1:198231143-198969286 GCA_033398695.1 Orobanche coerulescens | reverse complement strand
ACTCAATGGTGCTTCTGATTTTTTTTTTTCTTGAAGTTTCAAAATCAAGTAGATATATATAATGTTTTTGATGTTATATATTCATTGTATTCGTAGCCGCGTTACGTTTATTGAAGATGAACATATCATTTGGTTAACTGTGGAATAGGAAAACAAAATGGAAAAGTTATACTCCCTCCGTCCGCCACCCATGTGCAACAATTTCCTCGTCCGTCCGTCCGCAACCTATGTGCATTGTTTATTTTTGGCAAATTTTTATACCACAAGTGGACTCCTTACTCCACTCTCAACACTCTTAACCAACTAAGTCAACTGAAATATTAAAACCCGTGCCGGTCAAAACAATGCACATGGTTGGTGAACGGAGAGAATAATATTTTTTTAGATGCCTTTGATTATGATCCCAAGCATCATGTGAATGGGAAGGAGGATTCTGCTTTCTAGAGTTAGAGATGGATGTTGGGTTTGTGAATTTCTTGCAACGTAATTACAAATTACAAACAAAGACAACCTATTACAATTCTAGTAAATTAAAAAATGAATGAAAGTTACAATTTAGCAGAGGCGGGTAGAACTCTTTCCGTAAGACAATTTTGCCCTGGTATAAAAGGCAGGCTGGGCAATATGTCCAAAGATACAATCACATGCTTCGAGTTATGTGCTCTACAAAACCCAAAACTCCGGCGAACGTTCAAGTGATGGAAACTGGACACGAAAAGCAAGAAGGAAATATGCTGCAATATGTGGTATGTTTGTATTTCGTTCTATGTTATGGTATATGAAATAAAATGCATAAGACCCCCTTTTATAGGGTCCAATTCCACTCCATCAAGTGAGGAGTTACTATTCGGAATTTTGGCTAGAATGAAAGAAAAGTCTTGAAGTGTTTGTCCTACATCGGTGGAACAATGGAAGGTGAAGGGGACTTCAAGCCTATAAAAAGGAGTCCAAGACTTTGGTTTTAATGCATCCCAATAAAATACACATTAAGTATTTTATTCTTTCTTTCTTGTTCTCTTGTTTTAGAGAGTAGAAAGATGTGAGTTAAATCTTTGAGAGTGTGGTGTTATTGGGTGAGGCTTGAGAGATTATAGCTGTGTGATTGTAATAATTTTTCACATAGTGGACTTTCTTCTCTCTGGAGGCCCGTGGTTTTTTCTCCGGTTTTGGAGTTTCCACGTATATTCTTGTGTTATTTATTCTTATCTATTATTGTTCTTTGGGAGGGTTGTTGGGGATCTTTGAGGCCATTTTCCCAACAAGTGGTATCGGAGCCAGGCTCGGGGGAGGTCTCGGTCTTAGAGGTTTGGAGTATGCGATGTGGTTGCAGCTTTGTCTGATCTTCCACATCAGAAACAAATTTCTATTGGTCGTATTGGAGGGTGTCTTGGTATTTAAGAGGTTCGAAGTATGCTCTGTGTAGGGGTAAAAACTGGGCGGATATTTCCCGCCCGATCCGGAGCCGTATCCGATCGGGATCGAATTTGGGATGAAAAATAGGTATCCGGTCGGATTCGGATACGGATCCGGATAGTTGAATTCGGATACGGATTCGAATTCGGATAATGCAATATCCCCCCGTATTCGAGTATTCCATATTTTATCGGATATTATCCGGATACCAATCCGGATAATAAATCCGGATATCAATATTTTTAAATTTTAAATATACTTTATTATATATATATATAACACTTTTGGACTTCAGTGTAATAAATTTTTAAACTTTCAAGAAAAAATATTTTTCAAAATTTGAAAAAATAAAAAAATTCTAGGAAAAAAATTATCTTTTCGAGAAAAACATTATTTATGGAAATTTTTATTTCTTGAAAAAATTTAAAAATATTTTACGAGAAAATTATTTTTGGCAAAAATATTTTTTCGAAAAAATTATTTTCTGGAAAAAATATATTATTTTTTCGAAAAAATAAAATTATTTCTTGATTTTTATATTTTTGAAAAAATACTTTTGCGAAAAATAAAAAAATTATTGTCCTGGAAAAAAAATTATATTTCGAAAAAAATTATTTTCTAAAAAAATATTTTTAAAATAAATGTATTAGCCAAACACTTTAATACTAACTTATAAACTATTTGTTTCATATGAAATGTATTTTAGAAGAAATGTTCTATTCAAGTAAATAGAAGGGCAATTATATATATTATAATAATGGTTAAAAATAATTAAATTAATACTCTTTAGTCTTTGCTAAGTATGGAGCTTATGTTTTTTATGGGAGAGACTGAATAAGTAAAAATGAGGGAACCTTATTATGAAACGATTTTTAAAAAAAATTACTATAATTTGCATTAGAACTTTTATGAAATATTGTGTAGGTAGTTTTTTTATATGCTGCAATCACTTCCAAACGATTTTTGTATGACACGTATTATCCGATTATATTTATTCGAATCCGTCCCGAATCCGTCTTGTATCCATCCCTGTCCGTATCCCGAATAATCCGAATTCGTATCCGTATCCGGCCTTCCGTATCGACTCCGAATCCGAGAGAAAATATGGGTTAAGATACGGAAGAGCACTATCACTTTGTATCCGATCCGTTTTCACCCCTAGCTCTGTGGTTGCAGTTCTATCTGATCTTCCACATCAGAAACGAGGATTCTGTTGGGTTTGAGATACGGATACGATGTCAAGGTTCAGTCCCATGAGGTTCGATGTAGAGAAGTTTGACGGAAGGATCAATTTTGTCTTGTGGCAAGTTCAAGTTAAGGATATGTTGATACAATCCGGGTTACACAAGTGAATGAAAAGTATGTCGGGTTTGAGTAGTCTTTGAAAGTGCAGAGAATATGGGCATACTGCTTGATCTATGAAGATCAAGGTGGAGCTGGTCAGGCAAATAGCTCCGTTGCTATCATCATGATTGAAGAAGATTTCCTCTTGGGAGGGAATGTGCATTCTTATGGCATGTTGGAGTTGTCATGAAAAAGGATGTGATGGTGTTAACTGGTCCACAAATTACACACAAGGCATTGGCTTGGCATAGATGCGGGGTGTGTGGTGGATGTTATGTCGATGGCTGAAGGACTTCCACAGGAGCCAAGAGATGGGAGTAGCACCATAAATTTTCAGCAAGTTTTTCGAGAGCCGAGGTGAAATTCTTAGAAGGGATCTTTTTAAGTGGTGATACTCTTTTATGGTGGAGTATGATAGTTCTCTATTTTTGAGAATTATGATTGTTGGTTCAGACAATGGTTGCCGGTGTCGCAGAGAAGATTTTTTTTTTATTTAGCCAAGGTGGAGTTTGTTGGGAATTTTGGCTAGAATGAAAGAAAAGTCTTGAAGTATTTGTCCCACATCGGTGGAACAATTGAAGGTGAAGGGGACTTCATGCCTATAAAAAGGAGTCCAAGGCTTTGATTTTAATGCATCCCAATAAAATACACATTAAGTATTTTATTCTTTCTTTTTTGTTCTCTTGTTTTAGAGAGTAGAAAGATGTGAGTTCAATCTTTGAGAGTGTGGGTGTTATTGGGTGAGGCTTGAGAGATTATAGCTGTGCGATTGTAATAATTTTTCACATAGTGGATTTTCTTCTCTGGAGGCCCGTGGTTTTTTCTCCGGTTTTGGAGTTTCCACGTATATTCTTCTGTTATTTATTTTTATCTATTATTGTTCTTTGGGAGGGTTGTTGGGGATCTTTGAGGCTATTTTCCCAACAGTTACTACATTTTATAGTTCCATTAATTCTCTTTAATCCTTGGTGAAGAGTTATCTCCATAAATAGTCTCATTTAATCGGACGTTACATTATGGAGTGTGAATAGTCATATTTGAAGTTGAGTTCTCAACTTTGGCTCATTTTAGCGGGACCAAATATCGCCAGGATTTCGAGCTTCCAAAATTCACTAGGTTTTCAACCACCAAAGTCGGGTGAGTTTTATCTGAAAAATCTGGGTTTCCAACCTCCAAAAAATCAACTGGGTTTTTCAACCTCCAAAAATCAACTGGGTTTTCATTTAAAAAAAATTGACTCGGTTTCAACCTCCAAAAATCAATGGGTTTTTTCAACATCCGAAAAATCGGTGGGTTTTCAACCACCAAAAATCGGTGAGTTTTTAGCTGGAAAAATCGGTGGGTTTTCAACCTCCAAAAAAGCGGCTCGGTTTTCAACCACCAAAAATCAGTGGGTTTTCAAACTTGACTTATTGCGGTTGGGTCTCCAAACTTGGTGATTGCATTGGGCTTGTTGCCAAAAACTATTATAGTTCTGACCCAAGCTCCCAAGGCCCAAGTCGCCACGTTGACCCAAAATCCAATAGCCAAGAACCAAGAACCAAGCCCAAGCCCAAGCCCGAGCACACGCGCAAGCCCGAGCCTGTGCCCATGCCCGAGCCCGAGCCCGAGCCGAGCGAATCCGGCAGGCTGGCGGCGATGCGCGTGTGGTCTTTGCATCGTTGGCCCACTAGTGTATACTACTAACTAGTCAAGAAGGCTTTAATTTTACAATGTGGGAAACTTTTCGTACCCACTTTAACTCTTCACCATTTTAATTAAATAGCCAACTTTAGTCATTTATTTCTCACTCACCGGAAATCAGTTTTGAGAAAATTAAAATCCTACGTCTATCTTCTCGAAACGTAGATTCACAATTTAATATTTAATTCCCAAAAAATAAATATCTTGTCATCATTAAATTAGTTTAAATTGAGTCAAAACTTATTTTCTAAAACCAATTTCCAATAATCCCACATATGAGTGAAATAAATGCATGCATGAATGCGGACTCATATACTCAATTTACGTAAAACATTCTTTGTATGGGGAAAGTTAGTTTGTGGCTTTGAACCTTACTTAGTAAAATATCATCGGGTATCGGCGCCTTAGTGGACACGGTTCCTTGAACTAATCCTCCTTGGTGTATACGGTCAACGACACTTACACAACAATATCTCAACACCTTGTTCTCATAGTTGTGTCCGCTTTGGCCATGGACAACATCTTGGTTCCTAAGTGTTTATTCGAGGCGGCCCATCCTCACACTTAGATAGGTGGTCTCCTTTTATAAGTTATCCTGCAATACTTCTCATTTTCAAGGACAAGGAACCATTAAAAGTCCAGAGACTTAACCTCACCACAACCACAGGAGTCAGCACTTACTCTGCTCTATAGGGATGAATTAATATAAGTGCTATTCAATAGAACTTTCATAACCTTGTTTTCCCATTGAACCAGGTTTCTGAGATCTCCAGCCTTCAAGGTTGCGTTACCACTATGATCGTTCTTTCAAGATGTGAATTTTAATCCCATTCCCTCTAGCAGTTTATGAAATTAATCTCTGTTCAGACCTTTTGTGAGTGGATCCACTAAATTAACATTTGACCTCACATAGTCAATAGATATATCTCCATTTCTGATCATTTGTCGCACGATATTATCTCTCCTACGAATATATCGAGGCTTACCATTATATATAAGACTCTGTGCTCTTCCAATTGCAGCTAATTGGCTATCGCAATGGATCATAACACTTGGCACAGGCTTATTCCAGCATGAAATATCATGAAGCTATTCAGCTTCTTCTCCAGCTTTATCTAGAGCTATAAATTCTGATTCCATGGTGGATCGGGCTATACAAGCTTGCTTGCTTGATTTCCAAAATATAGCTCCACCCCAAATAGTAAATATATAGCCACTTGTAGAGTAAGAGTCTTTCGTGTCTGAAATTCAATTAGCATCAGTATATCCTTCCAAAACTGTAAGATAATTACTATAAGATAGCCTATAACTTAGGGTGTACTTTAAGTATCTTAAAACCCTAGTCAGTGCATTCGAGTGCACTTTTCTCAGATTACTCGTAAACCTACTCAACTTGTTCACAACAAATGCCAAGTCTGGCCATGTACAATTCGTAATGAAACCTTCAGGTTGTTCCATAGAAATTTCTTCTTCTAATTCACCATTGAAGAACGCAGTTTTCACATTCATTTAATGATTATCGAGATTGTGCAATGCAGCAATATCAATAAGCACTCGAATGGAAGTTATTCTGGTTACTGGTGAATATGTGCCGAAGAAATCATAACCTTCTTGCTGTTTAAACCCTTTGACAACAAGTCGGGCCTTAAACTTGTCTATTGATCAGCCATCTTTGTATTTCCTCTTTAGGAGCCATTTGTAACACCCCCAGATCGAACCGGGAATATTACACGCCGCAGACCCTCTTTGTGAGGATCCACCAGGCTAGACATCAAAACAACACATTACATTACATACCGACGAATCAAAATAACGAACCAATAGACCGATTTGGTCTTTCGACACTGACTTACAAATAAAAATACATAAATTCATCCAGACTCATACCCACGCAAGGGTAAGATAATTACCACCACAAACAATAAGACAGCGGAAAAGACAATACAATGGACTCCGACTAACTGAACCCAAAACTGGACTTCGTGTGATTAGTATCATTCGTCTTTCATCATCCCTCGTACCGATCCTGTCTTGCTCCCGAAAACCTGCGTGTACCTGGACACAATACAAATATCCACCCCCCGATTACTCGGGGGTTAGCAAAACTCCACTGTTTCGCTAGTGCAAGTATAAAGTGCAAATACGAGCCATACACAACATTCCGAGAATATAACGAAAGACTTCCCGAGATATATATAGTTACAAATAGTTCAAGTCTTGAAAGCAGAAACGAAGAAAGTAAGCATTTTGAAAATATTTCCAAATCTCGGGAGTTTTGAAAACATCAGAAATTGAAAAGTTCTTAATTCCTCGAAAGCCATTTAGGGTCACAGCCCCAAAGTTCATTTTCCAAAATACAAATCCGTTTAACAAATTACGGGGTCCACGACCCAACCATTCCGATCACAAAACACAGGGTCCACGACCCGGTCATCCACTTCAATTCACTTACAAGGACACATTACACATAACACATTATTCTTATGCCATTCTAGCCAAGCACCAAGACTCGATATATAATGTCTCTTGACCCCGGCGTAAAGCATTGTGATACTCGGACATATCACAATTAATCATCAAAACATCAACATCAATATCACGAAACCACACTTGGTAACCCGTGGCCGTACCCATCGATGCTCGGCCCCCAGAGGCCCGTCGGACCATCCCGGTGGGAAACCACTTCGCGGCCGTACCTATTAGTATCGACCCCGGAGGTCCGTCGAACCGTCCCAGTGGAAGAACATCAACACACGCACCCAAGTCCACTTAGTGGCCGTACCCATTAATCGGCCCCGGAGGCCACATGCGATCCCCAGGTGGAAGAGTAACAACTCACATATTTCAAAACCACAACTCTCAAAGGTCAAACACATAAAATATATATATAGTCGAGGTACCTTGCTAGAATGGCCATATTATCCAACACGTACTCACGACCCAGAACTATAACAATTCACAAGGAAGCACAATATTTCAACAGCACCGAACGACACAACTAATATCACACAAACTCACATGTTCATCCATAAACACGTGACTCCAAGCACATAATTTGACAAAAGAATTACACTTCATATTTACCAACGACATAATCATACGCAATGACATCACAAGAAAGTAAGGTGATTCTATACTCGACACTAGCACACATATTCAACTAAGCACATTAATTCCCGACACACACGGGTCACCTTTACAAAAACCATGATGGTAAATATACCGATTCTTTTGAAAAATGGTTATTAATATTTATTTAGCACATATCGACGATTAACAACCATAATATCCACAAAACACTTAATGTATGGGCAAGATACTTGCCTCGAAAAACCACAACGCGGAGAATAGGCCGAAGTAGGTTGGCACGAACCGACTACGAACTCGCCGACTCCACCGAACGACAATCCGCAACAAAGAACTACGAACGAAAACAATAACAACGAAAATGAATTCCAAAGTACGACCCAAAGTCGCTGAATTCAAAGAACAAATGACGAAAGTTCAAGCGTTTCCCCCAAAACGGCCAAGAACACGATTCGTTCCGTCAAAACCCGAAAACGAAATTCCAAGTTGAAATATGGATATACAATCCATAGAAAATGTTTAACAACATCATTTAACCACAATCGATCCATCAAAAACGGATGAAAAACGAGATCGAGAACAAATCCCCCAAAAAGTCAATTTGAAGGAAATCAAGAAATATACTTCGATTCGACGAAGAACAATAGATTAAATGATGTTAAACACAATAATACTATCAAGATTAATCATACCCATCATGAATTAATCAACAATACGGAACGAATCGGACAAAAATGCAAAACCCCCCAAATTCACGAAATTAGGGTTCTAAGGAAGATTACCTTGATTCGCTGGATCAAAGGATGATAACGGATGATTGATTGATGATATGAACTCAAGAACTTCATGGATTTGGTGTTAAACAACATGGCTCCATGGTAAAATCACCCTCAGCCGCGGAAGAGAAGGAGAAGAAGGATAAAAATGGCCAAAAACCCGTGTGCAGGACCATAAATAGGCTGCCGCATGTCATGCCCGGGAGTGTGCCGCGACACGGGGCCAAAAATGGCTCCAGTGGTCGGCGGTGTGCCCGGCCGACGTGTGTCACGGCACCAGTCTGATCGGTTTGGCGAAAAAATGCACGAGTGTGCCGCGGCCCTGCCGGCATGTGCCGCGGCCACCAGACGGCTGCTCGGCAGAGGCTGCCGAGCACTACGGCCGTGACTCGGCGAGGCTGCCGAGTACTACCGGCCGTGACTCGGCGAGCTGCCGAGCACTACCGGCCGTACTTGGCTGCTGCACAGGCCTGGCCATGACTCGGCCAGCTCTCCGGGCCCGACGGCGACGACCCCGAAACCCGAACCTGAATACGAATCGATGATACGGTTACGACGTACTCGCAAAGACAAATCTAATAGCAAAGAGAACACACAATTCCGAATATTCGAAGGCTCGGAATTCGACAACGGAAGTAATTACCCAAAACTTTGGGAAATTACGAAAATGGCCCAAAACGTCCGAAAATCACGATACGCGATCGAAACACCAAACCAAAGCTCGCAACATGAATAATAACATTAAATGAACTTACGAGAAACTCGAAACAACAGTTTCGGACGAGATTCGCAAGAATCGAACTCAAGTGCGGAAAAGTCGCTAAAAAGCTCGGAACTCAACAAAACGATACCGAAACGAACTCGGATGACAAAAAGTGCAGAATTAATCATTCTCGAAATGACGAAACGGTCATGAGCGAGTCATCAAAACGGAGTCCGGCCGAAAAAGAAATTTACCGAAAATCGAAGATTGCGGATATTACATTCTACCCTCCTTAAAAGAAGTTTCGTCCCGAAACTTAAAACAAGTAGGGAGAAGCAATATCCCGCCAGGAAAACTCAACGAGATACGCAAGGAAACGCGTAACTTACGCCCATCGGCGAAACGTTACAAGCAACGCAAAGGAATATACGGCGTGAAAACACGCTCCACGACGACCAACACAACGTCGCCGTTAGGGATATAATAAAACCAACAAGTGACAAGCGTCATCAAATGGATAATACAATCAAGTCAATTATCCAAACAATCACAAAACACAATGGACGAAAATCAATACGATTGACCAATCCAACGGTACATCAATCAAAACGCGAGCCAATCGATGAACAAATACGGAATTCCACCGCCCAAGGGTTGGAAGATCGAAAACGAGACTAATTTTTCGAACTTGGAAAGGTCACAACGATATATAGATCAATTTGGGACAATATCAGAACTCGCTCGAATGACAAAGTTGAGAAATAACACCAGGTCAGAAGCATCAACGAACACAGTCGAGTCGATACGGTTGGACGAAACAGAAGAAGAGAAAGAAAGAAAAATGTGGGTATTACATCATATCACCTTTAAAAGAGGTTTCGTCCCGAAACCTAAACAACGAGAACGAAGTGCTGGAATAGCAACCTTCCCGACTATACGCTCTTGGTCCACATCCGATCTTCATGGCCATTAGTATCGTGGTCATGACTGTGTCCTCTGCCCAACGGCATACTAAGCGGATCCCCACTCAATACGATTGCACAACTTCGTAAAATATTATACTAAAGTACCAACTCAGCATGACATATCACATAAGGTAACCAATAACAACTCGAAAAGAAAATCCACGAGGTATCCTTTTAAAGGAAATCTTTTGAAAATCCTTGGATTTGTATGCTATTTAAAATAAACTTTAAAAGTACTTTTGGTACCTCGGGTTGTTTCATCAAAACTTGTAAACACCATACTTTAACCGTCTCATTTGAAATCATTTGAAGTCATCATGCCTCTACGTATCATCATCGCCGTTAACAACTAACAAGTTAACCATGCAAGATCATCAAATCATTCTTACATACTCTAACATTTCCGAATCCGAGTTTGAACTTTACATCGAGTGAGATTTTTCATCTTTCACTATATATTTTTGAAAATAAAAATCGCATTGGTTTTTGAAATAAAATATTTTTATGGTGTGAAAGTTTTTTTGAAAATCATTCACTCGAATTATTTGAAAATGCAACAATACGTTAAAATCATTTTCGAAAATTCTCCCAACACTTCACAAACATCAACGACGGTAATATTTTACAAAATGTTCAAGGTACTTTAAAACAACTCTTTCAAATACCGTCGAGGTTTTATTTGAGAATCCTAGGCCGGCTCGCAAATTTCAAACAATTTCCAAAGTTCATACGAAGCCGCCGGCTAATCGCACTTGCACAAACTTATGAAAGTTTTAGAAAAGCGTGTTCGAACACACTCGCGGCAGACATAATTTATCATTTTGCCGAACTCAATCAATTATCACTTAGCGCAATGAAAAAAAAATCATAACGCACATTCATACAAAACAGTTGTCATTACTTGACAACACACATAGAATACAGTCCCGGGTGATTGACTGCTAAGGCTAGGCCTAACGGCTAAAAGAAATGTAGTTCCCTAGCCTCTGTCCAGACTGACTAACGCGCGCTACAACACATAATTAGCGTGCGCTACCCATGCTGCATTAGCGCGCGCTAGCCTTACACTTAGCGTGCGCTAACGGTTCTATTTTAGCAACATGATTGCGAACATATATACGACATTACTGGAATCGAAGGTCACAAATAAACAACAATAATATTCGAATCTCAAAGCCATCGATTCACATAATTACAACACATCATGAGCAACCATCAAAAGGCAATTGTCATTCAAAACCGAAAAAAGCACGGGTCACGTCTTGAGTATATTTTGTAGAACTCATTTGAGTTCAAAACTCCTGTTTTGAAAACTTATAGTATACAGTGGAAAAGAATTATCAATAATTCGAGTTTTCAGAACTTACAGCCTTGAGGTCAACATACGAAAATCAACTTTTTCCTCCCTTGGAGGACATTTTAAAAATTTTACGTGACTCTCCCCGAAAGGATTCGAAAACTTAAAATTTCAAGGTTTATACCCTTGCAAGAAAAACGGTCTATACAAAGATACATTCAGCAATATCATTCTACATATTAGCGCAAGACGGGAATCAACAAATATATGTCACTTACTCACGATGCACCTTCAAATACTAACTACATAACACAAAATCACACAGGCTCGTATAGCTCGTGGTACAACCCATAGTAGGGAGACTTACATCCACAGATCGCACGAAGATGATGGCTGCACCCTGATACTAATCACGGACGACACTCCAAACGACGCGTCACGACATGACTCAGTCAGACAAAATCTGACAATACAAGACTCAACAACACATAACTCGACCCGACAGCCTAGGTTTTCTCAACCTAAGCTCCGATACCATAAATGTAACACCCCCAGATCGAACCGGGAATATTACACACCGCAGACCCTCTCCGTGAGGATCCACCAGGCTAGACATCAAAACAACACATTACATTACATACCGACGAATCAAAATAACGAATCAATAGACCGATTTGGTCTTTCGACACTGACTTACAAATAAAAATACATAAATTCATCCAGACTCATACCCACGCAAGGGTAAGATAATTACCACCACAAACAATAAGACAGCGGAAAAGACAATACAATGGACTCCGACTAACTGAACCCAAAACTGGACTTCGTGTGATTAGTATCATTCGTCTTTCATCATCCCTCGTACCGATCCTGTCTTGCTCCCGAAAACCTGCGTGTACCTGGACACAATACAGATATCCACCCCCCGATTACTCGGGGGTTAGCAAAACTCCACTGTTTCGCTAGTGCAAGTATAAAGTGCAAATACGAGCCATACACAACACATTCCGAGAATATAACGAAAGACTTCCCGAGATATATATAGTTACAAATAGTTCAAGTCTTGAAAGCAGAAACGAAGCAAGTAAGCATTTTGAAAATATTTCCAAATCTCGGGAGTTTTGAAAACATCAGAAATTGAAAAGTTCTTAATTCCTCGAAAGCCATTTAGGGTCACAGCCCCAAAGTTCATTTTCCAAAATACAAATCCATTTAACAAAACACGGGGTCCACGACCCAACCATTCCAGTCACAAAACACAGGGTCCACGACCCGGTCATCCACTTCAATTCACTTACAAGGACACATTACACATAACACATTATTCTTATGCCATTCTAGCCGAGCACCAAGACTCGATATATAATGTCTCTTGACCCCGAGCGTAAAGCATTGTGATACTCCGGACATATCACAATTAATCATCAAAACATCAACATCAATATCACAGAAACCACACTTGGTAACCCGTGGCCGTACCCATCAGTATCGGCCCCCAGAGGCCCCGTCGGACCATTCCCAGGTGGGAAACCACTTCCGCGGCCGGACCCATTAGTATCGACCCCCAGAGGTCCCGTCGAACCGTCCCCAGGTGGAAGAACATCAACACACGCACCCAAGTCCACTTCCGTGGCCGTACCCATTAGTATCGGCCCTCAGAGGCCACATACCATCCCCAGGTGGAAGAGTAACAACTCACATATTTCAAAACCACAACTCTTAAAGGTCAAACACATAATATATATATATATAGTCGAGGTACCTTGCTAGAATGGCCATATTATCCAACACGTACTCACGACCCAGAACTATAACAATTCACAAGGAAGCACAAGATTTCAACAGCACCGAACGACACAACTAATATCACACAAACTCACATGTTCATCCATAAACACGTGACTCCAAGCACATAATTTGACAAAAGAATTACACTTCATATTTACCAACGACATAATCATACGCAATGACATCACAAGAAAGTAAGGTGATTCTATACTCGACACTAGCACACATATTCAACTAAGCACATTAATTCCCGACACACACGGGTCACCTTTACAAAAACCATGATGGTAAATATACCGATTCTTTTAAAAAATGGTTATTAATATTTATTTAGCACATGTCGATGATTAACAACCATAATATCCACAAAACACGTAATGTATGGGCAAGATACTTGCCTCGAAAAACCACAACGCGGAGAATCGGCCGAAGTAGGTTGGCACGAACCGACTACGAACTCGCCGACTCCACCGAACGACAATCCGCAACAAAGAACTACGAACGAAAACAATAACAACGAAAATGAATTCCAAAGTACGACCCAAAGTCGCTGAATTCAAAGAACAAATGACGAAAGTTCAAGCGTTTCCCCCAAAACGGCCAAGAACATGATTCGTTCCGTCAAAACCCGAAAACGAAATTCCAAGTTGAAATATGGATATACAATCCATAGAATATGTTTAACAACATCATTTAACCACAATCGATCCATCAAAAACGGATGAAAAACGAGATCGAGAACAAATCCCCCAAAAAGTCAATTTGAAGGAAATCAAGAAATATAGTTCGATTCGACGAAGAACAATAGATTAAATGATGTTAAACACAATAATACTATCAAGATTAATCATACCCATCATGAATTAATCAACAATACGGAACGAATCGGACAAAAATGCAAAAAACCCCAAATTCACGAAATTAGGGTTCTAAGGAAGATTACCTTGATTCGTTGGATCAAAGGATGATAACGGATGATTGATTGATGATATGAACTCAAGAACTTCATGGATTTGTTTTTAAACAACGTGGTTCCATGGTAAAATCACCCTCAGCCGTGGAAGAGAAGGAGAAGAAGGAGAAAAATGGCCAAAAACCCGTGTGCAGGACCATAAATAGGCTGCACAGTGTGCCACGGCCCAGCGGGAGTGTGCCGCGGCATAGGGCCAAAAATGGCTCCCAGTGGTCGGCAGTGTGCCGCGGCCCGGCCGACGTGTGTCGCGGCACCCGGTACAGTCGGTTTGGCCGAAAAAATGCACGAGTGTGCCGCGGCCCTGCCGGCATGTGCCGCGGCCCACGGTCGTGTCCAGCCGTGTGCACGATGGAACACAAGATCGTGTGCACGGCCGTGCCCACGATGGTACTCACGGTCGTGTGCACACGGTCATGCCAGCCATCGTGCGCACACGACAGCATCAGACGCATGACCGTGGGTAGGTTGCACACGATCGTAACACACGATGGCCACGATCGTGTGCATCCATCGTGTGTAACACAGAGCCAACACATTCATCCAAAACTGTCTAAATACAACATAAATATTGTACAACACACCATAAACCATTCTACATGTCTAAAGACAACATAAAGATTTTAGCAGCTAAACCATATCGATATTTCTTAATATATTTTTCATTTAAGTTCCTTGATTTGGTGCCTTGCTCCTGGGTTTGCAGAGACGAGTCGATCCAAGTACATGCACGCGAAGGGGCCACAACTGTGATTGTCGTTTTGTATGAACTGTAGCTCTCGTGGCATAATTTTGAAACTCATCTCCGTGTCATACTTCGTTTTCGATTGGTTGTTCATCCAATACCCAGATTGAGCTAGCACACGAGGCATCAGACGCATAATCGGTCGCAGTTGGTTGAATCGATATCGACCATCTTCGTGGTGGTGTGACAAGGAATCGTACAACTCCACGGTCCATGCTATGATGTCAATCTTGATAGTCACCCAGTGGCTTTGGTCGAGGCAACAAATGGCAATGATCTGTTCAAACAAAATATGAAATCATATAAGATCATCACATCAAACATAGCGAATCATTTATAAATATAAATTTCAAATGGCAACAAATCGTCAATTATTTATAAATATAAATTTCAAACTTACTTCGTTGCAATTTAACCATGGAACCGCATGTGGTGTATCAAGACCTGTCATGTAGTCCTCGATGCATTTAGGAATTTTCCACTCCTTGTAAACCGGCTTCCCCGTCACCTTGATGCCAAGTGGATCATCCGGATGGAGTCTTGCAAACTCGTTGGCCAAAACTAACTACAAAAAGCCAAACCACAAAATTAAAAAAAAATCGATATCAAACCAATGATATACAAGTGAGTAGGTTATAGAACTTACGTAAAATAGGGAGCCGGCAAGTACAGTGCCAACTCTACCGACACCAACACTACGGACTCCCCTCCGAAGCCTCGCTCGAGTCGCAAGCACATAACAGTCTATCACCTCGGCATCAAAGTCTTCATGGCTAGACTCTATCCGGTCAAATAACGCCTGGGTGAGAGCATGCCCGGTCTCAAACACCGGACAATAGCATCACGTGGTGCTCCCTTCTAAGCTGTAGGTACAACTTCTTGAGCCTCGCTATCTCTCGGGAGGCGCAACCACAAAAGGCTCTCGAAGAGCGGCGGATGGTCGACTCACTCGCGGTGGAAGACTACGCTCACCCAAATCTGCGTTCGCACTCTCACCATCTTCGTCACCCTCGGATCCCTCTCACAACTATAACGATCGAGAGTCAGATAATACGCTCGATCTCAAAACTGGCTGCTCGATCCGAAATGGAGGTTGCTGCCAGACCACCACCCTCAACTGCGAAACATCGCACCGTAATGATGCTCGTCCTGAAACGGTCGAACATCGTCCCATATCTGAAACGGCGCCTCAAATGGCTCATACTGATGCTCGTAATCAAGGGGCTGCTGAGTCCGCTCAACAGAATGATGAATCTGAGAATGGTGACTGTGCTGGACCTCAGAATGGTGGGTAGGCGGATGCTGAGAATGGTGACTCGGCTGACGCTGAGAATGGTGACTCGGCTGACGCTGAGAATGATGACTAGGCTGACGATGAGAATGGTGACTGTGTGCTGCGCCAGAGACTGAGTGACGTGGAGGGTCAGGAATCCTCCGCTGGGCGCTGCTAACAGATGCAGAATGACGAGGCCTATCATGGCTCCCAGCTGAGTAGTGTACCGGGCTCCTAGAACGTCTATGCATAGGTCCGAAGAAATCCACGATCCCAGAAAGCACCCGGCGAGAAACTCGAGCAATAAATCCGGACTCAGAATCGTCGTACAAGATCGCCTTCAAACGGAGATCAAAGTACTCATCCCTGCTCGTGTCCTGGGTGTGGTCCGGACAAGGAAGTCCGTGGACACAACACACCCTCTCTGGTTGCCTCTCCCGGTCCGATGTCTCTGCACCATCTACTGGTGGGGTACTCTGCCGGCGTCGCTTCGACATTTTATGTGCCGACTCATATGTAATCAATTTTCCAGCAGCCTTCTTCAACCTATCCATAACTTTCTTCCTCGGGATCGGCGCAGGCTCATCCTCCTTATTCCTCACAGGCTTAATGAACTTAACGTCATATGGCGAGCCATTCTCAAAGCTCAGGTAGTAGTACTCAGCCTCATTCTCCTCCAGATGCGGTAAAGAGGGAAGTACTTTGTGCTGCAACAATAGTCATTAAAGCATACCATTAGATAGGCAATCACATAATGTTGAAGAGATGAGTGAAGTTAGGAGAAAATACGTTTACAAATTTATGTACCTTATCGTCGAAGAAATGAGTGAAATCATAAAACATCTTCCTCGTAGTCCACATCAAACACCGGGGGACTTGAACAGTTTTATCTCGAATACCACACAATGCTCCCAATGCAGGAATCATCTCATACGACCATATTTGTAAAGCCCAAACAGGACCATAGAAGTGATAGTCCTTGTGCTCTTGTCCCTCCTTCATGGCAACGTTGCCTATGTAGTAAGATAAAACCCCAAAGGCATAAGAACCCCAAGGAAACATATCCCACTGCTCGAAATCCTCCACTAATGCCCATGCCCATGTCTCGACCATCATGTCGTCACGGCATAGGATAAAGTAGTAGTATATAAGCAAATTGGCAACCTTGACATAATCTCTTATGTCTCTACCAAAATCTCGAGCATTGAACCTCTTCCGCAGAACACTAACCTTAATGTTTTTGCCATGGAGTATTCTGTGGAAAATACCGTCGGACGGAAGGAGATGGTCGTCCTGGGGATGGAAGGTAGAGTTTCCAAAATGGAGTCCCGTGATCAAGGCAAAATCACGGGCCGTAAAACGAATGGTCCTCCCGCAAACCTGGAACCACGACTCATCCGGGGGGATTTGATCACCCTCCAATTGACGAGCAATCAAGTGATGTAGGGCAGTATTTGAACTCCCATTCCTCCTAACTTTAATCAAGCGCCCAGGACCCCCTCGGTCAAGCTCTCGATAGCTCGATCAGCAACAGCGGAATTGCGGCCCATACTTCTTAATGTCTCAATGATCTCTTTAAATACCGCCTCCCGTATGTAAAGATTCACTTGACGTGTAACAAAACGCAATGTAGGTCTCTTCCATACGCAACCAGTCTGCAATATGGACATACAACTCATAAGAATATGATAAAATGCTTAAGAGAACGAAAAAACACGATCGCATGCACACGATCGATGCCCGTCGTGTGAAGACCATCGTGTGCCACACGACGGGCAACGATCGTGTGCCTGCGATCGTGTGCAAGGCAGGAGCTTTTGCACTTCTAGCACACGACGGCACACACGATCGACGACCGTCGTGTGTAGCCATCGTGCCCACGAAAGACCATCGTGTACACGATGGTCTCATCTTTTTCAGCACGATCGTGGGAAGATGAACAACCATCGTGGCACGATCGTGTGTGAATGAAAATACACTAACCGGCGGCTCATTGACGAATTGCTCTTCAGATGGAGTGTCACTAGCGGAACTTCTGGCGTCTTCAGATTCTCTGTGGTAGTCGGAGGTCGACATTTTCTGGCCGGCGAAGGGTTTCACGACGGGGAGACTTTTTTTGCAGAGAGGAGGAGAGTTTTTTGGCAGAGGAAAATATTGAGTTGTGGGACCGTTTTTTTATTGTTGTTTCGTTTTAATAATCTTCCTTTTTCTTTCTTAGTTTCTTTTTTTCTTTTATTGGTAGACTTTAAGGGTAATAAAGTCTTTTAACACATTTTGGTATAAAAAACTTATAGTTTTATGAATGGGGATATATAACTTGTTACCTTTATGCTTTGGTACTAAAAAACAGAGATCCCATAACTATATGGGTTGAGATAAACATGCATAGTAAATTCACCTTTAAGTCAGATTTTGGATGAGTACAGTTATATAAATTATAAACTTTCGAGTGGTTGAATTCTTGTCTCATCTTTTTATTTTTTGTTATGTTTTGCGGCGGTGAGGAACTTTAAGTGGTTGAACCTAACTAATAAGTATAACTGACGAGTTTTTTACATTAATAAATTTAATTAAAAATATATATAATTTTATTTTGTATACATATGTATACATATATACATATATATATTATACTGTTACGCATCTGGAGCATCACGTTAACTCTCTCGTATGTGGTATTTTTTATCAGTTAGATTCTTATTTATTTAAATCTCCTATTCCACCTTAATTTTCAATGACATTCCATTAGTTGAATAATTAAGTAAATATTTATAAATGTGTACTTTACTCCGTATATTATTTTAATTTAGTCATTTGTTGAGTTGGCCAAATAAATTATTTTATTCTTATTAGAATAATTTGATAAATTATTAAGGAACCTCAATAGCTCCAATATGCAAGGTAACATGAATGGCTCAAATATGTAAGTATATTTTTTTTTAAATTTCTAATTTATATATGCATAAACATTTTTTTTATATTTTTTTTAATAACTTGATTCTCTTCACTTCCAAATAAATATATAATGTATTCATAGCAATACGGATTTGGAGTACCACGTTAACTCTCTATCCTACATGAATTTTTTTTTATATTTTCTTATTCTTATTTATCTAAAATCTTGAATCTTACATCAAGGTATATGCATATAATTGTAAAGAGTTTTGGAAGATTGTATAACTTCAAACTTATAGTAGGAATTTAATTTTTAATATTTGATCATTTAAATTTAATTCTTAACTTTTACTTACAATGTTTGAGTTTTTACTGAGATGGATTAACCAATTATTATAGCATCTTAAATTTAGTTATTTAAATTTTATATATTTAAATAGGCAAAATTGGTCTACTAGGGACTGAAGTTTGTCATTTTTATCACTTAAGGGACTAAAGTTTTAAGTGTTTCAAACAAGGGACTAAAGTTTAATCCGTTTCACCCATTAGGGACTCCGTTAGATTGGTCCCGTTAAGTTTTAACGGATTGATGACATGGCCGTTAAGTACCACGTGTCAGAATTTTATTGGTCGGTAATAATAACAACAACAACAACAACAACAACATTACCCCAATGCCTCAACGGCTCCCGCAACAAGCGGGGTAAGGGGGAATCGAATGTCTGTGACCTTACCATGTCTTAACACGGAGAGGCATTTAGGATGATCCAAAATGAAAATTGCATCGAGAATTGCATAGAATGACTAGTACTTCATGAGAAAAAGAAGTGTAGCCACTTTAGTGAGTCATTTTATTTTATTCCATTATAATCCAGAACCAAAGAATAAGGAGTCTTTGGCTCTATTGGAAACACTGGAAATATGGTCGGTAATAATAAAATAATAATAAAAAAATTTCTGCTTTTTATAATAATAATAAAATAATAACAAAAAATATAAAAGTCAAAAAAAATACTCCAACTTTATTTTTAGAAAAATTGAAACTTTATTTTTATTTAAAATTTGGAATATTAATATTAAAAATCTAATGCTTTTATTTAAAGTTAAAATAAAAATTAAAAATATAATAAAAAATTTCAAATTTTTGTAATAATAATAAAATAATAATAAAATATAATAGTCCAAAAAATATAAAAAGTAAAAAATCTGGATTTTTTTTTAAAATGAAACTTTATTTTTTTCTCAATTTTTTTAAAAAATGTGGAATATTAGTACTTAAAATCTGATGTTTTTATTTAAAATTTGAAAATAAAAAATTAAAAAATTTGGATCTAATTTATAAACTTTTTTTTTAAAATTGAGATATTATTTTTCATAAATAAATATTATTTTACAAAAAAATCTAAAAATCTAAACAAACAAACTAAAGGTTAATTATAAATCGGATCAAATATTTGTAATTTTTAATTTTTATTTCTAACTTTAAATAAAAGCATTAGATTTTTAATATTAATTACCAACATCGGGGTTTAGCCAACGGCGGGCAATGTGGTGTTCCGTTAAGAGAAAGAAGTTATATATATTTAGAGGTTTAGCGATGACTAGATCTAAGTCGTCGGTTAAACCCCATTTTTCTATTTTTTCGGTGCGAGGAGAACTCTCGATATATAATTTTAAATTGGCGGTTTAGCCGATGACTTGATCTGGTAAAGTCCTTTTTTGATAGTGTAATATTCCATTTTTTAAAAAAGTTTCAATTTTTCTAAAAATACGATTTTTAATTTTTTATATTTTTAGACGTTTATATTTTTTGTTATTATTTATTATTATTACAAAATCAAATTTTTATTATTATTTTATTACCAATAAAATCCGACACGTGGCACTTAACGGCCACGTCATCAATCCGTTAACACTTAATGAGACCAAACTAACGAGTCCCTAACGGGTGAAACGGATTAAACTTTAGTCCCTTGTTTGAAACACTTAAAACTTTAGTCCCTTAAGTGATAAAAATGACAAACTCAAGTCCCTAGTAGAGCTATTTTGACATTTAAATATGTTGAATAATTAACGAATATTATATAGGGGTCTGAGATCTAAATGAGTAATAAAGTCATCTTTTAATCTAGTCTGTGATGAATACCGGTATATAGATTATAAACGAATCTGAGTGGCTGAACCATAACATGTGTTACTATAAAAATTTTGGACGAGATAAACAATAAAATTATCTTTCAATCGTATTTAAGGTGTGTACAAGTAAATAAATTTTAAATGAGTTTGGGTGGCTCAATTCCACCCTCGTCATTTTAATTTATTAATATGTCCAACCCAAATAAAATTCCAAATTATTGAACCCTAAACCAAATATTAAAATGTTTTTAGAGTATTAGTTATATTTTTAATTCCTTCACTAAAACCCATGATTAGGGCTGTTCTCGGTCCGATTTGGTCCGGGTATTGTCTTTTCGGGTCTGGACCGTTAAGGTATCGAGTATTACTGGTTTCGGTCCTTACCGGTTTCGGGTCCCAACTTCAATACTTGTATCCGGACCGCTAACGTTTCGGGTGAGTATCGGTCCGGGGTATTTCGGGTGGGTTCTCGGGTATTTTGGATCATTAAAAGCCATAATTACCAAAACCTCATAATCGAAACAAGAATTGAGGTTTTTTTTTCAAATGTATGCTAAGGAAATTAAGAGATAAGGTCTTTTAAACTTATTTTTTCTATATGTACTAATACCTTATACAATATTTTGTACAATGTATGTTTATGAAAAAATACCGGTTTTTTACCGGGTTACCGATTTCGGTTCTTATCGGGTTCGGTTCTAACTTTGGTACCCGTATCCGGACCGCTAACGTTTCGGGTGAGTATCGGTCCCGGGTATTATTGAACGGTTCTCGGGCAGTTCTCGAGTGTACTTGGACCGCTAACAGCCCTACCCATGATCATTAAAACCCTCGATCTTTAAAACTCAAAAATACATATAAAAGATAGGTATATAGACCTACATAATAGACCTATATATAAATTTACACCATTCCTATTTTGACAAGTTTCAAACACTTTTTCCCTCTTCATAAATCATTTTTCTAAAAGATATCATCATCATCATCATCAATGGCGGCTGTCAACGTCCAAAACCCTCACCTCATCGATGGACCATGGCCAACACTCCCAGACGACATAATCTTCTACCAAATCTTCCCCCGCCTCCCCGTCAAGACTCTCCATCGATTCCGCTGCATCTCCACCTTCTGCCGCCGCCTCCCCGGAAATTAGTAAATTTATTAAAAAATATTAAAAAATTCCGAATATTAATATTAATATTAATATTGGAAAATATTAAGAAATTGGTAATTTTATTTGTCTGGAATATTAATTTTAAAAATAAAAAAAAATTATTTTAAATTTGGAAATTAGAAAATCTAAAAAATTTTGAATGATTTAAAAAATTATTAATATTCGGATAGCATGTGACCGTTAAAAAATTTTCAAGTTTAAAAAAATAATTTTTTTTATTTTTTAATATTAATATTCCAGAATTAAAAATAAAATTACCGATTTTTTAATATTTTTAATATTAATATTAATATTAATATTTTTTAATAAATTTACTAATTTTTGAATTTTTTAAATAGTTCAGAATTTTTTAGATTTTCTAATTTCCGAATTTAAAATAATTTTTTTTTATTTTTCAATATTAATATTCCAGAATTAAAAATAAAATTACCGATTTTTTAATATTTTTTAATATTAATATTAATATTTATATTAATATTAATATTTTTTAATAAATTTACCAATTTGAATTTTTAAATAGTTCAATTTTTTAGATTTGTTAATTTCCGAATTTAAAATAACTTTTTTTTATTTTTCAATATTAATATTACGAATTAAAAATAAAATTACCGATTTTAATATTTTTAATATTAATATAGTTAATTTTTTTTTTTTTAATTTTGTAGATTTTTTTAAATAAAAATAAATAACTTCACAAAATTTGAATTTTGGCCACCTAAGCAAAAATCTGCCAGCTAAGCAGATTTAGTCCACAAATTACAATTTCGGACCATTTTTGCCAATTTTTGAAAATTGTGGACTAAAAATCACACGTGGAACAAACGCGGGACTCAACGTCTCACTCCTGCCATAATTTTGGACCAAACATGCCATTCTCCACTCCGTCGGCCCGCCCCAAGGATCTGCCACCGTCGTCGCCCACAATTTCGGAAACCCCAACGACCACAATATATACGCCAAGGTCATCAACGGGTTCACGTGCCTGGTCCAGCAAAACTACCAAGTCGTCGTCAGCAATTTCGCCACGAACGAGAAACTCGCGCTCCCTGTGCTTCAGAACCATTCCAAAGAAGCTGGGCAGTTTTTTTCTACATCACGACCTGGTCAGCAATGTACAAGGTCACGAGAAGCGTCCATCTGAGTCTACAAAAACCGAGAAACGCCGTCATGATGTACTCCGTTATCACATTGGGCAACAAATCGTGGAGAAGTTCCCGTCTTTCAGACTCTATCGGTTAGGAAACTCAAAAGCGTGTGCATTAATGGATCTTTGTCCGCAACAAATTTTCGAGGTCTCCCGACTACAACGGTGACGAGGTGATAGGTGCATTATTTGTTAAAAGGGAGTTTTTATGCGGTAAGCTACCCTAAAGGACTATCCCGGTCTAGGTACAACGAGTGTCATCTAATTGAGGTGAAGGGAGCCCTAGCGATAATCGACGTCCAGGATTTCATGAGTTGTGATATAAGGTTGTGGATTAAGGAAATAGGGTTTGGGTCGTCCGATGACGGTTCGTGGAAGGAACATAGGATAGTGTTCGATTCACGGTGGGAAACGCTTTATAGCATGTCGTTGAACTATTGCTTGGAAGCAGCGCGACGGTGAGATTGTGATGGTGTCGACCGTGCTAAAATCGAGGTACGGATGTTGGCTTTTGCTTACAACATGGATAACAGAGAATGGAGGAGGGTGGAAATAGTAGGGGTAGACAAGAGTAGTACGATTGTTGGCCAACTCGGTATTGAAGAGTGCGTGGAAACGCCGTTTATTCTGCGTGAAATCTCAACTTTGTCGAACTCGGTCGATGCCTCGAATCATTTCCCACCATTTTTTCTGATCTAGTTAGGTTTGTTCTTAGGTTAGATTCATGATTTACCTTACATTTGGTCGCCGGTATGATCTGATCAAATTTGCTAATGTGACCTCTCAACTATTTGAAATAGTATATGTAATCTTGGAATACTTTTAAGGGATATATAAATATAAAATTTAAGATATAAAAAATTGGAGTGATATATTTAGAAAACTTGATCATCTATATTGTTAAATATATATGATGATAAGGTCAGCAATTTCCGTTAGCTCCATAAACAGCAGATGCAAAATGTAAGAAGAATGAAACTCAATGGTGCTTCTGATTTTGTTGGATTATGTGGCCCAAATGAATAAAATAATGAGGGCCCAAAATAATCTATCTCCTGCAGCCCACTTAAAATCGGACCCGACCCGGAATCCTTTTGGAAGCAGCCCATTAAGGCTGGATTAATCTTGGCCATTCATCTGGCATCTTTAATCCTGGCCATTGGTTTATTATAACCCTACATATATAAACCCCTAAACCTAACCCTACCCCTCATTTTCCCTTCTCACCCCCCGCCGTCTGCTCTCACTCCCCTTCTCTCACCCCCCGATTTTCTTTCCTTCTCCTCGGCTGTGACCTGTTCTCCCGATGGAAAGTAAATCCGTCCGATTTCTTCTCCTTGTTTGGTTGTTCCGATTCTCCTATAAATCCCGTTTTCGGTGGAGATGAAAGAACAACGAAATAAAAGAGAGCAAGATATATTTTCCCTTTGAATCCTTCGGTTTTCTGAGTGAAATATTTGAGGGGTTTTCTTGGTGAGCTTTGTGAGAAAGGGGATCTGATATTTCTGGGGTTTTCTAAAGCTTTGTGCTTCGGTTTTTTGGGGTTTGGGGTTTTGAACCAGTCGGATCTTGCTTTGTGCTTGGATTCGCCGGAGGTTGCTTCCGGTTTCCGGTGGTGGGTTCGGTTCGAGGTGCTGGCCGCGGGTCTTGTGAGTCCAGGACGTGGCTACGGGGACGGAGGACTGAGCCGGCCGGAATTTTTTCCTCCGACAGTGTTTTCTTCGGCTTCGGCCGTGTGGTTTGATCTTCCTATTTTCTCACTGTTTTAGTTTAATTTTCAGTGTTTGTTTGATTCGTAAAATTAGAAGTTGTGTAATCCCTAATCCCTATCCCGAGTAGATTCGTGTAATAGTTATATTTGTTATAATTATTGTAATCTTATTTTTCCACCCGATTCGGACCAATACTCAACATTGGTACCGGAGCTTTGGTTTGGATCTGTCCGAATCGGGTCAACCCGGATCACTCAGGTATATCGGCTAACCCTCTTTTCATTTTCTGTTTTTTTTTACTTGCTCGTTGCCCTTTGTGATAGTATTCCCGTTCGTTTCTTGGTGATTTTTTTTCTCTGTGATATTTTTCTGTTCGGATACTGCTGCTCTTTGTGTTTGCTCGCTGTTCTTCGTGTTTTTTCCTGGGCTGTCCGTCTCGGCCTGCTATACTTCGTGTTTCTGGGCTGTCCGTCTCGGCCCTGTTATTTTTTGCTTCTGCTGCATTGTTAGTAATATTCTGTGTGTTTATTACTGCAATTTTTTACTTCGTGTTGAATCTGGAATTTTTTCATAATCGGGCATTTAAACCCTCCTGCCTGGACCGCTTAAGTGTCCTCGGATCTTGTAGGGGCCTGGTATTGGATTTTTCCAGATTCGTTTAAATTTAATCATCTGTGTGATTGATTACTTTGTGCTTGTGAGGTTTGATTAAATAAACCGTCTTCTCCTGTTTGTGTTTTTTCCACAATTTTTTTCAAAAACTTGTTCTTTTTTGAAAATTAAAATGGGTTCAATCTCTGCCTTCTCTGTGGCACCATTTGATGGAAAAGGTGATTTTGCCATTTGGCAACAGAAAATGAAAAGCATACTTATTCAACAAAAATGTTTCAAAGCTATTGATAATTCTTTCGCCTCTAATGTGACGGCGGATAAAAAGGCTGAACTTGATGAGTTTGCTTATTCTGCGATTATCTTAAACCTTTCTGACTCTGTGATAAGAAAATTAGGTAAACACAGTTCGGCTAAAGAGTTATGGGAAAAATTGGAAGAAATGTATACTGAAACTTCATTGCCAAATAAATTATTCCTTCTTGAAAAATTTTTCCGCTATAAGCTTGATCTTAATAAAGACATTGATGCCAATTTAGACGTGTTTACAAAACTGGTTCAAGATATAAAATTAACGGGAGATAAAAACATCGATGATTACACTCCGATTGTTCTTTTGAATGCTATTCCAGATTCTTATAGTGATGTGAAGTCTGCCATTAAATATGGTAGAGATCAGGTAACCTTAGATATTGTTGTAAACGGCTTAAAGAGCAAAGAGCTAGATTTGAAAAACAATAAAGGTGTTGCCCTTAGAAATCTTGGCGAGGTTAATTTTGTCAAAGGAAGACCACAAAAACGCTTTCAAAATAAAAAGTCTTCCAACAGTCAAAATAACCAAGCCAACAAGAAAAAGGGCAATGAAAAATTTCGGTTTAAACCTAGACCTAATAATCGTAAGTGTTACAATTGTGGTGAGTATGGTCACTATATTCAAGACTGCACTAAACCTAAGAAAAACCAGCAATCTGATCAGGCTAACTTAGCCATCGGTGAAAATCGGGTGATGTGTTTATGATTTCGATGCTATGCATTCTTGTGAATTCTGTGTTAGTGACCTTGGTGAAAATGATTGGTGGTTGATTACGGATGCACATTTCACATGACTCCGCATAAACAACTTTTTCTAGCTATCGTGATTTGAAAAATCGATATGTGTCTATGCCGGATCATGTAAAACGAAATGTTCTTTGGAATAGGAACTGTGTGCCTTAAATTCGAATCTGGAAATTCAATAACTTTGGAAAATGTTAGGCATGTTCCTCACCTAGCTCATAATTTAATGTCATGTGCATGTCTTGAAGATGATGGTTTTGAAGGTACATGGGGTAAGGGTGCTATGAAAGTTACGAGAGGTCCCAAAACCTTTTTTGTCGCCATTCGTAAATCGAATTTATACATTTGTTCCACTGTAAGTAACTTTTCCGTTAATGCAGTACTTGGAGATAAAACTGAAATATGGCATAAACGGTTGGGTCACATTAGTGGTAAAGGTCTTGAAATATTGCACAAAAATGGTTGTTTTGGGAATGATAAAATATCTGACTTACCATTCTGTGATAACTGTGTGTATGGTAAGCAACATCGTGCTAACTTTCCTCATTCACCTTCCCCGAATCCCCCTAAGAGTTCAAATGTGTTTGAATGTCTGCATGCTGATGTGTGGGGGCCTGCCAGTGTTCCGACACACGGCGGAAACCGATATTTTTTATCTGTGATTGATGATTATTCCAGGAAAGTCTTTGTGTTTCTCCTTAAGAACAAATCTGATGTGTTTGACACGTTCAAAACGTGGAAGATTTTAATTGAAAATCAGACCGGTAAGAAAATTAAAATTTTAAGAACTGACAATGGCCTGGAATTCTGCAATAATTTGTTTGATACTTTGTGTGCGGAAAGTGGTATTCAAAGGCATAGGACAGCACCCTACACCCCTCAACAAAACGGAATTGCTGAGCGCATGAACCGAACCCTCCTTGATAGGGTAAGGTCTATGCTCGTCAGCTCCGGATTGTCAAAACGTTTTTGGGGTGAGGCTTTATCTACAGCTGCCTATATTATAAACAGATCTCCATCTGTCCCTTTGAATGGAAACTATCCAGAATCTGTGTGGACTGGTAGTAACATTGATTTCTCTAATCTTCGTGTATTTGGGTGTGCTGCATATGTTCATCAAAAGCAAGATAAATTAGAACCTAGATCGATAAGATGTGTGTTCTTAGGCTACCCGGAGGGAGTTAAGGGTTTTAGGTTATGGCTTAAGGGCGAGCCAGGGTTTAAGGTGCTGATTAGTAGGGATGTAATATTTAATGAAGATGAATTTCCTTGTCTTGATCATCCTGCACCCGCACCCGCACCCGTGCACATGCCTAATTCAGAATTTGTTTCTAACTACCCTACCTTAAGTGAGGTGGAGCCTGAAAATGATGAAACTTTGCATGCTGAAAATGAAAATCATTCTGGAAATTCTAGTGATGAAGTTATTGAGAATGTTGATGAAAGTACTGAACTAACCAACTATCAGTTGACGAGAGATAGGCCTAGAAGAGAGAATGTTAGGAGGCCTCATCACTTTGATGATTTTCATATGATGTCCCATGCTTGCAATGTGTTTGAATCCTTAGATAATAACGAACCTAAAAGCTACAAAGATGCTTTAAAATCTGAAAATGCTTCTGATTGGTTAAATGCTATGAATGATGAAATGAATTCCTGCATGTTAACCAAACCTGGACTCTTGTTCCAAAACCTGAACATTGTTCTCTTGTGGACTGTAAGTGGTTATATAAGGTTAAAAATGAAGTAGAGAATATCAGATTTAAAGCTAGGTTGGTTGCAAAAGGTTTCACTCAAAAGGAAGGAATTGATTATACTGAGATATTTGCTCCTGTTGTGAAATTCACCACTGTGCGTATCATGCTTGCTTTAGTTGCTCACTTTAATTGGGAATTAAAACAAATGGATGTTAAAACAGCTTTTCTTCATGGTGAATTGAATGAGAAAATTTATATGAGGCAGCCAGAAGGTTTTGTCGACTCTAAAAATCCTGATCACGTTTGCCTTCTTAAAAAGGCCCTTTATGGCCTAAAACAGTCTCCAAGGCAATGGAACAAGAAGTTTGACTCTTACATGCTTTTTTTAAAATTCAAACGTAGTTCATACGACCCTTGTCTCTATTTTAAAGTAGACTCCACTATTCCTATCTTCTTACTTATCTATGTGGATGACATGTTACTTGTGAGTCCGTGCATAAAATTAATTGATCATGTTAGGTCTTGTCTTAGTGATCAATTTGACATGAAATACCTTGGAGACGCCCAGAAAATTTTAGGCATGAATATTGTTAGAGATAGGAAAAACTTTTCTTTATTTCTAAATCGGTCTTCCTACATAGAGAAAATACTTGAAAAATTTTCTATGACTCGTAAAACACCTTCGTGCCTCTTGCCGCCCATTTTACATTAAGCAAAGATCAATCTCCAAAATCTAGTGAAGAAGAAAAAACAATGGAAAAATTCCCTACGCTAATGCTATAGGATCACCATGTATCTCATGGTTAGTACGAGACCCGATATAGCTTATCTTGTCGATTGCTTGAGTAGATACATGTCTAATCTGGTATGCCTCACCGGGAAGCCTTGAAGTGGCTTCTCCGTTATTTGAAATCCTCTGTGGATGTTGGCATTAAGTTTTCTAAATCTGGTGATGGTGTTAAACTTGTTGGATATGTGGATTCTAACTTTGCTAATGATCGTGACAATCGAAAATCCACGACCTCTTATGTGTTTACCCTTTGTGGCTCTTGCATTAGTTGGAAATCTCGATTCTGAGAATGTTGTTGCTTTGTCTACAATCAATCGAATATGTTGCTACAAGAGGCATTTAAAGAAGCCATATGGCTAAAGGGTCTTCTCCGAAATTGGTTTTCTGAAAGAAAAAATCGTGGTATTTTCAGATAGTCAGTCTGGAATTCAGCTTTGTAAAAATCCTGTCTTTCATGATCGCACTAAACATATTGATGTCAAATTTCATTTCATTCGTGACATTGTTGAAAAAGGTGAACTTGATCTTGGAAAAATTCCTTCAGAATTCAATCCTGCAGATATGGGCACCAAATGCTTACCTTTGGAGAAGTTTGTGTCCTGCACTGATCTGCTGAACTTGGGAACTCAAGACTAACTCTTAGTCATTGCCTTCTTTGTGAAGGCTTTACATTCTTAGTGAATTAATACACCTTTGTGATAGTCCTGCTTTCTTAGTGATTGCTTTCTTTGTGATTACCTGTACTTACTTTGTGTTTTGTGTGCAGGTGATGTCCGGCGATGATGACCTCCGTCTCCATTATGTACCCGATGACTCATTTGGCCCAGGTGGAGATTTGTTGGATTATGTGGCCCAAATGAATAAAATAATGAGGGCCCAAAATAATCTATCTCCTGCAGCCCACTTAAAATCGGACCCGACCCGGAATCCTTTTGGAAGACCCATTAAAATTTGGATTAATCTTGGCCATTCATCTGGCATCTTTAATCCTGGCCATTGGTTTATTATAACCCTACATATATAAACCCCTAAACCTAACCCTACCCCTCATTTTCCCTTCTCACCCCCCGCCGTCTGCTCTCACTCCCCTTCTCTCACCCCCCGATTTTCTTTCCTTCTCCTCGGCTGTGACCTGTTCTCCCGATGGAAAGTAAATCCGTCCGATTTCTTCTCCTTGTTTGGTTGTTCCGATTCTCCTATAAATCCCGTTTTCGGTGGAGATGAAAGAACAACGAAATAAAAGAGAGCAAGATATATTTTCCCTTTGAATCCTTCGGTTTTCTGAGTGAAATATTTGAGGGGTTTTCTTGGTGAGCTTTGTGAGAAAGGGGATCTGATATTTCTGGGGTTTTCTAAAGCTTTGTGCTTCGGTTTTTTGGGGTTTGGGGTTTTGAACCAGTCGGATCTTGCTTTGTGCTTGGATTCGCCGGAGGTTGCTTCCGGTTTTCGGTGGTGGGTTCGGTTCGAGGTGCTGGCCGCGGGTCTTGTGAGTCCAGGACGTGGCTACGGGGACGGAGGACTGAGCCGGCCGGAATTTTTTCTCCGACAGTGTTTTCTTCGGCTTCGGCCGTGTGGTTTGATCTTCCTATTTTCTCACTGTTTTAGTTTAATTTTCAGTGTTTGTTTGATTCGTAAAATTAGAAGTTGTGTAATCCCTAATCCCTATCCCGAGTAGATTCGTGTAATAGTTATATTTGTTATAATTATTGTAATCTTATTTTTCCACCCGATTCGGACCAATACTCAACATTGGTACCGGAGCTTTGGTTTGGATCTGTCCGAATCGGGTCAACCCGGATCACTCAGGTATATCGGCTAACCCTCTTTTCATTTTCTGTTTTTTTTTACTTGCTCGTTGCCCTTTGTGATAGTATTCCCGTTCGTTTCTTGGTGATTTTTTTTCTCTGTGATATTTTTCTGTTCGGATACTGCTGCTCTTTGTGTTTGCTCGCTGTTCTTCGTGTTTTTTCCTGGGCTGTCCGTCTCGGCCTGCTATACTTCGTGTTTCTGGGCTGTCCGTCTCGGCCCTGTTATTTTTTGCTTCTGCTGCATTGTTAGTAATATTCGTGTGTTTATTATCGCAATTTTTACTTCGTGTTGAATCTGGAATTTTTTCATAATCGGGCATTTAAACCCTCCTGCCTGGACCGCTTAAGTGTCCTCGGATCTTGTAGGGGCCTGGTATTGGATTTTTCCAGATTCGTTTAAATTTAATCATCTGTGTGATTGATTACTTTGTGCTTGTGAGGTTTGATTAAATAAACCGTCTTCTCCTGTTTGTGTTTTTTCCACAAATTTTTTCAAAAACTTGTTCTTTTTTGAAAATTAAAATGGGTTCAATCTCTGCCTTCTCTGTGGCACCATTTGATGGAAAAGGTGATTTTGCCATTTGGCAACAGAAAATGAAAAGCATACTTATTCAACAAAAATGTTTCAAAGCTATTGATAATTCTTTCGCCTCTAATGTGACGGCGGATAAAAAGGCTGAACTTGATGAGTTTGCTTATTCTGCGATTATCTTAAACCTTTCTGACTCTGTGATAAGAAAATTAGGTAAACACAGTTCGGCTAAAGAGTTATGGGAAAAATTGGAAGAAATGTATACTGAAACTTCATTGCCAAATAAATTATTCCTTCTTGAAAAATTTTTCCGCTATAAGCTTGATCTTAATAAAGACATTGATGCCAATTTAGACGTGTTTACAAAACTGGTTCAAGATATAAAATTAACGGGAGATAAAAACATCGATGATTACACTCCGATTGTTCTTTTGAATGCTATTCGCATTCTTATAGTGATGTGAAGTCTGCCATTAAATATGGTAGAGATCAGGTAACCTTAGATATTGTTGTAAACGGCTTAAAGAGCAAAGAGCTAGATTTGAAAAACAATAAAGGTGCTGCCCTTAGAAATCTTGGCGAGGTTAATTTTGTCAAAGGAAGACCACAAAAACGCTTTCAAAATAAAAAGTCTTCCAACAGTCAAAATAACCAAGCCAACAAGAAAAAGGGCAATGAAAAATTTCGGTTTAAACCTAGACCTAATAATCGTAAGTGTTACAATTGTGGTGAGTATGGTCACTATATTCAAGACTGCACTAAACCTAAGAAAAACCAGCAATCTGATCAGGCTAACTTAGCTGTCGGTGAAAATCTGGGTGATGTGTTTATGATTTCTGATGCTATGCATTCTTCTGTGAATTCTGTGTTAGCTGACCTTGGTGAAAATGATTGGCTGGTTGATTCTGGATGCACATTTCACATGACTCCGCATAAACAACTTTTTTCTAGCTATCGTGATTTGAAAAATCGATATGTGTCTATGCCGGATCATGTAAAACGAAATGTTGCTGGAATAGGAACTGTGTGCCTTAAATTCGAATCTGGAAATTCAATAACTTTGGAAAATGTTAGGCATGTTCCTCACCTAGCTCATAATTTAATGTCATGTGCATGTCTTGAAGATGATGGTTTTGAAGGTACATGGGGTAAGGGTGCTATGAAAGTTACGAGAGGTCCCAAAACCTTTTTTGTCGCCATTCGTAAACTGAATTTATACATTTGTTCCACTGTAAGTAACTTTTCCGTTAATGCAGTACTTGGAGATAAAACTGAAATATGGCATAAACGGTTGGGTCACATTAGTGGTAAAGGTCTTGAAATATTGCACAAAAATGGTTGTTTTGGGAATGATAAAATATCTGACTTACCATTCTGTGATATCTGTGTGTATGGTAAGCAACATCGTGCTAACTTTCCTCAATCACCTTCCCCGAATCCCCCTAAGAGTTCAAATGTGTTTGAATGTCTGCATGCTGATGTGTGGGGGCCTGCCAGTGTTCCGACACACGGCGGAAACCGATATTTTTTATCTGTGATTGATGATTATTCCAGGAAAGTCTTTGTGTTTCTCCTTAAGAACAAATCTGATGTGTTTGACACGTTCAAAACGTGGAAGATTTTAATTGAAAATCAGACCGGTAAGAAAATTAAAATTTTAAGAACTGACAATGGCCTGGAATTCTGCAATAATTTGTTTGATACTTTGTGTGCGGAAAGTGGTATTCAAAGGCATAGGACAGCACCCTACACCCCTCAACAAAACGGAATTGCTGAGCGCATGAACCGAACCCTCCTTGATAGGGTAAGGTCTATGCTCGTCAGCTCCGGATTGTCAAAACGTTTTTGGGGTGAGGCTTTATCCACAGCTGCCTATATTATAAACAGATCTCCATCTGTCCCTTTGAATGGAAACTATCCAGAATCTGTGTGGACTGGTAGTAACATTGATTTCTCTAATCTTCGTGTATTTGGGTGTGCTGCATATGTTCATCAAAAGCAAGATAAATTAGAACCTAGATCGATAAGATGTGTGTTCTTAGGCTACCCGGAGGGAGTTAAGGGTTTTAGGTTATGGCTTAAGGGCGAGCCAGGGTTTAAGGTGCTGATTAGTAGGGATGTAATATTTAATGAAGATGAATTTCCTTGTCTTGATCATCCTGCAGCCGCACCCGCACCCGTGCACATGCCTAATTCAGAATTTGTTTCTAACTACCCTACCTTAAGTGAGGTGGAGCCTGAAAATGATGAAACTTTGCATGCTGAAAATGAAAATCATTCTGGAAATCCTAGTGATGAAGTTATTGAGAATGTTGATGAAAGTGCTGAACTAACCAACTATCAGTTGACGAGAGATAGGCCTAGAAGAGAGAATGTTAGGAGGCCTCATCACTTTGATGATTTTCATATGATGTCCCATGCTTGCAATGTGTTTGAATCCTTAGATAATAACGAACCTAAAAGCTACAAAGATGCTTTAAAATCTGAAAATGCTTCTGATTGGTTAAATGCTATGAATGATGAAATGAATTCCCTGCATGTTAACCAAACCTGGACTCTTGTTCCAAAACCTGAACATTGTTCTCTTGTGGACTGTAAGTGGTTATATAAGGTTAAAAATGAAGTAGAGAATATCAGATTTAAAGCTAGGTTGGTTGCAAAAGGTTTCACTCAAAAGGAAGGAATTGATTATACTGAGATATTTGCTCCTGTTGTGAAATTCACCACTGTGCGTATCATGCTTGCTTTAGTTGCTCACTTTAATTGGGAATTAAAACAAATGGATGTTAAAACAGCTTTTCTTCATGGTGAATTGAATGAGAAAATTTATATGAGGCAGCCAGAAGGTTTTGTCGACTCTAAAAATCCTGATCACGTTTGCCTTCTTAAAAAGGCCCTTTATGGCCTAAAACAGTCTCCAAGGCAATGGAACAAGAAGTTTGACTCTTACATGCTTTTTTTAAAATTCAAACGTAGTTCATACGACCCTTGTCTCTATTTTAAAGTAGACTCCACTATTCCTATCTTCTTACTTATCTATGTGGATGACATGTTACTTGTGAGTCCGTGCATAAAATTAATTGATCATGTTAGGTCTTGTCTTAGTGATCAATTTGACATGAAATACCTTGGAGACGCCCAGAAAATTTTAGGCATGAATATTGTTAGAGATAGGAAAAACTTTTCTTTATTTCTAAATCAGTCTTCCTACATAGAGAAAATACTTGAAAAATTTTCTATGACCGCCGTAAAACACCTTCGTGCCTCTTGCTGCCCATTTTCTGTTAAGCAAAGATCAATCCCCAAAATCTAGTGAAGAAGAAAAACAATGGAAAAAATTCCCTACGCTAATGCTATAGGATCAGTCATGTATCTCATGGTTAGTACGAGACCTGATATAGCCTATGCTGTCAGTTGCTTGAGTAGATACATGTCTAATCTGGTATGCCTCACCGGGAAGCCTTGAAGTGGCTTCTCCGTTATTTGAAATCCTCTGTGGATGTTGGCATTAAGTTTTCTAAATCGGTGATGGTGTTAAACTTGTTGGATATGTGGATTCTAACTTTGCTAATGATCGTGACAATCGAAAATCCACGACCTCTTATGTGTTTACCCTTTGTGGCTCTTGCATTAGTTGGAAATCTCGATTCTGAGAATGTTGTTGCTTTGTCTACAATGAATCAATATGTTGCTACAACCGAGGCATTTAAAGAAGCCATATGGCTAAAGGGTCTTAATCAAATTGGTTTTACGAAAGAAAAATCGTGGTATTTTCGGATAGTCGATCTGGAATTGACTTTGTAAAAATCCTGTCTTTCATGATCGCACTAAACATATTGATGTCAAATTTCATTTCATTCGTGACATTGTTGAAAAGGTGAACTTGATCTTGGAAAAATTCCTTGAGAATTCAATCCTGAGATATGGGCACCAAATGCTTACCTTTGGAGAAGTTTGTGTCACTGCCGATCTGCTGAACTTGGGAACTCAAGACTAACTCTTAGTCATTGCCTTCTTTGTGAAGGCTTTACATTCTTAGTGAATTAATACACCTTTGTGATAGTCCTGCTTTCTTAGTGATTGCTTTCTTTGTGATTACCTGTACTTACTTTGTGTTTTGTGTGCAGGTGATGTCCGGCGATGATGACCTCCGTCTCCATTATGTACCCGATGACTCATTTGGCCCAGGTGGAGATTTGTTGGATTATGTGGCCCAAATGAATAAAATAATGAGGGCCCAAAATAATCTATCTCCTGCAGCCCACTTAAAATCGGACCCGACCCGGAATCCTTTTGGAAGCAGCCCATTAAGGCTGGATTAATCTTGGCCATTCATCTGGCATCTTTAATCCTGGCCATTGGTTTATTATAACCCTACATATATAAACCCCTAAACCTAACCCTACCCCTCATTTTCCCTTCTCACCCCCCGCCGTCTGCTCTCACTCCCCTTCTCTCACCCCCCGATTTTCTTTCCTTCTCCTCGGCTGTGACCTGTTCTCCCGATGGAAAGTAAATCCGTCCGATTTCTTCTCCTTGTTTGGTTGTTCCGATTCTCCTATAAATCCCGTTTTCGGTGGAGATGAAAGAACAACGAAATAAAAGAGAGCAAGATATATTTTCCCTTTGAATCCTTCGGTTTTCTGAGTGAAATATTTGAGGGGTTTTCTTGGTGAGCTTTGTGAGAAAGGGGATCTGATATTTCTGGGGTTTTCTAAAGCTTTGTGCTTCGGTTTTTTGGGGTTTGGGGTTTTGAACCAGTCGGATCTTGCTTTGTGCTTGGATTCGCCGGAGGTTGCTTCCGGTTTCCGGTGGTGGGTTCGGTTCGAGGTGCTGGCCGCGGGTCTTGTGAGTCCAGGACGTGGCTACGGGGACGGAGGACTGAGCCGGCCGGAATTTTTTCCTCCGACAGTGTTTTCTTCGGCTTCGGCCGTGTGGTTTGATCTTCCTATTTTCTCACTGTTTTAGTTTAATTTTCAGTGTTTGTTTGATTCGTAAAATTAGAAGTTGTGTAATCCCTAATCCCTATCCCGAGTAGATTCGTGTAATAGTTATATTTGTTATAATTATTGTAATCTTATTTTTCCACCCGATTCGGACCAATACTCAACAGATTTTTTTTTTTTTTGAAGTTTCAAAATCAAGTAGATATATATAATGTTTTTGATGTTATATATTCATTGTATTCGTAGCCGCGTTACGTTTATTGAAGATGAACATATCATTTGGTTAACTGTGGAATAGGAAAACAAAATGGAAAAGTTATACTCCCTCTGTCCGCCACCCATGTGCAACAATTTCCTCGTCCGTCCGTCCGCAACCTATGTGCATTGTTTATTTTTGGCAAATTTTTATACCACAAGTGGACTCCTTACTCCACTCTCAACACTCTTAACCAACTAAGTCAACTGAAATATTAAAACCCGTGCCGGTCAAAACAATGCACATGGTTGGTGAACGGAGAGAATAATATTTTTTTAGATGCCTTTGATTATGATCCCAAGCATCATGTGAATGGGAAGGAGGATTCTGCTTTCTAGAGTTAGAGATGGATGTTGGGTTTGTGAATTTCTTGCAACGTAATTACAAATTACAAACAAAGACAACCTATTACAATTCTAGTAAATTAAAAAATGAATGAAAGTTACAATTTAGCAGAGGCGGGTAGAACTCTTTCCGTAAGACAATTTTGCCCTGGTATAAAAGCAGACGGCTCAGGCAATATGTCCAAAGATACAACTGCTACGTTTCTGAGTTATGTGCTCTACAAAACCCAAAACTCCGGCGAACGTTCAAGTGATGGAAACTGGACACGAAAAGCAAGAAGGAAATATGCTGCAATATGTGGTATGTTTGTATTTCGTTCTATGTTATGGTATATGAAATAAAATGCATAAGACCCCCTTTTATAGGGTCCAATTCCACTCCATCAAGTGAGGAGTTACTATTCGGAATTTTGGCTAGAATGAAAGAAAAGTCTTGAAGTGTTTGTCCTACATCGGTGGAACAATGGAAGGTGAAGGGGACTTCAAGCCTATAAAAAGGAGTCCAAGACTTTGGTTTTAATGCATCCCAATAAAATACACATTAAGTATTTTATTCTTTCTTTCTTGTTCTCTTGTTTTAGAGAGTAGAAAGATGTGAGTTAAATCTTTGAGAGTGTGGTGTTATTGGGTGAGGCTTGAGAGATTATAGCTGTGTGATTGTAATAATTTTTCACATAGTGGACTTTCTTCTCTCTGGAGGCCCGTGGTTTTTTCTCCGGTTTTGGAGTTTCCACGTATATTCTTGTGTTATTTATTCTTATCTATTATTGTTCTTTGGGAGGGTTGTTGGGGATCTTTGAGGCCATTTTCCCAACAAGTGGTATCGGAGCCAGGCTCGGGGGAAGTCTCGGTCTTAGAGGTTTGGAGTATGCGATGTGGTTGCAGCTTTGTCTGATCTTCCACATCAGAAACAAATTTCTATTGGTCGTATTGGAGGGTGTCTTGGTATTTAAGAGGTTCGAAGTATGCTCTGTGTAGGGGTAAAAACTGGGCGGATATTTCCCGCCCGATCCGGAGCCGTATCCGATCGGGATCGAATTTGGGATGAAAAATAGGTATCCGGTCGGATTCGGATACGGATCCGGATAGTTGAATTCGGATACGGATTCGAATTCGGATAATGCAATATCCCCCCGTATTCGAGTATTCCATATTTTATCGGATATTATCCGGATACCAATCCGGATAATAAATCCGGATATCAATATTTTTAAATTTTAAATATACTTTATTATATATATATATATATAACACTTTTGGACTTCAGTGTAATAAATTTTTAAACTTTCAAGAAAAAAATATTTTTTCAAAATTTCGAAAAAATAAAAAAAAATTCTAGGAAAAAAATTATCTTTTCGAGAAAAACATTATTTATGGAAATTTTTTATTTCTTCGAAAAAAATTTAAAAAATATTTTCTGGAGAAAAATTATTTTTTGGCAAAAAAAATATTTTTTCGAAAAAAAATTATTTTCTGGAAAAAATATATTATTTTTTCGAAAAAATAAAATTATTTCTTGATTTTTTATATTTTTGAAAAAAAATACTTTTGCGAAAAATAAAAAAAATTATTGTCTGGAAAAAAAATTATATTTCGAAAAAAATTATTTTCGAAAAAAAAATATTTTTTTAAAAGAAATGTATTGGCCAAACACTTTAATACTAACTTATAAGCTATTTGTTTCATATGAAATGTATTTTAAAAGAAATGTTCTATTCAAGTAAATAGAGGGGCAATTATATATATTATAATAATTGTTAAAAATAATTAAATTAACACTCTTTAGTCTTTGCTAAGTATGGAGCTTATGTTTTTTATGGGAGAGACTGAATAAGTAAAAATGAGGGAACCTTATTATGAAACGATTTTTAAAAAAAATACTATAGTTTGCATTAGAACTTTTATGAAATATTGTGTAGGTAGTTTTTTTATATGCTGCAATCACTTTCAAACGATTTTTGTATGACACGTATTATCCGATTATATTTATTCGAATCCGTCCCGAATCCGTCTTGTATCCATCCCCTGTCCGTATCCCGAATAATCCGAATTCGTATCCGTATCCGGCCTTCCCGTATCCGACTCCGAATCCGAGAGAAAAATATGGGTTAAGATACGGGAAGAGCACTATCCGCCCGTATCCGATCCGTTTTCACCCCTAGCTCTGTGGTTGCAGTTCTATCTGATCTTCCACATCAGAAACGAGGATTCTGTTGGGTTTGAGATACGGATACGATGTCAAGGTTCAGTCCCATGAGGTTCGATGTAGAGAAGTTTGACGGAAGGATCAATTTTGTCTTGTGGCAAGTTCAAGTCAAGGATATGTTGATACAATCCGGGTTACACAAGTGAATGAAAAGTATGTCGGGTTTGAGTAGTGCTGAAAGTGCAGAGAATATGGGCATACTGCTTGATCTATGAAGATCAAGGTGGAGCTGGTCAGGCAAATAGCTCCGTTGCTATCATCATGATTGAAGAAGATTTCCTCTTGGGAGGGAATGTGCATTCTTATGGCATGTTGGAGTTGTCATGAAAAAGGATGTGATGGTGTTAACTGGTCCACAAATTACACACAAGGCATTGGCTTGGCATAGATGCGGGGTGTGTGGTGGATGTTATGTCGATGGCTGAAGGACTTCCACAGGAGCCAAGAGATGGGAGTAGCACCATAAATTTTCAGCAAGTTTTTCGAGAGCCGAGGTGAAATTCTTAGAAGGGATCTTTTTAAGTGGTGATACTCTTTTATGGTGGAGTATGATAGTTCTCTATTTTTGAGAATTATGATTGTTGGTTCGCATAATGGTTGCCGGTGTCGCAGAGAAGATTTTTTTTTTATTTAGCCAAGGTGGAGTTTGTTGGGAATTTTGGCTAGAATGAAAGAAAAGTCTTGAAGTATTTGTCCCACATCGGTGGAACAATTGAAGGTGAAGGGGACTTCATGCCTATAAAAAGGAGTCCAAGGCTTTGATTTTAATGCATCCCAATAAAATACACATTAAGTATTTTATTCTTTCTTTTTTGTTCTCTTGTTTTAGAGAGTAGAAAGATGTGAGTTCAATCTTTGAGAGTGTGGGTGTTATTGGGTGAGGCTTGAGAGATTATAGCTGTGCGATTGTAATAATTTTTCACATAGTGGATTTTCTTCTCTGGAGGCCCGTGGTTTTTTCTCCGGTTTTGGAGTTTCCACGTATATTCTTCTGTTATTTATTTTTATCTATTATTGTTCTTTGGGAGGGTTGTTGGGGATCTTTGAGGCTATTTTCCCAACAGTTACTACATTTTATAGTTACATTAATTCTCTTTAATCCTTCAGCTGAAGAGTTATCTCCATAAATAGTCTCATTTAATCCGGACGTTACATTATGGAGTGTGAATAGTCATATTTCAGAAGTTGAGTTCTCAACCTGGCTCATTTTAGCCGGGACCAAATATCAGCAGGATTTCGAGCTTCCAAAATTCAGCTAGGTTTTCAACCACCAAAAGTCAGGTGAGTTTTTATCCTGAAAAATCTGCTGGGTTTCCAACCTCCAAAAAATCAACTGGGTTTTTCAACCTCCAAAAATCAACTGGGTTTTCAGCCTAAAAAAAATTCAGCTCGGTTTCAACCTCCAAAAAATCAGCTGGGTTTTTTCAACATCCGAAAAATCAGCTGGGTTTTCAACCACCAAAAATCAGCTGAGTTTTTAGCCTGGAAAAATCAGCTGGGTTTTCAACCTCCAAAAAAGCAGCTCGGTTTTTCAACCACCAAAAATCAGCTGGGTTTTCAAACTTGACTTATTGCAGTTGGGTCTCCAAACTTGGCTGATTGCATTGGGCTTGGCTGCAAAAACTATTATAGTTACAGCCCAAGCTCCCAAGGCCCAAGTCGCCCACGTTCAGCCCAAAATCCAATTGCCAAGAACCAAGAACCAAGCCCAAGCCCAAGCCCGAGCACACGCGCAAGCCCGAGCCTGTGCCCATGCCCGAGCCCGAGCCCGAGCCGAGCGAATCCGGCAGGCTGGCGGCGATGCGCGTGTGGTCTTTGCATCGTTGGCCCACTAGTGTATACTACTAACTAGTCAAGAAGGCTTTAATTTTACAATGTGGGAAACTTTTCGTACCCACTTTAACTCTTCACCATTTTAATTAAATAGCCAACTTTAGTCATTTATTTCTCACTCACCGGAAATCAGTTTTGAGAAAATTAAAATCCTACGTCTATCTTCTCGAAACGTAGATTCACAATTTAATATTTAATTCCCAAAAAATAAATATCTTGTCATCATTAAATTAGTTTAAATTGAGTCAAAACTTATTTTCTAAAACCAATTTCCAATAATCCCACATATGAGTGAAATAAATGCATGCATGAATGCGGACTCATATACTCAATTTCTGTAAAACATTGCTGTATGGGGAAAGTTAGTTTGTGGCTTTGAACCTTACTTAGTAAAATATCATCGGGTATACCGGCGCATTAGTGGACACGGTTCCTTGAACTAATCCTCCTTGGTGTATACCGGTCAACGACACTTACACAACAATATCTCAACACCTTCTGTTCTCATAGTTGTGTCCGCTTTGGCCATGGACAACATCTTGGTTCCTAAGTGTTTATTCGAGGCGGCCCATCCTCACACTTAGATAGGTGGTCTCCTTTTATAAGTTATCCTGCAATACTTCTCATTTTCAAGGACAAGGAACCATTAAAAGTCCAGAGACTTAACCTCACCACAACCACAGGAGTCAGCACTTACTCTGCTCTATAGGGATGAATTAATATAAGTGCTATTCAATAGAACTTTCATAACCTTGTTTTCCCATTGAACCAGGTTTCTGAGATCTCCAGCCTTCAAGGTTGCGTTACCACTATGATCGTTCTTTCAAGATGTGAATTTTAATCCCATTCCCTCTAGCAGTTTATGAAATTAATCTCTGTTCAGACCTTTTGTGAGTGGATCCACTAAATTAACATTTGACCTCACATAGTCAATAGATATATCTCCATTTCTGATCATTTGTCGCACGATATTATCTCTCCTACGAATATATCGAGGCTTACCATTATATATAAGACTCTGTGCTCTTCCAATTGCAGCTAATTGGCTATCGCAATGGATCATAACACTTGGCACAGGCTTATTCCAGCATGAAATATCATGAAGCTATTCAGCTTCTTCTCCAGCTTTATCTAGAGCTATAAATTCTGATTCCATGGTGGATCGGGCTATACAAGCTTGCTTGATTTCCAAAATATAGCTCCACCCCAAATAGTAAATATATAGCCACTTGTAGAGTAAGAGTCTTTCGTGTCTGAAATTCAATTAGCATCAGTATATCCTTCCAAAACTGTAAGATAATTACTATAAGATAGCCTATAACTTAGGGTGTACTTTAAGTATCTTAAAACCCTAGTCAGTGCATTCGAGTGCACTTTTCTCAGATTACTCGTAAACCTACTCAACTTGTTCACAACAAATGCCAAGTCTGGCCATGTACAATTCGTAATGAAACCTTCAGGTTGTTCCATAGAAATTTCTTCTTCTAATTCACCATTGAAGAACGCAGTTTTCACATTCATTTAATGATTATCGAGATTGTGCAATGCAGCAATATCAATAAGCACTCGAATGGAAGTTATTCTGGTTACTGGTGAATATGTGCCGAAGAAATCATAACCTTCTTGCTGTTTAAACCCTTTGACAACAAGTCGGGCCTTAAACTTGTCTATTGATCAGCCATCTTTGTATTTCCTCTTTAGGAGCCATTTGTAACACCCCCAGATCGAACCGGGAATATTACACGCCGCAGACCCTCTTTGTGAGGATCCACCAGGCTAGACATCAAAACAACACATTACATTACATACCGACGAATCAAAATAACGAACCAATAGACCGATTTGGTCTTTCGACACTGACTTACAAATAAAAATACATAAATTCATCCAGACTCATACCCACGCAAGGGTAAGATAATTACCACCACAAACAATAAGACAATGGAAAAGACAATACAATGGACTCACTAATCGAACCCAAAACTGGACTTCGTGTGATTAGTATATGTCGTCTTTCATCATCCCTCGTACCGATCTGTCTTGCTCCCGAAAACCTGCGTGTACCTGGACACAATACAAATATCCACCCCCCGATTACTCGGGGGTTAGCAAAACTCCACTGTTTCGCTAGTGCAAGTATAAAGTGCAAATACGAGCCATACACAACATTCCGAGAATATAACGAAAGACTTCCCGAGATATATATAGTTACAAATAGTTCAAGTCTTGAAAGCAGAAACGAAGAAAGTAAGCATTTTGAAAATATTTCCAAATTTCGGGAGTTTTGAAAACATCAGAAATTGAAAAGTTCTTAATTCCTCGAAAGCCATTTAGTGGTCACAACCCCAAAGTTCATTTTCCAAAATACAAATCCGTTTAACAAATTACGGGGTCCACGACCCAACCATTCCAGTCACAAAACACAGGGTCCACGACCCGGTCATCCACTTCAATTCACTTACAAGGACAGATTACACATAACACATTATTCTTATGCCATTCTAGCCAAGCACCAAGACTCGATATATAATGTCTCTTGACCGGCGTAAAGCATTGTGATACTCCGGACATATCACAATTAATCATCAAAACATCAACATCAATATCACAGAAACCACACTTGGTAACCCGTGGCCGTACCCATCAGTATCGGCCCCCAGAGGCCCCGTCGGACCATCCCCAGGTGGGAAACCACTTCCGCGGCCGTACCTATTAGTATCGACCCCCAGAGGTCCCGTCGAACCGTCCCCAGGTGGAAGAACATCAACACACGCACCCAAGTCCACTTCCGTGGCCGTACCCATTAGTATCGGCCCCCAGAGGCCACATGCGATCCCCAGGTGGAAGAGTAACAACTCACATATTTCAAAACCACAACTCTCAAAGGTCAAACACATAAAATATATATATAGTCGAGGTACCTTGCTAGAATGGCCATATTATCCAACACGTACTCACGACCCAGAACTATAACAATTCACAAGGAAGCACAATATTTCAACAGCACCGAACGACACAACTAATATCACACAAACTCACATGTTCATCCATAAACACGTGACTCCAAGCACATAATTTGACAAAAGAATTACACTTCATATTTACCAACGACATAATCATACGCAATGACATCACAAGAAAGTAAGGTGATTCTATACTCGACACTAGCACACATATTCAACTAAGCACATTAATTCCCGACACACACGGGTCACCTTTACAAAAACCATGATGGTAAATATACCGATTCTTTTGAAAAATGGTTATTAATATTTATTTAGCACATATCGACGATTAACAACCATAATATCCACAAAACACTTAATGTATGGGCAAGATACTTGCCTCGAAAAACCACAACGCGGAGAATAGGCCGAAGTAGGTTGGCACGAACCGACTACGAACTCGCCGACTCCACCGAACGACAATCCACAACAAAGAACTACGAACGAAAACAATAACAACGAAAATGAATTCCAAAGTACGACCCAAAGTCGCTGAATTCAAAGAACAAATGACGAAAGTTCAAGCGTTTCCCCCAAAACGGCCAAGAACACGATTCGTTCCGTCAAAACCCGAAAACGAAATTCCAAGTTGAAATATGGATATACAATCCATAGAATATGTTTAACAACATCATTTAACCACAATCGATCCATCAAAAACGGATGAAAAACGAGATCGAGAACAAATCCCCCAAAAAGTCAATTTGAAGGAAATCAAGAAATATACTTCGATTCGACGAAGAACAATAGATTAAATGATGTTAAACACAATAATACTATCAAGATTAATCATACCCATCATGAATTAATCAACAATACGGAACGAATCGGACAAAAATGCAAAAACCCCCAAATTCACGAAATTAGGGTTCTAAGGAAGATTACCTTGATTCGCTGGATCAAAGGATGATAACGGATGATTGATTGATGATATGAACTCAAGAACTTCATGGATTTGGTGTTAAACAACATGGCTCCATGGTAAAATCACCCTCAGCCGCGGAAGAGAAGGAGAAGAAGGAGAAAAATGGCCAAAAACCCGTGTGCAGGACCATAAATAGGCTGCACAGTGTGCCGCGGCACAGGGCCAAAAATGGCTCCCAGTGGTCGGCGGTGTGCGCGGCCGGCGGCGTGTGTCACGGCACCAGTCTGATCGGTTTGGCGAAAAAATGCACGAGTGTGCCGCGGCCCTGCCGGCATGTGCCGCTGCGGCTGCTCGGCTTTCGGCCGAAAGGCTGCCGAGCACTACCGCCGTGACTCGGCGAAGGCTGCCGAGTACTACCGGCCGTGACTCGGCGTAAGCCGCCGAGCACTACCGGCCGTACTTGGCTGCGGCTGGGCCCAGATTGCCCGGCCATGACTCGGCCGGGGCCAACTCCGACGGCCCGAACGACCCCGAAACCCGAACCTGAATACGAATCGATGATACGGTTACGACGTACTCGCAAATACGAATCTAAGAGCAAAGAGAACACACAATTCCGAATATTCGAAGGCTCGGAATTCGACAACGGAAGTAATTACCCAAAACTTGGGAAAATTACGAAAATGGCCCAAAACGTCCGAAAATCACGATACGCGATCGAAACACCAAACCAAAGCTCGCAACATGAATAATAACATTAAATGAACTTACGAGAAACTCGAAACAACAGTTTCGGACGAGATTCGCAAGAATCGAACTCAAGTGCGGAAAAGTCGCTAAAAAGCTCGGAACTCAACAAAACGATACCGAAACGAACTCGGATGACAAAAAGTGCAGAATTAATCATTCTCGAAATGACGAAACGGTTATGAGCGAGTCATCAAAACGGAGTCCGGCCGAAAAAGAAATTTACCGAAAATCGAAGATTGCGGATATTACATTCTACCCTCCTTAAAAGAAGTTTCGTCCCGAAACTTAAAACAAGTAGGGAGAAGCAATATCCCGCCAGGAAAACTCAACGAGATACGCAAGGAAACGCGTAACTTACGCCCATCGGCGAAACGTTACAAGCAACGCAAAGGAATATACGGCGTGAAAACACGCTCCACGACGACCAACACAACGTCGCCGTTAGGGATATAATAAAACCAACAAGTGACAAGCGTCATCAAATGGATAATACAATCAAGTCAATTATCCAAACAATCACAAAACACAATGGACGAAAATCAATACGATTGACCAATCCAACGGTACATCAATCAAAACGCGAGCCAATCGCTGAACAAATACGGAATTCCACCGCCCAAGGGTTGGAAGATCGAAAACGAGACTAATTTTTCGAACTTGGAAAGGTCACAACGATATATAGATCAATTTGGGACAATATCAGAACTCGCTCGAATGACAAAGTTGAGAAATAACACCAGGTCAGAAGCATCAACGAACACAGTCGAGTCGATACGGTTGGACGAAACAGAAGAGAAAGAAAGAAAAATGTGGGTATTACATCATATCACCTTTAAAAGAGGTTTCGTCCCGAAACCTAAACAACGAGAACGAAGTGCTGGAATAGCAACCTTCCCGACTATACGCTCTTGGTCCACATCCGATCTTCATGGCCATTAGTATCGTGGTCATGACTGTGTCCTCTGCCCAACGGCATACTAAGCGGATCCCCACTCAATACGATTGCACAACTTCGTAAAATATTATACTAAAGTACCAACTCAGCATGACATATCACATAAGGTAACCAATAACAACTCGAAAAGAAAATCCACGAGGTATCCTTTTAAAGGAAATCTTTTGAAAATCCTTGGATTTGTATGCTATTTAAAATAAACTTTAAAAGTACTTTTGGTACCTCGGGTTGTTTCATCAAAACTTGTAAACAACATACTTTAACCGTCTCATTTGAAATCATTTGAAGTCATCATGCCTCTACGTATCATCATCGCCGTTAACAACTAACAAGTTAACCATGCAAGATCATCAAATCATTCTTACATACTCTAACATTTCCGAATCCGAGTTTGAACTTTACATCGAGTGAGATTTTTCATCTTTCACTATATATTTTTGAAAATAAAAATCGCATTGGTTTTTGAAATAAAATATTTTTATGGTGTGAAAGTTTTTTTGAAAATCATTCACTCGAATTATTTGAAAATGCAACAATACGTTAAAATCATTTTCGAAAATTCTCCCAACACTTCACAAACATCAACGACGGTAATATTTTACAAAATGTTCAAGGTACTTTAAAACAACTCTTTCAAATACCGTCGAGGTTTTATTTGAGAATCCTAGGCCGGCTCGCAAATTTCAAACAATTTCCAAAGTTCATACGAAGCTGCCGGCTAATCGCACTTGCACAAACTTATGAAAGTTTTAGAAAAGCGTGTTCGAACACACTCGCGGCAGACATAATTTATCAATTTGCCGAACTCAATCAATTATCACTTAGCGCAATGAAAAAAAAAATCATAACGCACATTCATACAAAACAGTTGTCATTACTTGACAACACACATAGAAATCTGATCCGGGTGATTATGCTAAGGCTAGGCCTAACGGCTAAAAGAAATGTAGTTCCCTAGCCTCTGTCCAGATCGACTAACGCGCTACAACACATAATTAGCGTGCGCTACCCATCTTTGCATTAGCGCGCTAGCCTTACACTTAGCGTGCGCTAACGGTTCTATTTTAGCAACATGATTGCGAACATATATACGACATTACTGGAATCGAAGGTCACAAATAAACAACAATAATATTCGAATCTCAAAGCCATCGATTCACATAATTACAACACATCATGAGCAACCATCAAAAGGCAATTGTCATTCAAAACCGAAAAAAGCACGGGTCACGTCTTGAGTATATTTTGTAGAACTCATTTGAGTTCAAAACTCCTGTTTTGAAAACTTATAGTATACAGTGGAAAAGAATTATCAATAATTCGAGTTTTCAGAACTTACAGCCTTGAGGTCAACATACGAAAATCAACTTTTTCCTCCCTTGGAGGACATTTTAAAAATTTTACGTGACTCTCCCCGAAAGGATTCGAAAACTTAAAATTTCAAGGTTTATACCCTTGCAAGAAAAACGGTCTATACAAAGATACATTCAGCAATATCATTCTACATATTAGCGCAAGACGGGAATCAACAAATATATGTCACTTACTCACGATGCACCTTCAAATACTAACTACATAACACAGAATCACACAGGCTCGTATAGCTCGTGGTACAACCCATAGTAGGGAGACTTACATCCACAGATCGCACGAAGATGATGGCTGCACCCTGATACTAATCACGGCCGACACTCCAAACGACGCGTCCCGACACGACTCAGTCAGACAAAATCTGACAATACAAGACTCAACAACACATAACTCGACCCGACAGCCTAGGTTTTCTCAACCTAAGCTCCGATACCATAAATGTAACACCCCCAGATCGAACCGGGAATATTACACACTGCAGACCCTCTCCGTGAGGATCCACCAGGCTAGACATCAAAACAACACATTACATTACATACCGACGAATCAAAATAACGAATCAATAGACCGATTTGGTCTTTCGACACTGACTTACAAATAAAAATACATAAATTCATCCAGACTCATACCCACGCAAGGGTAAGATAATTACCACCACAAACAATAAGACAGCGGAAAAGACAATACAATGGACTCCGACTAACTGAACCCAAAACTGGACTTCGTGTGATTAGTATCATTCGTCTTTCATCATCCCTCGTACCGATCCTGTCTTGCTCCCGAAAACCTGCGTGTACCTGGACACAATACAGATATCCACCCCCCGATTACTCGGGGGTTAGCAAAACTCCACTGTTTCGCTAGTGCAAGTATAAAGTGCAAATACGAGCCATACACAACACATTCCGAGAATATAACGAAAGACTTCCCGAGATATATATAGTTACAAATAGTTCAAGTCTTGAAAGCAGAAACGAAGCAAGTAAGCATTTTGAAAATATTTCCAAATCTTGGGAGTTTTGAAAACATCAGAAATTGAAAAGTTCTTAATTCCTCGAAAGCCATTTAGGGTCACAGCCCCAAAGTTCATTTTCCAAAATACAAATCCGTTTAACAAAACACGGGGTCCACGACCCAACCATTCCAGTCAGAAAACACAGGGTCCACGACCCGGTCATCCACTTCAATTCACTTACAAGGACACATTACACATAACACATTATTCTTATGCCATTCTAGCCGAGCACCAAGACTCGATATATAATGTCTCTTGACCCCGAGCGTAAAGCATTGTGATACTCCGGACATATCACAATTAATCATCAAAACATCAACATCAATATCACAGAAACCACACTTGATAACCCGTGGCCGTACCCATCAGTATCGGCCCCCAGAGGCCCCGTCGGACCATCCCCAGGTGGGAAACCACTTCCGCGGCCGTACCCATTAGTATCGACCCCCAGAGGTCCCTTCGAACCGTCCCCAGGTGGAAGAACATCAACACACGCACCCAAGTCCACTTCCGTGGCCGTACCCATTAGTATCGGCCCCCAGAGGCCACATGTCATCCCCAGGTGGAAGAGTAACAACTCACATATTTCAAAACCACAACTCTCAAAGGTCAAACACATAAAATATATATATAGTCGAGGTACCTTGCTAGAATGGCCATATTATCCAACACGTACTCACGACCCAGAACTATAACAATTCACAAGGAAGCACAATATTTCAACAGCACCGAACGACACAACTAATATCACACAAACTCACATGTTCATCCATAAACACGTGACTCCAAGCACATAATTTGACAAAAGAATTACACTTCATATTTACCAACGACATAATCATACGCAATGACATCACAAGAAAGTAAGGTGATTCTATACTCGACACTAGCACACATATTCAACTAAGCACATTAATTCCCGACACACACGGGTCACCTTTACAAAAACCATGATGGTAAATATACCGATTCTTTTGAAAAATGGTTATTAATATTTATTTAGCACATATCGACGATTAACAACCATAATATCCACAAAACACTTAATGTATGGGCAAGATACTTGCCTCGAAAAACCACAACGGAGAATAGGCGAAGTAGGTTGGCACGAACCGACTACGAACTCGCCGACTCCACCGAACGACAATCCGCAACAAAGAACTACGAACGAAAACAATAACAACGAAAATGAATTCCAAAGTACGACCCAAAGTCGCTGAATTCAAAGAACAAATGACGAAAGTTCAAGCGTTTCCCCCAACGGCCAAGAACATGATTCGTTCCGTCAAAACCCAAAACGAAATTCCAAGTTGAAATATGGATATACAATCCATAGAATATGTTTAACAACATCATTTAACCACAATCGATCCATCAAAAACGGATGAAAAACGAGATCGAGAACAAATCCCCCAAAAAGTCAATTTGAAGGAAATCAAGAAATATACTTCGATTCGACGAAGAACAATAGATTAAATGATGTTAAACACAATAATACTATCAAGATTAATCATACCCATCATGAATTAATCAACAATACGGAACGAATCGGACAAAAATGCAAAAAACCCCAAATTCACGAAATTAGGGTTCTAAGGAAGATTACCTTGATTCGTTGGATCAAAGGATGATAACGGATGATTGATTGATGATATGAACTCAAGAACTTCATGGATTTGTTTTTAAACAACATGGCTCCATGGTAAAATCACCCTCAGCCGCGGAAGAGAAGGAGAAGAAGGAGAAAAATGGCCAAAAACCCGTGTGCAGGACCATAAATAGGCTGCACAGTGTGCCGCGGCACACTCCCGCTGGGCCGCGGCATAGGGCCAAAAATGGCTCCCAGTGGTCGGCAGTGTGCCGCGGCCCGGCCGATGTGTGTCGCGGCACCCGGTACAGTCGGTTTGGCCGAAAAAATGCACGAGTGTGCCGCGGCCCTGCCGGCATGTGCGCGGCCGCGGTCGTGTCGGCCGTGTGTGCGATGGAACACGATCGTGTGCACGGCCGTGCCGCGATGGTACTCACGGTCGTGTGCACACGGTCATGCCGACCATCGTGCGCACGATGACATCGACGCATGACCGTGGGTAGGTTGCACACGATCGTAACACACGATGGCCACGATCGTGTGCATCCATCGTGTGTAACACAGAGCCAACACATTCATCCAAAACTGTCTAAATACAATATAAATATTGTACAACACACCATAAACCATTCTACATGTCTAAAGACAACATAAAGATTTTAGCAGCTAAACCATATCGATATTTCTTAATATATTTTTCATTTAAGTTCCTTGATTTGGTGCCTTGCTCCTGGGTTTGCAGAGACGAGTCGATCCAAGTACATGCACGCGAAGGGGCCACAACTGTGATTGTCGTTTTGTATGAACTGTAGCTCTCGTGGCATAATTTTGAAACTCATCTCCGTGTCATACTTCGTTTTCGATTGGTTGTTCATCCAATACCCAGATTGAGCTAGCACACGAGGCATCAGACGCATAATCGGTCGCAGTTGGTTGAATCGATATCGACCATCTTCGTGGTGGTGTGACAAGGAATCGTACAACTCCACGGTCCATGCTATGATGTCAATCTTGATAGTCACCCAGTGGCTTTGGTCGAGGCAACAAATGGCAATGATCTGTTCAAACAAAATATGTAATCATATAAGATCATCACATCAAACATAGCGAATCATTTATAAATATAAATTTCAAATGGCAACAAATCGTCAATTATTTATAAATATAAATTTCAAACTTACTTCGTTGCAATTTAACCATGGAACCGCATGTGGTGTATCAAGACCTGTCATGTAGTCCTCGATGCATTTAGGAATTTTCCACTCCTTGTAAACCGGCTTCCCCGTCACCTTGATGCCAAGTGGATCATCCGGATGGAGTCTTGCAAACTCGTTGGCCAAAACTAACTACAAAAAGCCAAACCACAAAATTAAAAAAAATCGATATCAAACCAATGATATACAAGTGAGTAGGTTATAGAACTTACGTAAAATAGGGAGCCGGCAAGTACAGTGCCAACTCTACCGACACCAACACTACGGACTCCCCTCCGAAGCCTCGCTCGAGTCGCAAGCACATAATAGTCTATCACCTCGGCATCAAAGTCTTCATGGCTAGACTCTATCCGGTCAAATAACGCCTGGGTGAGAGCATGCCCAGTCTCCAAACACCGAACAATAGCATCACGTGGCTGCTCCCTTCTAAACTGTAGGTACAACTTCTTCAGAGCCTCGCTATCTCTGGGAGGCGCAACCACAAAAGGCTCTCGAAGAGCAGCAGATGGTCGACTCACTCGCGGTGGAAGACTACGCTCACCCAAATGCTGCGTTCTGGCACTCTCACCATCTTCGTCACCCTCAGCATCCCTCTCACAACTATAACGATCAGAGAGCTGTATAGTCGGCTGCTCGATCTCAAAAACTGGCTGCTCGATCTGAAATGGAGGTTGCCGCCAGGACCACCACCCTCACTGCGATACATCGCACCGTAATGATGCTCGTCCTGAAACCGGTCGAACATCGTCCCATCTTCTTGAAACGGCGCCTCAAATGGCTCATACCGATGCTCGTAATCAAGGGGCCGCGAGTCCGCTCAATGAGAATGATGAATATGAGAATGGTAGTGTCTTTGGACCTCGGAATGGTGGGTAGGCGGATCCGAGAATGGTGACTCGGTGTGTGAGAATGGTGACTCGGCCGACGCCGAGAATGATGACTAGCCGACGATGAGAATGGTGACCGTGTGTCTGCGCGGAGACTGAGTGACGTGGAGGGTCAGGAATCCTCCGCCGGGCGCTGCTAACAGATGCAGAATGACGAGGCCTATCATGGCTCCCAGCTGAGTAGTGTACCGGGCTCCTAGAACATCTATGCATAGGTCCGAAGAAATATACTATCCCAGAAAGCACCCGGCGAGAAACTCGAGCAATAAATCCGGACTCAGAATCGTCGTACAAGATCGCCTTCAAACGGAGATCGAAGTACTCATCCCTGCTCGTGTCCTGGGTGTGGTCCGGACAAGGAAGTCCGTGGACACAACACACCCTCTCTGGTTGCCTCTCCCGGTCCGATGTCTCTGCACCATCTACTGGTGGGGTACTCTGCCGGCGTCGCTTCGACACTTTATGTGCCGACTCATATGTAATCAATTTTCCAGAAGCCTTCTTCAACCTATCCATAACTTTCTTCCTCGGGATCGGCGCAGGCTCATCCTCCTTATTCCTCACAGCTATTCTTACAGGCTTAATGAACTTAACGTCATATGGCGAGCCATTCTCAAAGCTCAGGTAGTAGTACTCAGCCTCATCCTCCTCCAGATGCGGTAAAGAGGGAAGTACTTTGTGCTGCAACAATAGTCATTAAAGCATACCATTAGATAGGCAATCAAATAATGTTGAAGAGATGAGTGAAGTTAGAAGAAAATACGTTTACAAATTTATGTACCTTATCGTCGAAGAAATGAGTGAAATCACAAAACATCTTCCTCGTAGTCCACATCAAACACCGGGGGACTTGGACAATTTTATCTCGAATACCACACAATGCTCCCAATGCAGGAATCATCTCATACGACCATATTTGTAAAGCCCAAACAGGACCATAGAAGTGATAGTCCTTGTGCTCTTGTCCCTCCTTCATGGCAACGTTGCCTATGTAGTAAGATAAAACCCCAAAGGCATAAGAACCCCAAGGAAACATATCCCACTGCTCGAAATCCTCCACTAATGCCCATACCCATGTCTCGACCATCATGTCGTCACGGCATAGGATAAAGTAGTAGTATATAAGCAAATTGGCAACCTTGACATAATCTCTTATGTCTCTACCAAAATCTCGAGCATTGAACCTCTTCCGCAGAACACTAACCTTAATGTTTTTGCCATGGAGTATTCTGTGGAAAATACCGTCGGACGGAAGGAGATGGTCGTCCTGGGGATGGAAGGTAGAGTTTCCAAAATGGAGTCCCGTGATCAAGGCAAAATCACGGGCCGTAAAACGAATGGTCCTCCCGCAAACCTGGAACCACGACTCATCCGGGGGGATTTGATCACCCTCCAATTGACGAGCAATCAAGTGATGTAGGGCAGTATTTGAACTCCCATTCCTCCTAACTTTAATCAAGCGCCCCAGGACCCCCTCGGTCAAGCTCTCGATAGCTCGATCAGCAACAGCGGAATTGCGGCCCATACTTCTTAATGTCTCAATGATCTCTTTAAATACCGCCTCCCGTATGTAAAGATTCACTTGACGTGTAACAAAACGCAATGTAGGTCTCTTCCATACGCAACCAGTCTGCAATATGGACATACAACTCATAAGAATATGATAAAATGCTTAAGAGCGAAAAAAAAATTACGCCTTGCACACGATCGCATGCACACGATCGATGCCCGTCGTGTGAAGACCATCGTGTGCCACGACGGCAACGATCGTGTGCTGCGATCGTGTGCAAGGCAGGAGCTTTTGCACTTCTAGCACACGACGGCACACACGATCGACGGCCGTCGTGTGTAGCCATCGTGCCCACGAAAGACCATCGTGTACACGATGGTCTCATCTTTTTCGGACGATCGTGGGAAGATGAACAACCATCGTGGCACGATCGTGTGTGAATGAAAATACACTAACCGGCGGCTCATTGACGAATTGCTCTTGAGATGGAGTGTCACTAGCGGAACTTCGGCGTCTTGATTCTCTCGTGGTAGTCGGAGGTCGACATTTTCCGGCCGGCGAAGGGTTTCACGACGGGGAGACTTTTTTGCAGAGAGGAGGAGAGTTTTTGGCAGAGGAAAATATTGAGTTGTGGGACCGTTTTTTTATTGTTGTTTCGTTTTAATAATCTTCCTTTTTCTTTCTTAGTTTCTTTTTTTCTTTTATTGGTAGACTTTAAGGGTAATAAAGTCTTTTAACACATTTTGGTATAAAAAACTTATAGTTTTATGAATGGGGATATATAACTTGTTACCTTTATGCTTTGGTACTAAAAAACAGAGATCCCATAACTATATGGGTTGAGATAAACATGCATAGTAAATTCACCTTTAAGTCAGATTTTGGATGAGTACAGTTATATAAATTATAAACTTTCGAGTGGTTGAATTCTTGTCTCATCTTTTTATTTTTTGTTATGTTTTGCGGCGGTGAGGAACTTTAAGTGGTTGAACCTAACTAATAAGTATAAATGACGAGGAACTTTAATTAAAAATATATATAATTTTATTTTGTATACATATGTATACATATATACATATATATATTATAGTGTTACGCATCTGGAGCATCACGTTAACTCTCTCGTATGTGGTATTTTTTATCAGTTAGATTCTTATTTATTTAAATCTCCTATTCCACCTTGATTTTCAATGACATTCCATTAGTTGAATAATTAAGTAAATATTTATAAATGTGTACTTTACTCCGTATATTATTTTAATTTAGTCATTTGTTGAGTTGGCCAAATAAATTATTTTATTCTTATTAGAATAATTTGATAAATTATTAAGGAACCTCAATAGCTCCAATATGCAAGGTAACATGAATGGCTCAAATATGTAAGTATATTTTTTTTTAAATTTCTAATTTATATATGCATAAACATTATTTTTATATTTTTTTAATAACTTGATTCTCTTCACTTCACTAGTGGAAAAATACCATTTTACATCGCACTTTCTAGATCGGTTGCAGTATAACCGATTTAGAAAGTGATTAGGTTTCATTTTACATCGGTTATTTGGGAACCGATTTAATATATCAGTCTTTTACATCGGTTAATAGAGAACCGATTTAATATATCAATCTTTTACATCGGTTAATATAGAACCGATTTAATATGTCTATGTTTCATATCGGTTAATAAAGAACCGATCTGATATACCAATACATTAAACGGCCCTCCACTGCCCAATTTAGGTCATTCAACCTTCATTCAACCTTCTCCTCCGCTTTCAACCTTCTCCTCCGCGATTCATCTCCTCCCCTCACCATACTACACCCTTTATGCGCCTCTAGAGCATAATATAGCTTCGAAACTCTTCTTCGAAGCAGTGGTTCCAATCGGAAGGAAGAAATATTTCTCTGCTACTTTTTGGCTTCATACATCTCTGATGAAACAAAAAGAAAGCATTTATGCCTTCTAGAGCATAATATAGCTTCGAAACTCTTCTTCGAAGCAGTGCACCTCCTAAACTCGTTAACTGTAAATATCTGAACTTTTTTTCTTTTTTCTTTGAATTGATTCGTATAATGGTATTGACTTCGTTTTTTTTTCATATTTTATATAAAAAAATCGAAACCACAGGTGATTTGATTTCGATGGCAGATTCCCAAGGGTTGGAAGGTAGCTGCGACTTAATTCGATTTCTCACATTTCTAGGTTTTCATACGAATGGTTAATTGTATGTGTTCGTGAAGCCGATGGGGATCTTAATCGAATTACACAATGACGACAGATCTGAACCATATTTTCCAGTTTGGTATTCAAAATCCACAAAATTCAATTGACAAAATCATCCAGGTAATTATCTTATATTTCTTTACAAAATGTTATCCCGATTTTTCACATTGTGGATGTGCTTGAGAATATCTGTAAACATAGATTTTGGAGTTGGGTTGGATCGATTTTATTTTTAGCATTGACAGTGCACCAAGCATGGATTGACCTATGATCGATTTCATTCTCATGCATACGTTTTTTGTTTTTCTATTATTTTTTAAATCCAGTCATTATTTTGATAAATATAATAAAAATATAAAATTCTTAAATGGAATATTTTTTAGAATGGCCTAACATTCCATGTACGTATTTTTGAGAAATTGGATTCAAAGCCATTCAAGATTTCGGATATGCAAAGCTTGTACATTAATTTGCTAGGAATGGTTTTGTAAATACACCAAAACATCTCTCTAAGCACCCTTCTGGAATTATTCCAATCCTCCAGTAAGAGATCATGTTCTAAGTGTTCAATATCTATATCTTTTTATTGTCATTAATGGTGCTCTTCATACTGAGGTAGTAAAAAATGTAAACCATCCCACTTAAATAGGATGGAGGGAGTGTGGAAGGTTAACACTTTGATTCAAGCAAATTGCCTGCTTTAACTTTGACCACAACCAAAGAATAGCCTCATTGATTTTACCATGACCACTAAGAGTGTCTTTATTCTGCTACGCTGCCATGCGAAGGATATTTTTGTTCCATAATGTGGGAAAAAATGCTTATCACACACACACAGACGCACTCTCTTATTTCTTGATAGAAAAGATATTATAATTGCCCCTTTTGAATAGATATCATAATTGCCAATCTGAATACTATTTAGTACATAATCGACTGAATTCTTGTATTTCACTTTCATTCCGGTGAAAAATACAAGTAGACATTATGCTGTTGTTGCTTTTGGGGAAGAGTGAAATGGGTGTGAAAATATTTAAACCAACAATTTCTGAAATTGCAATCTGATGTGTTCTGCCAACTCCTTTCTCATGTTTTTGCTCAAACATGCAGTTCGGAGAACTGCATTTTTAGACAGAACTATGATATCCCAGAGTGTCGGTTCGATAACCTGAATTTTTATATCACATATGTTTTAATTAGAGTACTGTACATTCACATGTTAATGACTACGTAAGCTTTTTGTAACTGGATTTGGTCTTCTGTTAAAAATTGCTTTCTGATTGCAAAGATTTTAGCTCAGTAACCGAATAGTGAAAACCGAAAACCAAAATGAAATGAATTAAGTAACCGAACTTCATTTGAACCACAATTCCCAGTTTGATTATGCAATTCGGTTCCCACATTTCTCCATTCATGAAATCATTCCAACAAAAGTTAAAAAATCAGATTTTATGATCTAATAAAAATGAATCACTTACATCGTAACTGTTCAAGAGAAAATTGCTATAAGCATAAATCTTTAGGAACAAAACGGAAAAAGGTCAAAAGGAAAAATAACAATCCTAAGACATGAAAGGCAATACACAATTACAAGTATGACCATAGATCTGGATTTTGTTTATCTCTTCTTTACATCTCATAAGATTCTGGATGCCTCCCACCATTTGCCATCCTTTAAGAGCTTGCACGAAATTTCAGTGACTAGTTAAGAACGAGTGAACTTGGAAAACTCAGCAACTCACCAGCATGAGATGTTGCACTGCCTCGAAAACATACGCCTCGGTCCAAAGAGACGTAAGCCTCAGATTCAGCCCAAAAAGCAGTGCCTCAGAACCTTTTCTCCACGCCTCGTCTCGCCACTTAAAATATTGGTCCAGGCGGTGTAAAAGTCAGAGAGAGAAAAAATAGGGTTTTGATTTATATATCATGTGAGAAGTTCGCTCTGGTTTGGTTAGTTCGGGCTTTGTATTTCAAAAAGCCAACTGAACCGTTAAAACCGTTGCTCTTTGGATAATTAAAGACAAAACGAAACCGAATGTAATTCTAACAGGGCTTTGACATTTCCGGTTGCTACAATTATTTGTTATTTTGATTTTTATATTTCAAACCTGGTAGAAGTTATGGGTTGAGCCAAAACTGAAGGGATGATATTGTATTCTAGATGTTAGTTTTCTGTCTTAGATGCTTAATTGTGTGCATATATTGATAGGCTCTGTTTGAGTATAATGCAGGAATATTGTTTCTTGATTAATTTGGATTGCAAATTAGATCTTAAAGCTATAGCATTGCAAGCTCGCAATGTAGAATACAATCCTAAGGTATCTTGCTCTATGTTATGTCTTAATCTGGCCGGGTTTATTCAGACTTCTGTTACTTACCCGATTCCATTTAAGTTATGATGATAGAATGCATTCGAGCTCCTCATTAGCTTTCATTTTTAGTTCCTTTGAGTAATTTGTGGAGCAAACTTTAGTATTCTTGTGCGATGTATCAAAGTTACTTAAAATCGATATGATGAAACTTATCTTTGGTTGCATGAGAGAAAATCGATAGTTCGAATCACAGGAAGCCAAGCTCTTGATGAACTTTTAGGTATTGAAAGTGCTGTTCATATCAATTTATTTTCATGGTATGCTCGTCATTTATTTTATTGCATGCTGAAGGTGGGATAGAAACTCTAGCAATTACAGAGGCATTTTGAGAATTCAGGTGACAGGCTACACTATGTTCCATTGGCTTGATCATCAAATAAAATCTGCAAGAAAAGAAACTGAATGAGTATATATTATTTTGAATGATGGCTGCTGCTGGGAAACGGCGGCGGGATCATTCAGAGCGATTAGTAAGAGGCTAAAAAACTGATGTGCAGTGCAGTCGTAAAAGAAACTGATGTGCAGTGCAGGCTAAAAAACTGATGTGCAGTGCAGTGCAGTTTAATGAAGATAAATTACAAAACAATTTTAAGTGTTAGAAATGGTTACAAAATGTATTGTACCATTAGGTCTTGGAGACGATGATCAATGCATCGAAGATGATTTACTTTAGTTTTGGTGTATTATTTACTTTAGTTTGACATAAATATTTAGAAAATAGAACCCCCCATTGTAATACCCATACTTTCTATTTCTATATTTTTCGATTCTAGTGACTTGCTTGTGTTCATTGACACATTTCAGACATGGTTTGTTCAGCACATTTCGTCATTCGAGCAAGTTTTGATATTGTTTCGGATTAATCGACGTATTAGTTCGACTTTGTAAAATCACCATCGATTCTTGGAAACTCCAAAAGTTCTGAATCTTTGCAGTATGATAGAGCATCAAGTTAGCTTTCCAATGGTTCAAACGGTGAGTCAATCAGAGTCCGGACGAAGGAGTTGCGGTCGAAATACCAAAGACTGCACAGTGTATAATTAGCGCACGCTAAACGCATGTATTAGCGCGCGCTAACGATGTCTGGCAGAGGGTTCTGGTGCATTTTTTAGGCCGATAGCGCACGCTACACATACCTTAGCGTGCGCTAACTGTTAACAGTATATATAGGACTGCAGAGGTCAATTTTCGTCATTCCTTCCGGCGATCTAGACGATCTTGAGAGCGTATAAGCATGGATTTTGGCCTGATATCATCACCCATCAACATCTTTGAGTTTCTAGTATGGATTTAACAACATCCCAACATCTTTCCCCATTTTAATCAAGGTAAAATTCTTAGAACCCTAATTTCGGGTATTTTGGGGGTTTTCTTCATGATTCATTGATTTTGTCCGAGATTGATGAATATTTCTTGGTATTCTTGTTGTATTGATCATGGTCTTCGGATTTTGTGACTCATTTATCAATTTTTATCACCCGGAATTTGATTCTCGATTTGTCTTGAAGAAACCCTCGGATCCATGTTGTTTTTCGAGTTGATTCGAATTCCGTTTAGCTTTATTGATTCGTGGTGATGTTATTTTCGTAGTTTTCTGGAGTTGTCGAGTTCTTGTTCGTTCTTGGAAGTTTGAGGACTACCCGACCGTGTCCGTTCGTCGTTTCATTGCTTGTGGTATCGAGGCAAGTATCTTGCCCATACATTTCGTATTTCGTAGATGTGATAATTGGTAATTGATTATATGTGGAATTTTAATGTTTTAATAAACTTCCAAAAAGGATCGATATGTTTTTGATAAAGGTTTTCCTTCGAAGATAACTCGTAGGCTTTGTGAATAAATGTGTTTTCTGATTATGTGTATCATTGTTGTGTGACGGAAGATATTGAACATATTTTAGTGAATTTAGTAGACCGTAGTTATTTGCCGATGATTGTATATTGAGATGTGTAATTGTACGGTGAATATGTGACGTTGTGTGATATTAGTTGTTACTCCTTCGTAAGGAGGTTGGGACACTTGGTGTTGTTTGGCATTGGTATTTGCTTGTCGTTGTGTGACATTGATTGTGAGTATATGCCGGTTAAAGTGGCCATTCTAGCGAAGTACCTAGCATTTGTATGCATATTCTAGTATTCGAATTATGGCTTTCCGTGGCGTTGTGGATGATATGTGTATGTTCACCTAGGGACGGTCAGCGGGGCCTCTAGGGATACGTATTGCCGTGTGTGTGCGTATCGCGAACTAGGGTTAACCACCCGGGGATGTCCGACGGGGCTCTGCGGTACGGCGGCCGTGAGTCTCGTATCAACGGTTAACTTTGAAATGTTTTGTTGAGAACCGTGATTTGTGGCGCATATTTCGTCGATTACAATGGCAGTCCAAATGTAATCGTACTTGGTGGAATGGCACCAGTAAATGTGTGGTGTGTGATGTGTACCTTGGCTGTGATAATTTGGTATGGGTACGTGAGTCTTGTGGTTGCTCTGTGTATTGTAGCTCTGTGGTGTGTCGAGTTCGACCGTATGGTTAAGTTGCAAAGTTGTGCTCTCTGTTGTCGCTCTGTGAGAGTGTTGTCACCGTAATGTTTGGCACGGTGTATTTTCTGTCTGGTTATTCTTGTGAGTTTTTGATGTGTATAAGTTGAGTTAAGGACCCCCCGTGATTGTGGATGGAATATTATGATTGTGTCGTAGACCCCGTATTTTGTTATCGGAATCGTATTTGGAAATAAATGATTTTGGGTTGTGTCCCTAAGTGTTTGAAAGGCTTGAAAATTCTTAAACCACAAATGTTTTTAAAACTCCCGAGATTGTAAAATGTTTTGTAAGATATAAAATGGTTTTATTCCTATCTTTCATAATTCAAACGGTTTTGATCAAGTGAATTATCTCGGGAAGTATATTCACGGTTTCTATATCCTTGGAGTATGATATGTATGGCTTGTCTTTGTATTTATACTTGCACTAGCAAAACAGTGGAGTTTTGCTAACCCCCGAGTATTCGGGGGGTGGATGTCTGTTTTGCATCCAGGTACTTGCAAAGTTCCGGGGAGCAATTCACAGGATCGTTACGAATAATGATGGAAGACGGCGATACTAATCACATGAAGACCGGTGTTGGGTATTTGGTGATGTCTTGTTTTGTCCCTCCGTTGTGTTTATTTTCCCCTTATACGGGAATGTTGATTTATATTAACCCCTGCGTGGGTATGAGTTACGAGAAAGAGTAATGTTTGGTTGATGTGTATGTTGCGGTAATAGACCAAATCGGTCTAATGGTCCGTTAATTTCCCATGTCGGTATGTATGGTATGGTGGTGTTTATGTATTTAGCCTGGTAGATCCTCATGAAGAGGGTCTACGACGCTGTAATAGTCCCGAGTGGTTTGGGGGTGTTACAGAATATGGTATCAGAGCTTAGGCTGCAGAAACCTAGGCTGTCGGGTCGAGTTGTATGTTGTCGGGCCTTGTCTTGTCTTGTCAGATTTTGTCTGACTGAGTCGTGTCGCGACGTAAATGCCCGAGGTGTCGGTCGTGATTAGTATCGAGGTGCAGCCATCATCTTCGTGCGATCTGTGGATGTAAGTCTCCCTACTTTGTTGCTCTCGTGTTATACGAGCTTGTGTGATTATGTGTTATTATATGGAGTTTAAATGTGAATTGTGAATATGCAATCCATGTTTGTTGATTCTTGTGTTGTACTGGAATGAAAAGTGATATCGGTGTATAAATGTGTATATGTATTGTGTGAATCGTTTCTCGAGATATGACTTGGTGTGATCCCGCAAGGAAAGTTTGTCAATGTGATATTTCAAAGTTTAGTTATTTTTGAAGAGTCACGTAAAATTTTGTTTTAAAACATCCTTCAAGAAAGGAAAAATTTTGATTTCGTATGATGACCTCGAGACCGGATTTTTTTTAGAACTTAACTACTTATATTTTATTTTCATCTTGCATTGCAAGTTTTCAAAATTTGATTTTAAAGACTCAAATGAGGTCTACCAAAAATTTACTCGAAACGTGGCTCTTGCTTTCGACTTTTTGATTTCATGATCGTCGGTTCGAGGGTATGTAGTGATGTTGGCATTATTATTTGGTCAATAATGCTCAAAATTGTGATTAAGTTGGTGGTGTGAACATTAAGTCGTCCTAAATGCACTTGTTGTGAGAGTCCTCGCATCGAGAGGTCGTATTTCGATTTTAGATATTAATTATCTTTTGACGGTTGCTTGTGCGATCTTGTAATTATGTAGATATATGATGTTGACGTGTGATTAGATTTAATGGTAATGGATCGTATTTTGATAAAATGGTAAATTATGTCTGTTGTGTGTGTATTCGAAAACGCTTTTCTGAAAATTTTATAAACTTGAGCAAGTTGTGGAAAATTAAATTTCATAAAGTTTTGACGGTTCGCTTAATCGGCGGCTTCGTGTGGACTTTGAAAATCGTTTAAAATTGGCGAGCCGGCCTTGAATTTCCTAAAGGAACCCCGACGGTATTAAAAGAGTCGTTTTAAAGTATCTTTGAACATTTTGTAATATGTTCCGCGTTGATTATTGTGTAGTGTTGAGAAGATTTTAAAAAATGATTTTTGACGTACTGTTGTATTTTCAAATGATTCGAGTACATGATTTTCAGAAATCTTTCACAATATCAAAATTTTTTATTTTCAAAAACCAATACAATTTTTATTTTCAAAAATATATTGTGAAAGATGAAGGATCTTACTCGATTTAAACTTCAAACTCGGATTTAGAAAAGTTTTCTATACTGAGCCAGTTATCGTGCGTGATCTTGGATCACCCCAAAATGATTGATGATTGGTGGGAATATTTAGTGCTTGTACGAATGGTTTGAGGATCTTGCGTGGTTACCTTGTTTGTTATTAACGGTGATGATAATGTGTAGTGGCATGGTTATTTTAATAGTGGCAGTTGCAAGGATATATTGGTTTGCAAATAATTCCAAAAGGAGACGGTTAAAGTCTTTTGTTTACAAGTTTTGACAAAAACCCGAGGTACCAAAAATACTCTCAAAGTTTTATTTTGAATAAACATGCAAATCCAAGTATTTTCAAAGGATATCATGTAAAAGGATACCTCCTGGATCTTCTTATCGAGTTGCTATTAGTTGTCTTATGTGATATGTCAAGCCGAGTTGGCAATTTGGTATATTATTTTGCGATGCTGTACCATTGTATTGAGTGAGTATCCGCTTAATATGCCGAGGGGCAAAGGGCGCGGTCGTGACCGTGGTACAGACAGTCATGGAGATCAGGTGCGGGACCAAGAGAAGGTTTCCGGGAAGGTTGCTATTCTAGCACTTCGTTCTTGTTGTTTAGGTTTCGGGGACGAAACCTCTTTTATGGGTGATATGGTGTAATACCCATATTTTTTTTCGCTTTCTTTTTATTCGAATCTATCGACTCGTTTGTGTTCGTCGATATTTTCTGGACTTGTTCTACTCTTCACTTTTTGTTGTTCGAACGAGTTGCAGTATTGTTTCGGGTTAATCCGTTTGTCGTCGTGACTTTTCTAAATTCGGCTCCGCTCCTGTGAATCTTATGAAAATGTATATCATGTCGTTTTTATCGGATCATATATTGTCTTGATTCGTGCTGTGGACTTCGGGAATGTTATTCGATTTCTGTTATTCGTTATGATTCGGATATGATTGTTATTTGTTGATGTCTCGATCGTTTGTTGTCCGGTATTCGTTGATCTCGTATCATGATTTTTGAGCGTTCAGACCACTTTGTAATTTCCTTAAGTTCAGGAAATTAACTTCATTTTCGATCTTCCAATCCTCGTGTTGTGGAATTTCGTATTTGTTCAGCGATTAACTCGCGTTTTGATTGATGTACTGTTTGGGTTGTTCAACCATACTGATTTTTGTCTGTGCGTTTTGTTATCCTTCTGAAATGGCGATGTGGATGTTAGCGACCACGTCTTGCATGTGATTCGTTGCAAGCGTTGTATGAATGAGTGTGTTACCTGAGATTGTTTTACATTGATCGTTTTATGTTTTAAGTTTCGGGACGAAACTTCTTTTTAGTGGGGTAGAATGTAATACCCATACTTTCTATTTCTATATTTTTCGATTCTAGTGACTTGCTTGTGTTCATTGACACATTTCAGACATGGTTTGTTCAGCACATTTCGTCATTCGAGCAAGTTTTGATATTGTTTCGGATTAATCGACGTATTAGTTCGACTTTGTAAAATCACCATCGATTCTTGGAAACTCCAAAAGTTCTGAATCTTTGCAGTATGATAGAGCATCAAGTTAGCTTTCCAATGGTTCAAACGGTGAGTCAATCGGAGTCCGGACGAAGGAGTTGTGGTCGAAATACCAAAGACTGCACAGTGTATAATTAGCGCACGCTAAACGCATGTATTAGCGCGCGCTAACGATGTCTGGCAGAGGGTTCTGGTGCATTTTTGAGGCCGATAGCGCACGCTACACATACCTTAGCGTGCGCTAACTGTTAGATATATATCGCAGAGGTCAATTTTCGTCATTTCTTCCTCCCCTTTCTTCCTTCCGGCGATCTAGACGATCTTGAGAGCGTATAAGCATGGATTTTGGCCTGATATCATCACCCATCAACATCTTTGAGTTTCTAGTATGGATTTAACAACATCCCAACATCTTTCCCCATTTTAATCAAGGTAAAATTCTTAGAACCCTAATTTCGGGTATTTTGGGGGTTTTCTTCATGATTCATTGATTTTGTCCGAGATTGATGAATTATTCTTGGTATTCTTGTTGTATTGATCATGGTCTTCGGATTTTGTGACTCATTTATCAATTTTTATCACCCGGAATTTGATTCTCGATTTGTCTTGAAGAAACCCTCGGATCCATGTTGTTTTTCGAGTTGATTCAATTAGTTTAGCTTTATTGATTCGTGGTGATGTTATTTTCGTAGTTTTCTGGAGTTGTCGAGTTCTTGTTCGTTCTTGGAAGTTTGAGGACTACCCGACCGTGTCCGTTCGTCGTTTCATTGCTTGTGGTATCGAGGCAAGTATCTTGCCCATACATTTCGTATTTCGTAGATGTGATAATTGGTAATTGATTATATGTGGAATTTTAATGTTTTAATAAACTTCCAAAAAGGATCGGTATGTTTTTGATAAAGGTTTTCCTTCGAAGATAACTCGTAGGCTTTGTGAATAAATGTGTTTTCTGATTATGTGTATCATTGTTGTGTGGAAGATATTGAACATATTTTAGTGAATTTAGTAGACCGTAGTTATTTGCCGATGATTGTATATTGAGATGTGTAATTGTACGGTGAATATGTGACGTTGTGTGATATTAGTTGTTACTCCTTCGTAAGGAGGTTGGGACACTTGGTGTTGTTTGGCATTGGTATTTGCTTGTCGTTGTGTGACATTGATTGTGAGTATATGCCGGTTAAAGTGGCCATTCTAGCGAAGTACCTAGCATTTGTATGCATATTCTAGTATTCGAATTATGGCTTTCCGTGGCGTTGTGGATGATATGTGTATGTTCACCTAGGGACGGTCTGACGGGGCCTCTAGGGATACGTATTGCCGTGTGTGTGCGTATCGCGAACTAGGGTTAACCACCCAGGGATGTCCGACGGGGCTCTGCGGGGTACGGCGGCCGTGAGTCTCGTACCAACGGTTAACTTTGAAATGTTTTGTTGGAGAACTGTGATTTGTGGCGCATATTTCGTCTGATTAGAATGGCAGTCCAAATGTTATCGTACTTGGCTGGAATGGCACCAGTAAATGTGTTGTGTGTGATGTGTACCTTGGCTGTGATAATTTGGTATGGGTACGTGAGTCTTGTGGTTGCTCTGTGTATTGTAGCTCTGTGGTGTGTCGAGTTCGACCGTATGGTTAAGTTGCAAAGTTGTGCTCTCTGTCGCTCGTGAGAGTGTGGTCACCGTAATGTCTGGCACGGTGCAGTTTCACAAAGTTATTCTTGTGAGTATGTGATGTGGATAAGTTGAGTTACGGACCCCCCCGTGATTGTGGATGGAATGTTATGATTGGGTCGTAGACCTCGTATTTTGTTATCGGAATCGTATTTGGAAATAAATGATTTTTGGGTTGTGTCCCTAAGTGTTTCGAAAGGCTTGAAAATTCTTAAACCACAAATGTTTTTAAAACTCCCGAGATTGTAAAATGTTTTGTAAGATATAAAATGGTTTTATTCCTATCTTTCATAATTCAAACGGTTTTGATCAAATGAATTATCTCGGGAAGTATATTCACGGTTTTTATATCCTTGAGTATGATATGTATGGCTTGTCTTTGTATTTATATTTGCACTAGCAAAACAAAGGAGTTTTGCTAACCCCGAGTATTCGGGGTGGATGTCTGCTTTGCATCCAGTACTTGCAAAGTTCCGGGGAGCAATTCACAGGATCGTTACGAATAATGATGGAAGACGGCGATACTAATCACATGAAGACCGGTGTTGGGTATTTGGTGATGTCTTGTTTTGTCCCTCCGTTGTGTTTATTTTCCCCTTATACGGGAATGTTGATTTATATTAACCCCTGCGTGGGTATGAGTTACGAGAAAGAGTAATGTATGGTTGATGTGTATGTTGCGGTAATAGACCAAATCGGTCTAATGGTCCGTTAATTTCCCATGTCGGTATGTATGGTATGGTGGTGTTTATGTATTTAGCCTGGTAGATCCTCATGAAGAGGGTCTACGGCGCTGTAATAGTCCCGAGTGGTTTGGGGGTGTTACACCCATCCCGCTTCTTTTCTGTGTTTTTACCATAAAAATGGTTGTTGGCAATAAAAGGAGAAATGGCAAAATTTCAGTTGTTCAAAATCAAAGACATTAAAATGTTTATGGATATTTGATCAATTTGTGGCCTCTTGTTAATTTGCAGACATTTGATATGGAAGAGCCTTATTCGAAGGATGATATTGATGACGTACGAAGACGTTGGACTCAATATTTTCTAGATATTACATCTTTATCGAAGTAGTAAGAGAGGAATATGGGAACCGGGTACGTAGGGATTTGCTGCGTAGGGATCATTCATCATTTTGTGATTGTACTTTTTTTTGCAAGATTTATAAATCTCTTGTAGTAACTGTTGTTGTACATTTTTTGCAAGATGTAAAGAGGGTTTTGTAATAGAATAGTGTGAACTTGCTAATTTGGGTAGAATATATGGCGTCTTGTTGGAGATTTTATTGCTCATGTTATGTTTTATAGGAGGAATTCTGTCGTGATCTGAAAATTGCCACTTTTGTGAACAAAGCTTTTCTAAATCTGCCATTTTTTGAACGAGAATATCAATTTTTCTAAATCAGTTAAAGCAGTAACCTATTTAGAAGATTACACATTCTAAATCGGTTAAAGCAGTAACCTATTTAAAATATTACACATTCTAAATCGGTTAAAGCAGTAACCTATTTAGAATATTACACATTCTAAATCGGTTGAAGTAGTAACCGATTTAGAAACTAAACATTCTAAATCGGTTATATCAACGTACTAAATCGGTTAAATAACCGATGTTAAAAGTATTTTTTACATCAGCTAAATAACCGATGTTAAATGCATCGATTTTCTACATCGGCTGGATCTATAACGGTTCGAGACCCGATTTAAAAGGCCTATTTTAACCGATTTAAAAGGTGTTTTTCCTAGTAGTGCTTCCAAATAAATATATAATGTATTCATAGCAATACGGATTTGGAGTACCACGTTAACTCTCTATCCTACATGAATTTTTTTTTTTATATTTTCTTATTCTTATTTATCTAAAATCTTGAATCTTACATCAAGGTATATGCATATAATTGTAAAGAGTTTTGGAAGATTGTATAACTTCAAACTTATAGTAGGAATTTAATTTTTAATATTTGATCATTTAAATTTAATTCTTAACTTTTACTTACAATGTTTGAGTTTTTACTGAGATGGATTAACCAATTACTATAGCATCTTAAATTTAGTTATTTAAATTTTATATATTTAAATAGTCAAAATTGGTCTACTAGGGACTGAAGTTTGTCATTTTTATCACTTAAGGGACTAAAGTTTTAAGTGTTTCAAACAAGGGACTAAAGTTTAATCCGTTTCACCCATTAGGGACTCCGTTAGTTTGGTCCCGTTAAGTTTTAACGGATTGATGACATGGCCGTTAAGTACCACGTGTCAGAATTTTATTGGTCGGTAATAATAACAACAACAACAACAACAACAACATTACCCCAATGCCTCAACGGCTCCCGCAACAAGCGGGGTAAGGGGGAATCGAATGTACGCAGCCTTACCATGTCTTAACACAGAGAGGCTGTTTCCGGATGATCCAAAATGAAAATTGCATCGAGAATTGCATAGAATGACTAGTACTTCATGAGAAAAAGAAGTGTAGCCACTTTAGTGAGTCATTTTATTTTATTCCATTATAATTCAGAACCAAAGAATAAGAAGTCTTTGGCTCTATTGGAAACACTGGAAATATGGTCGGTAATAATAAAATAATAATAAAAAAATTTCTGCTTTTTATAATAATAATAAAATAATAACAAAAAATATAAAAGTCAAAAAAATACTCCAACTTTATTTTTAGAAAAATTGAAACTTTATTTTTATTTAAAATTTGGAATATTAATATTAAAAATCTAATGCTTTTATTTAAAGTTAAAATAAAAATTAAAAATATAATAAAAAATTTCAAATTTTTGTAATAATAATAAAATAATAATAAAATATAATAGTCTAAAAAATATAAAAAGTAAAAAATCTGGATTTTTTTTAAAATGAAACTTTATTTTTTTCTCAATTTTTTTAAAAAATGTGGAATATTAGTACTTAAAATCTGATGTTTTTATTTAAAATTTAAAAATAAAAAATTAAAAAATTTGGATCTAATTTATAAACTTTTTTTTTAAAATTGAGATATTATTTTTCATAAATAAATATTATTTTACAAAAAAATCTAAAAATCTAAACAAACAAACTAAAGGTTAATTATAAATCGGATCAAATATTTGTAATTTTTAATTTTTATTTCTAACTTTAAATAAAAGCATTAGATTTTTAATATTAATTACCAACATCGGGGTTTAGCCAACGGCGGGCGGGGGGGCTGTGGTGTTCCGTTAAGAGAAAGAAGTTATATATATTTAGAGGTTTAGCCGATGACTAGATCTAAGTCGTCGGTTAAACCCCATTTTTTCTATTTTTTTCGGGTGCCGAGGAGAACTCGGTCGATATATAATTTTAAATTGGCAGTTTAGCCGATGACTTGATCTGGGTAAAGTCCTTTTTTTGATAGTGTAATATTCCAGATTTTTTTTAAAAAAAAGTTTCAATTTTTCTAAAAAATACAGATTTTTTAATTTTTTATATTTTTTAGACGTTTATATTTTTTGTTATTATTTATTATTATTACAAAAATCTGAAATTTTTTATTATTATTTTATTACCAATAAAATGCTGACACGTGGCACTTAACGGCCACGTCATCAATCCGTTAACACTTAATGAGACCAAACTAACGGAGTCCCTAACGGGTGAAACGGATTAAACTTTAGTCCCTTGTTTGAAACACTTAAAACTTTAGTCCCTTAAGTGATAAAAATGACAAACTCAAGTCCCTAGTAGAGCTATTTTGACATTTAAATATGTTGAATAATTAACGAATATTATATAGGGGTCTGAGATCTAAATGAGTAATAAAGTCATCTTTTAATCTAGTCTGTGATGAATACCGGTATATAGATTATAAACGAATCTGAGTGGCTGAACCATAACATGTGTTACTATAAAAATTTTGGACGAGATAAACAATAAAATTATCTTTCAATCGTATTTAAGATGTGTACAAGTAAATAAATTTTAAATGAGTTTGGGTGGCTCAATTCCACCCTCGTCATTTTAATTTATTAATATGTCCAACCCAAATAAAATTCCAAATTATTGAACCCTAAACCAAATATTAAAATGTTTTTAGAGTATTAGTTATATTTTTAATTCCTTCACTAAAACTCATGATTAGGGCTGTTCTCGGTCCGATTTGGTCCGGGTATTGTCTTTTCGGGTCTGGACCGTTAAGGTATATCGAGTATTACTGGTTTCGGTCCTTACCGGTTTCGGGTCCCAACTTCAATACTTGTATCCGGACCGCTAACGTTTCGGGTGAGTATCGGTCCGGGGTATTTCGGGTGGGTTCTCGGGTATCTTGGATCATTAAAAGCCATAATTACCAAAACCTCATAATCGAAACAAGAATTGAGGTTTTTTTTTCAAATGTATGCTAAGGAAATTAAGAGATAATGTCTTTTAAACTTATTTTTTCTATATGTACTAATACCTTATACAATATTTTGTACAATGTATGTTTATGAAAAAATACCGTTTTTTTACCGGGTTACCGATTTCGGTCCTTATCGGGTTCGGTTCTAACTTTGGTACCCGTATCCGGACCGCTAACGTTTCGGGTGAGTATCGGTCCCGGTATTATCAACGGTTCTCGGCGCTTCTCGAGTGTACTTGGACCGCTAACAGCCCTACCCATGATCATTAAAACCCTCGATCTTTAAAACTCAAAAATACATATAAAAGATAGGTATATAGACCTACATAATAGACCTATATATAAATTTACACCATTCACATTTTGACAAGTTTCAAACACTTTTTCCCTCTTCATAAATCATTTTTCTAAAAGATATCATCATCATCATCATCAATGGCGGCTGTCAACGTCCAAAACCCTCACCTCATCGATGGACCATGGCCAACACTCCCAGACGACATAATCTTCTACCAAATCTTCCCCCGCCTCCCCGTCAAGACTCTCCATCGATTCCGCTGCATCTCCACCTTCGCGCCGCCTCACCTCCGACAGTAATTCCTCACGGCCGTCCGCCACCTCTCCCCGCTTCATATTTCCTCTCCTTCTCATCTTCGCCGCCAACCAAAATCTCTCTCTACTCCGTCGGCCCGCCCCAAGGATCTCGCCACCGCTGCCGCCCACAATTTGGAAACCCCAACGACCACAATATATACGCCAAGGTCATCAACGGGTTCACGTGCTCGGTCCAAAGAAACTACCAAGTCGCCGTCGGCAATTTCGCCACGAACGAGAAACTCGCGCTCCTCGTGCTTCGTAACCATTCCAAAGAACTCGACAGCTGTTTTTCTACTTCACATCACGACCTGGCCCAACAGTACAAGGTCCCGAGAACGACGTCCATCTGAGTCTACAAAACCCGAGAAACGCCGTCATGATGTACTCCGTTATCACATTGGGCAACAAATCGTGGAGAAGTTCCGTCTTTCGTGACTCTATCGGTTAGGAAACTCAAAAAGCGTGTGCATTAATGGATCTTTGTCTGCAACAAATTTTCGAGGTCTCCCGACTACAACTGACGAGGTGATAGGTGCATTCGCCGTTAAAAGGGAGTTTTTATGCGGTAAGCTACCCTAAAGGACTATCCCGCCTAGGTACAACGAGTGTCATCTAATTGAGGTGAAGGGAGCCCTAGCGATAATCGACGTCCAGGATTTCATGAGTTGTGATATAAGGTTGTGGATTAAGGAAATAGGGTTTGGGTCGTCCGATGACGGTTCGTGGAAGGAACATAGGATAGTGTTCGATTCACGGTGGGAAACGCTTTATAGCATGTCGTTGAACTATTGCTTCAGCAGCAACCGCGACGGTGAGATTGTGATGGTGTCGACTGTGCTAAAATCGAGGTACGGATGTTGGCTTTTTGCTTACAACATGGATAACAGAGAATGGAGGAGGGTGGAAATAGTAGGGGTAGACAAGAGTAGTACGATTGTTGGCCAACTCGGTATTGAAGAGTGCGTGGAAACGCCGTTGTTCTTGCGTGAAATCTCAACTTTGTCGAACTCGGCCGCCTCGAATCATTTCCCACCATTTTTTCTGATCTAGTTAGGTTTGTTCTTAGGTTAGATTCATGATTTACCTTACATTTGGTCGCGGTATGATCCGATCAAATTTGCTAATGTGACCTCTCAACTATTTGAAATAGTATATGTAATCTTGGAATACTTTTAAGGGATATATAAATATAAAATTTAAGATATAAAAAATTGGAGTGATATATTTAGAAAACTTGATCATCTATATTGTTAAATATATATGATGATAAGGTCAGCAATTTCCGTTAGCTCCATAAACAGCAGATGCAAAATGTAAGAAGAATGAAACTCAATGGTGCTTGATTTTTTTTTCTTGAAGTTTCAAAATCAAGTAGATATATATAATGTTTTTGATGTTATATATTCATTGTATTCGTAGTCAGCATGCTTATTGAAGATGAACATATCATTTGGTTAACTGTGGAATAGGAAAACAAAATGGAAAAGTTATACTCCCTCCGTCCGCCACCCATGTGCAACAATTTCTTCGTCCGTCCGTCCGCAACCTATGTGCATTGTTTATTTTTGGCAAATTTTTATACCACAAGTGGACTCCTTACTCCACTCTCAACACTCTTAACCAACTAAGTCAACTGAAATATTAAAACCCGTGCCGGTCAAAACAATGCATATGGTTGGTGAACGGAGAGAATAATATTTTTTTAGATGCCTTTGATTATGATCCCAAGCATCATGTGAATGGGAAGGAGGATTCTGCTTTCTAGAGTTAGAGATGGATGTTGGGTTTGTGAATTTCTTGCAACGTAATTACAAATTACAAACAAAGACAACCTATTACAATTCTAGTAAATTAAAAAATGAATGAAAGTTACAATTTAGCAGAGGCGGGTAGAACTCTTTTCGTAAGACAATTTTGCCCTGGTATAAAAGCATTTGCTCTGCAATATATCCAAAGATACAATCACATGCTTCGAGTTATGTGCTCTACAAAACCCAAAACTCCGCGAACGTTCAAGTGATGGAAATCGACACGAAAAGCAAGAAGGAAATATGCTGCAATATGTGGTATGTTTGTATTTCGTTCTATGTTATGGTATATGAAATAAAATGCATAAGACCCCCTTTTATAGGGTCCAATTCCACTCCATCAAGTGAGGAGTTACTATTCGGAATTTTGGCTAGAACGAAAGAAAAGTCTTGAAGTGTTTGTCCTACATCGGTGGAACAATGGAAGATGAAGGGGACTTCAAGCCTATAAAAAGGAGTCCAAGACTTTGGTTTTAATGCATCCCAATAAAATACACATTAAGTATTTTATTCTTTCTTTCTTGTTCTCTTGTTTTAGAGAGTAGAAAGATGTGAGTTAAATCTTTGAGAGTGTGGTGTTATTGGGTGAGGCTTGAGAGATTATAGCTGTGTGATTGTAATAATTTTTCACATAGTGGACTTTCTTCTCTCTGGAGGCCCGTGGTTTTTTCTCCGGTTTTGGAGTTTCCACGTATATTCTTGTGTTATTTATTCTTATCTATTATTGTTCTTTGGGAGGGTTGGGGATCTTTGAGGCCATTTTCCCAACAAGTGGTATCGGAGCTGTGCTCTGGGAGGTCTCGGTCTTAGAGGTTTGGAGTATGCGATGTGGTTGCAGCTTTGTCTGATCTTCCACATCAGAAACAAATTTCTATTGGTCGTATTGGAGGGTGTCTTGGTATTTAAGAGGTTCGAAGTATGCTCTGTGTAGGGGTAAAAACTGGGCGGATATTTCCCGCCCGATCCGGAGCCGTATCCGATCGGGATCGAATTTGGGATGAAAAATAGGTATCCGGTCGGATTCGGATACGGATCCGGATAGTTGAATTCGGATACGGATTCGAATTCGGATAATGCAATATCCCCCCGTATTCGAGTATTCCATATTTTATCGGATATTATCCGGATACCAATCCGGATAATAAATCCGGATATCAATATTTTTAAATTTTAAATATACTTTATTATATATATAACACTTTTGGACTTCAGTGTAATAAATTTTTAAACTTTCAAGAAAAAAATATTTTTTCAAAATTTCGAAAAAATAAAAAAAAATTCTAGGAAAAAAATTATCTTTTCGAGAAAAACATTATTTATGGAAATTTTTTATTTCTTCGAAAAAAATTTAAAAAATATTTTCTGGAGAAAAATTATTTTTTGGCAAAAAAAATATTTTTTCGAAAAAAAATTATTTTCTGGAAAAAATATATTATTTTTTCGAAAAAATAAAATTATTTCTTGATTTTTTATATTTTTGAAAAAAAATACTTTTGCGAAAAATAAAAAAAATTATTGTCTGGAAAAAAAATTATATTTCGAAAAAAATTATTTTCGAAAAAAAAATTTTTTAAAAGAAATGTATTGGCCAAACACTTTAATACTAACTTATAAGCTATTTGTTTCATATGAAATGTATTTTAAAAGAAATGTTCTATTCAAGTAAATAGAGGGGCAATTATATATATTATAATAATTGTTAAAAATAATTAAATTAACACTCTTTAGTCTTTGCTAAGTATGGAGCTTATGTTTTTTATGGGAGAGACTGAATAAGTAAAAATGAGGGAACCTTATTATGAAACGATTTTTAAAAAAAATACTATAGTTTGCATTAGAACTTTTATGAAATATTGTGTAGGTAGTTTTTTTATATGCTGCAATCACTTTCAAACGATTTTTGTATGACACGTATTATCCGATTATATTTATTCGAATCCGTCCCGAATCCGTCTTGTATCCATCCCCTGTCCGTATCCCGAATAATCCGAATTCGTATCCGTATCCGGCCTTCCCGTATCTGACTCCGAATCCGAGAGAAAATATGGGTTAAGATACGGAAGAGCACTATCCGCCCGTATCCGATCCGTTTTCACCCCTAGCTCGTGGGTTGCAGTTCTATCTCGATCTTCCACATCGAAACGAGGATTCTTGGGTTTGAGATACGGATACGATGTCAAGGTTCATCCCATGAGGTTCGATGTAGAGAAGTTAGACCGAAGGATCAATTTTGTCTTGTGGCAAGTTCAACTCAAGGATATTTTGGTACAATCCGGTTACACAAGTGAATGAAAAGTATGTCGGGTTTGAGTAGTCTTGAAAGTGCAGAATATGGGCATACCGCTTGATCTATGAAGATCAAGGTGGAGCCGGTCGTGCAAATAGCTCCGTTGCTATCATCATGATTGAAGAAGATTTCCTCTTGGGAGGGAATGTGCATTCTTATGGCATGTTGGAGTTGTCATGAAAAAGGATGTGATGGTGTTAACTGGTCCACAAATTACACACAAGGCATTGGCTTGGCATAGATGCGGGGTGTGTGGTGGATGTTATGTCGATGGTCAAGGACTTCCACAGGAGCCAAGAGATGGGAGTAGCACCATAAATTTTCAGCAAGTTTTTCGAGAGCCGAGGTGAAATTCTTAGAAGGGATCTTTTTAAGTGGTGATACTCTTTTATGGTGGAGTATGATAGTTCTCTATTTTTGAGAATTATGATTGTTGGTTCAGACAATGGTTGCCGGTGTCGCAGAGAAGATTTTTTTTTTATTTAGCCAAGGTGGAGTTTGTTGGGAATTTTGGCTAGAATGAAAGAAAAGTCTTGAAGTATTTGTCCCACATCGGTGGAACAATTGAAGGTGAAGGGGACTTCATGCCTATAAAAAGGAGTCCAAGGCTTTGATTTTAATGCATCCCAATAAAATACACATTAAGTATTTTATTCTTTCTTTTTTGTTCTCTTGTTTTAGAGAGTAGAAAGATGTGAGTTCAATCTTTGAGAGTGTGGGTGTTATTGGGTGAGGCTTGAGAGATTATAGCTGTGCGATTGTAATAATTTTTCACATAGTGGATTTTCTTCTCTGGAGGCCCGTGGGTTTTTCTCCGGTTTTGGAGTTTCCACGTATATTCTTCTGTTATTTATTTTTATCTATTATTGTTCTTTGGGAGGGTTGTTGGGGATCTTTGAGGCCATTTTCCCAACAGTTACTACATTTTATAGTTCCATTAATTCTCTTTAATCCTTCAGCTGAAGAGTTATCTCCATAAATAGTCTCATTTAATCCGGACGTTACATTATGGAGTGTGAATAGTCATATTTCAGAAGTTGAGTTCTCAACCTGGCTCATTTTAGCCGGGACCAAATATCACCAGGATTTCGAGCTTCCAAAATTCAGCTAGGTTTTCAACCACCAAAAGTCAGGTGAGTTTTTATCCTGAAAAATCTGCTGGGTTTCTAACCTCCAAAAAATCAACTGGGTTTTTCAACCTCCAAAAATCAACTGGGTTTTCAGCCTAAAAAAAATTCAGCTCGGTTTCAACCTCCAAAAAATCAGCTGGGTTTTCAACCACCAAAAATCAGCTGAGTTTTTAGCCTGGAAAAATCAGCTGGGTTTTCAACCTCCAAAAAAGCAGCTCGGTTTTTCAACCACCAAAAATCAGCTGGGTTTTCAAACTTGACTTATTGCAGTTGGGTCTCCAAACTTGGCTGATTGCATTGGGCTTGGCTGCAAAAACTATTATAGTTACAGCCCAAGCTCCCAAGGCCCAAGTCGCCCACGTTCAGCCCAAAATCCAATTGCCAAGAACCAAGAACCAAGCCCAAGCCCAAGCCCGAGCACACGCGCAAGCCCGAGCCTGTGCCCATGCCCGAGCCCGAGCCCGAGCCGAGCGAATCCGGCAGGCTGGCGGCGATGCGCGTGTGGTCTTTGCATCGTTGGCCCACTAGTGTATACTACTAACTAGTCAAGAAGGCTTTAATTTTACAATGTGGGAAACTTTTCGTACCCACTTTAACTCTTCACCATTTTAATTAAATAGCCAACTTTAGTCATTTATTTCTCACTCACCGGAAATCAGTTTTGAGAAAATTAAAATCCTACGTCTATCTTCTCGAAACGTAGATTCACAATTTAATATTTAATTCCCAAAAAATAAATATCTTGTCATCATTAAATTAGTTTAAATTGAGTCAAAACTTATTTTCTAAAACCAATTTCCAATAATCCCACATATGAGTGAAATAAATGCATGCATGAATGCGGACTCATATACTCAATTTCTGTAAAACATTGCTGTATGGGGAAAGTTAGTTTGTGGCTTTGAACCTTACTTAGTAAAATATCATCGGATATACCGGCGCCTTAGTGGACACGGTTCCTTGAACTAATCCTCCTTGGTGTATACCGGTCAACGACACTTACACAACAATATCTCAACACCTTCTGTTCTCATAGTTGTGTCCGCTTTGGCCATGGACAACATCTTGGTTCCTAAGTATTTATTCGAGGCGGCCCATCCTCACACTTAGATAGGTGGTCTCCTTTTATAAGTTATCCTGCAATACTTCTCATTTTCAAGGACAAGGAACCATTAAAAGTCCAGAGACTTAACCTCACCACAACCACAGGAGTCAGCACTTACTCTGCTCTATAGGGATGAATTAATATAAGTGCTATTCAATAGAACTTTCATAACCTTGTTTTCCCATTGAACCAGGTTTCTGAGATCTCCAGCCTTCAAGGTTGCGTTACCACTATGATCGTTCTTTCAAGATGTGAATTTTAATCCCATTCCCTCTAGCAGTTTATGAAATTAATCTCTGTTCAGACCTTTTGTGAGTGGATCCACTAAATTAACATTTGACCTCACATAGTCAATAGATATATCTCATTTCTGATCATTTGTCGCATGATATTATCTCTCCTACGAATATATCAAGGCTTACCATTATATATAAGACTCTGTGCTCTTCCAATTGCAGCTAATTGGCTATCGCAATGGATCATAACACTTGGCACAGGCTTATTCCAGCATGAAATATCATGAAGCTATTCAGCTTCTTCTCCAGCTTTATCTAGAGCTATAAATTCTGATTCCATGGTGGATCGGGCTATACAAGCTTGCTTGCTTGATTTCCAAAATATAGCTCCACCCCAAATAGTAAATATATAGCCACTTGTAGAGTAAGAGTCTTTCGTGTCTGAAATTCAATTAGCATCAGTATATCCTTCCAAAACTGTAAGATAATTACTATAAGATAGCCTATAACTTAGGGTGTACTTTAAGTATCTTAAAACCCTAGTCAGTGCATTCGAGTGCACTTTTCTCAGATTACTCGTAAACCTACTCAACTTGTTCACAACAAATGCCAAGTCTGGCCATGTACAATTCGTAATGAAACCTTCAGGTTGTTCCATAGAAATTTCTTCTTCTAATTCACCATTGAAGAACGCAGTTTTCACATTCATTTAATGATTATCGAGATTGTGCAATGCAGCAATATCAATAAGCACTCGAATGGAAGTTATTCTGGTTACTGGTGAATATGTGCCGAAGAAATCATAACCTTCTTGCTGTTTAAACCCTTTGACAACAAGTCGGGCCTTAAACTTGTCTATTGATCAGCCATCTTTGTATTTCCTCTTTAGGAGCCATTTGTAACACCCCCAGATCGAACCGGGAATATTACACGCCGCAGACCCTCTTTGTGAGGATCCACCATGCTAGACATCAAAACAACACATTACATTACATACCGACGAATCAAAATAACGAACCAATAGACCGATTTGGTCTTTCGACACTGACTTACAAATAAAAATACATAAATTCATCCAGACTCATACCCACGCAAGGGTAAGATAATTACCACCACAAACAATAAGACAGCGGAAAAGACAATACAATGGACTCCGACTAATGAACCCAAAACTGGACTTCGTGTGATTAGTATCATTCGTCTTTCATCATCCCTCGTACCGATCCTGTCTTGCTCCCGAAAACCTGCGTGTACCTGGACACAATACAAATATCCACCCCCCGATTACTCGGGGGTTAGCAAAACTCCACTGTTTCGCTAGTGCAAGTATAAAGTGCAAATACGAGCCATACACAACATTCCGAGAATATAACGAAAGACTTCCCGAGATATATATAGTTACAAATAGTTCAAGTCTTGAAAGCAGAAACGAAGAAAGTAAGCATTTTGAAAATATTTCCAAATCTCGGGAGTTTTGAAAACATCAGAAATTGAAAAGTTCTTAATTCCTCGAAAGCCATTTAGGGTCACAGCCCCAAAGTTCATTTTCCAAAATACAAATCCGTTTAACAAATTACGGGGTCCACGACCCAACCATTCCAGTCACAAAACACAGGGTCCACGACCCGGTCATCCACTTCAATTCACTTACAAGGACACATTACACATAACACATTATTCTTATGCCATTCTAGCCAAGCACCAAGACTCGATATATAATGTCTCTTGACCCCGAGCGTAAAGCATTGTGATACTCCGGACATATCACAATTAATCATCAAAACATCAACATCAATATCACAGAAACCACACTTGGTAACCCGTGGCCGTACCCATCAGTATCGGCCCCCAGAGGCCCCGTCGGACCATCCCCAGGTGGGAAACCACTTCCGCGGCCGTACCTATTAGTATCGACCCCCAGAGGTCCCGTCGAACCGTCCCCAGGTGGAAGAACATCAACACACGCACCCAAGTCCACTTCCGTGGCCGTACCCATTAGTATCGGCCCCCAGAGGCCACATGCCATCCCCAGGTGGAAGAGTAACAACTCACATATTTCAAAACCACAACTCTCAAAGGTCAAACACATAAAATATATATATAGTCGAGGTACCTTGCTAGAATGGCCATATTATCCAACACGTACTCACGACCCAGAACTATAACAATTCACAAGGAAGCACAATATTTCAACAGCACCGAACGACACAACTAATATCACACAAACTCACATGTTCATCCATAAACACGTGACTCCAAGCACATAATTTGACAAAAGAATTACACTTCATATTTACCAACGACATAATCATACGCAATGACATCACAAGAAAGTAAGGTGATTCTATACTCGACACTAGCACACATATTCAACTAAGCACATTAATTCCCGACACACACGGGTCACCTTTACAAAAACCATGATGGTAAATATACCGATTCTTTTGAAAAATGGTTATTAATATTTATTTAGCACATATCGACGATTAACAACCATAATATCCACAAAACACTTAATGTATGGGCAAGATACTTGCCTCGAAAAACCACAACGCGGAGAATAGGCCGAAGTAGGTTGGCACGAACCGACTACGAACTCGCCGACTCCACCAAACGACAATCCGCAACAAAGAACTACGAACGAAAACAATAACAACGAAAATGAATTCCAAAGTACGACCCAAAGTCGCTGAATTCAAAGAACAAATGACGAAAGTTCAAGCGTTTCCCCCAAAACGGCCAAGAACACGATTCGCTCGTCAAAACCCGAAACGAAATTCCAAGTTGAAATATGGATATACAATCCATATAATATGTTTAACAACATCATTTAACCACAATCGATCCATCAAAAGCGGATGAAAACGAGATCGAGAACAAATCCCCCAAAAAGTCAATTTGAAGGAAATCAAGAAATATACTTCGATTCGACGAAGAACAATAGATTAAATGATGTTAAACACAATAATACTATCAAGATTAATCATACCCATCATGAATTAATCAACAATACGGAACGAATCGGACAAAAATGCAAAAACCCCCAAATTCACGAAATTAGGGTTCTAAGGAAGATTACCTTGATTCGCTGGATCAAAGGATGATAACGGATGATTGATTGATGATATGAACTCAAGAACTTCATGGATTTGGTGTTAAACAACATGGCTCCATGGTAAAATCACCCTCAGCCGCGGAAGAGAAGGAGAAGAAGGAGAAAAATGGCCAAAAACCCGTGTGCAGGACCATAAATAGGCTGCACAGTGTGCCGCGGCACAGGGCCAAAAATGGCTCCCAGTGGTCGGCAGTGTGCCGCGGCCCGGCCGACGTGTGTCACGGCACCCGGTACAGTCGGTTTGGCCGAAAAAATGCACGAGTGTGCCGCGGCCCTGCCGGCATGTGCCGCGGCCCACGGTACGGCCTGCTCGGCCAGAAGCTGCCGAGCACTACCGGCCGTGACTCGGCCAGAAGCTGCCGAGTACTACCGGCCGTGACTCGGCCAGAAGCTGCCGAGCACTACCGGCCGTACTTGGCCAGTGCCGGCCTGGGCCCAGATTGCCCGGCCATGACTCGGCCGGGGCCAACTCCGACGGCCCGAACGACCCCGAAACCCGAACCTGAATACGAATCGATGATACGGTTACGACGTACTCGCAAATACGAATCTAAGAGCAAAGAGAACACACAATTCCGAATATTCGAAGGCTCGGAATTCGACAACGGAAGTAATTACCCAAAACTTTGGGAAATTACGAAAATGGCCCAAAACGTCCGAAAATCACGATACGCGATCGAAACACCAAACCAAAGCTCGCAACATGAATAATAACATTAAATGAACTTACGAGAAACTCGAAACAACAGCTTTGACGATATTCGCAAGAATCGAACTCAAGTGCGGAAAAGTCGCTAAAAAGCTCGGAACTCAACAAAACGATACCGAAACGAACTCGGATGACAAAAAGTGCAGAATTAATCATTCTCGAAATGATGAAACGGTCATGAGCGAGTCATCAAAACGGAGTCCGGCCGAAAAAGAAATTTACCGAAAATCGAAGATTGCGGATATTACATTCTACCCTCCTTAAAAGAAGTTTCGTCCCGAAACTTAAAACAAGTAGGGAGAAGCAATATCCCGCCAGGAAAACTCAACGAGATACGCAAGGAAACGCGTAACTTACGCCCATCGGCGAAACGTTACAAGCAACGCAAAGGAATATACGGCGTGAAAACACGCTCCACGACGACCAACACAACGTCGCCGTTAGGGATATAATAAAACCAACAAGTGACAAGCGTCATCAAATGGATAATACAATCAAGTCAATTATCCAAACAATCACAAAACACAATGGACGAAAATCAATACGATTGACCAATCCAACGGTACATCAATCAAAACGCGAGCCAATCGCTGAACAAATACGGAATTCCACCGCCCAAGGGTTGGAAGATCGAAAACGAGACTAATTTTTCGAACTTGGAAAGGTCACAACGATATATAGATCAATTTGGGACAATATCAGAACTCGCTCGAATGACAAAGTTGAGAAACAACACCAGGTCAGAAGCATCAACGAACACAGTCGAGTCGATACGGTTGGACGAAACAGAAGAGAAAGAAAGAAAAATGTGGGTATTACATCATATCACCTTTAAAAGAGGTTTCGTCCCGAAACCTAAACAACGAGAACGAAGTGCTGGAATAGCAACCTTCCCGACTATACGCTCTTGGTCCACATCCGATCTTCATGGCCATTAGTATCGTGGTCATGACTATGTCCTCTGCCCAACGGCATACTAAGCGGATCCCCACTCAATACGATTGCACAACTTCGTAAAATATTATACTAAAGTACCAACTCAGCATGACATATCACATAAGGTAACCAATAACAACTCGAAAAGAAAATCCACGAGGTATCCTTTTAAAGGAAATCTTTTGATAATCCTTGGATTTGTATGCTATTTAAAATAAACTTTAAAAGTACTTTTGGTACCTCGGGTTTTTTCATCAAAACTTGTAAACAACATACTTTAACCGTCTCATTTGAAATCATTTGAAGTCATCATGCCTCTACGTATCATCATCGCCGTTAACAACTAACAAGTTAACCATGCAAGATCATCAAATCATTCTTACATACTCTAACATTTCCGAATCCGAGTTTGAACTTTACATCGAGTGAGATTTTTCATCTTTCACTATATATTTTTGAAAATAAAAATCGCATTGGTTTTTGAAATAAAATATTTTTATGGTGTGAAAGTTTTTTTGAAAATCATTCACTCGAATTATTTGAAAATGCAACAATACTTTAAAATCATTTTCGAAAATTCTCCCAACACTTCACAAACATCAACGACGGTAATATTTTACAAAATGTTCAAGGTACTTTAAAACAACTCTTTCAAATACCGTCGAGGTTTTATTTGAGAATCCTAGGCCGGCTCGCAAATTTCAAACAATTTCCAAAGTTCATACGAAGCCGCCGGCTAATCGCACTTGCACAAACTTATGAAAGTTTTAGAAAAGCGTGTTTGAACACACTCGCGGCAGACATAATTTATCAATTTGCCGAACTCAATCAATTATCACTTAGCGCAATGAAAAAAAAAATCATAACGCACATTCATACAAAACAGTTGTCATTACTTGACAACACACATAGAATACAGTCCCGGGTGATTGACTGCTAAGGCTAGGCCTAACGGCTAAAAGAAATGTAGTTCCCTAGCCTCTGTCCAGACTGACTAACGCGCGCTACAACACATAATTAGCGTGCGCTACCCATGCTGCATTAGCGCGCGCTAGCCTTACACTTAGCGTGCGCTAACGGTTCTATTTTAGCAACATGATTGCGAACATATATACGACATTACTGGAATCGAAGGTCACAAATAAACAACAATAATATTCGAATCTCAAAGCCATCGATTCACATAATTACAACACATCATGAGCAACCATCAAAAGGCAATTGTCATTCAAAACCGAAAAAAGCACGGGTCACGTCTTGAGTATATTTTGTAGAACTCATTTGAGTTCAAAACTCCTGTTTTGAAAACTTATAGTATACAGTGGAAAAGAATTATCAATAATTCGAGTTTTCAGAACTTACAGCCTTGAGGTCAACATACGAAAATCAACTTTTTCCTCCCTTGGAGGACATTTTAAAAATTTTACGTGACTCTCCCCGAAAGGATTCGAAAACTTAAAATTTCAAGGTTTATACCCTTGCAAGAAAAACGGTCTATACAAAGATACATTCAGCAATATCATTCTACATATTAGCGCAAGACGGGAATCAACAAATATATGTCACTTACTCACGATGCACCTTCAAATACTAACTACATAACACAGAATCACACAGGCTCGTATAGCTCGTGGTACAACCCATAGTAGGGAGACTTACATCCACAGATCGCACGAAGATGATGGCTGCACCCTGATACTAATCACGGCCGACACTCCAAACGACGCGTCGCGACACGACTCAGTCAGACTAAATCTGACAATACAAGACTCAACAACACATAACTCGACCCGACAGCCTAGGTTTTCTCAACCTAAGCTCCGATACCATAAATGTAACACCCCCAGATCGAACCGGGAATATTACACACCGCAGACCCTCTCCGTGAGGATCCACCAGGCTAGACATCAAAACAACACATTACATTACATACCGACGAATCAAAATAACGAATCAATAGACCGATTTGGTCTTTCGACACTGACTTACAAATAAAAATACATAAATTCATCCAGACTCATACCCACGCAAGGGTAAGATAATTACCACCACAAACAATAAGACAGCGGAAAAGACAATACAATGGACTCCGACTAACTGAACCCAAAACTGGACTTCGTGTGATTAGTATCATTCGTCTTTCATCATCCCTCGTACCGATCCTGTCTTGCTCCCGAAAACCTGCGTGTACCTGGACACAATACAGATATCCACCCCCCGATTACTCGGGGGTTAGCAAAACTCCACTGTTTCGCTAGTGCAAGTATAAAGTGCAAATACGAGCCATACACAACACATTCCGAGAATACAACGAAAGACTTCCTGAGATATATATGTAACACCCCCAAGACATTCAGGGCATATTACAGCGCCGTGGACCCCACACTGTGGAATCCACCAGGCTAACATACCAAACAAGACATTCGACGACGACAAACTATTATGAACAAAACGACAATTCAAATGAAAGACTACAAACCGACAATTAAAAACTGACATCAAATCCATTTCCCAAAACGGGGACACAACATTAACAATTTCAAACAGGAAGTACTCGAGTACTTAAACCAACTTTATAATACATAATTCTCAAAACCAGACATCAATAGTAACCGACAGACATGACATCGAAAATCAAACACTGGACAATATCATGCTTGCCCATCATCCTCATACGGCCCGAGTGCTCGCTTGTCCCCACGATCATTACCTGAAATACAAAAAGTATTTCCCCCATTTAAGGGGTTAGCGACAACTGCTAGTGCAAGTACAATCCATTTGAACTACATTCTAATCAGATGAATATATGCGCCAAAAATCATTTTAGAAAACGTTTTATATTCCGGAATATTTATGATGTACAAACACAAACACATTATCTCCAACAAATCATAATTCAAAGTTAACCGTTGGCACGAGACTCACGGCCACCGTACCCCGCAGAGTCCCGTCGGACATCCCTGGGTGGCTAACCACAGTTCACGATACGCACACTCACGGCAATACGTATCCCTAGAGGCCCCGTCGGACCGTCCCTAGGTGAACATACACATAACCATCCACAACAACCACGATACAGCCATAATTCAAATACTAGAACATGTAAACAAATGTAAAGTACTTGCCTTTGTGACATCTTCGAAGGATCGGAAGTGAAAAGTGACTACGGATGATCCGAATGGACAACGACGGTTCCTAAACGAAGAATTAGCATAACTCAGTCCCAACGGACATCAGTAATCGAAAGGAATACTCCCAAAACCCCGATTACTAATAACGACAATAGACGATCAATTGATACGGGCGAGGGTTTACGCAAAATCTCCCTGTATAGATTATTCGAGGATTAAAATCTAGGAAATTGGATTTTGAATCATTCATCAATCACAATCGGTGAAGAATATCCTAACATCTTGGAATAATTCGGTTCCAATTAGTAAAACCGGAAAAACCCCCAAATTTGACGAGTTAGGGTTCTAGGCGAAATTACCTTGATTTCGGATGATGAATGACGATTATCTGATGATAATATGTTAGCACAACTCTACGGTGATGGAATGTGAATAGAACGCCGATCGGGCTGATGGAAATCGCCTCGAGGTCGCACGTCGAAGAAACGAAGGGAAAATAATGAAAGCTGCTCAAAATCGCCTACTGGGCTTATATAATGTGAAGTTAGCGCCGCGCTAATCGCCATATGTAGCGTGCGCTAACGGGGCGCGGCAGTCCGATGGCTATCGCCACATTCGTTAGCGACGCTAACAATAAGGGTTAGCGACGCTAATCGCTTGTTCTTGATAGCGCACGCAAGGCAACAGGGTAGCGTCGCTACCTACACAAAGTCGATTGATCGCGATGTCATATCGCGGTAGGCTCGCCGAGGGTACGATACACGATACACACGGCAGACCGAGAATCCAGGAACATGAACACGAAGCATACAAGACGACGGAGCTAAGTGCTGAAAGAAAAATACAATTCCGACCACCGAAGGGTCCGTAATGCGACAACGAAAACGAGATTCCCTAAACTATTAGGAAATTACAAAAATGGCCCAAGTGCCCGAAAATCACGAAACGGCGTCGGATTTACGAACCGAAAGTCTCCACAAGACCACCTCAACCATACGCACTTGTACAAACCCAGAAATAACGAAAACGAACGAGTTTTACAAGAATCGAACGTTCATACGGCAAAACATGTCATAAAATGAAATTACGTGAAAACATCATCAAAACTCGTCCAAATGGAAAAACTCCAAGAACAAAATAGATTCAAAATGTCGAAACGGTTACAAGCGAGTCGATAAAAATAGACATACACCAAAAATGGAAACTGCTAAAAATGGGAAAATTACGAATATTACATTCTCCCCCTCTAAAATAAAGTTTCGTCCCGAAACTTAAGAATCAAAAAGCTCGGGGTATCTCGAACGCATATCCTCCTCTAACTCCCACGTCGCTTCTTCTACTCCGTGCCTCGACCATTGCACTTTAACCAAAGGAATAGTTTTGTGCCTTAACTGTTTATCACGACGCTCCAAAATTCTAACGGGTCTCTCTTCAAACGTAACATCCTTCTCAATCTCCACGTCCCCAAAGTCAATAATGTGGGACGGGTCCGGAACGTACTTCCTCAACTGGGAAACGTGAAATACGCTATGTACATGACTAAGCGACGGAGGTAAAGCCAAATGGTACGCTAACTCACCGACTCTCTCCAATACCTCGAAAGGTCCAATATATCTCGGGCTGAGTTTCCCCTTCTTCCCGAATCGGAAAACTCCTTTCGTCGGAGATACTCTCAACAGAACGTGATCTCCCACCTCAAACTCCAAAGGTCTACGCCTAACATCCGCATAAGACTTTTGTCGACTCTGGGCAGCCAACATCCTCTTTCTAATTAATTCGACTTTCTCCCTCGTCTCCAACACCAGATCCGGCTCAGTGCCAACCAAATCGGACGGCTCATCCCAACATATCGGTGATCGGCAACGTCGGCCATAAAGTGCCTCATATGGTGCCATCTTAATCGACGCGTGCCAGCTATTATTATAAGTAAACTCAATCAAGGCCAAATGATCCTCCCAGTCACTACTCCAATCTAACGCACACGCGCGCAACAAATCCTCGAACGTCTGAATGGTACGTTCGGACTGCCCATCGGTCTGGGGATGGAACGAAGTGCTCAAACGTAGCTGAGTCCCCAATGCCTTATGCACTGCCTGCCAAAAATGCGATACAAATCGGCCATCTCTGTCTGAAATAATGGTCCTCGGCGTACCATGAAGCCTCACTATCTGAGTGATAAAAATACGAGCCAACTTTTCCGGACCCCAAGTATCCTTGATGCCCAGAAAATGTGCCGACTTAGTCAGTCGGTCTACAATTACCCATACCATATTCATACCAGTCTTCGTCCTCGGTAAACTCGTGACAAAATCCATAGAGATGTTCTCCCATTTCCATTCCGGAACGGGAAGTGGTTTCAATAACCCGGCTGGCCGCTGATGCTCAATCTTGACTTGCTGACAAGTCAAACACTTAGCTACAAACTGAACTACCTCCTTCTTCATATCGCTCCACCGTAAATTCTTCCTCGATCTTTATACATCTTACTCGAGCCGGATGGGTGAGTATGGTGACGCATGAGCCTCTCGCATAATGCTCTGTCTCGATTCAGTCGTTCGGAACACACAACCGACCTCGGAATCTCAACACGCCGTCCTCATGAATAACGAATCCCGGGGCTTTCCCCTTCTCTACACTCTCCCGCAGCTGAATAAACATCGGGTCCTCCAACTGTCCCGATTTAATGTCCTCGACCAGAGACGAAGAAATCTCAAGAGTACGCAACTGCCCGGAACTCTCTGGCAGTACAATCTCAATGCTCAACCTCATAAACTCTCGCTGAAGTCCCGACTGGGCCGTGAGTAACTCAAGCCCCCGAAGCGATACCGATTTCCGGCTCAAGGCATCTGCTACCACATTAGCCTTGCCCGGATGATAGAGGATCTCAAGATCGTAGTCCTTAATCAGTTCCAACCATCTCCTCTGTCTCATATTAAGCTCCTTCTGCGTGAAGATGTACTTCAGGCTCTTGTGATCGGTGAAAATCTGACACGACGAGCCATACAAGTAATGACGCCAGATTTTCAACGCAAACACAACTGCGGCCAACTAAAGATCGTGCGTAGGGTAATTCAATTCATACGGTTTCAACTGACGGGAAGCATAGGCAATCGTCCTCCCGTGCTGCATAAGTACGCATCCGAGCCCTTGGCCCGAAGCATCACTATAAACAGAGAATCCATCATTACCACTCGGTAAAGCCAACACGGGAGCGGTCGTCAACCGCTTCTTCAACTCCTCAAAACTATTCTGCCTCTCATCGGTCCACACAAACTTCTCCGACTTCTGTAACAACTGAGTCAGCGGTCGAGCGAGCTTAGAGAACCCCTCGACGAACCTGCGGTAATACCCGGCTAATCCCAGAAAACTGCGGACCTCTTTCACGTTCTTGGGCAGCGCCCAATCCAACACTGCTTCTACCTTATGTGGGTCCACACGAACACCCTCGGCCGAGATCACATGACCGAGAAACATGACTTCCCGTAACCAAAACTCGCACTTTGAGAACTTCGCAAAAAGATGCTGAGTTCTCAAAATATCTAACACAATATGCAAATGACGGGCGTGTTCCTCCTCGCTCCTAGAGTAAATCAGGATGTCGTCAATAAAAACGACTACACACTTATCGAGGTACTCAATAAAGACTTTGTTCATAAGCTGCATGAACACGGCTGGTGCGTTGGTTAGCCCAAAAGGCATAACCACAAACTCGTAGTGACCGTATCTCGTCCGAAAGGCCGTCTTCGGAATATCGGTATCCTTCACTCGGAGCTGATAATACCCCGATCTCAAATCAATCTTCGAAAACACGGTCGCTCCTTGCAACTGATCAAACAAGTCATCAATCCTCGGGAGTGGATATTTGTTTTTGATGGTCACTTTGTTCAACTCTCGGTAGTCGATGCACAAACGAAGTGACCCATCCTTCTTCTTTACGAATAGGACCGGTGCGCCCCAAGGCGAAGCGCTCGGTCGAATATATCCCATGTCCAGCAACTCTCCCAACTGTTTCTTCAACTCAAGCATCTCGGCAGGCGCCATACGGTATGGCGTCTTAGAGATAGGTGCTGCACCCGGCTCTAAATCGACGGTAAACTCAACCTCTCGGCCCGGCGGCAAACCCGGCAACTCATCTGGAAAAACGTCAGGATACTCACATACTACCGGAATAGACGAGAGCTCGACTCCCCCTTCTTCCGATCTCAAAGCGTAACACCAATAGCCCGTGCAACCTCTCCGAAGAAGCCTCACCGCCCTCAAAGCGCTGATCGCAATCTCGACTACCCCGCTTACGCCCCACAAAAGAATGCTCGGTACCATTAGAGGCTAACATCGTGATCCTCGTTCTATAATTCATGATCGCCCCATGACGGTCCACCTAATCCTCACCGAATCAAATCCTCATCTCTAATATCTATCGCAATCAGATTAGAAAGCCAATCCCTCCCCGCGATACTCACAGAAAAATCTCTAATCTCACGGTCCCCCACGATGCTATCCCCGCTAGGAAGTTTAACAACAAAAGGCTCACAAGCAACAAGGCAATCAACATGCAGACGACGCACGCAATCCATAGATATAAAAGAATGCGTAGCACCAGAATCGAACAATACGGAAACAGGATGGTCAAGGATGTGGACGGTACCTGTAGCCACCGTCGCGTCGGGATCTCCGGCTCGCCTCATCTCATACACACGGGGCGGAACAGACCCCGCACTAGAAGCTCCCCCTCTAGAAGGCTGACCACGACCTCGACCTCTACCAAAACTCTGCTGCGGCTGAGGAACTGTCGGTGCCTGATTCACACTCGGCTCTCCTGCAGCTGGAGCAGATATCTGAGTAACTGGAGCCCGAGCTGCATCCGTACAAAACTTAGCACGGTGACCCATACGACCACAAGCAAGACACTGAATCGGAGGCCTATCACACTCACTCATCATGTGGCCCGGACGACTGCAGTTGAAGCATGTAGGACCACGAACGGAACCAGCAGGAGCAGACCTAGAACCGTTCCCTCGACCAACTGATGGCGCCCGACCCCGAAGACTCGCGAACCGGACTGAGCCTTCGGATACCCTCCTGACTTGCCTCCCGAAAACTGACCGGAGGTCTTCTGCTTCTTTCCTTCAGCTGCCGTCTCTGTCGCAGAAAACGACATCTCGTAAGCCATCGCTTTATTCTGATAATCTTTCAAAGTCGTGCACCCTGCACTGGACATGTAGTGGCGCACCCTCGGCTTCATCCGCATATCAAAGTGGCGGATCTTATCTAGCTCATCTCGGACTTGGTTTCTCACGTAATGCAGCTGTTGATTGTAGTCCTTGATTGCTTGAGAAATAGGAACATCTTGGGGCTTAGCCTCAAAGAAGGCTCGGATCCTCCTCTTTCACCGGCGAGGCGGTATTCATCTTCCATCGGATCTCGAAACTCGCCAACGTAGTTGCCCGGTCACGCGGTTTCACCGCTTGCCACCACGTCATTGCCTCCTTGGCGAGAAATCTTGAGCAATGGGTACTTTCCTCTCCTCGGAACAATTAGCGGCCTCAAACACTTTCTCCAACTCGAATAACCAATTCTCCCAACCGGAAGGGTCGAAGCACCATCAAGCTGCGGAGGACGCATACGAATCACGCCCTGAAGTAGCTTATCATTACCGGATCCAGAGGCGGAACCGGGTTGGCATTAGCATGGCCGACTGTAACGGCTCGAGTCGCAGCGTCATCCGGTTCGCTACTTTGCCGTAATATGTTGGCCACTCCAACATTCTCATGGGCATTACCGAGCTAGCAGATCGTCCCGCCGACCTCCGAACTAGGGGAACACTGCTCGACAAAGAGGGCATCGCCGACCGGTTCCCGAGTGATCGGACATGGCCGCCCACTGCCGCGCCACGTCCCTACCGCGTCGCGACCGCTGGCCCGCGTCCTCTACCAGCAGGAATTCAAGAAGCAACGGGTAAGTACAATTCAAACGCAAAAAGCAAAAGATACTAAGACAGAATAGAACAGACGGTGAAACGAGGCAAGTTAGGAAAACTTACGAGCACCGCGCATCGAGATGATGGCATAGCGGTTGATACTTGTCCCAAAACGACACTTAACTAGACCCAAATGACCGATGCACCTAGGTATCCATAACCTAAGCTCGATACCATATTCGTAACACCCCAAGACATTCGGGCATATTACAGCCGTGGACCCCACACTGTGGAATCCACCAGGCTAACATACCAAACAAGACATTCGACGACGACAAACTATTATGAACAAAACGACAATTCAAATGAAAGACTACAAACCGACAATTAAAAACTGACATCAAATCCATTTCCCAAAATGGGGACACAACATTAACAATTTCAAACAGGAAGTACTCGAGTACTTAAACCAACTTTATAATACATAATTCTCAAAACCAGACATCAATAGTAACCGACAGACATGACATCGAAAATCAAACACTGGACAATATCATGCTTGCCCATCATCCTCATACGGCCCGAGTGCTCGCTTGTCCCCACGATCATTACCTGAAATACAAAAAGTATTTCCCCCATTTAAGGGGTTAGCGACAATCGCTAGTGCAAGTACAATCCATTTGAACTACATTCTAATCAGATGAATATATGCGCCAAAAATCATTTTAGAAAACGTTTTATATTCCGGAATATTTATGATGTACAAACACAAACACATTATCTCCAACAAATCATAATTCAAAGTTAACCGTTGGCACGAGACTCACGGCCACCGTACCCCGCAGAGTCCCGTCGGACATCCCTGGGTGGCTAACCACAGTTCACGATACGCACACTCACGGCAATACGTATACCTAGAGGCCCCGTCGGACCGTCCCTAGGTGAACATACACATAACCATCCACTACATCCACGATACCCATAATTCAAATACTAGATCATGTTAACAAATGTAATGTAATTGCCTTTGTGAGATATTCTAAGGATCGGAAGTGAAATGTGTCTTAGGATTATCCGAATGGACAACGACGGTTCCTAAACGAAGAATTAGCATAACTCGGTCCCAACGGACATCGAGAATCGAAAGGAATACTCCAAAAACCCCGTTTAATAATAACGACAATAGACGATCAATTGATACGGGCGAGGTTTACGCAAAATCTCCCCGTATCGATAATTCGCGATTAAAATCAAGGAAATTGGATTTGGAATCATTCAACAATCACAATCGGTGAAGAATATCCTAACATACCGAATAATTCGGTTCCAATTAGTAAAACCCTAAAACCCCAAATTTGACGAGTTAGGGTTCTGTATTTAAATTACCTTGATTTCGGATGATGAATGACGATTATATCGATGATAATATGTTAGCACAACTCTACGGTGATGGAATGTGAATAGAACGCCGATCGGAATCGATGGAAATCGCCCGAGGTCGCACGTCAAGAAACGAAGGGAAAAGAATGAAATCACGCTTCAAAATCACTACTGGCTTATATAATGTGAAGTTAGCGCACGCTAATCGCCATATGTAGCGTGCGCTAACGGGGCGCGATACCGATGGGCTATCGCCATATTCGTTAGCGACGCTAACAATAAGGGTTAGCGTACGCTAATCGTTTCTTCGATAGCGCACGCAAGGCAACAGGTGGGTAGCGTGGCGCTACCTACACAAGAAGCTCAAGATCGCCGATGTCATATCGCAGAAGCCGCCGAGGGTACGATACACGATACACACGACGAGACCGTAATCCAGAACATGAACACGAAGCATACAAGACGACGGAGCTAAGTGCTGAAAGAAAAATACAATTCCGACCACCGAAGGGTCCGTAATGCGACAACGAAAACGAGATTCCCTAAACTATTAGGAAATTACAAAAATGGCCCAAGTGCCCGAAAATCACGAAACGACGTCGGATTTACGAACCGAAAGTCTCCACAAGACCAACTCAACCATACGAACTTGTACAAACCCAGAAATAACGAAAACGAACGAGTTTTACAAGAATCGAACGTTCATACGGCAAAACATGTCATAAAATGAAATTACGTGAAAACATCATCAAAACTCGTCCAAATGGAAAAACTCCAAGAACAAAATAGATTCAAAATGTCGAAACGGTTACAAGCGAGTCGATAAAAATAGACATACACCAAAAATGGAAACTGCTAAAAATGGGAAAATTACGGATATTACAATATATAGTTACAAATAGTTCAAGTCTTGAAAGCAGAAACGAAGCAAGTAAGCATTTTGAAAATATTTCCAAATCTCGGGAGTTTTGAAAACATCAGAAATTGAAAAGTTCTTAATTCCTCGAAAGCCATTTAGGGTCACAGCCCCAAAGTTCATTTTCCAAAATACAAATCCGTTTAACAAAACACGGGGTCCACGACCCAACCATTCCAGTCACAAAACACAGGGTCCACGACCCGGTCATCCACTTCAGTTCACTTACAAGGACACATTACACATAACACATTATTCTTATGCCATTCTAGCCGAGCACCAAGACTCGATATATAATGTCTCTTGACCCCGAGCGTAAAGCATTGTGATACTCCGGACATATCACAATTAATCATCAAAACATCAACATCAATATCACAGAAACCACACTTGATAACCCGTGGCCGTACCCATCAGTATCGGCCCCCAGAGGCCCCGTCGGACCATCCCCAGGTGGGAAACCACTTCCGCGGCCGTACCCATTAGTATCGACCCCCAGAGGTCCCGTCGAACCGTCCCCAGGTGGAAGAACATCAACACACGCACCCAAGTCCACTTCCGTGGCCGTACCCATTAGTATCGGCCCTCAGAGGCCACATGCCATCCCCAGGTGGAAGAGTAACAACTCACATATTTCAAAACCACAACTCTTAAAGGTCAAACACATAAAATATATATATATATAGTCGAGGTACCTTGCTAGAATGGCCATATTATCCAACACGTACTCACGACCCAGAACTATAACAATTCACAAGGAAGCACAAGATTTCAACAGCACCGAACGACACAACTAATATCACACAAACTCACATGTTCATCCATAAACACGTGACTCCAAGCACATAATTTGACAAAAGAATTACACTTCATATTTACCAACGACATAATCATACGCAATGACATCACAAGAAAGTAAGGTGATTCTATACTCGACACTAGCACACATATTCAACTAAGCACATTAATTCCCGACACACACGGGTCACCTTTACAAAAACCATGATGGTAAATATACCGATTCTTTTGAAAAATGGTTATTAATATTTATTTAGCACATATCGACGATTAACAACCATAATATCCACAAAACACGTAATGTATGGGCAAGATACTTGCCTCGAAAAACCACAACGCGGAGAATCGGCCGAAGTAGGTTGGCACGAACCGACTACGAACTCGCCGACTCCACCGAACGACAATCCGCAACAAAGAACTACGAACGAAAACAATAACAACGAAAATGAATTCCAAAGTACGACCCAAAGTCGCTGAATTCAAAGAACAAATGACGAAAGTTCAAGCGTTTCCCCCAAAACGGCCAAGAACATGATTCGTTCCGTCAAAACCCGAAAACAAAATTCCAAGTTGAAATATGGATATACAATCCAGAGAATATGTTTAACAACATCATTTAACCACAATCGATCCATCAAAAACGGATGAAAAACGAGATCGAGAACAAATCCCCCAAAAAGTCAATTTGAAGGAAATCAAGAAATATACTTCGATTCGACGAAGAACAATAGATTAAATGATATTAAACATAATAATACTATCAAGATTAATCATACCCATCATGAATTAATCAACAATACGGAACGAATCGGACAAAAATGCAAAAAACCCCAAATTCACGAAATTAGGGTTCTAAGGAAGATTACCTTGATTCGTTGGCTCAGGTGCCTGTTCCAAAACTGCTTCAACTTCCTCGACTGGAGGGACTGATTCCTCTTCGTCGGGAATTAACTCTTGCTGTGGCGAAGGGGGATTGCTACGAGTCGATGTCCCTTCGTCACCTTTGGGTGGAGAGGCGTCTCTAGCTTGAGCCTCTTCATGACTCATCCTCAGACCAGCTTGAAAAGCACCGTCGTCGTCGTCTGAGTCATTGTCATCGTCTTTTGGATTTGCGGGAGAGTCCTCTGACTTGTCCTTTCCTTTTCTTCTTGCGTCAGATTTCTGCAAAAGATGGCTTTCAATCAGCTCCTTGCAGAAGGCATTGTCCCATCGGATCAGGGCTTCAATTTCCATTGAGTCCGTCACTTCTGAGATGAATCTTTCTTCTTGGCTCCAACAGCTCCAGTTGTACAATGTTTCGTACGGAGCCAGCCTGTAGCCTTTCCATGTTAGAAATCTTTCGTAAGCATGTTCAATTTGAACAGAAAGAAGGGTCTTATGAATAATGGTGTCAGGGGAGGGACTACGTACAACGTCTGGAGACGCTGTAGCAAGGGATTCCTGTACAGGTATGAGATCCTGTATGGAAGTGAGACTCCTTACAGGGGATGGTGCCCTGAAGGAAGATGGATCCTGTACGGGTGTGGGATCCCGTAGAGGAGAAGTAGCTGTTGGCTCCAAATGGGCAGCCGACTCGCTAAAGTCTTGTTTGTTGGCAGATGTCTCATCATCCGTCCTAGCCGCCAAGGGCTCAGGATCTACTGTCGATACAGTAGGGGACACCTCTTCCACAGGGGTTGGGCCCTGGGGTTGTTTTTCAGTGGGTTGAGCCACGGGGGAAACTTCTTCGGAGGGCTTGGCAGATTTGACTTTAGAAAGCCTCCTAAGTCTCTTCTTGGGCTTCTCACCAGCAGTGGGTTTCTTGCTGTGAGATCTCTTTCTCTCATTTGAAGATTCCACTTCCTGGAACTTCAAGGACTCATCTCGTGGATTTGCGGAAACTGGCATACTTCCAGTTTTTGGATGGTTGCAGACCATAGTGGTTTGATTATACGCAGTAGGCTTGACGCCTCCTAGGTATATTCTGGAGTTATTCTTCTTAGCATCAGCAGATTACGACAGTCCGCATTTCGTCAGGATATGGTTTAACATCAAACCAAAAGATTTCTTCTGGGTGGCAGGCTTGCACACCTCCTCTTGCAGGCGCTTCAGGATTATCTGGCACCAATTGACCTTTTCACAGGTTAGAATAGCCACCATCATCCTGAACCTCAGGTTGGTACACATTTCGAACGCACCGGTTCGATTCTCAATTATCCTGCAGCAAAAATCATGAAGATATACATATGGGAGACAAAAATTTTTCTTGTGACATGTAGTCTGAACCATGTCAACAACTTTGGAGCCTGTGAACAGTCCATAAAATTTAGTGATTAGCTCTTGAGACCCAAATGTCTCAAGTTGATCCATAGTCAGGCCATCAGCGGGTAGCCTGTAGATGTTCTGGAGTAGATCGTTATCGACACAGATCTCAACTCCTTGGATTGTAGCGGTAATGTCAGCAACATGACCTCCTTGGGCCAATGACAAAAAGTGTACGGTGGCGTTGAGGTAAAATTCCTCAACTAGATGAGCATCGTACTTATCAGCAGTCTGACTTCCAAGGCGATAGAGGCCTTGTTGACGAAGACGAGTTATGATGTACTCCATGGGTTCTGCGTCGTTGGTTTCAGACAGAATGCGCTCAATGATAACAGATCTTGAAAAGATCCGGCCATCAATGATGTTAGCAGTTTTCTTCAGAACAGGAGAAGAAGTTTGTCCAGCCATTTGATGATTTCTTAAGAAAAAGTGCAAGAGAATAACCGAAATATGTAGTAAAATGCAGAAAAGTATGTAGGCTGTTTTTGCTTGAGAACTCTTGAATTTGCAGAAAGCATAAAGAGTCTCTAATGGCAGATTCAGTCCTTTTATAGTTGGGAGGCGAAATAGGGTTTTGCAGAGTACGAATGGTCAGATTTTAAGGGATGGGAACCGGTTTTTGAAATCAATGGTTAAGATGGACTGAGTGTAACTGGTACGCTAATCCATTAAAATGTTTAAAAAATGAGCGGGTCCCACTTCTGACATTTGTGTCACCCTAAATGCCTGAAACGGCGGTTTTAAAACAATAAACAACTTAAAACATCGCGGCTATTGAGATTCAGTTGTCCAGATGTCGTGTAAGGCATTTAATGTACATGACGTTTGACATAAAAACAAGGCACGTGGAAAAAAATCATTTTAAAAAGAAATAATATTCTATTATATATATATTGAATCGAAATCCTATAGTATGTGCTGTTTCCGCGTCGATACAGCGTTCCCCCTTAAAAAGGTACATATAGGTTTTAAATTCCATACAGCAACTTAAGGATTAATGCTGTATTCATGGGTCCTACAGTATTCCCCCTTAATTATTGCACACGTCAGCTGTAGGATTCATATGTCTTTGCTCGCTACAGTGCTATATTGACGATTCTGAGTGTACACATAATTAACGTTGGATACTGTATTCTTGGGTCTTACAGCATTCCCCCTCAATTTGTTGAGTAAAAAATGTAAATCACTTATAGGGAGTCTGGCTGTAGCATTCCCAATTCTTGTCTGAGCATGTTGAATCTTGCTGTGTCGAGCGGCTTGGTGAAGATGTCGGCCAACTGAACGTCTGTATGAACTTTTTCAAGGCGAACATCCTTGTTGTCGACATGATTCCTTATAAAGTGATGCTTCATGTTGATATGCTTAGTGCGCGAGTGCAGGACAGGATTGTGCGTGATTGCAATTGCACTCGTGCTATCACACATGATTGGAGTCTCTCTGTCATCGATTCCATAGTCTGACAATTTTTGCTGCATCCAAAGGATCTGCATACAGCAACTACCAGCGGCATAGTACTGTGATTCAGCCATGGAAAGAGAATTAGCCAATTGCTTCTTACTGAACCAAGAAACGAGTCTAGGTCCAAGAAGGTGACAAGTTCCACTTGTACTCTTCCTATCTAGCTTGCAGCCTCCGAGATCCGAGTTGCTGTATCCAACTAAATCGAATCCGCCTTCCTTAGGATACCATAGTCCTGCATCGACTGTTCCTTTAATGTACTTCAGGATTCGTTTAGCTGTATTGAAGTGTGATTCCTTAGGTGAAACTTGATATCTTGCACACACTCCAACAGCAAACTGGATATCGGGCCTGCTAGCCATTAGGTACAGGAGCGAACCAATGAGCTTCCTGTAGAGTGATTGGTCAAACGGCTTTCCGGCTTCATCAACACTAATTTGCACGGAAGTGCTCATGGGGGTTGGCGAGGATTTGGAAGTGTTCATTCCAAATTTGTTGAGAAGCTCCTTCTTTGTATTTTCTTGGTTGATGAAAATACCTGTAGGCAACTGCTTTACCTGCAAACCTAGAAAATAACTAAGTTCCCCCATCATACTCATTTCAAATTTACTTTGCATGAGATGAGAGAACCTTTGACATAAAGCAAGGTTAGTTGAACCAAAAATAATATCATCCACATAGATTTGCACCATAAGAAGGTCATCACCTTCCTGTATCTTGAACAAGGTCTTGTCCACAACACCTTTCTCAAATCCGTTGTTGGTTAGATACTGGGACAGGGTTTCGTACCAGGCTCTAGGGGCTTGTTTAAGTCCGTACAGCGCTTTCCTTAGCCTGTAAACTAGATCGATACCGTCTGTGTTGGCAAACCCTGGTGGTTGTCAACATAAACTTCTTCTGCAAGATGTCCATTCAGGAATGCACTCTTGACGTCCATTTGGTATACAATAAAACTCTTATGGGCGGCAAAGGCTAGAAATATCCTGATGGCTTCTAGTCTCGCTACAGGGGCGAAGGTTTCATCATAGTCTATGCCTTCTTCCTGACTATAGCCTTGTGCGACTAGTCTGGATTTATTCCTTATGATAAGTCCATTTCGATCCTTTTTGTTTCGAAATACCCATTTGGTTCCTATAACCGATTGATGTGTAGGTCTAGGTACAAGATACCATACATTGTTTCTTTCGAAACCGTTAAGCTCTTCTTCCATAGATGTTATCCAATGAGAATTATTAAGAGCGTCTATGGTCGAAACAGGTTCGGACTGGGCTAAGAATACAACGATAGTGCACATATTGAGTCTTCTAAGCTCGGATTGAGATTTTCATTCAGGAAACTGTGATATCTTAGCATCAGATTCTTCTTGTGCACAAAGTACATTTCCTTGTGTACTCTGTATTCTCCTATTAGTAGAAACACCAGCATTTATGTTTCCAATGATCAGCTCTTGCGGGTGATCTTTCAACCATCTTCGGTCGGGTTCTAATTCAGGATCCCGTACTGTATCGAAAGATTCTGTGGATACAGCTTCAGCTTGTACAGCGTCGGCTTCATCCACATCGATTCTTACAGCTGCGGGGTTGATTTCTAAATCAACGACAGGTTCTATGGGAGTTGGAGGATCCAAGATAGATAGATGGTGAATGTTCTGAGTGATATCATCTACTCCTGTAGGGTCAAGGTGTGGTTCGTCAAACACTACATGAACTGATTCCTCAATCGTCAGCTTCCTTTTGTTAAAGATTTTGAAAGCTTTGCTGACGGAGGAGTATCCTATGAATATTCCTTCATCTGATTTCTCATCAAAGGTTCTAAGTTGGTCTTTCCCATTATTCAATACATAACACCTGCATCCAAAAATGTGGAAATACGAAACTAACGGAGTTTTGTTGTTCCATACCTCATATCTTTGTTTTGTTGTGGTGCTTGTTGACGATACGGTTTTGAGTGTAGCATCTTTGTATTGGTTGCTTCACCCCGTAAGCTTGTGGCAATTTGCTTACGGCAATCATTGTCCTTGTTGCTTCTTTCAACGTCCTATTCTTTCGCTCGGCAACACCATTTTGTTGAGGTGTATGGGCAGCTGAGTATTCATGCTGTATTCCATTCTCCGAACAGTATTGCTCTATAAAGCGGTTAGTAAATTCTGTACCTCTGTCGGAACGAATGCACACGATACTCGATGCTTTTTCATTTTGCAACTTTCTCAGGAGCTCGGGCAGCTTTGATGTTGTTTCCTTCTTCTTGCTAAGAAAGATCGTCCAAGCATACCTGGAATAATCATCAACAACAACCATGCAGTATTTCTTACCTCCCAAACTTACTGGGTCTACAGGACCGCAGAGATCCATGTGTAGCATTTCCAACACTCTTTGGGTTGAAAGGTAGGATTTGCTCTTCAGGGTTGACTTGATTTGCTTGCCTTTCTGACATGGTCCGCAGACGCTGTCCTTCTTGAATGACACATTTGGCAAACCTCTAACCATTCCCTGTCTTGAGAGCTTGTTGATTGTCTTGAAGTTGACATGAGACATCCTCTTGTGCCATAACCAGCTAAGATCTGCAGTGCCTTTGGCAACAAAGCATGGAATTGAGGAGCTCATAGGCTTCGATCGGCAATATACATATTACACGATCCGCTTCTGTAAGCACAACTTCCTTGGTTTGGATGTTTTGACTCTCTGACAATCTATATAGAACTTCACCGAGAAGCTGTTTATCACGGGCGGCTAATACTAAGTAGATTATACTGTAAGCCTTCAACATATGCAACATCGGTGACTTTGAATTTTCCGACAAGTAGGTTTCCTTTCCCTCTTGTTCTTCCTTTAGATTTATCACCGAAATAAACTTTTGGACCGCGACCTTCTACAAAATCTGATAGCTTGATCCTGTATCCGGTCATGTGTCGAGAGCATCCACTATCAAAGTACCAGGTATCCTCCTCTAGAATGTCCTGTAACAAAGAGATTAAGTAGATTTAGGTCCCCTTTGATTTTTGGGTCCATGATTGTTAGTTCCTCTAGGTACCCAAGTTTTCCTGGCAGCAATTGGTTTACTGTAGGGCATACTCGGTACAGTGTTGCGATATCTACGGGGGGCATATCCGTAGTTGTTATAACCATGATAATTATTATGCATGAAAAATTCAGGGTTATTATTATTAATCCAGTACGAGTGTCGTCTTGGAGGTGGAGCCATTTTCTTAGGCCTAACAGCTTGCCTTCTGGATCTCCAGTTGGATTCCCAATGCTGTTGTTGATACTGAACCGGCATCTGCTGTCTCGAGGGATAACGGGGCTCCTGTATCCAATACCTCGGCGTGCTGTACTGATAGTACTGCCGTGCAGGCCTTTGGTAGTTGGATACAGCCTTCCTTATGAACGGCTGTTGGCGCTGTTGATATGCTCTGGGAGCATGTTGTTGAGTGCGCCTCACAGGTTGGAACGGATTATGATTCCGCTGTCTGGAATAGGATTGCGGGGGCGGAATAGCAGCCTTTGGTTTTCTCGGTACAGTAGGTTCCTTCACGGGACTAGGGGTTTCTTCCGATTATGTAATGTGTTCCACACTCTTGACGAACACTGTACTAGTTTTCCCTTTGTTTGAACATGAACTGTATCCTAAGCCACTTTTATCATGAGTATTTTGCCCAGTGCTCAGAATTTCTTCCATTCTTTTGGACGATTTCTCGAACGATTTCAGAGTGGTCTCAAGTTCAATTTCTCGCTTTTCGAGAGTTGTGATTTTGGCTTGAAGTAGAACCAAATCATTTGTCTTGCTCTCGTTGTGAGTTTTAGCCTCACTTAGTTCATGAGCAAGTTGATGATTGCTCTCCATGAGTTTTTCAAAATCGACTTTGCTTGTATCACAGTCAAGAGACATGTTTTCATAATTTATTTTCAGCAAGTCATTTTCATCTTTCAGCTCTAAATTAGTTAATTGAAGCTGTATATTCTCAGTTTTCAGTGTCTCATGGGCCTTTTGAATGTTTTTAAATTCATTCATCATGTTTTCAAAAGTATGAGATGCATTTGACGGAATAGCTGAGGTTGAACTTACCTCATCGTCGCTGTCTTCACCTTTTGGAATGTCTTTGGCCATAAAGCACATATATGCTTTATCATCGAACTCATCGTCAGATGAATCACTTTCAGTGACCACCTGAAGACATTCTGTTGATTTGGATGGTGTGGGGGAGGCTTCTGATTCTCCAATCAGGGCCTTGAGCTTGTCTTTCCAAGCACGTCTTCTTTCATCTCTCTCTTGTTGCTCGGCCTCCAGCAACCTTTGGACTTTGATATTTATTTGCATAATGCCCTGGTTTCCTGCAATTATAGCACAGGTTAGCATCACCAGATGATGTTTTGGTACTTACCTTGTGGACAGGTTTGGGCCTGTATGGAGTCTTTCCAGACTGTTTGATGAACTTTTTGAATTTATGCATGAGAAGCGCCATTTCATCTTGAGATAGGATGTCGTCGTCACTGTCAGCATTCTTGTGACTAGGCTTCGACAGTGGGCATCTTTGTGTCGACGGTTCGATACGGCTAGTCTTGTGACCTTTGAAGGAGATTCTTCAGCTTTCTCTTCTGTCAATATCATACCCAAAAGCTTTGAGGTCAGAGAAGAGATCAAAAGTAGATATTTCATTAAGATTGCAAGATACACGCATAGCTGTGGTCTTAATGTCCCATCGGGCTGGGAGAGATCTGAAAATTTTTAAATTCTTCTCTTTTTAGATATAAATTTTGCCCAACGCTTCAAGTTCACCAACAATACCAGTGAATCTGAGGTCAAGTTCCTCAAGTGTCTCAGTTGGTTTCATTTCGAAAGATTCAAATTGCTGAGTCACTTTTGAAATATTGTTTTCTTTTGAGAGCTCAGTTCCCTCACAAATCAACTTGAGTTTATCCCAAATTTCTTTGGCTGTTTTGCAGCTCTTTACCTTTGAGAACGTGCCTTTGTCAAGAGTGACAAATAACGCGTTCTTAGCTACGTTGTCAAGGTTTGCTCGCTTTCTTTCATCTGTGGTCCATTGCTCGCGATCCTTCTTGAGCATCTCAGCATGGGCTTGGCCTTCAATCCTTGCGGCCGTGTTTACCTTCATGATCTTGATAGGACCATCCTGTATAACAAAAATCATCTCTTCATGCATTGCTGCAAGATGAGCCTCCATCCTAATTCTCCAGTCATCAAATTTGTTAATAGAGAACATAGGTACTTTGTTGATCATAGAAGTATCCATGTGATAATACAGAAATGAAAGAGACTGTTTTGAAAATAAGTGATTTTGGATCTGATTCGGTTAAAAATACGATTGATTCTTTTTAGAATCAACCTCTCCGATACCACTTGTTGGCCACTAAGTATACTGGATACAGTTTGGGAAATAGTTTAAACAACAAACTGTACGGATTTTAAATCTGAGTGCGTAGCGGAAGTCTTATATACAGTAGGTTGCCGTGGATACAGCAACTAAATGTATAGAGTATACTTAATTAATCACAGTAATTAAAATAGTAAAAACTGAAGGTAAATAATACAGTAATTAAAGTGGTTCGAGGTAAACCCCTCTACGTCCACTGGTCCTCCACACAGGAGTAAAAAGTTTATTATAATTACTACGTACACAACTACGTAATTATAACAACACACAATCAATATATCGTTCACACAGATTGATATAAAGATCTTAGCTTCAACCGTTCACACAGATTGGTTTTGAGCTAATGCTTTGACTTGCTTCTTCACACACAGTTCTGAAGCTTCGTCTTCTTCAATGCAAATCCTTCACACACAGTTCGAGAGAAGCACAGATTGCTCAGTCCACACAGGGCTGATCTGGGTTTGTTCAAAGTATAGAACAGATGGTGAACAACAACTTTGACTTTAAGAGCTTTCAGCTGATGAAGTGTTGTTCAGGATGATGAGCACTGTATATCTCTTTTGATCTGAGTTGCAGTAAGCTTTGGAGATATGTTTTGCTCTGATAATAATTTCGATAGCTTGAGTAACTGATCTTCAGCATCTTGATGTGATATATATAGTCTCTGAAATATATATCCGTTGAGATGTATCCGTTTGAGTGAGATTCCGTTCTAATGGGATTATAACACGATCCGGATTTAGCGGGATTTGAAGATCTGTTGATTGACAGTATTTAAATACTTTATCCTTGAGTATTTAAATACTTCTTTATTCAACGGGACTTGACTTCTGGAGATTCCTTCTTTGTCTTTTTGTGAGCTGTATGGGGGATAACTGTATTGGAGATTCGAGACAGTTTCCATACATGGTATTTTATAAGACTTCTTGCTGTACTGAAGGGCTTCATTATATGCTGATTCGAGGCAGGTCTTCGATACAGGATAATGCCTCAATACTTGATCTGATCTCCTTTACTGTATGCGGATTGGCATATATGTCAAAACCTCTTTATCAAATACCATTCGATACAGGGATTGGATATCCCGGCTGTTTCGATACAGGGTTCTTGTTTTCCCAACAGGTTACTTGTCGAGCGATCGTCAGGAAGCCCCGATTCACGAGCAGAAGCACTCGCGAGCCGGGACGGTTCTGTTTTCAACCGCCTAGAAAGCGACCCATCCTGGCGGTCGGGGCATTCTGGACCCAGCCATGAGACGACGGAGCCCGAATCCGCCACCAGGAGTTCAGCTTTCCCAACTCCCAGAAGGCAGACCAGCCATCTGGCTCCTCCTCGCCGAAGAACCAAGATCGGCGACGACGACCTCATCGCCTACCGCGGATCCAGGAGATCGGTACACGATCGCCTCGGCTCCCGCTCCGAGAGCCAAACCATGAGCAACCAAGCTACAACGATGGCCGTAATGCAACGCCAGCTCGATGGCATGAAGGGACTCTAAAAAACTGGAGCAGGTGCCAAGAGAGAGATCGCCGGGCCAAGTGAGCCGCTCGCAGTCCAGATCGAACTCGCCTCCGTGCAGCCAAGGATCACTCCTCCTCAAACATCTTTGTACGAGGGGAGATCGGACCCCGAGACTCACCTGAGCAAGTTCTGGATCTACATGACCGGATGCAGGGCATCGGACGCGACCAGGTGCCGAATGTTCCCGTTAACCCTGGGCGATATGGCCCATATGTGGTACATCTCATTGCCACCGCGATCCATCAGTTCCTTTGAACAACTGGAGAGTGACTTCACAACGTACTTCGCCGCCAAGGTCGATCGACCAGAAGGTCCCCACCGCATGATGAAAATCAGGCGGGGGGAAGACGAGTCCGACGAAGACTACATCGACCGGGTGGATGAGATAATCCTCAACGGCGAGCCCGTAAGCGACGAGATCGCCCTCTACTCGGTCCTAGGGGATTCAATGGTCTTTCGCCCATGTTCAGGCACCTTACGAAGGATATCCCCCCAGCCTACGCAATCTTCCGCGCCAAGGCCGCTGACTTTTTGGCCAGACGGAGGTTGATCGCCCTTCGCCAAGACGAAGGGGCAGAGACGGTGATTGCCAAGTCCAACAAGGTGGTCGCCAAGCCACCCGGGGATTTCAGGACCTTCGAGGATGTGGGAGCCCATCTCTACCACAACCTCAATCTATCTCCGGCTCATATTTTCTACGTCATCCAGGGGCGCGAGCGGCTAAGCAATCCGAAGGCGGTAAGGGACAACGGTCATCTGGACCGCAACAAATTTTGTGCTTACCACAAGAGTCCCGGCAACAACACCGATCAATGCGGCGACCTCCTCCGACAACTCTGGAGATGGTTCGAGGAAGGCAAGCTGGAAAGCCTAGTAACTTAGCCGGAACCCCAGGCGAAAAGGATCAAGTGCCGCGATCGGCATCAGAGCGACGATCACCAGTCTCCCAGTCCGATCGCCAGAATCAAACACGGCGAGCCAGAGGATTCATACGAGTCGATCCTCCCGATCAACCCGGGCGGCCGGATCTTCATGCTTCAAATCAAGAGGTGGAAACGTCGGACGTCTTTCCCCAGTTTCCACCATGTCAAACGAAAAGCCGCTGCCTAAATCAACGTTTCTAAAAAATGGAGGACTCGCTCGCCATCTAAAGTTCATCATCTAACATGACGGACCTAGGCACGAGATCGCCTCCCTCAGCACAACGTATACCGGCGAGGATCGCCATCTAACATGACGATTCGAGGTAGAAGAGTGCAGCCATGATCTTGGAGGTCGACGGAACCGACAGCTTCGTCCATGCAAGGTTCCTTTGGGCTGCAATCGCTCGCCCTTCATTTAAATACGAGGCGGGCGTAGCCGAAGGACCCTCCAAACAAATCTGTGGACACGCTCGCCCGCCCTCAAAGGTTCATCATCTAACATGGCGGCCCCGGGCAATGCGACGCGTCCCTACCCCCATCACAACGTATACCGTCGAGGATTGCCATCTAACATGACGATCCGAGGTAGAAAAGTGCTAACAAGTCGTGGATGTGGAGTCGATTAATCCGACGACGCCCCGTGCAAGGACTCCTCCAGACCAAGACCGCTCGCCCTTCATTTAAATACGAGGCGGGCGCAGCCTAACGGAAGACCCTCACAATAAAGTGAGTCGCGAGACAAACCTATAGGTGGAATGTCCCTCGCGCACAAGACACGGTCATGGAGGTCGGTTCATCGAACTCCGCGATTGTGCACAGTTCCTCTAGGTCGAAACAATCGGCCTTTCACGAGGGATCTGCAAAATTGAAGATCACAAGAACAAGACCGAAGATAGCTCGCCAAACGATTGTGTCGCCCATCATTATCTTAAAACGATCGCAGTGGAACCACCTCACCCCATGTCTTCAACATCGGAGCAAGTTGGGGGGCAATTGTTGTGTCGAGATTTATACACCTCAACCGGTGATCGGCACAAATACTGGGCGACCGAACCAGAGTCAGATAGACCAAGATAGACTTGCCGATCGAAGGACCCAGAACAGGACCCAGCGCCGAGCGATCGACTGCCAAGGCGATCGTTTCCCGGCACCTAGCGATCGTCCCAAGTGCCCGATCATGGACGACCGCCTCATGCCACGTAAAGCCAACATCCGCCAAGTCTGCAAAGGCCGAAACTCGGGATAAGGACCCACGTGCAGATCAGGAAAAGGCACCGCAGGATAAGGCCCTTTGACCCCAGCCTGTCACCATATTCTCACTTACCGACAGGTCTGCCGAAAGGTCCAAAGTGGGACCTCCCGGGACAGCGAAAAGAGATGCGTGTGGTCCTCTCATTGGTTCGTACAGCTGGCTGCCAGCAGCAGTCGTGGACTTTAAGGCAATCATCCCATGTGCTAAAAGACGATCGCCCCCTTATTATAATACAGGAAGGGCGATCGCCCGTCAGGATTAAGACATCCAGCTCCTCCTATAAATAGAAGGATTCCTGCACTTGGAATCAGGTCTGCTTTTTTTGCTGCTTTTCTCTCGGATTCTCTCTCTCGAAACCTCTTAACCCAAAGACGGTCGGCAGAAACGAGAATAAGAACTCACAGAGCTTCAACTCTGGTTTTTCCGGCAATCATCCGCACTCAAGAGCTAGATAACTATGGTCTTTTACACTCATTGTAATTGTACTCTTACATTAATATTTGTACTCCAATGTATTCGTATTAATAACATCTCGCGAGAGCATTCAAGCCCGGGCCTAACAAACCCGGCAAATCTTATGTTATTTACTTCCCCACGGACGTGCTCTCGCATTTTGTTTGTTACTCATCCATTCCAGCAATATCATCTCCAGATAATATTTTGGGTAACAACACCGGCGAACATTCAAGTGCTGAAAACTGGGCACGAAAAGCAAGAAGGAAATATGCTGCAATATGTGGTATGCTTGTATTTCGTTCTATGTTATGGTGTATGAAATGAAATGCATAAGATCCCCTTTTATAGGGTCCAATTGCACTCCATCAGGTGGAGAGTTACTGCATTTTAAAGTGCCATTAATTCTCTTTAATCCTTCACCTGAAGAGTTACCTCCATAAATAGTCTCATTTAATTCGGAAGTTACAATATGGAGTGTGAAGAGTCATATTCCAGAAGATGGTTCATTTCATCCCGGACCAAATACCAACTGGGTTTTCAGTTTCCAAAATTCAGCTAAGTTTTCATCCTGAAAAAAGAATCAACTGGGTTTTCAACCTCCAAAAAATCAGATGGGTTTTCAACCAACAAAAATTAGCTGAGTTTTTAGCCTGAAAAAATCAACTGAGTTTTCAACCTCCAAAAAAGCTGTTGGGTTTTTCAACCACCAAACATCAGTTGATTTTCCAAACTTGACTGATTGCGGTTGTGTTTCCAAACCCACCAAGAACCAAGAACCAAGCCAAAGCCCACGCCCGTGCCTAAGCCTGGCCGGAGGGCGGGCAGTGGCGGCGCGCGCGTGGTCTTTGCATCGTTGGCCCACTAGTGTACACTACTAGCTTGATGAACTATCCATGCACCTTCTTACTAATAAACTAGTCAAGAAGTCTTTAATTTTCCAATGTGGGAAAATTATTTATTTCGCACTCATCGAAAATTGATTTGAAGAAATTAAGATCCTACATTTATTTTCTCGAAATGTAATTTTTATCATCATTAAATTGATTTTTTTTGGTAAAATTTAATATATTATTACCAAGTGGTTTCAAATGAGTACACAAACACAAAGCAACAAAACACTCAACAACATCTAAACACCCATATCTAGTTAGCCAACATGCTGGCTATCTTAAGATCCTCACTACAACTAATTGCTACTTGTATTTTGCATCTTCTAGTAACAGTTTCTGGATCAAGGGCTTTATCTTGAAAATGTCTCATGTTTCTTTCAATCCACACATTATAAATCTCCACACTAACAAGAGCTCTATATAACTTTTGCCTCCCTTTCTTTGCTCTACATTGAGTAATCAGGAATCGCTTATCTTCTCTCCAACCTTGACAACTTCTATCAAAGCCTCCCTAATTAGCCAGGTCCTTCCACACTTGATATGAAAATCCGCAGGCAAAAAATAAATGATCAAGAGTTTCAGGGCTCCGGTTACACAAGCAACAAATAGGTTCACATACAATTCCAATCTTCACCAAGTTTTCCACAGTAGTTAGTCTTTCTCTCAATGCTAACCAAGTGATAAACTTACATTTAGGAGCGGCAACATTGTTAGAGATCATCTTATGCCACGACACTTTCACAACAACCCCTCTCATTTGGTGGTATATCTTCCTGATAGAAAACTGGCATCTCTGCATATTGCACAAACCACCATCCACACCAAGCATGTAATTCCTTGCTGAGATGATTTTCCTTACAACCCAAGATGCATTGTCAGGTACCTTCATGGTTGCAAGGTCTTGTTCCTTGATGTAATAGGCATGCAACCACTTAACCCACATCTTATCTTTCTTCTTTGCAACATTCCATAACAATTTACATATAGCAGCTCTATTCCAGATTTCCATACAAATAATGTTCCATCCTCCAGCTCTTTGAGGTTGATATATTTGTTCCCATGCCACAAGCGCCTTTTTAGAGGTGTTTGCTGACCCTGTCCAGAGAAAAGTTCTACAAGCATATTGAATCATCTTTAGCACCTTTTTGGGGATAAAAAAGATTTGACACCAGTAAATTTGGATCCCAAGCATGACTGACTTGATGAGTTGAAGTCTGCCAGCATAGGAGAGCAATTTAGCAGTCCAGCATTCAACTCTTGCTAAAATCTTCTTGATGAGTGGCTGGCACTGAATCACAGACAGTTTCTTAGTAGAGAGAGGTACTCCCAAGTACTTGAAAGGAAGTTCACCTTTACTCATGCCTGTACTACTTCAGTTACACCACCAAAATACACACAGCTTTTAGTTTGGTTGGCTTTCAATCCAGATACAGATGAGAATTTTCAAAAGCCATCATAAGTTTCCTGACAGATTGGAGGTCACCTCTAGTAAACAGTAGCAAGTCATCAGCAAAACAGACATGAAGCAGTCCAAACTTCTTGCATCTTGCGTGGAACTTGAATTCTCTATCATTTTTCAATTCCATCAAACATCTATTCAAGTATTCCATGCATAGAACAAACAAATAAGGTGATATAGGATCACCTTGCCTTAGTCCTCTCTTAGCAGCAAAGGGGGCAGTTAACTCTCCATTGACATTAAAAGTATAAGTAACTGACTTTATACAGGCCATTATCCAGTTGATAAAAGTGAATGGAAATCCTAGTTCTAGCATAAGGCACTCCAAGAAGGGCCATTCAACTTAATCATAGGCCTTTTGGATATCTATCTTGATCATACACCTTGGGGATATGCTTTTCCTACTGTAGCCTTTCACCAGTTCATGGCTTAATAGGATGTTATCAAAAATAGCTCTGCCTTTGACAAAGGCTGATTGGTGTTCACTGATCAAGCCATCCAATACTCCTTGCATTCTGTTGGTTAAAACTTTAGAAATGATTTTGTATACAACATTGCAGCAAGCTATAGGCATGTAATCTCTAATATTCTGGGCATGGTTTGTCTTGGGAATTAAAGTGATAAGGGTATTGTTGACCTTTGTATGGATAAATCCAGCATTATGAAATTCCTTAACAACAGCAATGACATCAGTTCCTAAGACATCCCAGCAGTGCTTGAAGAAAAAAACATTAAATCCATCTAGGCCTGGAGCCTTATTAGAATCCATACTGAACAATGCTTCTTTGATTTCCTGATCAGAGAAAGGATTACACAACTTCACTTGTTGTTCATGGTTAAGTTGTGGCCCTCTTCTCACAATATCCTTATCAATCATTGGAATGGAGGCAGCTGCATTCCCCATAAGATTTACATAAAAGGATCTCACTTCTTCTTTAATCTGGGCTTGAGTAGTGGATCTAGTTCCATCACTTCTAGTCAAGAATTTAATAGCTCTAGCACTCTGTCTAGTCTTAGCATAGGCATGAAAGTACTTGGTGTTTGAATCTCCCAATCTTATCCAATCCACTCTTGCTTTCTGCTGCCAAATATTTTCTTCAATAACACTCCACTTCTCAATCTCAGCCATTTGGATTTTCTCATTTTCAATGAGAGTTGCATTCATTTCATCCAGATTCAATGCCCTTTGGGTGTCACCCAACTGAGCTCTAGCCATTTCCAGCTTCTCTGCAATGTTCTTGAAACTATGGTTATTCAATTGTTTGAGTGGCACTTTCAGCTGATTGAGTTTCCTCCAGATTTGAATTAACTTGTTCCCATGGCCTGCTTCATTCCAAATATCTTTCACAATACTCATAAACTCTTGATGCTCCACCAGAACATTTAGAAATTTAAATGGCAAATTCCTTCTAATGAGTTCATTTTCAAAGTTCAAAAGCTGGGGGCAGTGATCTGACACATTCTTCTCAAGTAGTTCACTCATCACATAAGGAAATTCTTGGCACCATTGTGAGTTAGCCAAGCATCTGTCAATAAGAGATTAGATTCTATTTCCTCCTGTTTGATTATTGCACCATGAATATCTACCTCCAATCCATCTGAGACATTTTAATCCATTATTGCTAATACAATCTCTAAAATCCCTTACTTCTGCACATTAAATTGATTTTAATTGAGTCAAAACTCATTTTTCTAAAACTAATTTCCGACAAGGGAGAAAGTCAAAATTTTTAACAAAAACGGAAATGTCATAAAAGATAGCCGAAAAATAAGCTTCAATGTTAGGGACAAATGATAACGGGGATAAGGGTAGAAAAGAAAGAAGTAAATGAGCGCATGAAAGAATCTGCATCCTCAAAGTATATATCTTGCGAAGTACGTTAGATCGGGCATGAGAAAAAAATCAATTTTGGTCCTCTAATGTTACCTCAAATCAAAATTGGTCCTGTAATTATACTTCAATCGGTTTTGGTCCTGTAATTTCATTTTGTCTCCACTTTTGGTCCTGTCGCCGGATGGTGATACACACGCGCCTAACTCCGTCGCCAGAAATTTTTTCGGTTACTCACACGTTTTCATTTTTAGTCCTGTAATGTAGCTTGCAATCAATTTTGGTCCTGTAATTGAGCTCTCAATCGATTTTGGTCCTGTAATTTAACTCTCGGTCGATTTTGGTCCTGTAATTTAACTTTCAATCGATTTTGGTCCTATAATTGAGTTCTAAATCGATTTTGTCATATAATTTAACTTTCAACCTATTTTTGTCATAGAGAAAAATATCAAATTGGTCCCGTATGTGGGACCAATTGGCCAAAAAAAAACATCTGTTTCCGGCGGACCAAAAACCCAACATCTCTCCTCTGATTTCGTCAATTTAGTCCTCGTCGCCGGCCGGAGTATTTTCCGGCCATCGGAGCTGACGTGGCTGACACGTGGCAAAAATAGCGGGTCAGCCACGTCATGGATCTGCAAAAGCACCACGAGGAATTTCCAATATAACACTCAGACACTGATAGAGTACAGAGAATTAAGTGAAAGATTGATTATATTAGATATATATATATATAAGAATGATAACGAGACTCTATGCACAAGCACCAAGTACCGAATTCACCAATTACATAGCTTCGTGAGAGTGTACCCGCTGCTCGTTCATAGCTCCTCTATTGTTACTCAATATCAAACTCATATCCCAACAACATAGCCACCCAAAACTATTTTGCCAAAGCTGAAAACGACTGTTGTAACAAACATCACAAGCTCATCTGGCCAGTCTGAACTACAAACTTTCTACCTACTAAAAATGACCGACAATGTTGTATTGTTAATACTAGGTCCATCAATTCCATTTTATATGTTGGTTTCGCCATGCTTCGATTCGATTAAGATTTAATAAAATATGCAAATCAGGCATCCTCCGTGCATTAAAACGGCCCTCGTCCACATTCCACGTTATTTGACTGAATTTCGGTGTGGCAAGAACGGGGACGGTCGTCACAGCCCTTTGAAGTTGAGTGAAAGTGGCCTAAGCTTCGGGCGTCAATTCGAATTTACTCACCTCTTTTTAAGCATCTGGATTAAATTAATAGACAGGTGATGTGACCATAGCCATGGATTAATCGCCCAGGTCGGCCCAAGACCCAAGCCATCAAAGTAAGGGTTTTGGGCCTTACATTTTTTTTTTATAGAAAAGGGCTTCAAATTAATTGTCAGGTAAAAAAATTTCGAGTACATCACCGAAGTTAAGGTAGCTTATTGGTAGTCAAGGGCCTCATTTTATAACATGTTCGGTCTTGAAAGCAACATTTTGATATTCTTTTTGAATTATTTGATTACTTATTGGCCCAATATATGCCATTGAGATTTTATGGAGAAAAGCCGCATCTGGTCAGTTTACCTATCAATCCGCGTATATGGTTTTTCAGGAGTCGAGAGATAATTCCATCACAGTTTGACAGAACACGCATGGGTATGGAAGACAAATTTGTCAAACAAGTTACAGCATTTTCTCTGGCTTGTCATACAAGGTCGATTGGCTACCAATGTATTGCGCAAAACAAGAAATATGACAGATTATGCGAGATGCCTACTGTGTAATGAGGAATACGAGTCTTTGCCAGATACGGAGTGGCAAACATTCTCATTCTTGTCTTTGACGAATGGCTGAAAATGAATGCTTTCAAAACACAGTTAGTGAACAAAATAAGCCGGAAGGAAAACACGGGGTTAGGTTTTTACGGCAAGCCTCTGAGAGATATGGAAGGCACGCAATGCCCATGTGTTCAACCATAGCAGAATTCCTACCACAGACGTAATCCACGAGACTAAACGGCTAAGTCTAGATTTGAGTGCAGCTATGAAGAAGAAGAGAAACAGGGGGAAGCTGCAGAAATGGCAGAAACCGAGCAGTGGATATGTCAAATTGAATGTCGATGGGATTGTGAATCCACATGTTAACAAAGGGGGTAGTTGGTGGTTTATTACGAAATGAAGATGACGAATGGATATGGGGCTTTTATAAACAACTCCTCTCCCCGTCCGTAAACAATGCAGAATCGGAGGCACTTAAAATGGGGCTGGAATATGCATGGAAAATGCGCTACCAGAAGATAATAATCGAAACCGATTCACAGCTGCTGTTCCGGATGATCACAAAGAACTTGGACGTGAACATGGATAATACAACACGCCAACATGTAATACGCTGCAAGTGGAATTTAATTGGTTAGGTAGATCCGCTAATATGTGTGCGGATAGAATGTCGAAGTTAGATGCTAGTATTTTGGAAGGAGGATGCTTTCGAGATTTACCTCCTTCAGAACTTCTACCCTTTTTGGATTTTGACAAAGTATAAGTACTGAATATCTTTTCATACAAAAAAAAAGAAGAATCCTAATTATATATATATATATATATATATATATATATATATAGGGATTGATTATGGTGGGAACCCCCTTAATGGTGAAATCTAGAAACCAATCTATACTTGTTGCATTATTAAGCAATTTCATTGCATATTTGTTATTATATGTTGCATCAAGCTGGTCGCTAGTATATGCAACAATAATGAAATAAAAAAATACATAAATGCATATAATCCTACTCATCTACAACCGTTAGATCACTAATATCAATGGCCTACAAAAGTTTCTAGATTTCACAAGATAATTAGTTTTCATATGATATATTTCATATATATATATATTATATATATATGTGTGTGTGTGTGTTACGGATTTGAAGCACCACATTAACTCCCTTTCCTATGTGACACTCTTAATTTTGGAATCCTTGTATCTAAAATCTTGAATCCCATATCGATTTAAGGTGGTACTTAACCGATGGATAGCCGGAATAAATAGAATTCATTGTCTTGAATCCCGCATCGATTAAAATAGAAATCCAAAAATAGATAACTTAAATAAATACGTAGAATTCAATGCATATTTTTCAATCCCTTAGTTATTCCACACACAAGCTTAAGAATCTTATTTTTATTATGTTGAATTTGACCAATAATTAAGTTGGACAAATAAATAGTTAAATTTTTCTAGTAAAAATTTATTGTGGTCAATTATTAAATTTATATTAATTTTATTTATCTAAAAATTAAATCTCCCATCTGTTTTATTTAGTTATTTTACTAAATTAAAAAAAATTAATTTGGCCAATATTACTAATATCAATTATTGAGTTATCCAAATAAATTATCTTATTTTTTATTGTAGATTTGATTAATTATTGAATTTGTATTAATTGCATTTATCTAAAATTTTGAATATCACATCGTCTTACATGAGGCTCTACCGATTTGAGAACCTAAATGAATATTTCTAATCAATGTATATTATTTATTCCACAATTATTTTGCCCCAATAATTTTATTTTTATGAGGAGAATAGTTTAGTTAATATTAATTTGGTCGATTAATAATCAAAATGAATAGTTTTGTTTCTATTAAAAATTTAACTTGACCAATTGTTTGTTTGTATATTTAAATCTCATATAGGTTTTAGATGATACTCTATCAATTGGATAATATAAATAAATACTCAAACTAAATATGTATTTTTCACCTCATATTATTTTGCTCCACCAATTAATAGTTTTATTTTTATTGGAAAATTTAATTTGATCAATATTTTTTCTGTCCATGCATAATAAATTTGGCTAATGTTAATTGGATCAATTTCTATGTTGATCTATTAAATAATTTCACATTATATATATATATATATAATAGCAAAAAATATTTAGAGCACCACTTCAACTCTCTCTCATACATGATATTTTTTAATTTCTAGATTCTCTTTATCTAAAATTTTTCATGCCACAATGGTTTTGAATGAGACTCCACCGATTACAGAACTAAATAAGCACCTATAATCAGTGTATATTTTACCATTATATCGCTCATAGACAATTAATTTGACTAATTATCGAGTAGATCAAATAAATAGTGTTATTTTTATTGGAAATAAAATTAGCTAATTATTGAGTTGACCAAATAAATAATCTTATTTTTATTGAAAAATTTAATTTGGCTAATTTATTTTTGTCTAATTTAATTTATCTAATTTATGAATGTCTAAGAATTTGTGCGGATTTGAATTTTTTTCAAGCTAACAACTAATTATTGTAATAATTTATATTTGATTATATAGATTTTATAAATTTTAATAAATTTGAGTAATTATTTCGTAAATCAATGTGTATTTTACCATCATATTTTTCATCGTCAATTAATTTGACCAATTATTGAGTTGACAAAATAAATAGTGTTATTTTTATTGAAAATATAATTTGGCGAATCATTAAGTTGACCAAATAAATATCTTTATACTAAAAAAATTATTTGGCTGATTTGTTGACGTTTAATTCACTTTGTCCATTTTATCAACGTATGACAACTTGAGCGAATTTGAATATTTTTGGCGTCAGATGCAACAACCAACTATTATAACAACTTATATTTGATTATTTAGATTTTATATGCTTTAACGATTTGGGTAATGAGTGAATATAACTATATACATTTGCAAGGAGAACATGTACTAATATTATCTTTTAATCGAGTTTGGGACGAGTATAAATATATAATATCTAAATGAGTTTTAAATGGCTGACCCTAACTGTATTGTTTTGGGTATAACTATATGGGTTTGAGATAAACATGCATAGTAAATTCACATTTAAGTCAGATTTCGGATGAGTACAATTATATAAATTATAAACTTTCGAGTGGTTGAATTCTTGTTTCATCTTTTTATTTTTTGTTATGTTTTGCGTGTAACACCCTCAAGATATTCGAGGTATATTACAGCGCCGTGAATCCCTATATGGGACCCACCAGGCTGAACAGCATCATACTCATCGACTCACAGAAATGACAAACCAACACCATGTCATAAAGACGCAAAACAGAATAAACCACCCGGTTCAACCGGTCAATATAACATCATCATCCAACACAACATAATAAGCAACGATACAATCCAAACGAACAAGACCCCTTAAGTACTCGAGTACAACTATTAGTTCAAAAACCACAAAAGACGAAAAGGTAAAAGACACTAAAACATCACTCGTGCACAATCATCACGCACGGCCATCATCCGTGTATCGTCCAAATACCAGCCTCGTCTCGATGAACTCCGACTGAAATTCATAAAACGAATTTCCCCGAAACGGGTCCCCAGAGGGGTTAGCAATTACGCTAGTACAAGTAACCAGATGAACGACTTACATCTTACACATATAGTAATGCATGCAATTCAAGAAAACATAGTTTCAAAATACTCATTTCCGGAAATGCCAATAATCAAAACCACATTTGTAAAATGCACCACAATTAACCGCGGACCCACAGCTTCGTGGATCCCTGCCGAGACCCCGTCGGATCTAACCCACAGTGGTTAAAAGCAAGCTCGCGGTCCCACAACTTCGTGGAACCCTACCGAGACCCCGTCGAGTCTAACCCGCAGTGAGCATACACACACACACAATTTCTCATACAAAACTACTATGTCAAGATCGTAAGTTCATAAGGGTACTTGCCTCGATTAAATAGACGATGACACGAACGGAACGGAAGAATCAAGCACGACCACGAGGAACCGACGAGAATGAACCTAACGATTCGAATAGCACAATCACAACCACTTCTAAACGATTATGGAAATGGAATACACCCGGAAACCCGCCTACGATTCATGTATATTCATACAAAAATAACAACGAGGGCGGACCACAACCAAACCCTCTCGAATCCATAAAAATCCACAAAATATCCATGAATCCGTAGGAAAACTAACGATACTAACAATATTAATCGTATACATCATGAATCCACCAACGAAACGGAACTAATCGGAAGAAAATCCCAAAACCCCCAAATTAATCGAAATAGGGTTTTAGAACATTACCTTTGGAGATTCAAGAACTAAGATCCGTAGAACACGCGTTAGATTGATTATCCGAGCCTCACAACCGAAAAGGAATGATGAAAATCGACCCGGATGAAGAACTCTCCCCTCTATATCCTTTCTCTCGCGATGCGGTGGAAAAATGGGGAAGGAGACGACCGATCTCGTCTAATAAGGAGGAGTCTGCGCAATTACCGCTTCGTGTGCCGCGGCAGCGAGAAGTGTGCCGCGGCACAGCCGAAAATCTACTCCTGAGGTTTTAGCATTGTGCCGCGGCACGGCTGCGTGTGCCGCGGCACACTGTCTGATGGGTTTTGGCCGCGGAAGACACACGAGTGTGCCGCGGCACGGACAGTGTGTGCCGCGGGCTGCTCGCGCCGTGCCGCGGCACGGATGGGTGTGCCGCGGCACATCTGATTGCCCGACCAACATTTGGAGAAATTTGTGTGCCGCGGCGCACGCACCTTGTGCCGCGGCCCACACCCCTTTTTGGGTCCCAAAATGATAAAAATGATCCGGAAAGAGAATAAAATGATAGGAATCAATATTTGGGGACTAATAACACGAAATGGATCCACGGCAACCCCGAAACGGCGGTTTCGCACAACAATAACAAGAATATAGTTCAACAGTTTGACAGGAAGGACACGCTGAAAAGTACACGAGGGTCACTACGATCGAGAAATACACCAAAACGAAAATACAAGGGAAAGAAAAATACGGATATTACATTCTACCCCTCTAAAAATAAGTTTCGTCCCGAAACTTAAGAAACAAACAACTCCGGGTACCTAGCACGCATGCTATCCTCGGTTTCCCAAGTTGCTTCCTCGACATCGTGTCTCGACCACTGCACCTTGACCAAAGGTATGGTCTTATGCCTCAATCGTTTCTCACGATGCTCCAAAATCTTCAAAGGACGCTCCTCAAAAGTAATATCTTGACAATATCAATCTCGCCATAATCGATGACGTGACTAGGATCCGGACATATTTCCTCAATGGGAAACATGGAAAACGCTATGAACATGACTCAAGGCCGGAGGTAACGCCAAGCAGTACGCCAATTCACCTACTCGCTCGAGGATCTCAAAGGGGCCGATAAATCTCGGACTCAACTTTCCTTTCTTCCCGAAACGAAAAACTCCCTTCGTCGGCGACACCTTTAGCAAAACGTGGTCTCCCACCTCGAATTCCAAAGGTCGACGACGGACGTCGGCATATGACTTCGCCGACTCGGGCGATCAACATCCGTTCTCGAATTAACTCTATCTTCCGCCTCGTCTCTAAAACGACATCCGGCTCGGTCCCGACCAAATCGGACGCCTCATTCCAACAAATCGGTGATCGACATCGCCGCCCGTAAAGTGCCTCATACGGTGCCATCCGAATCGACGCGTGCCAACTGTTGTTGTACGTGAATTCAATCATCGGCAAATGTTCCTCCCAGTCACTACTCCAATCGAGAGCACAGGCACGCAACAAGTCCTCGAACGTCTGGATAGTGCGCTCCGATTGTCCATCTGACTGGGGATGGAAAGAGGTACTCAAATGTAAACGGGTACCCAACGCCTTATGCACCGCCTGCCAGAAGTGCGATACAAAACGGCCATCACGATCCGAAACAATATACTTCGGAGTACCGTGAAGTCTCACAATCTGCGCGATACACACACGAGCCAACTTCTCTGGGCCCCAAGTGTCCTTGATGCCCGAGAAAATGTGCCGACTTGGTCGACGATCGACAATCACCCACACCATATTCATGCCCGACCTCGATCTCGGCGGACTCGTAATGAAATCCATCGATATATCTTCCCATTTCCATTCAGGAACGGAAGTGATCGCAATCACCCGGCCGGTCGCCGATGCTCGATTTTGACCGCCGACAAGTCAAACATCTCGCTACAACCGTGCGACCTCATCCTTCATATCATTCCACGAAATTCCTTCTTAAGTCCTTGTACATCTTACTCGAACCAGATGAACGGAGTAAGGTGTAGCATGGGCCTCCCATAAAATATTCTGTCTCAACTCGAGTCGTTCGCACACAAAGCCGACTGGAATCTCAAAACACCATCCTCATGAATCACAAATCCAGAGACTTTCCTTTAAGAACGTTCTCTCGGATTTGAGTAATCATCGGATCCTCTAATCGCCACTTAATTTCATCGATCAAAGACGACGAAACCTCCAAAGCACGAAGTTGCCCGACGGCTCGTGCAACAAAACTTCAACATCTAACTCGATTAAAGATCGCGAAGCTCGAGCCGAGACGTAAGGATCTCAAGCGATCGCAATGCAATCGGTTTCCGACTCAAGGCGTCGCCACGACGTTCGCCTTGCCGGATGATAAAGGATTTCGAGGTCATAATCCTTAATCAACTCTAACCACCTCCTCCGCCTCATATTCAACTCCCGCCGAGTAAATATGTATTTGGACTTTTATGATCGGTAAAAATCGACATGCGAGCCGAAAAGATAATGACGCCAAATCTTGAGCGCAAAAACGATTGCCGCTAACTCCAAATCATGAGTAGGGTAGTTGAGCTCATACGGCCTCAATCGTCTCGATGCAAAGGCAATGGTCTTACCGTGCCGCATTAATACGCACCCAAGACCACGACCAAGCATCGCTATAAACGGCAAAACCCTCATTACCACATGGCAACGCCAAAACCGGGTGAAGTCAAACGCTTCTTGACTCCTCAAAACTCGATCGCCTCTCGTCATTCCAGACGAACCTCTCGGATTACGGAGCAAGCTGCGTAAGTGGCCGAGCCGATTCGAAACCTCGACGAACCTACGGTAGTAGCCACTAAACCCAAGAAACTACGGAGCTCCTTCACATTATTGGGCGGTGCCCAATCCAACACGGCCTCAATCTTCTCGGATCCACACGAACCCCTACCTGAAATCACGTGACCTAAAAACATCACTTCCTTGACCGGAACTCACATTTCGAGAACTTTGCATAGAGTTGCTCGGTCCTCAAAATGTTTAATACTACCCGCAAATGATGGGCATGCTCTTCCTCATTCTTCGAATAAATAAGAATATCAATAAAGACGACGACGCACTTATCCAAATACTCGATAAAAACTTTGTTCATCAACGCATGAACACCGCGCATTAGTTAACCCGAAAGGCATAACTACAAACTCATAATGTCCGTATCTCGACCAAAAGTCTGTCTTGGCACATCGGACTCTCTCACCCGGAGCTGATAGTACCCCGATTTCAAATCAATTTTCGAGAATACCGTAGCTCCCTGCAACTGATCGAACAAGTCATCAATTCTCGGCAAAGGATACTTGTTCTTGATGGTCACCTTGTTTAGTTCGCGATAGTCGATACACAAACGTAGTGAACCATCATTCTTCCGCACAAACAGGACCGGTGCGCCCCAAGGCGAGGCGCTCGGTCAAACATACCCCGACTCTAGAAGCTCGCTCAACTGCTTCTTCAACTCTGCCATCTCTGAAGGTGCCATGCGATACGGCGCCTTCGAAATAGGAGCCGCGCCCGGCTCTAACTCTATAGCAAACTCAACCTCACGATCCGGTGGCAATCCCGGTAACTCGTCAGGAAATACATAAGGAAACTCATTAACGACTGGAATCGACGAAAGCTCGACTCCACCATCCCCCGCCTTCAAGGCATAGCACCAATAACCAATACATCCCTTTCGCATGAGACTCATCGCCTTCAAGGCATTAATGACGAATTTCTGGTTTCCCCTCTTTCGCCCCGCGAAAGAGTGCTCGGTGCCGTCCTCGGCTAACATAGTGATGATTCTCGTGCGGTAGTTCATGATCGCACCATGCCGCTCGAGCTACCATCACCAAGAATCAAATCCTCACCCTCGATACTCACAACAATACGATTAGTGGGCCAAGTCGTCTCACATATAAGCACAGTTCAGTCTCGAACCTCCTGATCTACAACGATCATATCACCGCTAGGAAGATTAACGATGAAGGGCTCACAAGGCGTCAAGCGGTCGAGACTCAAACGACGTACACAATCCGGAGATATGAGCGAATGCGTAGCACCTAATCGAAAAGCACACCGACAGGATGAGAAAGAATATAAACGGTACTGCCGCCACGGTAGAGCCCATTGGTCATCGGTCTTCCGCATCTCATAAACCCGCGGATGGGCGGAGCCGACACTGGAAGCTCCTCTTGAGGGTGACCCGACCTCTCCCCGACTAGCACTCGGCAGAGATTGAGGAGCAACGACCCCGATTCACACTTGGTTCCCTAGGCGCCGGAATGGAAGCCCGGGTACCAAGGATTTTCTCCCTCTCGGCCAGACGGCTTTGTGACCGGTGGCCACACTGATTACACGTCGGCAAAGGGTTCGGACAAGCACGGGCCGATGTGGCCTGCAGCCACGGTTAAAGCATTTCACCTCTCGAGAAGGGGCACTGGCGGCCTACGGGAAACCCGGTAGATCGAGATGGGCCACCACCGGCGGAAAAGTTAGCAGATGAATTTCGCCGACCCCACTTTGTGGCCCGAAAATTCCGCGGACTTCGCTTACTCTCGCGGGCCGCCTCACTCGCCGTCACTGCATATATCGTAAGCAAGGGCCCCGCTCGGTAATCTTTCAAGGTAGTGCATACAAGCCCCGACATATAGTCCCGAATCGGCAACTTCATCCGTCTGGAGAAATGGAATATCTTGTCACTCTCTCGACAACTTGGGTCTTCACATAACCCAACTCCTTATTAAAATCGGCAATAGCTTGAGATACGGGATATCCGCGGTTGAGCATCATAAAAGCATGTACCCGAGCCTGTCTCGATCGCCACGGCAATATTCAGCCTCCATCAACTCTTGAAACTCACCACGGCAAGATGGTCTTTGGGCCCGACGGCCTCCCACCAATCCGTAGCGTCCCCCGTGAGAAAGTATTGAGCAATAGGGACTCTACGTTCCTCGGGGCAGTTAGTGGCAACGAAGACCTTTGATATTTCCTTAATCCACCCTTCCCAGCCCATCGGGTCCGAAGCTCCCGAAAACTGAGGAGGATGCATCTTGATGACATCTTGGAGCCAACGGTCCGCTCCGCCCGATTAGCATGGGCACGATCCGGCCTGACCGCCCGAGCTATTGCCGCCATTTGGTTCACCATTTGTTGCATAACGGCCGCAATACCAAGGTCGGCACGCTCCCGAGAAGAAGCATGGCTATGACGGTCGCGATGCTGCGGCTCCGAAGATCGTGGCGTGGCCGCCCCACCGGCCGCCCCACGTCCCGGCGCGTCCACGACCCCGACCGCGACCACGACCTCTTCCAGCATCCATACTGGAGTTAAATAAGTAGCAAAAGCCATACGAGGGTAAGTACGAGAGAAGAACAATCACAAGTCGAGAATCAAAGGTACGATACAAGGAAATAATGAACAGAGGAAGGAAAACTTACGGACACTGGTAGTACCGGAATCATGGCAGCATGACGATGATGTGCAAAACAAAACACCACAAGACCCAATAAACCGACAAGCCTAGGTATCCATAAACCTAGGGCTCTGATACCATTTTCTGTAACACCCTCAAGATATTCGAGGTATATTACAGCGCCGTGAATCCCTATATGGGACCCACCAGGCTGAACAGCATCATACTCATCGACTCACAGAAATGACAAACCAACACCATGTCATAAAGACGCAAAACAGAATAAACCACCCGGTTCAACCGGTCAATATAACATCATCATCCAACACAACATAATAAGCAACGATACAATCCAAACGAACAAGACCCCTTAAGTACTCGAGTACAACTATTAGTTCAAAAACCACAAAAGACGAAAAGGTAAAAGACACTAAAACATCACTCGTGCACAATCATCACGCACGGCCATCATCCGTGTACTGGTCCAGCGCCCGCTCGTCTCGATGAACCTGACCTGAAATTCATAAAATGAATTTCCCCGAAACGGGTCCCCAGAGGGGTTAGCAATTACGCTAGTACAAGTAACCAGATGAACGACTTACATCTTACACATATAGTAATGCATGCAATTCAAGAAAACATAGTTCCAAAATACTCATTTCCGGAAATGCCAATAATCAAAACCACATTTGTAAAATGCACCACAATTAACCGCGGACCCACAGCTTCGTGGATCCCTGCCGAGACCCCGTCGGATCTAACTCATAGTGGTTAAAAGCAAGCTCGCGGTCCCACAGCTTCGTGGAACCCTAACGAGACCCCGTCGAGTCTAACCCGCAGTGAGCATACACACACACACAATTTCTCATACAAAACTACTATGTCAAGATCGTAAGTTCATAAGGGTACTTGCCTCGATTAAATAGACGATGACACGAACGGAACGGAAGAATCAAGCACGACCACGAGGAACCGATGAGAATGAACCTAACGATTCGAATAGCACAATCACAACCACTTCTAAACGATTATGGAAATGGAATACACCCGGAAACCCGCCTACGATTCATGTATATTCATACAAAAATAACAACGAGGGCGGACCACAACCAAACCCTCTCGAATCCATAAAAATCCACAAAATATCCATGAATCCGTAGGAAAACTAACGATACTAACAATATTAATCGTATACATCATGAATCCACCAACGAAACGGAACTAATCGGAAGAAAATCCCAAAACCCCCAAATTAATCGAAATAGGGTTTTAGAACATTACCTTTGGAGATTCAAGAACTAAGATCCGTAGAACACGTGTTAGATTGATTATCCGAGCCTCACAACCGAAAAGGAATGATGAAAATCGACCCCCGGATGAAGAACTCTCCCCCTCTATATCCTTTCTCTCGCGATGCAGTGGAAAAATGGGGAAGGAGACGACCGATCTCGTCTAATAAGGAGGAGTCTGCGCAATTACCGCTTCGTGTGCCGTGGCACAGCAGAAGTGTGCCGCGGCACAGGCCGAAAATCTACTCCCAGGTTTTAGCATTGTGCCGCGGCACAGCCTGCGTGTGCCGCGGCACACTGTCTGATGGGTTTTGGCCGCGGAAGACACACGAGTGTGCCGCGGCACCGGACAGTGTGCCGCGGCCTCGCTGCGCCGTGCCGCGGCACGGATGGGTGTGCCGCGGCACAGCATGATTGCCCGACCAACATTTGGAGAAATTTGTGTGCCGCGGCGCACGCACCTTGTGCCGCGGCCCACACCCCTTTTTGGGTCCCAAAATGATAAAAATGATCCGGAAAGAGAATAAAACGATAGGAATCAATATTTGGGGACTAATAACACGAAATGGATCCACGGCAACCCCGAAACGGCGGTTTCGCACAACAATAACAAGAATATAGTTCAACAGTTTGACAGGAAGGACACGCTGAAAAGTACACGAGGGTCACTACGATCGAGAAATACACCAAAAACGAAAATACAAGGGAAAGAAAAATACGGATATTACATTGCGGCGGTGAGGAACTTCAAGTGGTTGAACCTAACTAATAAGTATAACTGACGAGTTTTTTACATTAATAAATTTGATTAAAAATATATATAATTTTATTTTGTATATATATATATTATACTGTTACGCATCTGGAGCATCACGTTAACTCTCTCATATGTGGTATTTCTTATCTGTTAGATTCTTATTTATTTAAATCTCCTATTCCACCTTGATTTTCAATGACATTCCATTAGTTGAATAACTAAGTAAATATTTATAAATGTGTACTTTACTCCGTATATTATTTTAATTTGGTCATTTGTTGAGTTGGCCAAATAAATTATTTTATCCTTATTAGAATAATTTGAAAATTATTAAGGAACCTCAATAGCTCAAATATGCAAGGTAACATGAATGGCTCAAATATGTAAGTATATTTTTTTTAAATTTCTAATTTATATATGCATAAACATTATTTTTATATTTTTTTAATAACTTGATTCTCTTTACTTCCATATAAATATATAAAGTATTCATAGCAATACGGATTTGGAGTACCACGTTAACTCTCTATCCTACATGAACTTTTTTATATATTTTCTTATTCTTATTTATCTAAAATCTTGAATCTTACATCAAGGTATATGCATATAATTGTAAAGAGTTTTGGAAGATTGTATAACTTCAAACTTATAGTAGGAATTGCTTCAGGAGAAAGTAAAAAGACTGTAAATAGAGTCAATCAATTGTATTCATAACACTGATAGAGTGTAATATCCGGTATTTTTCTTTCCCTTGTATTTTCATTTTTGGTATATTTCTCGGTCATAGTGACCCTCGTGTACCTTTCAGTGTGTCCTTCCTATCAACTGTTGAACTGTATTCTGGTTATTGTGGTGCGGAACCGCCGTTTCGGGGTTGCCGTGGATCCATTTCGTGTTATTGGTTCCCAAATATTGATTCCTATCGTTTTATTCTCTTTCCGGATCATTTTTATCATTTTGGAACCCAATAGGGGGTGTGGGCCGCGGCACAAGATGTGCGTGCCGCGGCACACAAATTCCTTCGATTGTTGGTCGAACAAAGACTGTGTGTCGCGGCACACCCATCCGGTGCCGCGGCACACCTGTTCGGTGCCGCGGCACACTCGTGTGTCTTCTGCGACCTAAACCCAACTGTACCGGGTGCCGCGGCACACGCAGGCTGTGCCGCGGCACAATGCCGAAACCTGGGAGTAATTTTTGGCCTGTGCCGCGGCACACTTCGGCTGTGCCGCGGCACACAAAGCGGTAATTGTGCAATCTCGTCCTTATTAGACGAGATCGGTCGTCTTCTCCTTCATTTCACCTGCATCGCGAGAGAGAGTGAGAGAGAGGGGAAGAGTTCTTCATCTTTATCCATTGAGGGGTTGATTTTCACCATTTTTCTTCTAGTGAAGCTTGACGATCACTCCAACGCGTGTTCTACGGATCTTAGTACTTGAATCTCCTAAGGTAATATTTCTTGAAACCCTCCCTTTTGGATAATTGGGGATTTTGGGGTTTTTGTCCGATTCTTTCCGTTTTGTTAATGGATTCTTGATGAATATGATTAATCTTGTTGATATCATTAATTTCCTACGGATTCATGGTATATTTTCATAGTTTTGCGGAATCGAGAGGGTTTGGTTGTGGTCCGCCCTCGTTGTTATTTTTATTCGAATATACATGAATCGGAGGCGGGTATTCGGGTGTATTCCATTTCCGTATTCGGCTAGAGTTGGTTGTAATTATGTTCTTCGAAATCGTTAGGTTCGGTCCCGTTGATTCCTAGTGTTCGTCGGTGATTATCCTGTCCGTTTGTTGCGTCATCAAAATATTCAAGGCAAGTATTTTTGGAAACCTTTAAGCTTAACATGAAATGGTGATGTATATTACTTGTGTGTAACTCACCTCGTGTTGGCCCGACGGGGTCAAGGAGGGAAATCTATGCTGCCGCCCTGGATTTCACGAGTTTGTTTAGCTAGCCAGTGCGGGAGGGTCCTTAGAGGCCTCGTGCAGGAATCTATGATATTACTCTGTTCCCAAGGCGATGCATGTGCGTGTTTTGTTTTATAATATAGCCAGCGTGGGAGGGTCCTTAGAGGCCTCGTGCGGGAATCTATGATATTACTCTGTTCCCAAGGCAAATTGTTTGACTGTTTGTTTCCGGAAAAGACATGTCTAGTTTTGGTTTTTGAAACGATATCGGTGCATGTACTATGAAATGTGTAAGCGATTGGTTTGCCTTGATTACTTGTACTAGCGTAATTGCTAACCCCTTTGGGGACCCGTTTTGGGGAAATTCTTGTTATGGATTTCAGGTTATGATTATCCGGACGAGCGAGCACCAGGACAGTACGAGGATGTTGGCCAGGGTCGTTGACATGTGCATTTGGGTCTACTTATTTCCTTTGTCCATTTCGATATGGTTGTTCCCACAGTTTTAAACTTATAGATTGTACTCGCGAGTACTTAGGCTTTTTGTTTCAAACTCCGTATTGTATTGCTTTAAATTGTCACGTTGTTGGTTGATGCTTATTTTGCCGGTTGCTCCGGGCGTATCTTTATATGTCATATTATTTAATTGTGTATCCTCGCTAACCAAGATGGTTAGTCGAGTGGAGCTTTTCTATTGTAGCCTGGTAGGTCCCATGTAGGGGTCTACGGCGCTGTAACATATTCCGAATATCTCGGGGTGTTACAGAAAATGGTATCAGAGCTCTAGGTTTATGGATACCTAGGCTTGTTGGTTATTTGGGTCTAGTCGTGTTTTGTTTTGCACATTGTCACACCGCCAAAGACCCAGTACTTCCGGTGCTCGTAAGTTCTCTTATTCGGCTCTTTTGTTTCTTGCATTGTATTTCCACTTTTGAATCGTAGTTGCTTTTCCTCCCTTACTCATCATCGATATACTTCTGTTATCTCTCAACATCAGTATGGATGCCGGAGGAAACCGTGGTCGTGGACGCGGCCGGGGACGTGGGGCAGCCGGTGGGGCGGCCACGTCGCATTCTTCGGGAGCCGGCAGTACCGGTGACCGTCACAGTCATGCTTCTTCTCAGGAGCGCGCCGATCTTGGTATTGCGGCCATTATGGCAAAGAAATGGTTAACCAAATGGCGGCTATAGCTCAGGTGGTCCAGAACCCCAACCAGGCCCATGCTAATCGGGGCGGAGCGGATCGCTGGCTTCAGGATGTCATCAAGATGCATCCTCCTCAGTTTTCGGGAGCTTCGGACCCGATCGGCTGGGAAGGGTGGATCAAGGAGATATCCAAAGTCTTCACTGCTACCAACTGACCCGAGGACCGTAAGGTCCCTATTGCTCAATATTTTCTCACGGGAGATGCTACAGATTGGTGGGAGGCCGTTGGTCCCAAAGATCATGTTGCTTCATGGGCCGAATTTCAAGAATTGATGGAGGCCGAATATTGTCCGTGGCCGGTCAGACAGGCTCGAGTGCATGCTTTCTATGATGCTCAACCACGGGATATCCCCGTATCTCAGGCCATTGCCGACTTTAACAAGGAGTTGGGTTATGTGAAGACCCAAGTTGTCGCTGAGAGCGACAAAATTTTCCATTTTTCCAGGAGGATGAAGTTGCCCATTCGGGACTATATGTCTGGGCTCGTATGTACTACCCTGAAGGATTATCAGAGTCGAGCCCTTGCTTATGATATGTCAGTGACGGCGAGTGATTTGGCTTGTGAGAGCAAGAAGCAGAAGTCGGTCGGAAATTTTTCTGGTCCCAAGAGTGGGGGCCAGCAGAAATCTCTAGCTGCAAATATTTCTACGGGCGGTTCGGCTCATTTCTCTGGGAGCTTTCGGGGTGCCACCGGAACCTCCGCTCGTGAGCCCACATGTTTTAACTGTGGTACACATGGCCATAGGAGCCGACAGTGTTCTCGTCCGAAGTTTACCTGTCATACTTGTGGACAGCTAGGCCACAAGGCCCCTTTTTATGAGCAGATCAAACAGCTTCGCGGCGCCCGTTCTTCTCAACCAGCCCCGTTGGATCCGAGTGTGAACCAGGGCTCATTTGCTCCGCCGCCTCCACCGAGTGCCGGCCGAGGTAAGGGTCGGGGTCAGCCCGCTAGGGGTGGAGTTTCCAGTGTCGGCTCTACTCAGCCGCGTATCTATGAGATGAGGAGAGCCGATGATCCAGCAGCTACTGTGGCGACAGGTACCGTTCATATTCATTTCCATCCTGTCAGTGTGCTTTTTGATTCGGGTGCTACGCATTCATTAATTTCTCTAGAGTGTGTACGCCATTTGAGTCTCGACTGCTTGTCACCTTGCGAGCCCTTCATCGTTAAACTTCCTAGCGGTGATAGAATTGTCGGTGATCGAGAAGTCCGGGACTGTTCTGTGATCATTTGTGAGAGGGCGTGGCTCTCTAATCTTCTTGTTGTGAGTATCGAGGGCGAGGATTTAATTCTCGGGAATGATTGGCTCGAGCGGCATGGTGCAATCATGAACTACCGCACGAGGATCATTACCATGTTAGCCGAGGACGGTACTGAACACTCTTTCGCGGGGCGAAAGAGAAACCAGAAGTTTGTTATTAACGCCTTGAAGGCGGTGAAACTCCTGCGAAAGGGGTGTACTGGTTATTGGTGCTACGCCTTGAAGGCGGAGAATGGTGGAGTCGAGTTTTCGTCGATTCCAGTCGTTAGTGAGTTTCCTGATGTATTTCTTGACGAGTTGCCGGGATTGCCACCGGATCGTGAGGTTGAGTTTGTTATAGAATTAGAGCCGGGCGCGGCTCCGATTTCAAGGCGCCGTATCGCATGGCACCTTGAGAGATGGCCGAGTTGAAGAAACAGTTGAGTGAACTTCTGGAGTCGGGGTATGTTCGACCGAGCGCCTCGCCTTGGGGCGCACCGGTCTTGTTTGTGCGTAAGAAGGATGGTTCACTACGTTTGTGTATCGAGTATCGCGAACTAAACAAAGTGACCATCAAGAACAAGTACCCTTTGCCGAGGATTGACGACTTGTTCGATCGATTGCGTGGAGGCTGCGGTGTTCTCGAAGATTGATTTAAAATCGGGGTACTATCAACTCGGGTGAGGGAGTCCGACGTGTCAAGACAGCTTTTCGGACGAGATACGGACATTATGAGTTTGCAGTTATGCCTTTCGGGTTAACTAATGCGCCGGCGGTGTTCATGCAGTTGATGAACAAAGTCTTTATCGAGTATTTGGATAAGTGTGTCGTCGTCTTTATTGACGATATTCTGATCTATTCAAAGAATGAGGAAGATCATGCCCATCATTTGCGGATAGTGTTAGACATTTTGAGGGCCGAGCAACTCTATGCGAAGTTCTCGAAATGTGAGTTCTGGCTGAAGGAAGTGATGTTTCTGGGTCACGTGATTTCAGCTGAGGGAGTTCGAGTGGATCCGCAGAAGATTGAGGCAGTGTTGGATTGGGCATCACCCACAAATGTGAAGGAGGTCCGTAGTTTCTTGGGTTTGGCTGGTTACTACCGTAGGTTCGTCGAGGGTTTCTCAAAACTAGCTCGGCCACTTACACAGTTGCTCCAGAAATCCGAGAAGTTCGTCTGGACCGATGAGAGGCAGTCGAGTTTCGAGGAGCTGAAGAAGCGTTTGACTTCAGCCCCGGTTTTGGCGTTGCCGTGTGGCGACGAGGGATTCGCCGTTTATAGCGATGCTTCGGGCCAGGGTCTTGGGTGCGTATTGATGCAGCACGGCAAGACCATTGCCTATGCGTCGAGACAGTTGAGACCGTATGAGCTTAATTACCCTACTCATGATTGGAGTTAGCGGCAGTCATTTTTGCGCTTAAGATTTGGCGTCACTATCTTTTCGGCTCTACATGTCAGATTTTTACCGATCATAAAAGTCTGAAATACATATTTACTCAGCGGGAGTTGAATATGAGGCAGAGGAGGTGGTTAGAGCTGATTAAGGATTATGACCTCGAAATCCTTTACCATCCGGGCAAGGCGAACGTCGTAGCCGACGCCTTGAGTCGGAAACCGATTGCGTTGCGAACGCTTGAGGTCCTCACGTCTCAGTCTGAGCTTCGGCGGGCTTTGATTGAGTTTGGTGTTGAGGTTTTGTTGCCTGGAGCTACCGGGCAACTTTGTGCTTTAGAGATTTCGTCGTCTTTGATCGATGAAATTAAGCTGAAACAATTAGAGGATCCGATGATTACTCAAATCCGAGAGAACGTTCTTAAGGGAAAGTCTCCTGGGTTTGTGATTCACGAGGATGGTGTTTTGAGATTCCAGAGTCGGCTTTGTGTGCCGAACGATCCAGAGTTGCGGCAGAGTATTTTGCGTGAGGCCCATTCCACACCCTATTCCGTTCACCCTGGTTCGAGTAAGATGTACAAGGACCTGAGGAGGAACTTCTGGTGGAATGATATGAAGGAGGAGGTCGCACAGTTTGTGGCGAGATGCTTGACTTGCCAGTAGGTCAAAATCGAACATCAGCGACCGGCTGGGTTATTGCAGTCACTTCCCATTCCGGAATGGAAATGGGAAGATATATCGATGGATTTCATTACGAGTTTGCCGAGATCGAGATCGGGCATGAATATGGTATGGGTGGTTGTTGATCGTCTGACCAAGTCGGCACATTTTCTGGGCATCAAGGACACTTGGGGCCCGGAGAAATTGGCTCGTGTGTTTATCGCGCAGATTGTGAGACTTCACGGTACTCCGAAGTCTATTGTTTCGGATCGTGATGGCCGTTTTGTATCGCACTTTTGGCAGGCGGTGCATAAGGCGTTAGGTACCCGTTTGCATTTGAGTACCTCTTTTCATCCCGATCGGATGGATAGTGAACGCACTATCCGGACATTCGAGGACATGTTGCGTGCTTGTGCCCTCGATTGGAGTAGCGATCGGAAGAGCATTTGCCATCGATCGAATTCACGTACAACAATAGTTGGCACGCGTCGATTCGGATGGCACCGTATGAGGCACTTTATGGGCGGCGATGTCGATCGCCGATTTGTTGGAATGAGGCGTCCGATTTGGTCGGGACCGAGCCGGATGTCGTTTTAGAGACGAGGCGGAAGATAGAATTAATTCGGGAGCGGATGTTGACGGCCCAGAGTCGACAGAAGTCATATGCCGATGTCCGTCGTCGACCTTTAGAATTCGAGGTGGGAGACCACGTTTTACTGAAGGTGTCGCCGACGAGAGGGGTTTTCCGTTTCGGGAAGAAGGGGAAGTTGAGTCCGAGATTTATTGGACCCTTCGAGATTCTCGAGCGGGTCGGTGGATTAGCGTACCGTTTGGCGTTACCCCCGGCCTTGAGTCACGTTCATAGCGTTTTTCATGTTTCCCAGCTGAGGAAATATGTTCCAGATCCTAGTCACGTCATCGATTATGGCGAGATTGATATTGCTGAAGATATTACTTTTGAGGAGCGTCCTTTGAAGATTTTGGAGCATCGTGAGAAACGACTGAGGCATAAGACCATCCCTTTGGTCAAAGTGCAGTGGTCGAGACACGGTGTCGAGGAAGCAACTTGGGAAACCGAGGATAGCATGCGTCTAGGTACCACTGAGTTGTTTGTTTCTTAAGTTTCGGGACGAAACTTATTTTTAGAGGGGTAGAATGTAATATCCGGTATTTTTCTTTCCCTTGTATTTTCATTTTTGGTATATTTCTCGGTCATAGTGACCCTCGTGTACCTTTCAGTGTGTCCTTCACAATCTGTTGAACCGTATTCTCGTTATTGTGGTGCGGAACCGCCGCTTTGGGTTGCCGTGGATCCATTTCGTGTTATTGGTTCCCAAATATTGATTCCTATCGTTTTATTCTCTTCCGGATCATTTTTATCATTTTGGAACCCAATAGGGGTGTGGGCGCGGCACAAGATGTGCATGCCGCGGCACACAAATTCCTTGATTGTTGGTCGAACAAATCTGTGCGTGTTCCGCGGCACACCCATCCGGTGCCGCGCACGCTGGTGCCAGGCCGCGCACACTCGTGTGTCTTCTGCGACCTAAACCCAATCAGACTGGTGCCGCGGCACACGCAGGCTGTGCCGCGGCACAATGCCGAAACACAGGAGTAATTTTTGGCCTGTGCCGCGGCACACTTCGGCTGTGCCGCGGCACACAAAGCGGTAATTGTGCAATCTCGTCCTTATTAGACGAGATCGGTCGTCTTCTCCTTCATTTCACCTGCATCGCGAGAGAGAGTGAGAGAGAGGGGAAGAGTTCTTCATCTTTATCCATTGAGGGGTTGATTTTCACCATTTTTCTTCGGTAGTGAAGCCCGGACGATCAATCCAACGCGTGTTCTACGGATCTTAGTACTTGAATCTCCTAAGGTAATATTTCTTGAAACCCTCCCTTTTGGATAATTGGGGATTTTGGGGTTTTTGTCCGATTCTTTCCGTTTTGTTAATGGATTCTTGATGAATATGATTAATCTTGTTGATATCATTAATTTCCTACGGATTCATGGTATATTTTCATAGTTTTGCGGAATCGAGAGGGTTTGGTTGTGGTCCGCCCTCGTTGTTATTTTTATTCGAAATACATGAATCGTAGGCGGATATTCGGGTGTATTCCATTTCCGTATTCGGCTAGAGTTGGTTGTAATTATGTTCTTCGAAATCGTTAGGTTCGGTCCCGTTGATTCCTAGTGTTCGTCGGTGATTATCCTGTCCGTTCGTTGCGTCATCAAAATATTCAAGGCAAGTATTTTTGGAAACCTTTAAGCATAACATGAAATGGTGATGTATATTACTTGTGTGTAACTCACCTCGTGTTGGCCCGACGGGGTCAAGGAGGGAAATCTATGCTGCCGCCCTGGATTTCACGAGTTTGTTTAGCTAGCCAGTGCGGGAGGGTCCTTAGAGGCCTCGTGCGGGAATCTATGATATTACTCTGTTCCCAAGGCGATGCATGTGCGTGTTTTGTTTTTTAATATAGCCAGCGCGGGAGGGTCCTTAGAGGCCTCGTGCGGGAATCTATGATATTACTCTGTTCCCAAGGCAAATTGTTTGACTGTTTGTTTCCGGAAAAGACATGTCTAGTTTTGGTTTTTGAAACGATATCGGTGCATGTACTATGAAATGTGTAAGCGATTGGTTTGCCTTGATTACTTGTACTAGCGTAATTGCTAACCCCTTTGGGGACCCGTTTTGGGGAAATTCTTGTTATGGATTTCAGGTTATGATTATCCAGACGAGCGAGCACCAGGACAGTACGAGGATGTTGGCCAGGGTCGTTGACATGTGCATTGGGGTCTACTTATTTCCTTTGTCCATTTCGATATGGTTGTTCCCACAGTTTTAAACTTATAGATTGTACTCGCGAGTACTTAGGCTTTTTGTTTCAAACTCCGTATTGTATTGCTTTAAATTGTCACGTTGTTGGTTGATGCTTATTTTGCCGGTTGCTCCGGGCGTATCTTTATATGTCATATTATTTAATTGTGTATCCTCGCTAACCAAGATGGTTAGTCGAGTGGAGCTTTTCTATTGTAGCCTGGTAGGTCCCATGTAGGGGTCTACGGCGCTGTAACATATTCCGAATATCTCGGGGTGTTACATAGAGAGGCCTTTATATAGGCATTACAATGAGAGTCCTTCCATACATAGGATTCCTAGATAAGGTAAGACATCTAATAGGATCCTACTACCTCTAGAAGGATCTAGAACCTTCCATCTATGTATCTACAACCAGTATTAGGTAAGACACATCACGGGAATAATAATTCCCGGAACACTCCCCTTGTGTCGAGCACTAATACAACAATGGTGCAGAAGATGTTGCCTTCGTAAAAACCTATTCCAAGCCAAAACAAAACCCCATGGGAAAAATAAAGGCTTGATGAGGAAAAGATTGCAACGCACCAAGATAACATGTCATGTATACTCTCCCTGATGTATACATAACGACTCCCTCTGATGAGTACCTCAAATCATAGGAGTCAGATGCCAAGTTGCCCTCACAACTATACCAAGGAAAAACCCAGTGGGAAAAATACCTCTTGGTCTAAGTTGAACAGGAGTACAACGCATCATTATATGGATGTTCTCATAGGTCGCCTCGTTAAAAACCTTACCAAGTGAAAACCCAGTGGGAAAAACAAACCTTGGTTTAAGGACAAAAAGAGCGCGACACATCCAAAGTGCAGAGTCACTAATGACTTATCCGAAAATCAAGTTTTCTAAAGTCTTGACCTCCATGCACTAAATCAGTCATAACTTCTTCGATTCAATAGGTATCAACGAAACTGTAAGAACTTATGAAAACTAGACACCCATAGCTTTTCATTCGCATATAGTACGTAACCTAGATCGACCTGAGCAGATCACAAAGCTCTATCGAAGTTGACTTAGCAAATTACCGGACATATCCTATCCTACTTTGCAAGAATAGTCATATGTCACTCAATATGATGGATGTGATCAAATGATTGGTTTCCTTGAAAAGTAGACACAAACCTTTCCAATGGCACCAATTTCACCATTTTCCAGCAAGTGAGCTGCCCTGTAGGTCATATGGGAGATAGACCAACACATTCTGGGTAGATTCGGGTATCTGTTTTCAAGTGTCCTTTTTATCGAGATAGAGCGAGCTTCAAGCTTCTTGTCAATCACAGACATTGCATGAGCGTATCCTATGCCATTATCACAGTGGCTTTACCGGATTATTACGAATGAGTACATCGATTCAAACATGAGTACATAATACCGTACTTTTCTCTTAAGACTGCATCATCACTTAAGTGAGCCAAGTCTTATTATGACTTCGACTAGTCATTGGGAATCATATAGGCATTACTTTATCGTCTCTTAGGGAAACCGTCCCTTAGATTGCCTTAAACCGATTGATGAATATGCATCATCAAGTGTCCCCAATGTTGTGTCAAGATTTATTCACTTCGACAGGCGATCGACTACAAGGCCGAACGACCGAGTCCACAACCAGTCAAGCTACGGCGAACTCGCCAAAAGCGAAGATACCAGACCACTTTTAGGCATCTAGCGATCGACTCCCAAGGCGATCGCCCTTTGGTACCTAGCGATCGACTCTGGTGCCCGGCTAAGGACGACCGTCCTACGCCCCGAACAGAAACCATCGTCCGTCAAAGTCCACGAAGACTGAGTCTCAAAGCAGCTCCCATGTGCAGATCCGCAACAGCCGCCGCGATTCCCGGATCGTTGACCACAGCCTGGCACCACCTTATCACCTACCGACAAGCCCGCCGAAAGGTACAAGGTGGGTCCGCCCGTGACAGCGACTCGGACGCGTGCAGGCTTCTCATTGGACCGCACAGCTGGCTGCCAGCAACTCCTGCGGACTTTAGAGGGACCAACCCATGTGCTAAAAGACGATCGCCCGCTTATTATAATACAGCAAAGGCAATCGCTCGGCATGTCCCAGTCCTATAAATAGAGAACGTTCAGCAACTGGAAAAAGGCTCACGATTTGTTCCTCTCAATACCACTCATAGCAGAAATCGGTTCTCCTCTCAGTTGGAAAATCATTCCGAAATACATACAAACATACATACTCTCAGGCTCCCGGCTTCCTCACCAGAATCTACCTTAGGATTTCTCTCTCAGCACCTCTCAACCAGAAGACGGTCGGCAGAGGCAAGAAGTCTCCACAGTTCAGATTCGCAAGCCTCGGAGCTCAGATACATAGCAACTACACGCCGTGAGAGGCTGTCGATCTCTCGCTGCCGTCACAGTTCACCAACATTGTTACAAGAACTCACAGAGCATCACATCTGGTTCTTCCGGCAATCTACACGCTCACTAGCTAAGATAACTAGAATCGTTACACTCATTGTAATAGTATTCTAACATTAATACTTGTATCCCCGAATATTCGTATTAATAATATCTCGCGAGAGCATTCAAGCCCGGGACTAACAACCCCGGCAAATCTTGTGTTATTTACTTTCTCTATGGAAGTGCTCTCGCACTTTGTTTGCTATCCATCCATTCCAGCAATATCTATCTCCGGATAATATTTTGGGTAGCAACAATTGGCGCTAGAAGGAGGGCATCTAAACATTCATTTTTATTCCTACCGTCCCGAAGAACACTCACTGTTCTCGGGGCATATACTTGAAGTGACACTCACTGCACTTCAAAGAAAACCTTCAAAATCATGGTGTCCACCTCTGCACCGAAGAGAGCCACTCTCCAAACCGCCGGACACCAGATCCCGGCTCAATCCGAGCCCCAGCCGATGGCAGAGGGAAGTCGCAGGAACGCAAGACTCTCGATCCCGCGCCTGAGGGGCGGCCCCAGCCTCTCACTCGATCAGATCCAAACTGCGGAACAGATCGAGGAGGCTATGGCCATCTTGAAGGAGCGACGGAGAGCATGCGCGACGCCCGCTATAACTCCCTCAGCCATCCGCCGCGTGGGCAAACGGAAATTAAGGGGTTACTAGGCGAGCGATCGTCAGAAAGCCCCAACTCGCGAGAAAAGGCTCTCGCAAGGTCGGACGGTTCCGTATTCAGTCGCCTGGGGAGCGATCCATCATGGCGACCGGGGCATTCTGGCCCCAACCACGAGATGACGGATTCCGAATCCATCACCAGGAGTTTGGCCTACCCAACTCCCAGCCGAAGGCAGATCAGCCTCTTGGCTCCCATTCCGAACGCCAAGGGGTCAGTACTAGATCGCCTCGGCTCCCGCTCCGAGCGCCTAGCCGCGAGCGGCCAGGCCACGACGATGGCTGCTATGCAACGTCATCTAGACGAGATGAAAGCACTCTTGGACGCTGGGGCAAGCACCAGCAGAAAGATCATCGGACCGACCGAGCCACTCGCGGCCCACATCGAGCTCGCCCCCGTGCAACCAAGGATCGCTCCTCCCAAAACGCCTCTATACGAAGGGAGGTCGGACCCCGAAACCCACCTAAGTAAATTCCGGATCTACATGACCGGGTGCGGGGCATCGGATGCAACCAAGTGCCGAATCTTCCCGTTAACATTGGGCGATCTGGCCCATAGGTGGTACGTCTCGCTACCACCACGATCGATCATGTCCTTCGAGAATCTGGCGAGTGACTTCACGTCATACTTCGCCGCCAAGGTCTCTAGACCAGAAGGCCCCCACCGCATGATGAAAATCAGGCAGGGGGAAGACGAATCCGATACAGACTACATCGACCGAGTGGACAAAATCATCCTCACCGGCGAGCCCATCAGCGACGAGCTCGCTCTCTATTCAGTCCTGGGGGGATTCTACGGTCACTCACCAATGTTCAGACACTTGACGAAGGACATCCCCCCAACTTACGCGATCTTCCGCGCTAAGGCTACCGACTTTCTGGCCAGGCAGAAGCTGCTCACCCTCTGCCTAGGTGAGGAAACGCCACCTCCTGTCCGAAAGACGGCGAAAACCAAGAAGGCGGTCTCCAAGCCACCCAGAGGTCGCAAGACCTTCGAGGACATGGAAGCCCATCTCATCCATACGTTCAACTGAACTCTGGCCCGCATTTACTACGCCGTCAAAGGGCGCGAACCGCTGAACAAGCCAAAGGCGATAAGTGACCATGATCATCTGGACCACAATCAATATTGTGCCTACCATAAGAGTCCCGGCCACAGCACCAACCAATGCCGCGACCTCCTCAAACAACTCTGGAAATTGTTCGAGGAAGGCAAGTTGGACAGCTTATTGGCTTAGCCGGAGCCCCTCCAATCTCCCAACACAGTCGCCCGAGTCGAACGCGAACAGGCTGGAAAGCTCATACGAGCCGACCCTAGATCAACCTCGGCAACCGTATGCTTCAATCAAGAGAAGGGAACCTCGGACGTCTCTCCCCGATTTCCCACCTCATCAAACCGAAGGCTACTGCCTGGACGAACACTTCGAAACCGGAGGACTCGTTCGCCATCTACAGTTTATCATCTAACATGGTGGACTAAGGCACGAGATCGCTTCCCCCGCATAACGTACACCGTCGAAGGTCGGCATCTACATGACGATCCGAGGTAGATGAGTGCAGCCATGGTCCTGGTAGTCGATGGAACTGACTGCTTCGGCCATGCAAGGTCCCTTTGGGCCACGATCGCCCGCCCTTCATTTAAATACGAGGCCGGCGTAGTCTGAGGGCCCTCCAAAACTAATCAGTAGACACGCTCGCCCGCCCTCAAAGGTTCATCATCTAACATGGTGGGCCCGGACAATGCGACGCGCCCTACCCCCGTCTCAACGTACACCGTCGAGGGTCACCATCTTCATGGCGGCCCGAGGTGGAAGCAGAGCTAACAAGCCGCGAAAGTGGAGTTGATTAATCCGACGATGCCCCGCGCAAGGAATCTTCCAGACCGAGACCGCACGCCCTTCGTTTAAATACGAGGCGAGGCGCAGCCTTCGGAGGACCCTACCAATTAAGTGAGTCACGAGAACTTAGCCATCAGACGGAATGTCGCTCGTGCATAAGACACGATCATGGAGGTCGGTCCATCGAACTCCGCGATCGTGCACGGCTCCTCAAGACCGAGATGGACAGCTCCTTTCGAGGATTCGACAAATTTGAAGACCGCTCACTCAACGATTTATTTTCGTCCCCTTACTTTCACTAAGTGAACAAAAACAAGGGGGAAAAGAGTGCGGAGATACCTATACGACGATCGTCCCTATTCAATTACATACGGAGATCGGCATTATTCAGATGTTCGTGCAGCGATCGAATTTGTTGTAAAAGTTATCTATATGAGTTTATCAATTCACGTAGACCTACACTGGTAACAATCTCTCCTCTCACATTTGTACAAAGTCAAGCAAAATACTCAAAAATAGCAATCATTCAAGTGATAAATCGAAGAACCAAACGTTCGTTTCATTACTTGAAATCTTAGAGGTACATACATGGTCGCCCGAAGGCCTAAGTACTACAAAAAGAAAGCTACAAGTTACAAGACAATAAGCTAAAAACAGTAAAAGAGAAGTGCCTCAGGCCCCTGCCTGGCCTTCGCCTTCAGCCCCCGGATCCGTCCGCGACCCTTCGCCAGCCTGCGGAGCAGCCTCCCCATCCTCCGGAGCATCGGGATGAATAAGGTTCGCCGGAGTCGGGTACCAGCTCAGGTCCACACCGATGTCCGCAAGATCCAAGATAGGCACGGAGAAGTCAGGGTGAAGAGGATGCTCCAACGCGTACGCTTTGAAATTGTCGGCTAGAGGGCCGACCTCCAATCCTCCTTTCCTAGCAACTCGGAGCGAGTCAGCGAACGCCATATAATAGGCGAACTCACTGATAAACTCCACATTATAAAAGGGATTGGCCTCGGTCGCCTCTTGCTTTCCCTTCAGCTCCGCCATCGCCTGTTCCACGCCCTGGAGCTCGGCCTCCCTTGCAGCCGTCTCCCCCCTCGACTCCGCCAGCTCGCTAGTCATCCGAGCGATGGTGACTTTCAGTCGATCAGCCTCCTTCTCAGTGGCCTTTTGCGCCCGCACGGCATCTGTCATCCAGTCCCGAAAGCGATCGACCGTCACCCGGGATAGCTCGGCATCTTTTCTCGCCAGCTCAAGTTCTTGGCTCGCCTGCTTATCAGCCTCCAAGGAGTCCTTCTCCATCGCCACGATCTTGTCAGCGAACTCGGCGTTCTGTTTCCGAGCCGCCTCAAGATCAGCCTGTAGTCGAATAGTGGAAGGACGTCCCTCAAACTCCTGCACAGCCTGGGCAATCATTGTCGTCGCCTGGAGAGAAAGAGCAAAAGCAGCCTGCATCGAGCTCCCAGATCGCCGACGAGAGATCGCATCTAAATCCGTCGTCCAGGCCTTCGGCAGAGCGGAAACAGCCTGGTTGACGTATAACGGAACGTCACAGGTTTGGCGAGGAGATCGGCTCGCTAAGAAGTCCACCACCATCGGCGGGCAAGTTGGATCAGCTCTACGGACCGTGCATCATTCAAAACAACAAAAATTAACACATCTCCTATGCGAACAACAAGGTTCGACTCAATGAGCAGAGTCTACCTCTCAGCCCTCTCGGGGTCGCGACCGAAGTACGGCTTCCCTCGAGGGGTCTCAGCATCGGCGATCGCCATCTCCCGTAAGAAAGCCACGGAGGGAGTAGGCTCATTCTCCGGAGGAAGAACGGTGATCGGAGGCGAGGCGATCGGCACCTCGATGGCAGGGAAAAAAAACAGGAGTTTCTCCCGACCTCTGCCGTTTGTGGTTCGTTCGAAGCCCCTCCTCAGGAACTTCCTCCTCAGCCATGATCGGCTCCACGCGAGGCTCCACCTCCGGAATGATAGGCAACGCAACAGGAGGAGCCCGAGATGACTTTTTGTGGCGGAGACGGCCTAAAACTCCAGGATTCGACATGGCTATCTCCGGTGGGGGCTCCAGAAAGCGAGGAAAGCGAACCTCTACAATAAAGACAGTCGGACAACAGTTAGACATTTTCCTCAAGCAAAACGATCGCCAAGAAAGTGAAGGTCACAGAAACTCATACCTGATACTGAGAGATGTCTCGGGAAACAGAATAGCCGAGCTGACAACCAACGACTCTCCTTGTTGATCCGGCTAGCGTCCAAGTCGTCGTCCGACAAGCTCCGTATCCGCTCCCAGACAACCAGGAAATCAAAAGGCGGCTCCTCGATCGCCGGAATATGGAAACCTGCAACAACGAAATCAAATTAGATCAATTCAGAACACATCCGAACAAAGGGAGAGTCTAAACCCTTACCGGTATTCCTCTACCGAAAGCTAATGGGGATCTCCAGCTCGCCCGTAAGATTGTCGCTCGCAGAAGCCCTCCACGCGACGGCGACCCAGAACCACTTCGCCGGGTCGCCCCGCACCTTGTTCGGGACTCCAAGGATCACCCGACTGGATCAGCCTTGAATGTGATAGCCTCCGATCGACCCTTTCTGAGCCGTCAGTTTGAACAGGTGGTTCATCTCCGACGGCGAAGGAAGGCGGTACAGGTGGTGACCGCCGAACAAGGTGAGAGTGCAAATTATCTGGAGCCAAGCATTCGGCGTCAACTGGAGTGGCGCCACGTTCCAAGCGGCCAGCAGATGGGAGACAGCAAAAGATAGAGGGAAACGCAGCCCGGCCTCCATAATCGCCTCGTTCACGGCGACCATACCCATCGGGGGTTGGTCGGCTCGCTCATTCTCCGCCGGCGCAAATAGATCCACATCTGAAGGAACGTGGTACCTCGTCCTCCAGACGGCCAGGTCCTTCCTGGTCGCCGAACTGCTGATTTGGCCAAGAGACCACAGAGATCGCCACGCAGCCCGAAACTGCGACCGTTTAGCAAGCTGGTAAGGGTAAGCGATCGAATACTCCCGGAAATTGAATCTTGGAGATGGACCGGCCAACCTCTACATAATCTCAGCAAAGGCCACATAAGCCTGGACAAAGGCACTATGCCGCTCCCAATAGGCCCTCACCGCCAGATCTCTCTCTGTCTGCGAGCGTCTGTGTTCAACGGCCGCCTCCTTAGCGACGTCGGCTTCATTAAACAAAGCCTCGATTTTCGCAGGGTCAATTCCGGCCCGGATAGCCTCAGCGGAAGTCTCCAGATGGAAGTCGGCAGAGGATCCTCCCCGGGCAGTTGGTGCCCCGGCGCTGGAGCTGGTGGCTACTCCGTGTGAAGAAGATGTTCCAGCCATTCTCGAAGAAAGAAAGGAGAAAGGGAGTTTTTCTTACCTAAAGATGGAATCGATCGATGATCGGCAGTCGGATCTCTTAGAAATATTCTTCAGCAAAATCCTTCTTTCTCCTGTAAAAAACGTGTAAGAGTTTTAACGCTGCAACCTTGCGCCCTTTTATAGGAGATGGCAGGGACTCATATGCAATTAAGGAGAGTCCCAGGGGTTGAAGTGCAATCGTCGCATTTATTGACCCCCTTGAGACCCGCGTACGCGTCTTTTCAAGGACGCGTCAGACGAGGAGTCATAAATGACCGTCGGTATCCTCCAACAGGAATCCGACACGTGCGCAGAGACTATTCCACGCCCATTACCATTTCCCGCTCAGCTCAGCGACCAACCAGGTCGTCCAAATTCAGAATCAAACCGCTCGGTGACGATCGCCAGTTCAGTAAAATGCAAAGTCACTCGCCATAATTCAGCGATCGCCAGCAGAACCACCTCGCCCCACGTTTCCAACGTCGGAGCAAGCTGGGGGGCAATTGTTGTGTCAAGATTTATTCACTTCGGCAGGCGATCGACTACAAGGCCGAGCGACCGAGTCCACAACTAGTCAAGCTATGGCGAACTCGCCAAAAGCGAAGATACCAGACCACCTTCGGGCATCTAGCGATCGACTCCCAAGGCGATCGCCCTTTGGTACCTAGCAATCGACTCTGGTGCCCGGCTAAGGACGACCGTCCTACGCCCCGAACAGAAACCATCGTCCGTCAAAGTCCACGAAGACTGAGTCTCAAAGCAGCTCCCATGTGCAGATCCGCGACAACCACCGCGATTCCCGGATCGTTGACCATAGCCTGGCACCACCTTATCACCTACCGACAAGCCCGCCAAAAGGTACAAGGTGGGGCCGCCCGTGACAGCGACTCGGACGCGTGCAGGCTTCTCATTGGACCGCACAGCTGGCTGCCAGCAACTCCTGCGGACTTTAGAGGGACCAACCCATGTGCTAAAAGACGATCGCCCGCTTATTATAATACAGCAAAGGCGATCGCTCGGCATGTCCCGGTCCTATAAATAGAGAAAGTTCAGCAACTGGAAAAAGGCTCACGATTTGTTCCTCTCAATACCACTCATAGCAGAAATCAGTTCTCCTCTCAGTTGGAAAATCATTCCGAAATACATACAAACATACATACTCTCAGGCTCCCGGCTTCCTCACCGGAATCTACCTTAGGATTTCTCTCTCAACACCTCTCAACCAGAAGACGGTCGGCAGAGGCAAGAAGTCTCCACAGTTCAGATTCGCAAGCCTCGGAGCTCAGATACATAGCATCTACACACCGTGAGAGGCTGTCGATCTCTCGTCGCCGTCACAGTTCACCAACATTGTTACAAGAACTCATAGAGCATCACATCTGGTTCTTCCGGCGATCTACACGCTCACTAGCTAAGATAACTAGAATCGTTACACTCATTGTAATAGTATTCTAACATTAATACTTGTATCCCCGAATATTCGTATTAATAATATCTCGCGAGAGCATTCAAGCCCGGGACTAACAACCCCGGCAAATCTTGTGTTATTTACTTTCTCTACGGAAGTGCTCTCGCACTTTGTTTGCTATCCATCCATTCCAGCAATATCTATCTCCGAATAATATTTTGGGTAGCAACACCCAAGATCCTTTCATTCTTAACTTTGGATTTAGCGGAATCTCTTCATCTCACAAGAGTACATCACTATAAACCCTTAGTTTTACACGCAAAAGCTTCATATCTCTTCCAAATCAAGTATATACTTAGTATGCGTTCCCGACAATCACTTGTCGACGCGCTCCGTGGTCAGGAGCCACTTGATTTGAGTCTGATCCACCACGAGATCCTTTTTATCACTTAACTTAGTTCCCTACTAAGATAAGATTTAACCACAAGCTACAGGTCAATTTTTGGGAAACTATCTAACTGAAAAGATAGTGGATGCTATAACATCCATTACGATAGCACAACTAAGTTTCGTGTCATCGTAGTCGATTCCAGTGCGTTCATGAGAAACCTCGCGCCATGAGGTGAGTTTAACTCCTTCTCTCACTCGCTTTAACAAAGTATATGGATAGATCTTATCTTTGGAGTGTCGGCACCACTTCAACAAAGGGCTATCACTTTGTTTATACTGAAATCGCATATGTTTCCATTTTAGGCCAAGGCTACAACGTTGTAGATTTTCAACGAAGTATGGTTCGATTAAACTCACATTCCACGTCCTCATGTACCAGCTTTATTCATAGAGTACTCTTTATGGATTGGCGTTCATTGAGGCGTCCCCCAATGATGACTGTAATCCAGAATCACATGAGACGGATGAGTTCATTTGATCATATGATCAAGTTTCATCTACCACAATTTGTGGTGTTACCATATCACCATTTATAGGTGACGAACATCCATAACCGGACACAATCCTTGCAGACATGTTTGCAACATGTATTTAATATCGTCACTTTAGAGAACTTGTTGAGGCACAGTAGGGACAAACTACGATAATTCCAAGTCGTTCTACTCAAACATGATCGTTCGCATCTCCCCCTAACGACGGGAAGACTGGCTCATCAAAGTGACTTACGAGATCGTCTGCCAAGGTATATTTTAAGCGGACTATGAGTGAAAGCGCATGTCATATTCATCATTTATAACCCATCATAATGCGTTGTGGTGACGTACTTTGGCACATGAACATGTGGACGATAAAGGCTTTTCATTGTTAACACAATCTAGTTAACAAAATGCATACTGTTACACTCGTAACTAAGCATTTGAATGATGATAGGTATAGGTGAATATGACATGTTGACCTATGCTACATAACCGTAGCCACTGGTCTTGAGAATCCAACAAAACCGCCACCATGCACCATCGGGAACGAACATAAAGAAACGATTGAACCGATGATAGGCCGTTGGTTTTATCGAACCTCTAGTGCTTTATTGAAGAGTTCACTCCTTTCACCAGCCCCAAAAACCTCAAAATTTCGTGAGCATGTATAAACGGGTGTTTAGGATTCCAAAACCATCAACCTTGTGGTCAAAACCCGGTCGAAATGACATCGAACTGGTCGTTGGGACGGCTGGTGGTATGTGAAAACTTCATTTAAGTGGTTCAGCTCCTTCCAAGTCTCCAAATGGAATCAAAATTTGTGAGAATGTAGCCTTGGATCTTAGGAAGTACTTGTAAAAATTTCACTTTAAGACTTGGTCTAAAAAGTGGGTGAACCGACCTTTACAATGACTGGTCCGCAAGTTGGACAACCATAACTCAAGTTTCATCAACTTATCAATCATTGTCAAAGGAACAACATAACATATAAATGTTATCACTTGAGTACGACTATTTCTGAACACCATCATAGCATCATAAGCCACCTAGGCTTATACTTATGATCATGTATGTATAAGGACTCGGTGAAAATGGAGGACTCAGCACCATGCTTATGCGAGTCGCTACATTATTCTCTTTAGCATAGGAGGGTGTCATCTCCTATTCGTGCCAAAGAATAGGCTTAAATCAATGAACATGGCGAAGAAGGATCATTGGGGGGGTCTTTGGCGTCACACATGTTTATGAAAACAAGACGCGGATGACATAAATATCATCATCGGTCATGAGCCCTGCTCATGACTCCACCGACGTACTTTGGTGTCTTTGATCCAACTAGTTTCTTTATTCAAAGAAAATGATGTTCATGACAATACTGTGGTATATGGATTATCAAATTGTCCGAACTCCGGACTATTAAAGCCTAAATGTGTCAATGTCTCAATACATCTTCTGGTTACAAAAACCGATGCAAGCTGGACCATATTGACTTGTGAATATTTTTCCTTTTCACATATCCAATACAAGTGATGCATAAGATTTTATTTCTCACAAATCATAATGAGATGCTATGAGTGATACACTTTGGCATATGTATCATCGAGTCATAACATGGTTCAATTGTTACGGAACATATGTGACTAGAAAACGCCATTCGGCATTCAATAACTTGAGCATTATTCCACTCATTGATTGTGATGACCTAGTCATCATAGTCACAATGGATTTATAAACCGAAATTCAAAAATATCGTGTTCCTTGAAAATAGCTTAATACGCACTCAATTTCGCTTGCAAAATTTTACAAATATGAGCATAGCGAACACTCTAACAACATAGAGATTTTATACCAGATACGATCAAAATGATCTATCATATTGAGTGCATAACATGGCAAGGTTATATGCCTAAGGGGAAAAATTACGACACAAGCATGGTGTAATACTACCATGCACACGCTCGACCTTCTTATAAGGGTGCGTTGTTATTTTCCTTTTGTGGCATGAGTCAGTGATTGCTTGAGCGTTCGATGCCGATGAGAACAGGGGAGTGTACACCGATGATTGTATACATGTACAATGGGCGGCACCCGCGGGGTTTGTACTCCGGTGTAACGATCTACAGCCCCACTACAAACCTGCCAGGCGCAAAAAGACTGTAAATAGAGTCAATTAATTGTATTCATAACACTGATAGAGGGGCCTTTATATAGGCATTACAATGAGAGTCCTTCCATACATAGGATTCCTAGATAAGGTGAGACATATAATAGGATCCTACTACCTTTAGAAGGATCTAGAATCTTCCATCTATGTATCTACAACCAGTATTAGGTAAGACACATCACGGGAATAATAATTCCCGGAACAGGAATTTAATTTTTAATCTTTGATCATTTAAAATATTTATTCTTAACTTTTACTTACAATGTTTGAGTTTTTACTGAGATGGATTAACCAATTACTATAGCATCTTAAATTTAGTTATTTAAAATTTATATATTTAAATATGTTGAATAATTAATGAATATTATATAGGGGTCTGAGATTTAAATGAGTAATAAAGTCATCTTTTAATCTAGTCTGTGATGAATATGGGTATATAGATTATAAACGGGTCTGAGTGGCTGAGCCATAGCATGTGTTACTATAAAAATTTTGGACAGGATAAACAATAAAATTATCTTTCAATCGTATTTAAAGTGTGTACAAGTAAATAAATTTTAAATGAGTTTGGGTGACTCAATTCCACCCTCATCATTTTAATTTATTAATGTGTCCAACCCAAATAAAATTCCAAATTATTGAACCCTAAACCAAATATTAAAATGTTTTTAGAGTATTAGTTATATTTTTAATTCCTTCACTAAAACCCATGATCATTAAAACCCTCAATCTTTAAAACTCAAAAATCTATCCTAATATAAGATTGAGTATTCTTATTAATGTTTAGGCTTCAAGACTGCATAGAGTACAAGCTACCTAATACACGGAATTCATTGCAAGGTGAGAGTATTAAAGCAAGGGAGATTAACGATCACGGTGAATATGAAGTGTTCATCCGAATACAAACCATCACGAAGTTAAAGTTACGTCTCTTTAGCTTCCATAAGTTACAACTTAGAAACAAATAATAAAATGTCAATATAAAAGGAGCTTCATTATAGACAAACGTACGTAGCTTTTAGGTTTTATCATCTTCCTTCTTTTGGTATGCAAGATACTCTCTCCATAATGCTTTACTATTTTGGTTGATGTGTGCAGGGAATGACTTCAGGTTCCAAATATAAAAATATGAAAGGTCAGTTAGTTTACATGCAGATTAATCCGATAAAGGTTGTTTCCGCACTTATTAGTTAACAATAATTAACGAGGTGTTAAATTTGCAGGTGTGAAAAAAATTTAAAAATATCAATTTGAAAACAAAACACAAATCTACAAAAGGTTTTTTATTTTTTGATTAATTCTTACATATTACTATATGTGTTTCTTGCAGGCAAAGGAAAGCAAGAAGACGACAGTGCGGAGGAGTAGAGCCCTTTTCCTTCGAACGGCAAAAATATAATACGTGTAAAAAGAGGTTGTGGATTCTCTTTTTAGTGTAGGCAAAAATATAATATAGATATTATACGAGTATGCATCTGTTTAAAGACCACATAACATTGATAGTTGCATAAAAAGTAATAGTATTTGTTCTATTATTGATATTATTATTCAATTTGTAATGGCTATGTTAATATTTGGCTGGCAATTTTTTTTGGACTTGCAAGTTATATCCGAAAATGTTATGGACTAGGATAGTAATAATTGGACTATCAAATGTTGTTATCCGATATTTATTTTATGGATACATAATTTGATAATATTTGGTATAATGAGTAGTATTTTGTTTATTCAAATTTTCACGTTGTGAAAGTTATAATACTTTTCGATCAAAATGTTTTATCACTAACCTATAATAATCGTAATAAAAATAAATATCAATAAAGAAGTGTTTAATAAATATTGCTCCATATTGTGAAAATCATGATAGTTATAGTAAAATAACTTACTTTTCTACATGGTAAAGACAAAAGTATTATACTATGTGTTTACTTGATGAGGTAATTCCAACATTTGCTTATTTAGAATTGAAGTGACATTTCACGAGTAAAATAGTACGGAGTATTAACGTGGATACTTATTGTGCAAAAAATATATGTAGTTTTGTGTATGTTTGAGTATGTTAAATTAGCATCTATATGTTTCGCAATGTTATGACCGTGACGTCAGCGCTACATAATCTTTTTGATATTGTGTATTTAGACGGCTATACGTCATTTAAATACGTACACAACACATAGACGTGGCAAAACGGGCGGGCCGGGCAGGCACGGGCCACGGTCTAAATGGGCTCGACTCCGAACAGGCAGGGCTTAAATGGGCACGGGCTAAACGGACTCGAACCCATTTGTAAATTATAATAACAAAAGTTAAATGTAAGACATAAGCAAGAGTTAAATAGATACTAAACTCATTATACTATAAGCTCATTGTCTAATACTTAAACTAGAAACATATAAAAAATAAAGAAACATAACAAGAAGAACTAAGCTGTAAACTCAACAAAATAGTTGCAGCGGGTCCTGAGTCAGCCCAATTTATATATGACGAAAATTAGTGCCAAACATTACGCTATGAACACATACAGCCCGTGTGCATCGCACGAGTCTGAATATCATTTTGAGTTTTTGACTCGACCTCAATTAAAAGTGACGAAGTAAAGGCACCAATAATTTTCATATCCATGATCAAAATGACAAAAATTAGTGCTGAACAATACGCTATGAACATTTAGATCGAGCCCGTGTGCATCACACAAATTACGCTATGAACACTTAGATAACTGAATAAATAATCAATGTAATGATATACCATATCCGACTTATAAAATCATTTTGAGTATTTGTGATAAGAAAATCACAATTGATGAACTTATTGACCAACAAAATAACGAAAATTAGTGCGGAGCAATATGCTACGAACAATTAGAACGAGCCCGTGTGCATCGCACGGGTCGGACTGACTCGTAAATATAAAGATAGGTATATAAACCTACATAATAGACCTACACCATTCACTTGACAAGTTTTAAATACTTTTTACCTCTTCATAAATCATTTTTCTAAAAGATATCATCATCATCAATGGCGGCTGTCAACGTCAAAAACCCTCAACTCATCGATGGACCATGGCCAACACTCCCAGACGACATAATCTTCTACCAAATCTTCCCCCGCCTCCCCGTCAAGACTCTCCATCGATTCCGCTGCATCTCCACCTTCTGCCGCCGCCTCACCTCCGACAGGCAATTCCTCACGGCCGTCCGCCACCTCTCTCCCGCTTCATATTTCCTCTCCTTCTCATCTTCGCTGCCAACCAAAATCTCTCTTGTTGACGTCTGATTTGGTCAACGTCACGTGTACTGACCGGGACAAATGGGTCGAAGACACGTAGAAAACAACAAATAAAGTGGAAGATATTTGATCACTCAATTTTTATTAATGACCTTTCGATAGCTTAGAGCCGAGCGTAATAATGTGCGCCGGTCTATACAATTTGCTTGTTAATTACAAGTCTTTTTTATTCTTTTTCTGTCTCTCTTTTTATCTATTTTTTCCTCTCCTTCCCAAAGTCCCGTTCTTGGGCTTTCTCCTGGAAGATATATAGGTGTTTTCAGCCATTCATGAGAGGACAATAGGAAGATTGAGATGAATATGCTGATGACATTTGTCACGATGAGGGTGACTCCTTTGACACGTGTCATCTGCTTAAGTGTGCCTTGTGTAGGGATATGACAGCTCTCACTTACTGTCCTGTCTGCCTGTTCCTTGGGCTTTCGATATTTATCTGTTATGACCGACAATGAGGTCGGCCCTTGAGCCTCCTGCTACTCTGGTCGGCCCTATTCGTGGTTAAGGAGCGTTTTCGTACAGGGTCTGCTCGGCCTTTCTGGTCCGGATTCCGGGTCGGCTCTAAGGTCTCTGCCCGGTCCGGTTCTTTGTGCGAACCCGAGAAACAATCAAGTTTATGACCGGTTCGGCTCCGGGATTGGCTCGGCCGTTCGGCTGCCCGAAGCGCTTAGGTGGACGCCAAGGCGGATCGACTACCAACAAGGGCCCCCGAGTCCAGGGTCGTGCCGGGTTGGCCGATGCTGGAATCGTCTCAGATTGAGGTCGGTCCTATTTGGCGGTGGATAAGATCCTTTGAGGGGTCATATCTTTGAGAGTCGCGTCGATTTGACTTCGGGATCTCCAAGAGTCATAACGAGGGGGACGCGTGGCGGGATGTAATTCGTCGCGGTGTCTCATGCGTTCTTAATTTTCGCGATGATTATGAATCGCCGCTTTAGCATTTAATACCCCTGTCTCCTCCTATAAATGTAGAGTGTCTTCTTTTTCATTGCTTCCTTCGCCGTTTTTACTGCAGAGAGAGATCTTTTTCCGGCAATTTTTCTTCTTTTCGGGTTTCGCAGACTTTCCTGGTAAGCTTGCTCTTCCTCCTCTTTTTCCTTATCTTACGATGTCGGAGCGGAGGAATACGGCGGAGGAGGCGGTTGTATCCCCAGACCGTACGGGAGTGGCAGATTTGTCGATAGGCGATGCTCCCGTTGACTGGAGCGATGAGAATGGAGGCGAGGTCGCAAGGTCGCCGGATTCTGGAGATGCAAATTCTGGAGACGTGGAGGTGGCGACGTCGTTGACGTCGGGTGGCGAGGTTGGGGGCTGGGTTCGGCCTCGGCCGTCTCCTTTTGTTGAGGCGGAATGGGATTCGGCCTCGATACACAGCACGGTCACCGATGGGCAGTTGGAGGCTTGGCGGGGGCGTTTTAAGATACCCACGGTGGTGCGGATGTTTGTCCCGAACCCAGAGGAGAGACCCCACACCCCTCCTGTCGGATGCACGGCGGTGTATTACCGCTCTCTGTTGTCTGGGCTAAGGTTCCCTCTGCCGTTGGTTCTTTCCCGGTGGTTGAGGCAGTGGGGCCTTTGTATTGCCCAAATTCATCCGAATTCTTGGGCTCGGATGGTGGGTCTTCTAATCCTTTTTAGTCAGCATGGATGGACCGAGCCCAGTTTTGAAGAGATCAACAGTCTCTTTTTATGGAGGTCGGTCGGCCGATCTGGTTCCGGTTGGTTTTATCTGACAGCCCGGCATGCGATGTATAAGGAGTTGGTGGATGTGCCGGAAACCATACATAGCTGGAAAGAACAATGGTTCTATGTAGGGGGGCCGTGGCTGAGCTCGGTTGATGAGTGGGAACCGGGCGTGATGGATGCCGAGCTTCGGGTCCCCGAAGACTTTGTTGCCAAAATGAGTAAGTGTCGTATTTTTTGCTGTTGTTCCTTTTTTTGTCTAACGCTCATAATTTGTTGTTTGTGCAGAACGTATCCCGGCTTCAGAGACCTCTTCTTTGTTCGACGATCGGGTTGACCAGCTTTTGGATCTTCCCATTGATCGGAGGAAGTCATACCTTCTGATTACCGAGGACAATCTTTGGGCCGCGGGACTTCGATCCACTAATCCGAGTAGAATGTCTTCATCAGGTAGCTCTTTTTTTTTTTTTTTTTTTTTTGACATATCTTCTTCATCCAGGCCCCAGGGGTAGGAGTTCGTCTGGACGGAAGGAGACGCCTGCGCAGCGGGTGGCGAGGCTGGCTGCAGAGGCCGCCGAGCGTAGGGAGCGTGCAGGCAAGCGGAAGAGAGTAGAGGCCGGGCCTGAGGATAACATGACCAGACCGAGGGTTCTCCCTTCCCGAGACCGCCGTGCCTTCCTTGAGCCCCGCACGGACGGGTCGGGCGAAGGGTAAGGAGCCCTTGATTGATCCGGAGGGCCACTATCTCCCTGTGAATAAGGATCGGGAAGAACCTTGTGCCGGATGAAAGGGCGGAGGCCGCGCTGGTTCCTCGACTATGTCCGAGCAGCCTCTCCAACCGCCGAGCCGCTCGATCGTGTCCCCCATCGGTGGTTGAGTCCACCATGTCCCCATTTTGGGCTGGACGCCAAAGATGGAGATGGTGACCAATGATATGGATCCTACTGAACAGATCCATTTTGGAAACGCTATTTTGGGCCGGGCGTTGTGCACTTATGTGAAGGCTGGGAGCCGATGCCTCGGCTGGGAAGCATAAAAAGGCAGAGGCCGATCTCAAGGCCTTACAGGAGGAGCACCATCTCTGCCCTTCGCTTATCAAATCTTTGGAGGAGGAGATGGCTTCTCTGAAGAGTAAGATGGAGCTTCTGGAGAGCCGGGCCGTTGAGGCCGATATATGGAAAGGGAAGGCTGACGAGATGGCCACGGCGGCTGGGAAGGCGCAGAACTTGATGCTGGATATCAGGGCCGAGTACGAGGCTCATTTGCAAAGTGCTAAGGCCCAGCTTGAGCAACTGACCGAGCAGGTTCAGACTTGCGAATCTGCCGGTTATGAGAGGGGCCTTGCTGACGGGGCGGCTGCTTTTCAGAAGACACCCGAGTATGAGGAGTTGATCAACCTTAACTACGTCTCCACTTGTTATGAGATGTTGGATCTCATGAAGGAAGGGAAGACCATTGAGGAGGTCCAGGCCTACATAAAGTCTCAGGCGGCCGACCTGAAGGTTGAAGCTCTCGGGGATGATGAGCCGAAGGTCGCCGAAGCTGTTGAAGATCTGGTGGAGGCCATGTCTGGCGAAGGTGGGGGGCAATCTTCTCAGGCGGCCGATCAGGAGGACAAGGCCGAGTAGACTTTTTTATTTTATTCCATGTATGGCTTGCGTGCCACTTTTCCTTGATTTCTTTTGTATGGAGCTTATTTTGAGTGAATAAGATCTTTTTATGGCCTTTGTTGCTTTTTTGTGTTTGGGCCCTATTGGTCAGACCGCCGTTTTTCTGCCGGATGGACCGGTCTTTTGAGGCGCCGAGGCGAGCTCGGACTTTCAGTGCCGGGTGGACCGGTCTTATCAGGTGCCGAGGCGAGCTCGGACTTTCTGTGCCGGGTGGACCGGTCTTATGAGGTGCCGAGGCGAGCTCGGACTTTCAGTGCCGGGTGGACCGGTCTTATAAAGTGCCGAGGCGAGCTCGGACTTTCAGTGCCGGATGGACCGGTCTTATAAAGTGCCGAGGCGAGCTCGGACTTCGGTCGGAGTGGACCGCTCTTCTACAGCGCCGAGGCGAGCTCGGACTTTCAGTGCCGGATGGACCGGTCTTATAAAGTGCCGAGGCGAGCTCGGACTTTCAGTGCCGGATGGACCGGTCTTATAAAGTGCCGATGCGAGCTCGGACTTTCAGTGCCGGGTGGACCGGTCTTATAAAGTGCTGAGGCGAGCTCGGACTTTCAGTGCCGGATGGACCGGTCTTATAAAGTGCCGAGGCGAGCTCGGACTTTCAGTGCCGGATGGACCGGTCTTATAAAGTGCCGAGGCGAGCTCGGACTTTCAGTGCCGGATGGACCGGTCTTACAAAGTGCCGAGGCGAGCTCGGACTTTCAGTGCCGGATGGACCGGTCTTATAAAGTGCCGAGGCGAGCTCGGACTTTCAATGCCGGGTGGACCGGTCTTATAAAGTGCCGAGGCGAGCTCGGACTTTCAGTGCCGGATGGACCGGTCTTATAAAGTGCCGAGGCGAGCTCGGACTTTCAGTGCCGGATGGACCGGTCTTATAAAGTGCCGAGGCGAGCTCGGACTTTCAGTGCCGGGTGGACCGGTCTTATAAAGTGCCGAGGCGAGCTCGGACTTTCAGTGCCGGATGGACCGGTCTTATAAAGTGCCGAGGCGAGCTCGGACTTTCAGTGCCGGATGGACCGGTCTTACAAAGTGCCGAGGCGAGCTCGGACTTTCAGTGCCGGATGGACCGGTCTTATAAAGTGCCGAGGCGAGCTCGGACTTTCAGTGCCGGATGGACCGGTCTTACAAAGTGCCGAGGCGAGCTCGGACTTTCAGTGCCGGATGGACCGGGCTTATGAGGTGCCGAGGCGAACTCGGTCTTATAGTGCCGGAGGAGCCGGTCATTCGAGGTGCCGAGGCGAACTCGGTCTTATAGTGCCGGAGGAGCCGGTCATTCGAGGTGCCGAGGCGAACTCGGTCTTATAGTGCCGGAGGAGCCGGTCATTCGAGGTGCCGAGGCGAACTCGGTCTTATAGTGCCGGAGGAGCCGGTCATTCGAGGTGCCGAGGCGGACTCGGTCTTATAGTGCCGGAGGAGCCGGTCATTCGAGGTGCCGAGGCGGACTCGGTCTTATAGTGCCGGAGGAGCCGGTCATTCGAGGTGCCGAGGCGAACTCGGTCTTATAGTGCCGGAGGAGCCGGTCATTCGAGGTGCCGAGGCGGACTCGGTCTTATAGTGCCGGAGGAGCCGGTCATTCGAGGTGCCGAGGCGGACTCGGTCTTATAGTGCCGGAGGAGCCGGTCATTTGAGGTGCCGAGGCGAACTCGGTCTTATAGTGCCGGAGGAGCCGGTCATTCGAGGTGCCGAGGCGGACTCGGTCTTATAGTGCCGGAGGAGCCGGTCATTTGAGGTGCCGAGGCGGACTCGGTCTTATAGTGCCGGAGGAGCCGGTCATTCGAGGTGCCGAGGCGAACTCGGTCTTATAGTGCCGGAGGAGCCGGTCATTCGAGGTGCCGAGGCGGACTCGGTCTTATAGTGCCGGAGGAGCCGGTCATTCGAGGTGCCGAGGCGGACTCGGTCTTATAGTGCCGGAGGAGCCGGTCATTTGAGGTGCCGAGGCGAACTCGGTCTTATAGTGCCGGAGGAGCCGGTCCTTCGAGGTGCCGAGGCGGACTCGGTCTTATAGTGCCGGAGGAGCCGGTCATTTGAGGTGCCGAGGCGAACTCGGTCTTATAGTGTATTTGTTTCCGAGGCGAACATAAAATCGAATTTTATTGATTGTACCTTCATGGCATTCAACAAATGAATGGATCCTTGGTCATTTACATATTCTAGCTAGCAACCTCCGTTCTGACGGGCTTTATTACTTGGATTCAGGAGGTCCCGTGTCGGGCCCCAGTGCTCATTTAATAATGAGATCATTGGCCTGGAAATTCTGATGATCCCCGGGTGTTTTGTAGAATACGTTCCGCCTTTCTGGGCGACGAGGTCCAGGTTCTCGGGGTCATATTGACCTTGTTTTTTGAAACGAATTCTCCTGTGGGTGTATCCCAGTTTCGACCGGGGTCATCGTAGAACGCCTGGGATTCTTCTTGGGTCGGCCGTTGCAGTATTGTCAGTGACTCGGTCGGCCGGGCCCCTCTTTTTTTTTTACAGATTTTTCCTCGGCTCATTTTAGTTTTACTGGTATTTTCCACTTTCCGCGGCTTTTTCATCACTTTGAGTTTTGAGCTTCGCCGGTGGCCTCCTAACGACCGCTGGTCGGGTGATTATAGGGAAAACTCCTTTATGGATTACTTTTGCTTTGACTTCCAATTTCCTGGTAAGGGCCGCCGCTGCTTTTCTGACACATGGCTCAATACTTGGAGACGTTTAGCCGGCCCATTACCGTCCGGATTACCAGGACCCTCGCGGGTGGATGGGAATTCCGAAGGAGTTTTCAGATGTTGCAGTGTATGTTGACTGCAACTTTAATTTGAAGGACACGAGGACTCTTTGAGACCTTCTCTGGAATTTTGAGCGACGCTCAATATCCTTCAAATTATGACCTCTAAGGGGTCAGCCGAGTCGAGCAGGAGCCCGTGGTCACAATGGCTCCTGTGCTTTCAACTTCATATTACGATGATTCCTATGCTTTCGACTCGTAGTTACGATGATTCCTATGCTTTCATCTTACCATCCCTTGGTGGGTGTGGTTATTTCCGGATGAACGCAAGGTGTGCCAAAGTGCTCCGCCAGCAGATTGTCTTTCAAAACATCTGCGCGCTGATTGTAGCTTGGCTCAAAGTCGTGTCCGTCATGTGCACACTAAGAATGGTCCGATACGTTTATGCATGATAGAGAACTCCTTAGCGTGTACACCTCCTACTGGTGTCCTCTATTGTGTGACGGGCCCTTTGGACGGGCCTGATGGTAACTCGTCACTTGTGGTTAGAGACGGGGAACCTTATACTTATCAAGAAATATTTTAAAGAAAAGCATAAGATTGGCTCGCAATATGAACGAGAAAAGCATATGTGGCTTGCGATATGAACGAGAAAAGCATAGGTGGCTGTTAACCACAAGGTCGGAGGTTCGGCCCCTTCTTCTAGCGCCATACTGTTGACGTCTGATTTGGTCAACGTCACGTGTACTGACCGGGACAAATGGGTCGAAGACACGTAGAAAACAACAAATAAAGTGGAAGATATTTGATCACTCAATTTTTATTAATGACCTTTCGATAGCTTAGAGCCGAGCGTAATAATGTGCGCCGGTCTATACAATTTGCTTGTTAATTACAAGTCTTTTTTATTCTTTTTCTGTCTCTCTTTTTATCTATTTTTTCCTCTCCTTCCCAAAGTCCCGTTCTTGGGCTTTCTCCTGGCAGATATATAGGTGTTTTCAGCCATTCATGAGAGGACAATAGGAAGATTGAGATGAATATGCTGATGACATTTGTCACGATGAGGGTGACTCCTTTGACACGTGTCATCTGCTTAAGTGTGCCTTGTGTAGGGATATGACAGCTCTCACTTACTGTCCTGTCTGCCTGTTCCTTGGGCTTTCGATATTTATCTGTTATGACCGACAATGAGGTCGGCCCTTGAGCCTCCTGCTACTCTGGTCGGCCCTATTCGTGGTTAAGGAGCGTTTTCGTACAGGGTCTGCTCGGCCTTTCTGGTCCGGATTCCGGGTCGGCTCTAAGGTCTCTGCCCGGTCCGGTTCTTTGTGCGAACCCGAGAAACGATCAAGTTTATGACCGGTTCGGCTCCGGGATCGGCTCGGCCGTTCGGCTGCCCGAAGCGCTTAGGTGGACGCCAAGGCGGATCGACTACCAACATCTCTCTACTCCGTCGGCCCGCCCCAAGGATCTGCCACCATCGTCGCCCACAATTTCGGAAACCCCAATGACCACAATATATACGCCAAGGTCATCAACGGGTTCACGTGCCTGGTCCAGCAAAACTACCAAGTCGTCGTCAGGAATTTCGCCACGGACGAGAAACTCGCGCTCCCTGTGCTGCAGAACCCTTCCAAAGAACTGGACAGGCTGTTTTTGTTGGAAACGTAGATTGGCTCTTGAAAATATATATGAATGTTTATGACTCAAAAAATACTCATAAACTATTTATTATAACCAAGGTTGATTATAATATAAACACACACAAGTATTTTAACTCTCAAAATAAAAGACTACAATTTCTCTCTCTCTCTCTCTCACAAGGCTACTTCCTTTTTTTTCACAACGAGCTTCAGCTCTATTTCTCTTCACTTTTGGTGTATAATTATATGCTCCTGGTATGTCTATTTATAGGCTATAAAATGCTTACCTCATTGCTTACATATTCTACTAGCAGCCTACCTTATTTCTAGGATTCAAATATGACAATATTGAACAAAGACCAGCCTACAAACTATGACTTCTATTGAGTAGTTGCAGCCGTATTATATGACTTCATTTACTCTTCTGCATGGCTGCTTACTTCAAGGAGCAGGTTTGAATTCTAACACTCCCCCTCAAACCCGACTTTGCATTCCGAGCTTTTCTTTCATCTTATGAAACACATCTGGCTTCAATGGCTTCGTAAATATATCTGCTAGGTTGTCTTCGGTTTTGCAGTGCACCAGTTCTACAATTTTGTTGTTCACCTGTTCTCGAATAAAATGATATTTTATGTTGATGTGCTTGCTTCGACTGTGTGACACTGGATTTTTTGCGAGAGATATAGCAGATTTGTTATCCACGTATATTCTAACCGGATCCTCCTTCGCAAGATTTAACTCGCCCAATATGTAGCCTAGCCACATAGCTTGACATGCGCACGCTGCTGCTGCCATGTATTCTGCCTCACATGTTGAGAGAGCAACTGTCTGTTGCTTCTTTGATGACCACGAAAATATCGCCGAACCGATATGAAAAGCATATCCCGAAGTGCTTTTCCCGTCATCCAAGTCACCACCATAATCACTATCTGAGTAGCCAACTAATTTTGAATCTTGAGAATGTGTGTAAAACAAACCATGATTAAGTGTACCTTTTATGTACCTCAAAATTCTTTTAGCTGCCATGAAGTGATCTTGCTTTGGCTTCTCCATGTACCTACTAACCAGTCCAACTGCATACATAATATCTGGACGATTGAAAGTTAGGTACCTCAAACTTCCAACCAAACTTTTGAACAATGTTGGATTTACCGACTCTCTTGTTGAATCATTTCTGAGCTTTATGCTCATTTCTGCGGGTGTGCTCACCGGCTTGCAATCTTCCATTCTGAACTTGCTTAAAATCTGCTTGGCATATTTTTTCTGAGACATAGAAATCCCAGCTTTGCTTTGCTTCACCTCGACTCCAAGAAAGTAAGACATTTGACCAATATCTGTCATCTCAAATTCGTTAGTCATAACTTTCTTAAAATCATCGAACATACGAGGATTGTTGCCAGTGAAAATCATATCATCCACGTACAAGCATACTATCATGATATCTCCCCCTGAATTTGTTTTTGTGTAGAGAGCATGCTCGTATGGACTTTTCACAAAACTATTCTTCTGAAAATATTCATCAACCCTTGTGTTCCAAGCTCTCGGAGCTTGCTTCAACCCATACAATGCTTTCTTCAATTTGTAGACTTTATCTTCCTTGCCTCTTTGGACATATCCAGGTGGTTGGTCAATATAGACTTCTTCTTCGAGATAACCATTTAGGAATGCTGACTTGACATCCATCTGATAAATTTTCCACCGATTCTGTGCTGCAATTGTTGTAAGAAGTCGTATAGTATCTACTCTTGCAACCGGAGCAAATACCTCATCATAGTCAATCCCGTATTTCTGCTTGTAGCCTTTAGCAACTAGTCTTGCCTTGTATTTCTCCACTTCTCCATCTTGATTGGTCTTTGTCTTGTAAACCCATTTGACACCAATTGCTTTGTGTCCGTCTGGAAGATCTGTGAGCTCCCATGCATCATTCTTCTTGATTGCACCGATTTCTTCATCCATGGCTTTGTTCCACTTAGTTTCTTCAGAAGCTTCCTCAAATGTTACTGGATCACACTCAGCCATCAAGCAAAATAATGAATAATCAAATGTTGTTTGTACTGGACTTGTTGCATCGTAGATATCATCTAGACTCCGCATTTTTCTTGGTGCTCCCCCTGAATTGTTGCTTCCTGACGTCGATGGTGTCGATGCAGGAGTTTGTTGATTTGGACTTGGTGGAGGAGTTGGATCATCATTTTCATCACCTTCATTATTTGGGTCATCACCATCGTCTTCTTCAAAAAATAAACCTGCAATTTTTCTTTCTTCCGCGCTCCATCTCCAGTAATCTGTTTCATCAAATTCAACATCTCGTGAAATGATTACCTTCTTTGTCAATGGATTGTAGAGTCTGTAGGCCTTGCTGCTTTTGTCATATCCGATGAAGATACACTTTTCACCTTTGTCATCTAGCTTCTTTCTCTTTTGATCAAGAACATGAGCATATGCAATGCATCCAAAAATTCTGAGATGTCCAATCACTGGTTTGCTACCACTCCATGCTTCATTTGGTGTTTTGAATCGACACTCTTTGTTGGACAACGATTTAGCAAATAAACAAGACATAGCACGGCTTCAGCCCAAAACTTCTTGGCATGTGCTTTCCTTCACCATACTTCTTGCCATATCAAGAATTGTACGATTCTTTCTTTCAGAACGCCGTTTTGTTGTGGAGTATATGATGTCACAATCGGTGATTGATTCCATGTGCTATGCGAGAAATCATTGAACAAATTTGAAGTATACTCGCCTCCTCTCGTCTCGATCCGAGTATCTTCAAGCATCGACCACTTTGTTTTTCCGCCATTGCTTTGAACTCCTTGAATTTATCAAGAGCCTCTGCCTTTTCTTTAAGAATGTATACCCAACTCTTTCTGCTAAAATCATCAATAAATGTTAGGTAGTACCTGTTCTCGCCAAGTGATGCGATATCAAACGGACCAGCTATGTTAGTGTGAACAATCTCCAATGGCCTCCTAGCTCTCCATGACTTTCCAACAGGAAAACTCTGCCTGTGTTGCTTTCCTTTGATACATGCTTCACATAATTGATTTGGTTCGTTGATTTCTGGCAAGCCGTCCACCATCTTTGTTTTTGATAATAATTTCAAAGATAAGAATCCAAGATGACCAAATCTTAAATGCCATAACCATGAGTCATTTTTAATGACGGACTTTAAGCATTTGTGCACCTCTGTCTCCATATCAAGTATAAACAGACGGTTCTTTGTCATCTTCACATTAGCAATCAATTCCTGAACTCGATTTCTGAGTACGAGAGAGTTGTCCCTCATTCGTATGTCATATCCTTTCTCCACAAGTTGACCAAGGCTGATAATATTACTTTTCAAAGCAGGTATATAATAGACATCATTGATATACTTTTTATCACCATTCTTTAAGATGATCATAATAATACCTTTCCCTTTGATTGGAGCCTTTGACGAGTCACCAAAAGTAACTTCTCCGTAGACGGTATCGTCTATCTCTGTAAATAGCTCTTTTTGGCCGGACATGTGATTACTGGCGCCTGAGTCAAGATACCAGGTATTTTTCTTGCCTTCTTCATTTTCTTTGTATGTGAGGAATACAGCAGTCCCCACATCCTCGTCTTCTTTGCGGCAAAGAAAGTGATTCTTTTCTTCCGCCTTTGGAGCTCTACACTGTGAATCGAAATGGCCATACTTGTTGCAATTATAACATAGAAAATGAGACTTGTCACCTCGTTGTTGAAATCTGCCTCTTCCTCGGCCTCTGAAATTTTGACCACGACCAGATGGCTGATAGCCTTCATTTTTCTGGTCTCTGTTGAAAGATTGTCTTCCTCTTCCTCGTCCTCGTCCACCTCGGTAGCCACCTCTATAGCCACCTCTTCCACGTACATAATTGCACGCTCGATCATTATCAATAGTCGCCTTGCTTTGCAACGCTTTTTCTAAATGGCTTATATCATCGTACTGATTCATCCGTTGCTCATGTGCTTGTAGTGAACCCACGAGCTCATCAATAGAAATTGTGGACAAATATTTTGACTCTTCGATCGACGTAACAACATAGTCAAATTTTCTTACCAACGAGCGAAGAAGTTTTTCCATGACCCGAACATCATCGAGACTTTCGCCGTTTCTTTTCATCTCATTTGTTACCGTTTTCAAACGCGTAACATATTCACCGATATTTTCTGAACTTATCATTTTGATATTTTCAAACTCACCACGGAGTACTTGGAGCCGCACCCTTTTGACTTTCTCGGCACCTTGGAATGATTTTTGCAAAATTTCCCACGCATCTTTTGCTGTTTTTGCTTCCGAAATTTTTTCAAAGGTTGATTCATCAACATCTTGAAAAATAGTAAACAAAGCTTTTTTATCTTTTTTCCGGGACTCTTTCAATGCCGTCTTCTCGGTATTTGAAAGTGTTGCTTCTGCAGTTGCATCTACGGGCTCGTCATACCCGTTTTCGATAATATCCCAATTATCGTAGGAACCGAGTAACACCTTCATTTGGATACTCCAATTTCCGTAATTTGTACTCGTCAATTTCGGAATTTGTGGTTGCATCATATTCGCCATTTTTTTTTTCACGAACAGAACCTTGCTCCGATACCACTTGTTGGAAACGTAGATTGGCTCTTGAAAATATATATGAATGTTTATGACTCAAAAAATACTCATAAACTATTTATTATAACCAAGGTTGATTATAATATAAACACACACAAGTATTTTAACTCTCAAAATAAAAGACTACAATTTCTCTCTCTCTCTCTCTCTCTCTCTCACAAGGCTACTTCCTTTTTTTTCACAACGAGCTTCAGCTCTATTTCTCTTCACTTTTGGTGTATAATTATATGCTCCTGGTATGTCTATTTATAGGCTATAAAATGCTTACCTCATTGCTTACATATTCTACTAGCAGCCTACCTTATTTCTAGGATTCAAATATGACAATATTGAACAAAGACCAGCCTACAAACTATGACTTCTATTGAGTAGTTGCAGCCGTATTATATGACTTCATTTACTCTTCTGCATGGCTGCTTACTTCAAGGAGCAGGTTTGAATTCTAACAGTTTTTCTACTTCTGTCACGACCCAGCGTCCAACAGGTACAAGGTCCTGAGAACGACGTCCATCGGAGTCTACAAAAACCCGAGAAACGTCGTCATGATGTACTCCGTTATCACATTGGGCAACAAATCTTGGAGAAGTTCCCGTCTTTCAGGACTCTATCAGTTAGGAAACTCAAAAAGCGTGTGCATTAATGGATCTTTGTACTGCAACAAATTTTCGAGGTCTCCCGACTACAACGGTGACGAGGTAATAGGTGCATTCGCTGTTAAAAGGGAGTTTTTTTATGCGGTAAGCTACCCTAAAGGACTATCCCGATCTAGGTACAACGAGTGTCATCTAATTGAGGTGAAGGGAGCCCTAGCCATAATCGACATCGACGATTTCATGAGTTGTGATATAAGGTTGTGGATTAAGGAAATAGGGTTTGGGTCGTCCGATGACGGTTCGTGGAAGGAACATAGGATAGTGATGTCGATTCACGGTGGGAAACGCTTTATAACATGTCGTTGAACTATAGCTTCAGCAGCAACCGCGACGGTGAGATTGTGATGGTGTCGACCAGGCTAAAATCGAGGTACGGATGTTGGCTTTTTGCTTACAACATGGATAACAGAGAATGGAGGAGGGTGGAAATAGTAGGGGTAGACAAGAGTAGTATGATTGTTGGCCAACTCGGTATTGAAGAGTGCGTGGAAACGCCGTTGTTACTGCGTGAAATCTCAACTTTGTCGAACTCGGTCAGTGCCTCGAATCATTTCCCACCAATTTTTTATGATCTAGCTAGGTTTGTTCTTAGGTTAGATTCATGATTTACCTTACATTTGGTCGCGGGTTGATCTGATCGAATTTGCTAATGTGACCTCTCAACTATTTGAAATAGTATAAGTAATCTTGGAATACTTTTAAAGGATATATAAATATAAAATTTAAGATATAAAAAATTGGAGTGATATATTTAGAAAAGTTGATCATCTATATTGTTAAATATATATGATGATAAGGTCAGCAATTTCCGTTAGCTCCATAAACAGCAGATGCAAAATGTAAGAAGAATGAAACTCAATGGTGCTTCTGTTTTTTTTTTTTTTTTGAAGTTTCAAAATCAATTAGATATATATAATGTTTTTGATATATTCATTGTATTCGTAGCCGTGTTACGTTTATTGAAGATGAACATATCCTTTGGTTAACTGTGGAATAGGAAAACAAAATGGAAAAGTTATAGTATTTTTTTAGATGCCTTTGATTATGATCCCAAGCATCATGTAGTGAACGAGATAATGGGAAGGAGGATTCTGCTTTCTAGAGTTAGAGATGGATGTTGGGTTTGTGAATTTCCAGCAACGTAATTACAAATTACAAACAAAGACAACCTATTACAATTCTAGTAAATTAAAAAATGAATGAAAGTTACAATTTAGCAGAGGCGGGTAGAACTCTTTCCGTAAGACAATTTTGCCCTGGTATAAAAGCAGACGGCTCAGGCAATATGTCCAAAGATACAACTGCTACGTTTCTGAGTTATGTGCTCTACAAAACTCAGAACTCCGGCGAACGTTCAAGTGATGGAAACTGGACACGAAAAGCAAGAAGGAAATATGCTGCAATATGTGGTATGTTTGTATTTCGTTCTATGTTATGGTATATGAAATAAAATGCATAAGACCCCCTTTTATAGGGTCCAATTCCACTCCATCAAGTGAGGAGTTACTATTCGAAATTTTGGCTAGAATGAAAGAAAAGTCTTGAAGTGTTTGTCCTACATCGGTGGAACAATGGAAGGTGAAAGGGACTTCAAGCCTATAAAAAGGAGTCCAAGGCTTTGGTTTTAATGCATCCCAATAAAATACACATTAAGTATTTTATTCTTTCTTTCTTGTTCTCTTGTTTTAGAGAGTAGAAAGATGTGAGTTAAATCTTTGAGAGTGTGGTGTTATTGGGTGAGGCTTGAGAGATTATAGCTGTGTGATTGTAATAATTTTTCACATGGTGGACTTTTTTCTCTCTGGAGGCCCGTGGTTTTTTCTCCAGTTTTGGAGTTTCCACGTATATTCTTGTGTTATTTATTTTTATCTATTATTGTTCTTTGGGAGGGTTGTTGGGGATCTTTGAGGCCATTTTCCCAACAAGTGGTATCGGAGCCAGGTTCGGGGGAGGTCTCGGTCTTAGAGGTTTGGAGTATGCGATGTGGTTGCAGCTTTGTCTGATCTTCCACATCAGAAACAAATTTCTATTGGTCGTATTGGAGGGTGTCTTGGTATTTAAGAGGTTCGGAGTATGCTCTGTGGTTGCAGTTCTATCTGATCTTCCACATCAGAAACGAGGATTCTGTTGGGTTTGAGATACGGATACGATGTCAAGGTTCAGTCCCATGAGGTTCGATGTAGAGAAGTTTGACGGAAGGATCAATTTTGTCTTGTGGCAAGTTCAAGTCAAGGATATGTTGATACAATCCGGGTTACACAAGTGAATGAAAAGTATGTCGGGTTTGAGTAGTGCTGAAAGTGCAGAGAATATGGGCATACTGCTTTGTCTATGAAGATCAAGGTGGAGCTGGTCAGGCAAATAGCTCTGTTGCTATTGAAGAAGGTTTCCTCTTGGGAGGGAATGTGCATTCTTATGGCATGTTGGAGTTGTCATGAAAAAGGATGTGATGGTGTTAACTGGTCCACAAATTACACACAAGGCATTGGCTTGGCATAGATGCGGGGTGTGTGGTGGATGTTATGTCGATGGCTGAAGGACTTCCATGGGAGCCAAGAGATGGGAGTAGCATTATAAATTTTCAGCAAGTTTTTCGAGAGCCGAGGTGAAATTCTTAGAAGGGATCTTTTTAAGTGGTGATACTCTTTTATGGTGGAGTATGATAGTTCTCTATTTTTGAGAATTATGATTGTTGGTTCAGACAATGGTTGCCGGTGTCGCAGAGAAGATTTTTTTTATTTAGCCAAGGAGGAATTTGTTGGGAATTTTGGCTAGAATGAAAGAAAAGTCTTGAAGTATTTGTCCCACATCGGTGGAACAATTGAAGGTGAAGGGAACTTCAAGCCTATAAAAGGGAGTCCAAGGCTTTGGTTTTAATGCATCCCAATAAAATACACATTAAGTATTTTATTCTTTCTTTTTTGTTCTCTTGTTTTAGAGAGTAGAAAGATGTGAGTTCAATCTTTGAGAGTGTGGGTGTTATTGGGTGAGGCTTGAGAGATTATAGCTGTGCGATTGTAATAATTTTTCACATAGTGGATTTTCTTCTCTGGAAGCCCGTGGTTTTTTCTCCGGTTTTGGAGTTTCTACGTATATTCTTCTGTTATTTATTTTTATCTATTATTGTTCTTTGGGAGGGTTGTTGGGGATCTTTGAGGCCATTTTCCCAAGAGTTACTACATTTTATAGTGTCATTAATTCTCTTTAATTCTTCAGCTGAAGAGTTATCTCCATAAATAGTCTCATTTAATCCGGACGTTACATTATGGAGTGTGAAGAGTCATATTTCAGAAGTTGAGTTCTCAACCTGGCTCATTTTAGCCGGGACCAAATATCAGCAGGATTTCGAGCTTCCAAAATTCAGCTAGGTTTTCAACCACCAAAAGTCAGGTGAGTTTTTATCCTGAAAAATCTGCTGGGTTTCCAACCTCCAAAAAATCAGCTGGGTTTTTCAACCTCCAAAAATCAGTTGGGTTTTCAGCCTAAAAAAAATTCAGCTCGGTTTCAACCTCCAAAAAATCAGCTGGGTTTTTTTCAACCTCCGAAAAATCAGCTGGGTTTTCAACCACCAAAAATCAGCTGAGTTTTTAGCCTGGAAAAATCAGCTGGGTTTTCAACCTCCAAAAAAGCAGCTCGGTTTTTCAACCACCAAAAATCAGCTGGGTTTTCAAACTTGACTTATTGCAGTTGGGTCTCCAAACTTGGCTGATTGCATTGGGCTTGGCTGCAAAAACTATTATAGTTACAGCCCAAGCTCCCAAGGCCCAAGTCGCCCACGTTCAGCCCAAAGTCCAATTGCCAAGAACCAAGAACTAAGCCCAAGCCCGAGCACACGCGCAAGCCCGAGCCCGTGCCCATTCCCAAGCCCGATCCCGAGCCGAGCGAATCCGGCGGGCTGGCGGCGACGCGCGTGTGGTCTTTGCATCGTTGGCCCACTAGTGTATACTACTAGCTCGGTGAACTACCCATGCACATTCTTACTGATAAACTAGTCAAGAAGGCTTTAATTTTACAATGTGGGAAACTTTTCATACCCACTTTAACTCTTCACCATTTCAATTAAATAGCCAACTTTAGTCATTTATTTCTCACTCACCGGAAATCAGTTTTGAGAAAATTAAAATCCTACGTTTATCTTCTCGAAACTTTTATCTTCTCAAAACGTAGATTCACAATTTAATATTTAATTCTCAAAAAATAAATATCTTGTCATCATTAAATTAGTTTAAATTGAGTCAAAACTTATTTTCTAAAATCAATTTCCAATAATCCCACATATGAGTGAAATAAATGCATGCATGAATGCGGACTCATATACCCAATTTCTGTAAAACATTGCTGTATGGGAAAAGTTAGTTTGTGGCTTTGAACCTTACTTAGTAAAATATCGTCGGATATACCAGCGCCTTAGTGGACACGATGCCTTGAACTAATCCTCCTTGGTGTATACCGATCAACGACACTTACACAACAATATCTCAACACCTTCTGTTCTCATAGTTGTGTCCGCTTTGGCCATGGACAACATCTTGGTTCCTAAGTGTTTATTCGAGGCGGCCCGTCCTCACACTTAGATAGGTGGTCTCCTTTTATAAAGTATCATGCAATACTTCTCATTTTCAAGGACAAGGAACCATTAAAAGTCTAGAGACTTAACCTCACCACAACCACAGGAGTCAGCACTTACTTTGCTCTATAGGGATGAATTAATATAAGTGCTATTCAATAGAACTTTCATAACCTTGTTTTCCCATTGAACCAAGTTTCTGAGATCTGCAGCCTTCAAGGTTGCGTTACCACTATGATCGTTCTTTCAAGATGTGAATTTTAATCCCATTCCCTCTAGCAGTTTATGAAATTAATCTCTGTTCAGACCTTTTGTGAGTGGATCCACTAAATTAACATTTGACCTCACATAGTCAATAGATATATCTCCATTTCTGATTATTTGTCGCACGATATTATCTCTCCTACGAATATGTCGAGGCTTACCATTATATATAAGACTCTGTGCTCTTCCAATTGCAGCTAATTGGCTATCGCAATGGATCATAACACTTGGCACAGGCTTCTTCCAGCATGAAATATCCTCAAAAATGTTATGAAGCTATTCAGCTTCTTCTCCAGCTTTATCTGGAGCTATAAATTCTGATTCCATGGTGGATCGGGCTATAAAAGATTGCTTGCTTGATTTCCAAAATATAGCTCCACCCCAAATAGTAAATATATAGCCACTTGTAGAGTAAGAGTCTTTCGTGTCTGAAATTCAATTAGCATCAGTATATCCTTCCAAAACTGTAAGATAATTACTATAAGATAGCCTATAACTTAGTGTGTACTTTAAGTATCGTAAAACCCTAGTCAGTGCATTCCAGTGCTCTTTTCTCAGATTACTCGTAAACCTGCTCAACTTGTTCACAACAAATGCCAAGTCTGGCCATGTACAATTCGTAATGAAACCTTCAGGTTGTTCCATAGAAATTTCTTCTTCTAATTCACCATTGAAGAACACAGTTTTCACATTCATTTAATGATTATCGAGATTGTGCAATGCAGCAATATCAATAAGCACTCGAATGGAAGTTATTCTGGTTACTGGTGAATATGTGCCGAAGAAATCATAACATTCTTGCTGTTTAAACCCTTTGACAACAAGTCGGGCCTTAAACTTGTCTATTGATCAGCCATCTTTGTATTTCCTCTTTAGGAGCCATTTACATCCTAAAGGCTTATATCCTGATAGAAGATCAACTAGTTCCCAAGTACAATTTTGCATGACGGAATCCATAACACTATAAATAGCTTCTTCACAAAAAGGAGCATCAGGACTAGCATAAGCTTCACGTATCGTCTTTGGATCATCGTAAACTACATAAGTCTCATAGTCAGGACCAAATGACTTAGCCTTTCGAGCTCTCTTACTCTGTATTGGCTCTTCATTTATAGGATTTGAACTACTTGCAGTTTCAAGAGTTCTTTTGTTTGAACTTGTCAAAATCCTCTCTTTACAGAGATAAATATTTCCAAAGAAAACAACATTTCTAGATTCAATGACAGTTCTTTCATGCATATTAGGAATTTCAGATTTATGAATTAGAAATCGATATGCACTACTGTTATATGCATAACCTATGAATATGCAATCAACTGTCTTTGGACCAATTCTTACTTGTTTTGGTTCAAGTACTTCAACTTTTGTCAAACACCCCCACACTTTAAGATATTTGAAAGAAGGCGTGCGTCCTTTCCATAACTCATACGGAGTTTTATCTTTCCCTTTGTGCGGCAATTTATTCACAATGTGGTTATCTTTAAGAATAGCTTCCCCTCGCATGTTCTGCGACAACCCTGAAGTTATTAATAAAACATTCATCATTTCTTTCAGGGTTCTATTTTTCCGTTCAGCAACCCCATTTGACTGAGGAGCATAAGGAGCAGTTGTTTGATGAATTATGCCTGAATCAACACATAATTATTCAAATGATGCTACATACTCACCACCTCGGTCACTTTGGACTGCTTTTATTTTACAATTCAGTTGATTTTCAACCTCATTTCTTTACATTTTAAAGGCCTCGATTGCTTCATCTTTGCTTCTCAAAGAAACACATAGCAATATCTTGTGCAATCATCTATAAGAGTGACGAAGTATTTTTTTACCTCCTCTAGTTTGCACAAATTTCAAGTCACACCCATCAGTGTAAATTAATTTTAGAGGAGTAGTATTTCTTTCCACCGAATGAAAAGGCAATTTAGCCATTTTGCTTCAACACATACTTCATATTTCTTATAAAGTACAACATGGGTTTTTGGAATCAAAATAGATTAATTAGTATTTTAATCGATTTTAGATCAACATATCCCAATCTAGAATGCTATAAATCTGAACACTCAAGCAAGTAAATAGAAGAAGGAGCATTATTATTATTACTTTTATTCTTGCCTTTACGACTTAGAGGCATCACATTCATTTTGAATAATCCCCTGTCAAGATAACCTCGACCAAGGAACATTCCAAACTTGCCCATAATAAATTTTTTAGATTCCAAAACTAGTCTAAAACCATGACTAACTAGTAGAGAACCTGAAACTAAATTCCTTCGGACGTCTGGGAGACGCAGCACATCCTTAAGCAGTAGCTCTTTACCAGAGGTCAGCTTTAAGACCACGTTCCCCACAACTTCAATCATAGAAGAAGTAGAGTTTGTTATATGCAGTTTCGTACCATCAGTAACATTGTAGGAAGAGAACACTTTTTCAAAACAAACATGACGAGTAGCCCCATTATCAACATACCAGGCGTGGTGATTCTCCACCATATTAGTTTCAATAACCATAGCTGAGATCTCCCCGCCCAACTTTTCAACCATAGCTGACAGCCCCAGACCTGGCATGTCAACATCGCCATGTTCAATCACATTGGCAACTCGTTTGCCTTTGTTTCGCTGACCAGTTGAACTTATTGGCAAGCGACAGTCCTTTGCCTTAAATGACTTTTTTCCTTTGTCGTGAACATGGTACGGTTTCCTCTTCTTGCTAGAGGACCCATGTTCAACCAAATTTACTTTGGCCTCCACAGGGCCTCTCTTGAGCTTAGAATCAGACTTTCGATTGTCTTCCTCAATTCTGAGTCGAGCAGCTAAGTCCTCTAAGCCTATTTCCTTTCGTTTGTGCTTCAAGTAATTTTTGAAGTCCTTCCAATCAGGAGGCAACTTCTCAATAACCGTTCCAACAACAAACGATTCAGGAAGAATCATTCATTCAGCATTGATTTCGTGCACAATTAATTGAAATTGTTGGACTTGTTCGATAATGATTTTGAGTTCCGTCATCTGAAAGTCCAGATAATGTCCGATCACGAACTTCTTGGTTCCAGCATCATCGATTTTTTACTTTTTCTCCAAAAAAATCCCAGAGCTCTTTGGGGGTCTTGATTTGATTGTACACGTTGTACAGAGAATCAATCAGCCCATTCAATATCGTATTACGGCACATAAAGTCTCTGTTACGCCACTGATCATAAGCAAAACACTTTGTATGATAAGTTTCTATCTCACTGACCACCTGCGGATCATCCTTGACGTAAACAGCAAGCCCCAAGTGTAGTGAGACAAAACAACATCTTTGCTGCCATATCTTGGGATCAACACCCAAGAACTTGGGTTTCTCAACCTGTACTACAATAGTAGGTGCAGCAGCTTTGGCAACGGAAGCATCAGAATCGGTCGCCATTGGAAATTACAGAAAATAATAAATTGTCTTATGATTGTTGCTTCTCTGAATTTCCAACAATGTAATTACAATAAAAAATTACAAAGAAAGTCAACCTATTACAATTCTAGTAAATTAAAAACTAAATCATAATTGTAATTTAGCAGAGGTGAGTAGAACTCTTTTCGAAAGACATTTTGCCCCCGTATAAGAGCATATGGCTCAGGCAATATGTCCCCAAGATACAACTGCAACGTTTCTGAGTTAGGTGCTCTCCAAAACTTAGAACTCCGGTTGTTGTGTCGAGATTTATACACCTCAACAGGCGATCGACACAAATACCGGGCAACCGAACCAGAGTCAGATAGACCAAGGCAGACTTGCCGATCGAAGGACCCAGAACAGGACCCAGCACCGAGCGATCGACTGCCAAGGCGATCGTCTCCCGGCACATCATGGACGACCGCCTCATGCCACGTAAATCCAACATCCGCCAAGTCTGCGAAGGCCGAAACTTGGGATAGAGACCCACGTGCAGATCCAGAAAAGGCGCCGCAGGATAAGGCCCTTTGACCCCAGCCTGTCACCAGCTTATCACTTACCGACAGGTCCGCCGAAAGGTCCAAAGTGGGACCTCCCAGGACAGCGACAAGAGACGCGTGTGGTCCTCTCATTGGTTCGCACAGCTGGCTGCCAGCAGCAGCAGCAGACTTTAAGGCAATCAGCCCATGTGCTAAAAGACGATCGCCCCCTTATTATAATACAGGAAAAGCGATCGCCCGTCAGGATTAAGACATCCAGCTCCTCCTATAAATAGAAAGCTTCCTGCACTTGGAATCAGGTCTGCTTTTTTGGCTGCTTTTCTCACGGCTTCTCTCTCTCAAAACCTTTTAACCCAAAGACGGTCGGCAGAAACGAGAACAAGAACTCACAGAGCTTCAACTCTGGTTCTTCCGGCAATCATCCGCACTCAAGAGCTAGATAACTAGGGTCTTTTACACTCATTGTAATTGTACTCTTATATTAATATTTGTACTCCAACGTATTCGTATTAATAACATCTCGGGGGAGCATTCAAGCCCGGGCCTAACAAACTCGGAAAATCCTGTGTTATTTACTTCCCCACGGACGTGCTCTCGCATTTTGTTTGTTACTCATCCATTCCAGCAATATCATCTCCGGATAATATTTTGGGTAACAACAATTGGCGCTAGAGGAAGGGGATCTACCTTCATTTTTATTCCGACCATCTCGAAGAACACTCACTGTTCTCTGGGGCATATACTTGAAGAAACACTCACTGTTTTTCAAAGAAAAACCTTCAGATTCATGACGTCTGCCACCACATCGAAGAGAGCCACTCTCCGATCCGCCGGACGCCTTATTCCGGCTCAATCCGAGCCCCAACGCACGGTGGAGGGTAGCCACGACGGCGCGAGACTCTCGATCCCGCACCTAAGGGACGGCCCCAACCTTTCGCTCGACCAGTTCCAAACCACGGAACAGATCAAGGAGGCTATGGCCATCCTAAGGGAGCGACGGAGAGCATTCGATGCGCCCGCAATTACCCCATCATTCATCCGCCGTGCGGGCAAACGGAAGCTCAAGGGGTTACTTGTCGAGCGATCGTCAGGAAGCCCCGATTCACGAGCATAAGCACTCGCGAGCCGGGACGGTTCTGTTTTCAGCCGCCTAGGAAGCGACCCATCCTGGCGGCCGGGGCATTCTGGCCCCAGCCATGAGACGACGGAGCCCGAATCTGCCACCAGGAGTTCAGCTTTCCCAACTCCCAGAAGTCAGACCAGCCATCTGTCTCCTCCTCGCCGAAGAACCAAGATCGACGACAACGACCTCATCGCCTACCGCAGATCTAGGAGATCGGTACACGATCGCCTCGGCTCCCGCTCCGAGAGCCAAACCACGAGCAACCAAGCTACAACGATGGCCGCAATGCAACGCTAGCTCGATGGCATGAAGGCACTCTTAGAAACTGGAGCAGGCGCCAAGAGAAAGATCGTCGGGCCAAGTGAGCCGCTCGCGGTCCAGATCGAACTTGCCTCCGTACAGCCAAGGATCAATCCTCCTCAAACACCTTTGTACGAGGGGAGATCAGACCCCGAGACTCACCTGAGCAAGTTCCGGATCTACATGACTGGATGTGGGGCATCGGACGCGACCAGGTGTCGAATGTTCCCGTTAACCCTGGGCGATCTGTCCCATAGGTGGTACATCTCATTGCCATCGCGATCCATCAGTTCCTTTGAACAACTGGCGAGCGACTTCACAACGTACTTCGCCGCCAAGGTCGATCGACCAGAAGGTCCCCACCGCATGATGAAAATCAGGCGGGGGGAAGATGAGTCCGACGAAGACTACATCGACCGGGTGGATGAGATAATCCTCAACGGCGAGCCCGTAAGCGACGAGATCGCCCTCTACTCGGTCCTAGGGGGATTCAATGGTCTTTAGCCCATGTTCAGGCACCTTACGAAGGATATCCCCCCAACCTACGCAATCTTTCGCGCCAAGGCCGCAGACTTTTTGGCCAGGCGGAGGTTGATCGTCCTTCGCCAAGACGAGGGGGCAGAGACAGCGATCGCCAAGTCCAACAAGGCGGTCGCCAAGCCACCCAGGGATTTCAGGACCTTCGAGGATGTGGGATCCCATCTCTACCACAACCTCAATCTATCTCCGGCTCATATTTTCTACGCCATCCAGGGGCGCGAGCGGCTAAGCAAGCCGAAGGCGGTAAGGGACCATGGTCATCTGGACCGCAATAAATTTTGTGCTTACCACAAGAGTCCCGGCCACAACACCGATCAATGCAGCGACCTCGTCTGACAACTATGGAGATTGTTCGAGGAGGGCAAGCTGGACAGCCTAGTAACTTAGCCGGAACCCCAGGCGGAAAGGATCAAGTGCCGCGATCGGCATCGGAGCGACGATCACCAGTCTCCCACTCCGATCACCAGAATCAAACACGGAAAGCCAGAGGATTCATACGAGTCGATCCTCCCGATCAACCCGGGCGGCCAGATCTTTATGCTTCAAATCAAGAGGTGGAAACGTCGGACGTCTTTCCCCAGTTTCCACCATGTCAAACGAAAAGCCGCTGCCTAAAGCAACATTTCTAAAAAATGGAGGACTCGCTCGCCATCTAAAGTTCATCATCTAACATGATGGACCTAGGCACGATATCGCCTCCCCCAGCACAACGTATACCATCGAGGATCGCCATCTAACATGACGATCCGAGGTAGAAGAGTGCAGCCATGGTCCTGGAGGTCGACGGAACCGACAGCTTCGTCCATGCAAGGTTCCTTTGGGCTGCGATCGCTCGCCCTTCGTTTAAATACGAGGCAGGCGTAGCCGAAGGACCCTCCAAACAAATCTGTGGACACGCTCGCCCGCCCTCAAAGGTTCATCATCTAACATGGCGGCCCCGGGCAATGCGATGCGTCCCTACCCCCGTCACAACGTATACCGTCGAGGATTTCCATCTAACATGACGATCCGAGGTAGAAAAGTGCTAACAAGCCACGGACGTGGAGTCGATTAATCCGACGACGCCCCGTGCAAGGACTCCTCCAGACCAAGATTGCTCGCCCTTCGTTTAAATACGAGGTGGGCGCAGCCTAACAGAGGACCCTCATAATAAAGTGAGTCGCGAGACAAACCTACAGGTGGAATGTCCCTCGCGCACAAGACACGATCATGGGGGTCGGTCCATCGAGCTCCGCGACTGTGCACAGTTCCTCTAGGTCGAAACAATCGGCCTTCCACGAGGGATCTGAAAAGTTGAAGATCACAAGAACAAGACCGAAGATAGCTCGCCAAACGATTGTGTCGCCCGTCATTATCTTAAAACGATCGCATTGAAACCAACTCACCCCATGTCTTCAACATCGGAGCAAGCTGGGGGGAAATTGTTGTGTCGAGATTTATACACCTCAACAGGTGATCGGCATAAATACCGGGCGACCGAACCAGAGTCAGATAGACCAAGACAGACTTGCCAACCGAATGACCCAGAACAGGACCCAGCGCCGAGCGATTGACTGCCAAGGCGATCGTCTCCCGGCACCTAGCGATCGTCCCAAGTGCCCGATCATGGACGACCGCCTCATGCCACGTAAAGCCAACATCCGCCAAGTCTGTGAAGGCCGAAACTCGGGATAGAGACCCACGTGCAGATCCGGAAAAAGCGCCGCAGGATAAGGCCCTTTGACCCCAGCCTGTCACCAGCTTCTCACTTACCGACAGGTCCGCCGAAAGGTCCAATGTGGGACCTCCCGGGACAGTGACAAGAGACGCGTGTGGTCCTCTCATTGGTTCGCACAGCTGGATGCCAGCAGCAGTCGTGGACTTTAAGGCAATCAACCCATGTGCTAAAAGATGATCCCCCTTATTATAATACAGGAAAGGCGATCGCCCGTCAGGATTAAGACATCCAGCTCCTCCTATAAATAGAAGGCTTCCTGCACTTGGAATCAGGTCTGCTTTTTTGGCTGCTTTTCTCTCGGCTTCTCTCTCTCGAAACCTCTTAACCCAAAGATGGTCGGCAGAAACGAGAGCAAGAACTCACAGAGCTTCAACTCTGGTTCTTCCGGCAATCATCCGCACTCAAGAGCTCGATAACTATGGTCTTTTACACTCATTGTAATTGTACTCTTACATTAATATTTGTACTCCAATGTATTCGTATTAATAACATCTCGCGAGAGCATTCAAGCCCGGACCTAACAAACCCGGCAAATCTTATGTTATTTACTTTCCCACGGACGTGCTCTCGTATTTTGTTTGTTACTCATCCATTCCAGCAATATCATCTCCAGATAATATTTTGGGTAACAACACCGGCGAACATTCAAGTGATGAAAACTGGGCACGAAAAGCAAGAAGGAAATATGATGCAATATGTGGTATGCTTGTATTTCGTTCTATGTTATGGTGTATGAAATGAAATGCATAAGACCCCCTTTTATAGGGTCCAATTGCACTCCATCAGGTGGGGAGTTACTGCATTTTAAAGTGCCATTAATTCTCTTTAATCCTTCACCTGAAGAGTTACCTCCATAAATAGTCTCATTTAATTCGGAAGTTACAATATGGAGTGTGAAGAGTCATATTCCAGAAGATGGTTTATTTCATCCCGGATCAAATACCAACTGGGTTTTCAGCTTCCAAAATTCAGCTAAGTTCTCATCCTGAAAAAAGAATCAACTGGGTTTTCAACCTCCAAAAAATCAGCTGGGTTTTCACCCAACAAAAATTAGCTCAGTTTTTAGCCTAAAAAAATCAACTGAGTTTTCAACCTCCAAAAAAGCAGTTGGGTTTTTCAACCACCAAACATCAGTTGATTTTCCAAACTTGACTGATTGCGGTTGTGTTTCCAAACCCACCAAGAACCAAGAACCAAGCCCAAGCCCACGCCCGTGCCTGAGCCCGGCTGGAGGGCGGGCAGTGGCGGCGCGCGCGTGGTCTTTGCATCGTTGGCCCACTAGTGTACACTACTAGCTTGATGAACTATCCATGCACCTTCTTACTAATAAACTAGTCAAGAAGTCTTTAATTTTCCAATGTGGGAAAATTATTTATTTCGCACTCATCGGAAATTGATTTGAAGAAGTTAAGATCCTACATTTATTTTCTCGAAATGTAATTTTTATCATCATTAAATTGATTTTTTTTTTGGTAAAATTTAATATATTATTACCAAGTGGTTTCAAATGAGTACACAAACATAAAAGCAACAAAACACTCAACAACATCTAAACAAACACCCATATCTAGTTAGCCAACATGCTGGCTATCTTAAGATCCTTACTACAACTAATTGCTACTTGTATTTTGCATCTTCTAGTAACAGTTTCTGGATCAAGGGCTTTATCTTGAAAATGTCTCATGTTTCTTTCAATCCACACATTATAAATCTCCACACTAACAAGAGCTCTATATAACTTTTGCCTCCCTTTCTTTGCTCTACATTGAGTAATCAGGAATCGCTTTTCTTCTCTCTAACCTTGACAACTTCTATCAAAGCCTCCCCAATTATCCAGGTCCTTCCACACTTGATATGAAAATCCGCAGGCAAAAAATAAATGATCAAGAGTTTCAGGGCTCCGGTTACACAAGCAAGAAATAGGTTCACATACAATTCCAATCTTCACCAAGTTTTCCACAGTAGTTAGTCTTTCTCTCAATGCTAACCAAGTGATAAACTTACATTTAGTAGGGGCAACATTGTTAGAGATCATCTTATGCCACGACACTTTCACAACAACCCCTCTCATTTGGTGGTATATCTTCCTGATAGAAAACTGGTCTCTCTGCATATTGCTCAAACCACCATCCACACCAAGCATGTAATTCCTTGCTGAGATGATATTCCTTACAACCCAAGATGCATTGTCAGGTACCTTCATGGTTGCAAGGTCTTGTTCCTTGATGTAATAGGCATGCAACCACTTAACCCACATCTTATCTTTCTTCTTTGCAACATTCCATAACAATTTACATATAGCAGCTCTATTCTAGATTTCCACACAAATAATGTTCCATCCTCCAGCTCTTTGAGGTTGACATATTTGTTCCCATGCCACAAGCGCCTGTTCAGAGGTGTTTGCTGACCCTGTCCAGAGAAAAGTTCTACAAGCACATTGAATCATCTTTAGCACCTTTTTGGGGATAAAAAGATTTGACACCAGTAAATTTGGATCCCAAGCATGACTGACTTGATGAGTTGAAGTCTGCCAGCATAGGAGAGCAATTTAGCAGTCCAGCGTTCAACTCTTGCTAAAATCTTCTTGATGAGTGGCTGGCACTGAATCACAGACAGTTTCTTAGTAGAGAGAGGTACTCCCAAGTACTTGAAAGAAAGTTCACCTTTACTCCTGCCTGAGTCAGTCAAGATCTGAAGCTGTACTACTTCAGTTACACCACCAAAATACACACATCTTTTAGTTTGGTTGGATTTCAATCCAGATACAGATGAGAATTTTTCAAAAGCCATCATAAGTTTCCTGACAGATTGGAGGTCACCTCTAGTAAACAGTAGCAAGTCATCAGCAAAACAGACATGAAGCAGTCCAAACTTCTTGCATCTTGCGTGGAACTTGAATTCTCTATCATTTTTTAATTCCATCAAACATCTATTCAAGTATTCCATGCATAGAACAAACAAATAAGGTGATATAGGATCACCTTGCCTTAGTCCTCTCTTAGCGGCAAAGGGGGCAGTTAACTCTCCATTGACATTAAAAGTATAAGTAACTGACTTTATACAGGCCATTATCCAGTTGATAAAAGTGAATGGAAATCCTAGTTCTAACATAAGGCACTCCAAGAAGGGCCATTCAACTGAATCATAGGCCTTTTGGATATCTATCTTGATCATACACCTTGGGGATATGCTTTTCCTACTGTAGCCTTTCACCAGTTCATGGCTTAATAGGATGTTATCAAAAATAGCTCTGCCTTTGACAAAGGCTGATTGGTGTTCATTGATCAAGCCATCCAATACTCCTTGCATTCTGTTGGTTAAAACTTTAGAAATGATTTTGTATACAACATTGCAGCAAGCTATAAGCCTGTAATCTCTAATATTCTGGGCATGGTCTGTCTTGGGAATTAAAGTGTTAAGGGTATTGTTGACCTTTGTATGGATAAATCCAGCATTATGAAATTCCTTAACAACAACAATGACATCAGTTCCTAAGACATCCCAGCAGTGCTTGAAGAAGAAAACATTAAATCCATCTAGGCCTCGAGCCTTACTAGAATCCATACTGAACAATGCTTCTTTGATTTCCTGATCAGAGAAAGGATTACACAACTTCACTTGCTGTTCATGGTTAAGTTGTGGCCCTCTTCTCATAATATCCTTATCAATCATTAGAATGGAGGCAGCTGCATTCCCCATAATATTTACATAAAAGGATCTCACTTCTTCTTTAATCTGGGCTTGAGTAGTGCATGTAGTTCCATCACTTCTAGTCAAGATTTTAATAGCTCTAGCACTCTGTCTAGTCTTAGCATAGGCATGAAAGTACTTGGTGTTTGAATCTCCCAATCTTATCCAATCCACTCTTGCTTTCTGCTACCAAATCTTTTCTTCAATAACACTCCACTTCTCAATCTCAGCCATTTGGATTTTCTCATTTTCAATGAGAGTTGCATTCATTTCATCCAGATTCAATGCCCTTTGGGTGTCACCCAACTGAGCTCTAGCCATTTCCAGCTTCTCTGCAATGTTCTTGAAACTATGGTTATTCAATTGTTTGAGTGGCACTTTCAGCTGATTGAGTTTCCTCCAGATTTGAATTAACTTGTTCCCATGGCCTGCTTCATTCCAAATATCTTTCACAATACTCATAAACCCTTGATGCTCCACCAGAACATTTAGAAATTTAAATGGCAAATTCCTTCTAATGAGTTCATTTTCAAAGTTCAAAAGATGGGGGCAGTGATCTGACACATTCTTCTCAAGTAGTTCACTCATCACATAAGGAAATTCTTGGCACCATTGTGAGTTAGCCAAGCATCTGTCAATAAGAGAATAGATTCTATTTCCTCCTGTTTGATTATTGCACCATGAATATCTACCTCCAATCCATCTGAGACATTTCAGTCCATTATTGCTAATACAATCTCTAAAATCCCTTACTTCTGCACATTAAATTGATTTTAATTGAGTCAAAATTCATTTTTCTAAAACTAATTTCCGACAAGGGAGAAAGTCAAAATTTTTAACAAAAACGGAAATGTCATAAAAGATAGCCGAAAAATAAGCTTCAACGTTAGGGACAAATGATAACGGGGATAAGGGTAGAAAAGAAAGAAGTAAATGAGCACATGAAAGAATACGCATCCTCAAAGTATAGATCTTGCGAAGTACGTTAGATCGGGCATGAGAAAAAATCAATTTTGGTCCTCTAATGTTACCTCAAATCAAAATTGGTCCTGTAATTATACTTCAATCGGTTTTGGTCCTGTAATTTCACTTTGTCTCCACTTTTGGTCCTGTCGCCGGATGGTGATACACACGCGCCTAACTCCGTCGCCAGAAATTTTTCCGGTCACTCACACATTTTCATTTTTAGTCCTGTAATGTAGCTTGCAATCAATTTTGGTCCTGTAATTGAGCTCTCAATCGATTTTGGTCCTGTAATTTAACTCTCGGTCGGTTTTGGTCCTCTAATTTAACTTTCAATCGATTTTGGTCCTATAATTGAGTTCTAAATCGATTTTGTCATATAATTTAACTTTCAACCTATTTTTGTCATAGAGAAAAATATCAAATTGGTCCCGTATGTGGGACTAATTGGCCAAAAAACCCCATCTGTTTTCGGCGGACCAAAAAACCCAACATGTCTCCCCTGATTTCGCCAATTTAGTCCTCATCGCCGGCCGGAGTATTTTCCGGCCATCGGAGCTGACGTGGCTGACACGTGGCAAAAATAGCGGGTCCATGTCAGGCCATGTGGCTGACACGTGGCAAAAAATTAATATTTTTTTATATTAATATTCCAAAATTAAATTAATTATCTAAAGTTCCAATTTTTTTAATAAAATATTATCAAATTGAGAAAAATATTATTATCATTTTCTATAAAATAAATAAAAAAAATTATTTTGAAAAAATTATCAAATTTTTAATTCAGATTTATTATTTATTTTATAGAAAAAAATTCCAGTTTTCTTTACATAAAAAACTGTTTATAAATACATGCTTGTTTGAGGAGAAAAGTAAAGACAGCAATCAATTGTATTGATAACAATGAATAGAGGGGCCTTTATATAGGCATTACAAAGAGAGTCTTTCCATACATAGGATTCCTAGTTAAGGTAAGACATCTAACAGGATCCAACTACTTATGGAAGAGTCTAGAACCTACCATAACTCTTATCCACCTACAACTAGTATTAGGTAAGACACCAATACGAGAAGGATTTCCTAACACTCCCGTGTCGAACGCTAATACTAACATGGTGCACAATGTGTTGCCTCGGTAAAAAACCTTTCCAAGTCAAATAAAACCCCGTGGGAAAAACAAAGACTTTGGTGAGGAAAAAGCGCAACGCACCAACTACAAATGTCGAATCATGTGAAGTATACTCCCCGAGGTATACATGATAACTCATTCCATCGAGCCATCTTTAGTTGAGCTCGGATAATCGATACATTCCGATGCTTCTCACATGTTTCTCAAATGTAGATTTCGGCAGAGACTTAGTGAACAAGTCTGCGATATTCTCATCGGAACTCACTTGTTTCACTTCGATATTCAGCAATTTCTCCTGCTGCTGATTATAGAAGAACTTCGGCGCAATATGCTTGGTATTGTCACCCTTTATGAAACCTAACTTCATCTGCTCAATGCATGCCGCATTGTCCTCAAAGATGCAAGTAGGAGTTGCTGTAGTGGGATCTAATCCACACGTTCCTCGTATATGGTCTATGACTGACCGGAGCCAAATGCACTCCCTTACGGATTCGTGCAATGCAATTATCTCTGCATGGTTCGAGGAAGTAGCAACTAGGGTCTGCTTGGTAGATCGTCAAGATATCGCCGTATTCCCAATGGTGAACACATAACCAGTTTGGGAACGTCCTTTATGCGGGTCAGAGAGATAACCGGCATCAGCAAATCCAACTAACGTGTCGTTAGGATTCTCTGCATAAGGGGTAAGCTTGCTTGCATTAGCACTTCTGGTAGCCAAGCTACCATGCTTAGCTGCAATATCAGAGGAAGATCGACGGTCGGTATGCATCGTCTTCACCTCAACAATTCCTTTCGGAATATCACTCTCTTTTGCGTAGGGAAAGAACAATCCAAGGTCACTGGAGCCTTTCAAGTATCGAAAGATGTGTTTTACTCCATTCCAATGCCTTATCGTGGGAGCGGAGCTAAATCTCGCTAACAGATTCACAGAGAATGCGATGTCTGGACGAGTACATTGGGCCAGATACAACAACGCACCGATTGCGCTAAGGTACGGTGTTTCTGCTCCAAGGACCTCTTCATCCTCCTCTTTAGGACGAAACGGATCCTTGTTCATTTCCAGACTTCGACCAATCATGGGGGTAGCATGAGGATGTGCCTTGTCAATGCTAAATCGACTGAGCATTTTGTGGACATAGGCAGATCGATGAATGAGTATACCATCATCTCGATGTTCTAGCTCTAAGCCCAAGCAGAATCGAGTCCTCCCGGATCTTTCATCTCGAATTCGGATTTAAGGTAGCGGGCCGTTTCATTGACCTCATCTATGGTACCGATGACATTCATGTCATCTACATAGACGGCTACAATCACGAATCCTGCATCTGTTCTTTTCACGAATATGCATGGACAGATGTCACTGTTCTTGTATCCCTTCCCAACCAAGTATTCACTTAGGCGGTTGTACCACATCCTTCCGGATTGTTTCAAGCCACACAGTGAACGACGCAATTTCACAACAGACGCGCTCTGTGGTTTAGAGCTACTTGATTTGGGCCATGAAATCCCTTCGGGGACTTTCATATAGATATCCGTATCTAGATCCCCATAAAGATACGCCTGTAACCACATCCATAAGCCGCATGTTCGCTTTTTGGACACTACCAAACCGACTAAGTAGCGGAAAGTGATGATGTCCATAACGGAGAATACGTCTCCTCGTAGTCAATGCCAGTATTGCGAGAAGTCTTGGGCAACTAGTCTCGCTTTGTAACGCATGACCTCATCCTTATCATTGCGTTTACGAACAAAGACCCATTTATGTCCAATGGTTTAACGCCCACGGGTATTGGCTCGATACGCCAAATACCTCACGTTTAGCCATTGAGTCTAGTTCACTGCATTGCATCTTTCCATTTCGGCTAATCGGCTCGTTGTTGACACTCGGCAACCGAGCGCGGCTCGGCGTCGTCGTCTTCAATAATTTCTTGAGCGACGGAGTAGGCAAAAGCATCGTCGACTAGCGTGGACGACTGTCCCAATAAGATGCGTATTCACTCGTACATTGCATCGAGATTTCTTTATTTTCGACATCAACAAAGTTTCCGACGCGTCCGTCGATTCTTCCATTGTTGATTCGAGGACATATCCGTAGTCGAGATAATCTCGTGTGACGGAGTCACCGTGTCGATGATGAGAGGATTTTGTGCCTCCGTTCCTCTTCTCTTTCGAGGTTCGGTATCCTTTCTACCCACCGGCCTCCTCTTTCGAGCAGGGATAAGAGCGGCAAGCGGCCGTCCCACCACTAAGGTTGACGCCGGTGGCATCATTCCTTTGGGCGGCTGAACCTTGCCCTATAATCGGGACTTCCAACCTTGCGGGAACATTCGCAGCGGGAATGGTAGATCTTGTCACTTTCGCAGACGCAGCCGCCGGGCATCGAATCCGCAACTTTCAAGATCGAGAATACGTGCACTTCTAGCTCGGATTGAGCTGTAAGGGATCTTGATGAGGCAAGGAGGGAGCACACTGCACAATTTCTGGCGTTCAATCGGAATCGCTCGATTCCTCTCTCCCCTAACGACGGAAGTTTGTCTCATCAAAGTGACAATCGCAAATCTTGCGGTGAACATATCTCTGTCAAAGGTTCCAAATAGCGGATAATTTTAGGCGATTCATAGCCAACATATATACCTAATCGTCTTTGCGGACCCATTTTAGTACGCTGTGAGGCGTAATTGGCACATATACCGCACAACCAAAAATGCGTAAGTGTGAAATATCGTGCTCATATCCGCTACCAACCGGTACGCACTAAACGGTTGATCGCGGTGGGTCGAAAGCGAATAAGTATAGCCGCATGCAAAATTGCATAACCCCATGCGTAAATCGGCAAGTTGGTGCGCAATACCAATGCTCGGGCGATAAGTCAGAACCGCTTAATCATAGCCTCGGCAAGGCCATTCTCGCGAATGAACGTGGGGACGGGATGAACAACATCAAACCCACTCGACAAGAAATAGTCGTCAAAAGACTATGACGTCAACACTCCAGCATTGTCCAATCTTAATGACGAGATTGGGAAGTCGGGGTGGTTAGCCCGTAACTTGATGATTTGTGCTAGGAGTTTAGCAAATGCAGCGTTTCTTGTGGATAGCAGAGCGACGTGTGACCATCGCATCGATGCATCAACCAGAACCATAAAATATCTGAATGGTCCGCACTCTGGTTGAATAGGTCCACATATGTCCCCTTGAATTCTTTGTAAGAAGCGAATATTTTGTGTTGAGTCTTTAGCAAAGGACGGAGAGGGTATCAACTTTGCTAGTGAACAGGCTTTACAAAACGATTTATGGGCATTAGAAATTGCCACGGAAGCCTCGGGATTTACGAGAGATGCACCGTCAACCTTATTAGGGCGTGCGATCTTTAGTCCCGGTGATACGGTATCAAGCTCACTCACATCAATGCCGATATCGAGTGGTGCTTCCAATCATTTTCTGGACTTGAAAAACGGATGACCATGTGAGTTTTTCAAAATGCGAATCATCATGTCGCGTCCAGGGTGACCGAGTCGGTCATGCCATAGTTGGTATGCTTCGGAATCACACAGTTCGTGACTCACAGCATAGGATTCAATAACCCTTATTGTAGTCTGGTATAAACCACTACTTAGACTCATAAGTTTCTCGAGAACGCGGCGTCTTCCGCATTCTCGAGTAACACACAAAAATTCTGTCCCATTCTCACAATGTGTATCAAGGTGATAACCGTTGGCACGGATGTCCCTAAAACTTAGCAAGGTTCGGTTTGCTCTTGGGGCATAGAGAGCATTTGTGACATTAATATGCGTACCGTTAAGTAGCAAGAAATGAGCAGGTCCCCTCCCTTGAATTACTTGGGAGGAACCAATCATTGTTGTCACTGAGGATATGTATGGCACAATATCCTTGAATAATTGCCTATTCCGAAGAATAGTGTGTGTTGTTCCACTATCAGCAAGGCACTCAATTTCGCCACGAGACATCTACAATAAGACATGAAACTCAATTAGTCTTATGTTTAGAGACATAGCGAAAACTCATTTACATCGAGTTTGTGGAAATTCGACCAAGTTGGTTAGGATCAAAGTTAGCACAATCGCTGGAAATAATTTCCGCGCAGCTTGACCTTTGTTCACTAAAACAGCAATAACTTCTTCGTTAAGAAGGCTATGGACGAACGGTCAGTTGTTCTAGAAACTAGACTTCCGTATCTTTCTATCCATAGGTCGTGCACTTTCTGGATCATTAAACTCAGATCTCAGTGCTCGTTTTAATTTGCTATTTTGGTATTTCCCTATTGTTGAGTGAAAGAGCAAGGTTTAAGCCTTTTTCAAAGGCATTATTTTTGATACAATACTATGGAAATATGGCCATAGGAGCGTTTAGATACTTTAAAACGCATCTTGGTTTACGATTTATATCTCTACTAATGATCCTTTCGGTAACTCCAACTTGGTAGACTTGCAGAGAAAGTAGGAATGTCGGTACAGCTAAGGCTGTTTAAAAACCACTGATTCCGTTTGAACTCTCAAAGCATAAACAAATACCAAGGAGGATGCGCCTAGTCTTGATCAAAAGTTTTGATGAAATCTTACCAATGTATCAAGTTTTTTAACCAAGCGATTCGTTGCTAGCAATTATTTTGTGATAAACCAAACATGCTTTCGAAGGGAAAAATAAAATTCATCTTTGCACAATCACAGCAATTAAAAGAATTTTATTCATCATAGCCAACTTTATTACATTCATGAAAATCCAAAGTAGTTCTCGGAAACTAGAAACAAGACAAAACATAACCAAAGCGTAAAACTAGTCAAAGTCGGCAACATCCATATGTTGGTCTTTGTCCGCAATGGTGAGAGGAGGGATCTCAGTCTGGATCTCAATATGGTTCACCTCCGTATTCTCATTATCTACTTCCATGTAATTCGACTCTTGAGCCAAATATTGTTTATAGTGCTTGTAGTAAGCTTGGATGTTCTTTGGCGCTTTGCAATTGCGGTAAGTATGCTTCTTCGATCCGCAAGTATAGCACCCGGCCTTCCTTCGAGTGGTTCCATTCCGCGGCAGGAGGCGGCCCACGTGGTTGGGTTCCACTAGGTCCGTGGCCGAGCCACCTTGCCTCTTCCACACGTTGGAACGACGACCACGTCTTTTCCCTTGCTTGCTCGAGTCATGCATCCGTGGTGCTTGCAAACCGAGTAGCGTTGCCTTTTCTATTTTGTCGTGGTGCTTTCTGGGTAGCCCGATTTACTTCCTAATCGGCTTCGTATCACTGGCGCGCATTGCTATTGAGAATAATCTCATGGTGCCTTTCTTTTTCGCGAGGTGGGAGATAAGGTCACTAAAGTTCTTAATTCTCCCTTCCTCATAGGCAACGCGGAATGATGAGCAATTACACTTGCTCCCACGGAAACGTGTTAAGAGTCTTCTCGATCAAATCTTGATCGACTTCTTGACACCACAAAACCAAGATCAGCCAAGATCGAGGATAGCTTGATTATAGGCTTCCACATTCGCATAATCCAAAAATCGGATTTGCTCCCACTGAAGTTGCAATTCGGGGAAGCGCTGATCATGCACATTATTAAATCGTTGTTCGAGTGTGTCCCATAGTTCTTTAGGGGTTTGTAAGTTCATATAACACTTTTTCAACAACGGATGTATATGTCTACGCAAGTACATCAGTGCATTAGCCTTGGTTTCCTCGCTTGGTTCTTGAGCGGTAGGCTCGTTAGAGGGAAAGATGGTGGTAGTAATCTCTTACCGACGAACGCCAAGCGAACGTCTGAGACCCACCTATGGTACTCCTTACCAGCATGGTCAAGGATGTCGAACTCCGGATGAACATTGGAGCTTTGTGCCATCTACAAGATATAAACAAGAGGAAGTTAGTCTTGTTGGATTTTCAGTGACAATGTAAACGGTCACAATCGATGCTTTTAAAAGCGTGTAACATAACCGTTACTCGATTTACTTCCCTTAATTGTTGTTTAGTAAAGTCGACAAAAACGGCGATATCGATCGCACCCAGATACGTGGTGTATGCAACAACCACAAGTATCGACTTTTCAACAATTCCGTGACTCCAGACCGTCACACGCTTTTCTTCGACACGCAGAGATACCGACTTCTCTCGCGGTCTCATCCACCGCAAAGTAGCGTGGGAGATAAAGAACCCAAAACCCGTGTCCCCAAAAGAAAAATTCCCAAAAAGGAGAGAATTGAAAAGGGACAAGTCGATAGTTACCTCGATTATAAAATTAGGTACGTCTTTGAATCCGTGTTGTGCTTCGATCTACCGGTTGGTACTCGCGACGACGTGAAACCGGAGGCGCAATTTTGACGGCTCAAGATAAGTTGATGTTCGGGTTTTGGTCCGAGAGTCCAACTGGCCTGACTAGCCGGACTGAGCTGGTCGGCGGCGGTCCGCGGCGCGGCGGCGGGCGGTGGGCAAGCGGTCCGACGGCGGAGGCGGTGGCCGGGCGCCACAAAGCGGCCGTGGCTGGGCGGCGGCTGTGGCGGTGGTCCGGCGGCCTGGGTGGCGGAGGTCCGCGGCCTGGGGCGCGGATGTCCGGCGGCGGAGGTGGTCCGGTGGCGGTGGTCCGGCAGTGAGGCGCTGACGCCCGGCGGCGAGCAACTGGGACGGCGGCGTTCGGCGGGCCGAGGTCCGGCGGTGGAGGTCCGGGCGGTGAGCAGGCGGCGTGAGTACTGGGCTGGCAAGGCGGCGGTGGTCGGCGGGTCAGGCGCCAAGGCCAGAAGTGGCAGCGGCGGTGGCTAACGGTGGAGGCCGACGGCGATGAGGCAGCTGGGCATGGCGAGGGCGGCGACGATAGCCGGGCTAGTGGCGGTGCTCGGCCGATTTTTTTTCTCTCGTTCGAGCTACGTGCTGATAACGTGTTTGAGGAGAAAAGTAAAGACAGCAATCAATTGTATTGATAACAATGAATAGAGGGGCCTTTATATAGGCATTACAAAGAGAGTCTTTCCATACATAGGATTCCTAGTTAAGGTAAGACATCTAACAGGATCCAACTACTTATGGAAGAGTCGAGAACCTACCATAACTCTTATCCCCCTACAACTAGTATTAGGTAAGACACCAATACGGGAAGGATTTCCCGGAACAATGCTTTTAATTTTTTATTTTCGAATTTTTAAATAAAAAATTCTAATATTTTTATATTAATACTTTAGATAATTAATTTTAATTCTGAAATATTAATATAAAAATATTAGAATTTTTATTTATTTATTTTTTACTTTTTTAATTATCAAAACAATTTTTTTTTAATTTTTTTTACCACGTGTCAGCCACATGGCCTGGCATGGACCCGCTATTTTTGCCACGTGTCACCACGCCACCACGATGGCCTAAAATACTGCCACGGCGAGGACTAAATTGGCGAAATCAGGGGAGAGATGTTGGGTTTTTTGGTCCGCCGGAAATAAATTGGGTTTTTTGGCCAATTGGTCCCACATACGGGACCAATTTGATAATTTTCTCTATGACAAAAATAGATTGAAAGTTAAATTATATAACAAAATCGATTTAGAACTCAATTATAGGACCAAAATCGATTGAAAGGTAAATTACATGACCAAAATCGACCGAGAGTTAAATTACAGGACCAAAATCGATTGAGGGCTCAATTACAGGACCAAAATTGATTGCAAGCTACATTACAGGACTAAAAATGAAAACGTGTGAGTGATCGGAAAAATTTCTGGCGACGGAGTTAGGCGCGTGTGTGTGTATCACCATCCGGTGACAGGGCCAAAAATGGAGACAAAGTGAAATTAGAGGACCAAAACCAATTGAAGTATAATTACAGAACCAATTTTGATTTGGAGTAATATTAGAGGACCAAAATCGATTTTTTCTCGAGGTTTGAGCAGCGCATTAATCACGACCTGAGAATCAGAATCAATCTGAACCACCCCCATATCATGTCAAACAACATGTAGAAGCCACTGCCCCAGCCACGTCAACCTCACACCATATATCTCTCATTATATCACCACACAACACTCCCATCCTCCGCCGACAAAACTCTAGTAACTGACGCCCCAAAATCACGTATACCGAAAGCGTCCATATCGAGTTTCAGCACATCCAGGCAGTTTCAAGGTGATCCGATCAAACATGAGTTGATGGCCGCCTTGGCCACGTGGAAGTCTGCACTGTGAGCCCCGATCTATTCCACCACATTATCTGGCCCTACTTAACTTCTTGATATCCTTTTGAATAGCACGCTTCATCTTATCTAGATCACTCCTTGCCATCTCGTCTTGCTGGAAAACTCATGCCTTAACTCGATGAATAACTCAATTCATTGGTCCCGCAGACGGTTCCACTTGAAGAGCATGAACTGAGCGGCCACCAAGGATTGGATAAATTCCTTGTCTGACTTAACCGCATGTCATCAGCAAAAGCACCACGAGGAATTTCCAATACAACACTCAGACACTGATAAAGTAAAGAGAAATAAGTGAAAGATTGATTATATTAGATAGATATAAGAATAATAACGAGACTCTATGCACAAGCACCAAGTACCGAATTCATCAATTACTTTTTAGACAATTAACTAAAAGACCTAATTATATTATTTATATTTGTTGTTGCCCAAAATATTATCCGGAGATAGATATTGCTGGAATGGATGGGCAGCAAACAAAGTGCGAGAGCACGTCCGTAGGGGTGTAAATAACACAAGATTTGCCGGGTTTGTTAGGCCCGGGCTTGAATGCTCTCGCGAGATATTATTAATACGAATACGTTTGAGTACAAATATTAATGTAAGAATGCAATTACAATGAGTGTAAAAGATTCTAGTTATCTAGCTCTTGAGCGAAGCTCTATGTGTTCTTATTCTCGTTTCTGCCGACCGTCTTATGGGTTAAGAGGTATCGAGAGTGAGAGAGAAAGATGTCCGCAGTGTATAGCGTTGCCAAGAGAGTGAAGCCAATTTATGAGCTGAACTTCTGAACCCCTTTTCCGCTGCTGGAGGCTTCCTATTTATAGGACTGGCCGTAGCTGGGCAATCGCCTTTCTTGTATTATAATAAGAGGGTGATCGTCTTGCAGCACGTGGGTTGGTTGCCTTAAAGTCCGCGGCTGCTGCTGGCAGCCAGCTGTGCGGACCAATGAGAGGACCGCACGCGTCCTGAGTCGCTGTCCCGGGAGGTCCCACTTTGCATCTTTTGGCGGGTCTGTCGGTAGGTGAGCAGATGGTGACAGGTTGTGGTCAATGATCCATGTTCTGCGGCGCCTTTTCCGGATCTGCATGTGGGTCTCTGTCCTGAGCATCGGCCTTCGCCGACTAGACGGGTGCTGGCTTCGCGTGGCATGAAGTGGTCGTCCATGATCGGGCACTTGGGACGATCGCTAGTTGCCGGGAGACGATCACCTTGGCAGTCGATCGCTCGGCGCTAGATCATGTCCTGGGTCCTTCGATCGGCAGATCTGCCTTGGCTATTCGACTCTGGATCGGTCGCCCGGTCTCTGTGCCGATCGCCTGTTGAGATGGATAAATCTCGACACAACAATATTCACACAGGAGCCCAAATTATTATTAATAATAATATAATAATAATTATTATTATTATAAGAATAATGGCTCGAGGTTGTGCGGAGCTTGTCCTGTGGCTTGTGCGCCGCCCTCATTAGAGATGTTAAACGGGCTAGCCCTAACGGTTCCGGGCTAGCCCTAGCGGGCTTCGGGCTAAACGGTCCGGGCTAAAAAAGCCGAGATTTAAACGGGCTAGGAAATATTAGCCCTAACCCTAAATCTAACGGGTTTCGGGCTAAACGGGCTAAACGGGCTAAATATTTAAAAAACCTATTTTTTATTTTTTATAAGTAAAAAAAAAAAAACAATAACAATATATTTTATATATATAGTAACAACTATACTATAATAAATATAACAAAAAATACACTTTTATGTATATATATATATACACTATATTAACAAATACAGTAATAATATATGTTATATATAATATTAATATATATTATATATATAATATTAATATAGTGTATATATATAATATTAAATATAGTGTGTATATATATATATATATATATATCGAGCTAGCCTGAAGGGCTTCGGCTAGCCTTAACGGCTTCGGCTAACGGTCCGGGCCAAAACATTTCAATTTAAACGGGCTAGGAAATATTGGCCCTAACTCGGTTTTTTGGCGGGTTAAACGGGCCGGCCCTACGGGCCCGAGCCCGTTTAACATCTCTAGCCCTCATGCGCTTGACGTCTTTTATAGACATAAATTGTGGGAACTGTACAATCAATTCATTCTCATCCAACCATAAATTGTGGGAACTGTACAATCAATTTACTCGTTGATATTTTGCGTATCACAAAGAGCTCGAAAAATAATATATTATTTAGTGTTTCCCACAACATTCATTTTTTAATGTAATTTGATAAATGACTTCTTATTACAAGAAGATAGAAAATGTTTATATAAAATACAATATTTTTATATCATATTATTGTTAAAATATTAAAGACCTCATTTTTGAAATCGCTTAGGGCCTCATTAATGGTTAGGCAGCCGAATCCCTTCACCCTCTTAATAGACTTAGGAATCGGCCAGCGCTAAATGGCCACCATTATGGTTTTATCTATCACTAGTTCTTTCACCCGTGCGTTGCACGGAAAGTTATATTTATCAAATGATAAAATATTATTCGACATCATATCTCCTTTTTTTGTGAAAATTACAACATGTTAACTACGAAAAAAAATTAAATAATGACTATCAATTTACCATCATCCATATTGTTTCCACAAGTGAAGATCAATATCTTGCAATTATCCCACAAGTATGATGAGTTGAGAGATGCATGGACTATTTGTTGTCTGATTCCACCTAGTATAACGGGAAAAATTTGTCTGAAGTCTCCTCCAAACACAATAGTCATGCCACATAAAGGCTTGTTGACACCATGTGGGTTAGTGTAATGCTTCAAACCGAATTTATTCATCATGGGAGCTTCATCAATCAAGTCCTTTCAATGAGCTCTGCATGATGACTTCCTGTTTGATATTACAAGAGGAATCCTTTTCGGGCTTCAACCCGATAACAAATCTCGAATGTGCCGTCCTCCCTCCCGGAAGAAGAGTTGCCGCAATGGCGCTAGTTGCAACAGTGATGACTATTTCGCTTGTGACCGTATAGCTGCTGATGACGTCCTCCACAAAAATATGTGCTCGTACCTCCGTGACCATCCAAAATGAAAACACCTCCATGATTTCCATCAATAGCACTCAGTATCGTAATGCACACGTCACATTGCTCATATGTCGATTTGGTTCCAGCTTGTCATGTCCTCATCTAATGCATGTGTATCGTAGTTTAATTCATCACGTATGAAACAAATTATCTGGAGCTGCAAAATAAGTATTATCAGGATATGGCATGGAAATTTAGGGGATCAAAAAAGTAATTAAAAAATAAAAAGAAATTAAAACTAAAAATACAACGAAATGAGAAGAAACTAAACAAAAATTAAAAAACAATTAAAAAAATTAGAACATAAATTTAAGAATGAAAATTAAAAAATAAACTAAAAAAGAAACTAAATGAGAATTAAGTCATCCATAATAATCACGACAATGTAGACATTAAAAGATGAAGATAAAAATACTTGTTGGTGTTGATAATAATATACATGTTATGCAAGTGCACATAATATCTTCAATAACTATATACGACACATAAATTAAATATTAGAGCAATCCATGAAGCGAACTTGAAAACAAAAATTGAAAATACAAAGCATAGAAAATAAAGAAAAATCCACAAAAAGGGACGGATACTAATAATGGTGCCGCTCGCTTAAGAAGCATCATCAAGATAACTAACTCATGATATCAGAAATTCCCTGTACAAAAGAAATCCCAAATTACAAACAAATATTTATTTTAAGCATACATTGTTAATACATTTAATAAAATGAGTGATTTTAAAAAAATATTACATACCATATCCTTGTTCTTTTTATGATGTCGGGGAAAAAGCTTATAAGCATAACCCAAACCGATTATGAGCAAATCAGTGATTCTTACCATCTCCCATACAACATATCATATTTACTTTGATTTCGTGTTCTTAGTATGTTTTTTATACATATCTACTTATGGAGGACTAATGTAAAACATAATATACATGCAGTGGACTTTTTGTAATTTTAAATTTAATTGGGTATTTTTAAAATTAGGTCAGAGCTCAAGGGTACTTCTGTAATTAACCCTTATCTTAGTTAATAGAGAAATTACAACCAATTAGCGTGAATTTAATAGAAAGAAATAAATAAATTATATGAGTTTTTAGAGGCGTTACACCGAGAGACATAGTCAGATACATGAAGAGTTGGCATATTATCATCTAAACAGGCAATCAAAATCTGATTTTTGGCTCTTCAGCAAACTTATACTGCACATCACCCTTCGATATGTTAAAGAAAAAACTTTTGAGTTTCAAGAATGATGAAGAAATGGATATATTATTTGTAAAAATAAGTGTTTTAACATCCGCTGCTATGATTTTATCATTATATGTCAATAACAATAAAGAGGATGGTTACCAATAATATTAATAATTAAGAAAAACGTTAATGAATATTGTCAACACTCAGAAGAAGCAAATAAAATATGCATTCCTACAAAGTATAATAAAATCTGCTCAACCATTTCGTAGACACCAAAATATATAAAGAAACGTAAAATGACAGTGCAAGTGATATGGATATACTTCCTTAATCATACATTAGAATGAAATAAACTACACATGGTGCATATGCTATCATGACCAGCTTATTGGAGTACATAATATCGGAACTACATTATCACTACCAATATCGGGGGTTTAGCCGACGACTTAAAGTCGTCGGCTAAAGGTAAATATCGTCGGCTAATCCTATCAGTCGTCGGCTAAAAAACCGTCGGCCGATATTCGTCGGCCAAGGTTTAGCCGACGACTTTTTTGGTAGTCGTCGGCTAAACTTTGAGGTTTAGCCGACGACTTTACAACTGTCGTCGGCTAAAGTTTTTTCAAAAAAAAAAAATAATATACTTTAGCCGACGACTTTGTTAAATGTCGTCGGCTAAAACATTTTTTTAAAAAAAAGTAATATACTTTAGCCGACGACATTTAACAAAGTCGCCGGCTAAAACATTTTTTTTTTTAAAAAATAATATACTTTGGCTGACGACTGTTGTAAAGGTCGTCGGCTAAAACCTAATATAAAAAAAATCAGATTTTGGGAACAATTTATAGTCAACACAATACACCAATTAATAAATTAGCGAAAAAATACATAACAATTCATACAATTCAACACAAATACATAACACATATACAATACACCAATTCAACAGCAATAAAAATACACCAATTCAACAGAATACACCAATTAATATCACAACATACCAACAATACATCCAATTCAACACAGTACACCAATTAATGACACAATATACCAACAATACATCAAACAAATACAATAAATTCATCAAACAAATGAAAACTAAATAAAACACAAAAATCTAAAAACTAAATAAAACCTAACCTAATAAACTAAAAAAATAATAAAAACTACATGAAAAACAACCTAATTACAGATAAAATTAATACACTAAAAATGCACAAAAAAAATGGGTTGCCTGTGTGGAGGTCGGGCGGCGGGCAGACGGTCGAGCAGCGGGCGGGCAGCGGGCGGACGGTCGTGTAATATCCGCAATTTTCGATTTTCGGTAAATTTCTTTTTTTGGCCGGAGTCCGTTTTGACGACTCGCTCATGACCGTTTCGTCATTTCGAGAATGATTAATTCTGCACTTTTTGTCATCCGAGTTCGTTTCGGTATCGTTTTGTTGAGCTCTGAGCTTTTTAGCGACTTTTCCGCACTTGAGCCCGATTCTTGCGAATCTCGTCCGAAACTGTTATTGTTCGTATATCTTGTATATTATGTACTTGCACTAGCAAAATTCCAGTTTGCTAACCCCCGAGTTTTCGGGGGGTGGGTGCCTGTTATGCGCTCAGGTTTCGGCAGCTCGGGAGCAGTCACGGGATTAGCTTGGAAGGAGATGGAAGACGACGATGCTAATCACACAAGAGTCAGAGTCTTTTGCATTTATTCCATCGGGGTCGGTATTTTCCATTTGGTTGAGTACTCACCCTTGCACGGGTGTATGTTTTCCTTTATTAAATGGAGTTGTCATCCCTTTTTGTGTGAAAGTTTATTCTTTGTCATGGAGATATTAAATTTATTAGTTTCTGAATTGTTTAATGACCTTGTCGGTCTGCGTTGTATTTAGATTGACCCGGTCGGTCGATCATTGTGTAGTCTAGTGGAGTTTAGCTGGTAGATCCTTGTGAGAAGGGCTACGGCGTGTAACATTTCGGACGTATTCAGGGTGTTACATTTATGGTATCGGAGCATAGGTTTGCGAAAACCTAGGCCGTTGGGTCAAGTCCATGTCCGGTGTAAGTCGCGCGCATCGAGTTGTGATTAGTATCGTGGTTCCGACATCATCTTCCGCAATCCGTGATGGTAAGCCTCCGATCGTAAGTCCCCTTATATACGTATTTGATTATATTGTGCTAATATGTTTAATGTGAACTAGGAATTGGAACTTGTCGGTGATATTATTGTTTTAAGATATAACATGCGTATGCGGTCCGAGTAAAAATGGTTATGTAATATGCTTCGGAAGTCGAGCATATTTATTTGTTCTTGCACTTTATTAGAATAAATTTATGAATGTTAAATTTATCCGCTGCGTGAATATTTTGAGATGGCTCTTGGTGTCTTGCAAACCGAGTTTTGATATTTTGATTTTGCACGTTTTGATTGTATTCTTATGATGGTATTTGATATTTTATAAATGACTTTTGTGAGTATTTGAGAATATTACCGACATCGGCCTTTTTGGCATTTTGAACATTTTTTTTAAATGATTTTTAGTCTGGTGGGTTCCGGTACGGGGCCCACGGCGCTGTAGTATCACAAATATTTTAAAGTGGTGCTTTGAAATTTTCTAACGTTGTGGAAAGCCATGATTTAATGTCGTCATGTCTGTAATATCCGCAATTTTCGATTTCCGGTAAATTTCTTTTTCGGCCGGAGTCCGTTTTGACGACTCGCTCATGACCGTTTCGTCATTTCGAGAATGATTAATTCTGCACTTTTTGTCATCCAAGTTCGTTTCGGTATCGTTTTGTTGAGTTCCGAGCTTCTTAGCGACTTTTCCGCACTTGAGTTCGATTCCTGCGAATCTCGTCCGAAACTGTTGTTTCGAGTTTCTCGTAATTTCATTTAATGTTATTATTCATGTTGCGAGCTTTGGTTTGGTGTTTCGATCGCGTATCGTGATTTTCGGACGTTTTGGGCCATTTTCGTAATTTCCCAAAGTTTTGGGTAATTACTTCCGTTGTCGAATTCCGAGCCTTCGGGTGGTCGGAATCGTGTGTTCTCTTAGTGCTCGGATTCGTCTTTGCGAGTACTTCGTAACCGTATCTTGATTCGTACTCAGTTCGAGTTTCGGGTCGTTCGGGCCGTCGGAATTGGTCGGCGAGTCATGGCGGGCATGCTCGGGCAGGCGATCTGGCGAGTAACGTGCGTTAGTGCTCGGCCGTTACGTGCGTAAGGGCGGTTACGTCACGTAAGGTCCTGGCCGTAACGCACGTAGCCGGCCGTGATTTTAGGGCGATGACTTCGATACGTACGTAACCCTTGGCCGGTTACGTACGTAACCCGGCCGGCAGTCGGCCTATTTAAGGCCTGCGGACGTTTTTTTCACCCATTCTCTCACTCTTTCTCTTCTCTTCCGCGGATGGAGGCGTGGGAATCTTGGAGAAATGTTGTTATACATTTAATCCATGAAGTTTTGAGGCTCATATCATCAATCATACCTCCTATAACATCCTCCGATCTACCGAATCAGGTCAGATTTCCTAGAAATCTAATTTTGGGGATTTTGGGTATTTTGGTTGTTTTCGTCCGATTAATCCGATTTAACTTGGTATTATGATAGATTGATGATTATTAAGATGTATTACATCTTTTCCCTTGTTATTCCATGGTTGGATCGTATCGATTCGTTGTTTTGGTCGAGTTCTTGATCGACGCCTTGAAGGTGTCCGGTAAAATGTCATAGAGGGGTTTTCGGGCGTTCTACGATTATTCTTCCTCGTATGATCGATGATTTATTGATTATATGTTGTTAGGGTCGAATTCTTGCGAAGAACTCGAGTCGGAACCCTTCCGTTCGTCGTTTTCTTCAAGCTTTTCGATCGTGGGCGTATTCTTTGTCTTCGCCGGAGAATTGTAGGTGTTCGAGGTGTCCCGACTGAGCCGTGTTCGTATGAGTGTCCAGTGTCGATTATCGAGGCAAGTATCTTGCCCATACATTACGTGTTTTGTAGATATAATGGTTGTTAATCGTCGATATGTGCTAAATAAATATTCATAACCATCTTTTTCAAAAGTATCGATATATTTACCATCACGGTTTCTTAAAGACGACTCGTGTGTTCCGAGAATTAATATGCTTAATTGAATACATGTATTAATGTTGAGTATAAGATCGTAATACTTTTGTGTGATGTCTTTGTGTGTGATTACGTCGTCGGTAAGTTTTGAAGTTTAATCCTTTGTTTAAGCTGTACGTGGAGACATGTGGTTATCGATGAATTATGTGAATTTATGTGTTATTGGTTGTGCCGTTCGGTGCTATTGGAATAGTGTGTTTTCTTGTTGATAGTATTAGTTCTGGGTTGTGAGCATGTGTTGGATGAATTGGCCATTCTAGTAAGGTACCTCGACTATATATACTGTGATTGACCTTCGAGGCTTGTGGTTTGCAACTGTGATTTTGGAACGTGTGTGTGTGTGTTGTTCCTTCCACCCGGAGTGTCCGATGGGATGTCTGGGGGTCGATACTAAGGGGTACGGCCACGGAAGTGGACTTGGGTGCGTGTGTGGATGAACTTCCACCCGGAGTGTCCGACGGGATGTCTGGGGGTCGATACTAAGGGGTACGGCCGCGGAAGTGGTTTCCCACCCGGAGTGTCCGACGGGATGTCTGGGGGTCGATACTAAGGGGTACGGCCGCGGGTTACCAGTTGTGGTTTTCATATTGAGGATGACGTTGATGTTTTCGTTAATTGTGATATTGTCCGGAGTATCACAATGCTTTGTGCTTGGGGTCGAGAGACATTATATATCGAGTCTTGGTGCTTGGCTAGAATGGCATAGGAATAATGTGTTATGTGTAATGTGTCCTTGTAAGTGAATTGAAGTAGATGATCGGGTCGTAGACCCTGTGTTTTGTGATCGGAATGGTTGGGTCGTGGACCCCGTGTTTTGTTAAATGGACTTGTATTTTGAAAAATGAACTTTGGGGCTGTGACCCTAAATGGCTTTCGAGGAATTAAGAACATTTTTCAATTTTTGATGTTTTCAAAACTCCTGAGATTTGGAAATGTTTTCAAAATGCTTACTTGCTTGCTTCGCTTTCAAGACTTGAACTATTTTTAACTAAATATATCTCGAAGTCTTTCGTTATATTCTCGAAATGTGTTGTGTATGGCTCGTATTTGCACTTTATACTTGCACTAGCGAAACAAAGGAGTTTGCTAACCCCGAGTAATCGGGGTGGATATCTGTATTGTGTCCGTGTACATGCAGTTTTCGAGCAAGACACAGGATCGGCACGGGGATGATGAAAGACGAATGATACTAATCACACGAAGGCCGCTTTGGGTTCATTAGTCTGAGTCCATTGTACTTGTCTTTTCATTGCCTTATTTTTCGTTGTTGCAAGTATTTTACCCTTGTGTGGGTATGAGTCTGGATGAGTTTATGTATTTTGATTTGTAAGTCAGTGACAAAAGACCAAATCGGTCTATTGGTCCGTTATTTTGATTCGTCGGTATGTAATGTAATGTGTTGTTTTGATGTCTAGCCTGGTGGATCCTCACGGAGAGGGTCTGCGGCGTGTAATATTCCCGGTTTGATCTGGGGGTGTTACATTTATGGTATCGGAGCTTAGGTTGAGGAAACCTAGGCTGTCGGGTCCAGTCGTGTATTGTTGGGTCTTCTCTTGTCAGATTGAGTCTGACTGATGTCGTGTCGCGACGCGTCGTTTGGAATGTCGGCCGTGATTAGTATCAGGGTGCAGCCATCATCTTCGTGCGATCTGTGGATGTAAGTCTCCCTACTACAGGTTGTACCACGAGCTATACGAGCCTGTGTGATTTTGTGTTATGTAGTTAATATTTGAAGGTGCATCGTGAGTAAGTGACATATATTTGTTGATTCCCGTCTTGCGCTAAAATGTAGAATGATATTACTGAATGTATCTTTGTATAAATCATTTTTCTTGCAAGAGTATAAACCTTGGAATTTTAAGTTTTCGAATCCTTTCGGGGAGTCACGTAAAATTTTTAAAATGCCCTCCAAGGGAGGAAAAAGTTGATTTTCGTATGTTGACCACAAGGTCAGAAGTTCAAAACTCGAATTATTGATAATTCTTTTCCACTCGTACTATAAGTTTTCAAAACACGAGTTTTGAACTCAAATGAGTTCTACAAAATATACTCAAGACGTGACCCTTGCTTTTAACTTTTTGGTTTTGAATGACAATTGCCTTTTGATGGTTGCTCATGATGTGTTGTAATTATGTGAATCGATGGCTTTGAGATTCGAATATTGTTGTTGTTTAATTGTGACCTTCGATTCCAGTAATGTCGTATATATGTTCGCAATCATGTTGCTAAAATAGAACCGTTAGCGCACGCTAAGTGTAAGGCTAGCGCGCGCTAATGCAAAGATGGGTAGCGCACGCTAAATATGTGTTGTAGCGAGCGTTAGTCAGTCTGGGCAGAGGCTATGGAACCGCATTATAGCCGTTAGGTCTAACTTTTGCGGCCAATCACCTGTAGTTGTATTCTCTACGTGGTGTCTAGTGATAACAACTGTTGTGCGTGAATGTGTGTTAAGACTTTTCGTATTGCTAGGTGATATTTGATTGTGTTTGATGAATTGATAAATTATGTCTGCTGCGAGTGTGTTCGAACACGCTTTTCTAAAACTTTCATAAGTTTGTGCAAGTGCGATTAATCGGCGGCTCCGTGTATACTTTGAAAATTATTTGGAATTGGCAAGCCGGCCTTGGATTCTCAAATAAAACCTCGATGGTATTTGAAAGAGTTGTTTTAAAGTACATGTAGACATTTTGTAAAATATTACCGTCGTTGATGTTTGTGAAGTGTTGGGAGAATTTTCGAAAATGATTTTTAACGTATTGTTGTATTTTCAAATAATTCGAGTAAATGATTTTCAAAAATCTTTCACACCATAAAAATATTTTATTTCAAAAACCAATGCGATTTTTATTTTCAAAAATATATAGTGAAAGATGAAAAATCTCACTCGATGTAAAATTCAAACTCGGATTTGGAAATGTTAGAGTATGTAAGAATGATTTGATGATCTTGCATGGTTAACTTGTTAGTTGTTAACGGTGATCATGATACGTAGGGCATGATGACTTCAAATGATTTCAAATGAGACGGTTTAAGTATGTTGTTTACAAGTTTTGACGAAAACAACCCGAGGTACCAAAAGTACTTTTAAAGTTTATTTTAAATACCATACAAATCCAAGGATTTTCAAAAGATTTCCTTTAAAAGGATACCTCGTGGATTTTCTTTTCGAGTTGTTATTGATTACCTTATGTGTTATGTCGTCTTTGGGTTGGTACTTTAGTATATTATTGTTGCGGTTGCGCCATCGTATCGAGTGAGAATCCGCTTAGTATGTCTAGGGACGAGGATACGGTCGTGACCGCGGTATAGATTGTCGTGGAGATCGGATATGGGACCAATAGGATATGGTCGGGAAGGTTGCTATTCCAAAGACTTGCTTCGTTGTTTAGGTTTCGGGACGAAACCTCTTTTAAAGGTGATATGATGTAATACCCGCATTTTTTCTTTCTTTCTCTTCTGTTTCGTCCAACCGTATCGACTGATTGTGTTCGTTGATGCTTCGACACAGTGTTGTTTCTCACCTTTGTCATTCGAGCGAGTTCTGATATTGTCTCAAATTGACCTATATATCGTTGTGACCTTTCCATGTTCGGAAAATTAGTCTCGTTTTCGATCTTCCAACCCTTGGGCGGTGGAATTCTGTATTTGTTCAGCGATTGGCTCGCGTTTTGATTGATGTACCGTTGGGTTGGTCAATCGTATTGATTTTCGTCCGTTGTGTTTTGTGACTGTTCGGATAATTGACTTGATTGTATTATCCATTTGATGACGCTTGTCACTTGTTGGTTTTGTTATATCCCTAACGGCGACGTTGTGTTGGTCGTCGTGGAGCGTGTTTTCACGTCGTATATTCCTTTGTGTTGCTTGTAACGTTTCGCCGATGGGCGTAAGTTACGCGTTCCCTTGCGTATCTCGTTGAGTTTTCCTGGCGGGATATTGCTTCTCCCTACTTGTTTTAAGTTTCGGGACGAAACTTCTTTTAAGGAGGGTAGAATGTAATATCCGCAATTTTCGATTTCCGGTAAATTTATTTTTCGGCCGGAGTCCGTTTTGACGACTCGCTCATGACCGTTTCGTCATTTCGAGAATGATTAATTCTGCACTTTTTGTCATCCAAGTTCGTTTCGGTATCGTTTTGTTGAGTTCCGAGCTTTTTAGCGACTTTTCCGCACTTGAGTTCGATTCCTGCGAATCTCGTCCGAAACTATTGTTTCGAGTTTCTCGTAATTTCATTTAATGTTATTATTCATGTTGCGAGCTTTGGTTTGGTGTTTCGATCGCGTATCGTGATTTTCGGACGTTTTGGGCCATTTTCGTAATTTCCCAAAGTTTTGGGTAATTACTTCCGTTGTCGAATTCCGAGCCTTCGGGTGGTCGGAATCGTGTGTTCTCTTAGTGCTCGGATTCGTCTTTGCGAGTACTTCGTAACCGTATCTTTGATTCGTACTCAGGTTCGGGTTTCGGGGTCGTTCGGGCCGTCGGAATTGGTCCCGGCTGAGTCATGGCCGGGCATGCTCGGGCCAGGCCAGTCCTGGCCGAGTAACGTACGTTAGTGCTCGGCCGTTACGTACGTAAGGGCCGGTTACGTACGTAAGGCCCTGGCCGGTAACGTACGTAGCTGGCCGGCAGTTTTGGGGCAGTGACTCGGTTACGTACGTAACCCTTGGCCGGTTACGTACGTAACCCGGCCGGCAGTCGGCCTATTTAAGGCCTGCGGACGTTTTTTTTCACCCATTCTCTCACTCTTTCTCTTCTCTTCCGCGGATGGAGGCGTGGGAATCTTGGAGAAATGTTGTTATACATTTAATCCATGAAGTTTTGAGGCTCATATCATCAATCATACCTCCTATAACATCCTCCGATCTACTGACCAGTCGATTTCCTAGAAATCTAATTTTGGGGATTTTGGGTATTTTGGTTGTTTTCGTCCGATTAATCCGATTTAACTTCGTATTATGATAGATTGATGATTATTAAGATGTATTACATCTTTTCCTTGTTATTCCATGGTTGGATCGTATCGATTCGTTGTTTTGGTCGAGTTCTTGATCGACGCCTTGAAGGTGTCCTAGAAATGTCATAGAGGGGTTTTCGGGCGTTCTACGATTATTCTTCCTCGTATGATCGATGATTTATTGATTATATGTTGTTAGGGTCGAATTCTTGCGAAGAACTCGAGTCGGAACCCTTCCGTTCGTCGTTTTCTTCAAGCTTTTCGATCGTGGGCGTATTCTTTGTCTTCGCCGGAGAATTGTAGGTGTTCGAGGTGTCCCGACTGAGCCGTGTTCGTATGAGTGTCCGGTGTCGATTATCGAGGCAAGTATCTTGCCCATACATTACGTGTTTTGTAGATATAATGGTTGTTAATCGTCGATATGTGCTAAATAAATATTCATAACCATCTTTTTCAAAAGTATCGATATATTTACCATCACGGTTTCTTAAAGACGACTCGTGTGTTCCGAGAATTAATATGCTTAATTGAATACATGTATTAATGTTGAGTATAAGATCGTAATACTTTTGTGTGATGTCTTTGTGTGTGATTACGTCGTCGGTAAGTTTTGAAGTTTAATCCTTTGTTTAAGCTGTACGTGGAGACATGTGGTTATCGATGAATTATGTGAATTTATGTGTTATTGGTTGTGCCGTTCGGTGCTGTTGGAATAGTGTGTTTTCTTGTTGATAGTATTAGTTCTGGGTTGTGAGCATGTGTTGGATGAATTGGCCATTCTAGTAAGGTACCTCGACTATATATACTGTGATTGACCTTCGAGGCTTGTGGTTTGCAACTGTGATTTTGGAACGTGTGTGTGTGTTGTTCCTTCCACCCGGAGTGTCCGATGGGATGTCTGGGGGTCGATACTAAGGGGTACGGCCACGGAAGTGGACTTGGGTGCGTGTGTGGATGAACTTCCACCCGGAGTGTCCGACGGGATGTCTGGGGGTCGATACTAAGGGGTACGGCCGCGGAAGTGGTTTCCCACCCGGAGTGTCCGACGGGATGTCTGGGGGTCGATACTAAGGGGTACGGCCGCGGGTTACCAGTTGTGGTTTTCATCTTGAGGATGACGTTGATGTTTTCGTTAATTGTGATATTGTCCGGAGTATCACAATGCTTTGTGCTTGGGGTCGAGAGACATTATATATCGAGTCTTGGTGCTTGGCTAGAATGGCATAAGAATAATGTGTTATGTGTAATGTGTCCTTGTTAGTGAATTGAAGTAGATGATCGGTCGTAGACCCCGTGTTTTGTGATCGGAATGGTTGGGTCGTGGACCCCGTGTTTTGTTAAATGGACTTGTATTTTGAAAAATGAACTTTGGGGTCATGGACCCTAAATGGCTTTCGAGGAATTAAGAACATTTTTCAATTTTGATGTTTTCAAAACTCCCGAGATTTGGAAATGTTTTCAAAATGCTTACTTGCTTCGCTTTCGCTTTCAAGACTTGAACTATTTTTAACTAAATATATCTCGGGAAGTCTTTCGTTATATTCTCGGAATGTGTTGTGTAAGGCTCGTATTTTCACTTTATACTATCACTAGCGAAACAGTGGAGTTTTGCTAACCCCGAGTACCTGGGGTGGATATCTGTATTGTGTCCAGGTACATGCAGGTTTTCGGGAGCAAGACACAGGATCGGCACGGGGGATGATGAAAGACGAATGATACTAATCACACGAAGGCCAGTTTTGGGTTCAGTTAGTCGGAGTCCATTGTACTGTCTTTTCCGCTGTCTTATTTTTCGTTGTTGCAAGTATTTTACCCTTGTGTGGGTATGAGTCTGGATGAGTTTATGTATTTTGATTTGTAAGTCAGTGACAAAAGACCAAATCGGTCTATTGGTCCGTTATTTTGATTCGTCGGTATGTAATGTAATGTGTTGTTTTGATGTCTAGCCTGGTGGATCCTCACGGAGAGGGTCTGCGGCATGTAATATTCCCGGTTTGATCTGGGGGGGTTACAATGTCAATTCGTCACGTATCTCGGTGGAAAATTCTTTCAAAATAAACGTTTTGGTAGGAGAGGGTAGATTTTCAAAATTGTGGTATTTGGGACTCAACACTTTTGAAATACTTCAAATTAGTTACAAATCATTTCCAATTTTCTTTTATACATCACTCGAAAATAAATTTTAGAGTCGTTGTATAAACTTCCTCTTCTGAAATAAAGGACAGTATTTACAAGCTTTGGGCGTAACGTGACTCGCTCTCTTTTTCAAAAATTTGTTTTCATTAAGCACATATATATATAATGATCATCCTAGTCGAAGGACCGGAGTTACCTTCATAAAACTCTATGCTTTACGATATTACCGTTATTCTATAGATGTTAACTAAACCTTGTGTTGATAAGGGTGGTATCTTTATCGATTGATTATTTGATAATGCTGAATGGTACTATCTGTATTAGTATGTCGAGCCTTGGCGGATGTAAGTGTGATGACGGAAGTGGAAACGACAAGGTGGTCCGTACGACAACTATCCATGCTACAGTGAAGGAGTATCGAGATCAAACGATATCCTATGAAATCTCCTCAGTAATCGAGCCCACGAGCGAAGCAAAGAGACCGAGGGTATCGGGAAAATTTCTGGGCGGTGAGGAGACTAAGGCTCCCAAGCCCTCACGTTGTTCGAAAGCGTCATCTTCGCGGTCGGGAGTGAACACTGGAAATCCCAAACCAGCATCGGTGACTCGCGGTAAGAAGAGAAGATGTTTCAATCAGAATCGCTGTGACATGTTCGTGCAAATTGTCCCTCTCCACTCTTGACTTGTTACTGTGGGTGTGAAGGTCATCGGAGAAACACCGTGAGACAGCTTCGAATTGGCAAAGAATGCCGCCCTGAGAGAGAGCAGAGCTAGTGATCGGGAAGTGTCCCGAAACCCTATGTTTCCTTCTGAAGATCCTAGCATGGGAGAATGAAGATTTTGTACTATGTCTTAAATGTTGCTGTTTCAAACAATCGTGACTTCGATCGTATTTCGTTTCATTGCTTTACGTTTCCAACTCTTGTAGTTCTAAGTTTCGGGGACGTAATATCTTTTTAGTATGTGGGAATGTGTTACCCGTACTTTTCTTGATATTTTCAGGATTGTGTGACCATACATTGTAGGTAATTCAAGTGTTACCCGTACTAGTTTCTATCGCATAGCCGTTTTAGTCGGGTGCGACTTGTTGTAGCGTACGTTTCTTCGATTAAATGTGTGCATGTGATGTGGTATGTGATGCATCGTTAATTGCTCGTTACTGTTTGAAACATGGTCGGTGGCGTTGCGTTAGTCGTCGTGGGGCGTGTTTTCACGCCGTATATTCCTTTGCGTTGCTTGTAACGTTTCGCCGTTGGGCACGAAAATTTTTTTTCGGTTCCTGTGTATCTCGTTGAGTTTTCCTGGCGGGATATTGCTTCTCCCTACTTGATTTAAGTTTCGGGACGAAACTTCTTTTAAGGAGGGTAGAATGTAATATCCGCAATTTTCGATTTTCGGTAAATTTCATTTTTTGGCCGGAGTCCGTTTTGACGACTCGCTCATGACCGTTTCGTCATTTCGAGAATGATTAATTCTGCACTTTTTGTCATCCGAGTTCGCTTGCATCGTTTTGTTGAGCTCTGAGCTTTTTAGCGACTTTTCCGCACTTGAGCCCGATTCTTGCGAATCTCGTCCGAAACTGTTGTTTCGAGTTTCTCGTAAGTTCATTTGATATTATTATTCATGTTGCGAGCTTTGGTTTGGTGTTTCAATCGAGTATCGTGATTTTCGGACGTTTTGGGCCATTTTCGTAATTTCCCAAAGTTTTGGGTAATTACTTCCATTGTTGAATTCCGAGCCTTCGGGTGGTCGGAATTGTGTGTTCTCTTAGCTCTTAGATTCGTCTTTGAGAGTACGTTGTAACCGTATCATCGATTCGTATTCAGGTTCGGATTTCGGGGTCGTTCGAGCCGCTTGAGTCGTGGCCGAAGTCATGGCCGGCAACTGGGCCAGCCGATGGCCGAGTCACGACCGGTAGTGCTCGGCAGCTTCTGGCCGAGTCACGGCCGGTAGTGCTCGGCGGCCATCCCGAGTCACGGCCGGCAGCTAGCTTTCGCCGAGCACTGCGGTCATGCAGACAGCCGGGCAGGCCGCGGCACACTCTGTGGCATTTTTCACCAAACCGATCAGACTGGTGCCGCGGCACACTCCCGAGCCGCTGCACACCGCCGACCACCGGGAGCCATTTTTGGGCTCGTGCCGGCACACTCCCACGAGCCGCGGCACACTGTGCAGTCTATTTATGGCCCTGCAGACGTTTTCTTCAGCCATTTTTCACTCGGTTTTCTTCTCTTCCGCGGCTGGAGCTTGGTAAATCATGGAGAGATGTTGTTGGACAATCAATCCATGAAGTTTTGGAGTTCATATCATCAATCATCCATCCTATAACACCCTCCGATCTACCGAATCAGGTCAGATTTTCTAGAAATCTAGTTTTGGGGGTTTTAGTTGATTTTGTCCGATTTGATCGTTTTAACTCATATTTCTGATGGATAATTGTAGATTAAGTAGTATTCTATCATTTTCATCATCTTTCCACGGTTTTACCATTTCCGATTCGTCGTTTATATGAACTTTCGTTTGACGCCTCCAAGGTGTCCGGGAAAATGCTGCAGAGAGAAAATTGGTCGTTTTGCGATGTTTTCCTCGTGTGCTTTGTTGTTTATTTGATGATAGGATACTAGGGACGAATTCCCCACAAAAATCTAGTGTTGAGCCTTTCCGATCGCCGTTTTCATTGGAGTTCCGGATTTCTCCAATCAACCGCATTTTCTAAAGTATTCGTGAGAGATTTCCAAGGCAAGTACCTTGATATACGAATTGTAACTGCGTGAAATCATTGTTGTCGAAGTGTATGAATTTATACGGATGTATAAATGTGTGTATATATATATATATGTGTGTATGTATATATATATCTAGTTTTATATATGTATATATATATTTATATGTTAAATATATGTATGTATATACATATATTGATATAAGCGCCTATATTGGTGAATGACGAGTGATGAATACTAACACTAGATGACGTACTCGACTTGGATTGATGGGTAAACTATATTTACTCTTTTAATATAGTAAGGTTATATATATATATATTCGGTTGAGTCGCAATATAGGGATATATGTGCGGTGTTGGTTGGTTATGCTTAAAGGCTTATTGTGATTGAGTTTGATTGCTAACGTGCGTGTTATTGTTTATTTGTGTGGTTATGGACTGGCGGAGAGAATTGTGTAACTTGATGTACCGAGTTGAAAATTGTTGTGACGTTTGTCCATGTGCTTGATGTTTGTGATAATGTGGATACTTGTTGTGAGAAACGTCGTATCCGGGAACCTCTGAGGGCGGGGCGTGCACTCCGGCCTGGTGTATGCTGCAATGTGCGGCTCCATATGGGTGGTGAACGCCGATGTCACCTAATGCGCGCGCAAGGGGCGGCTCTTGCGGGAGTGACGCCGGTGCGGTGACATGTTCAATGAGCGGCCAACATGATGGAAGTGAACGCCGGTACACAGGTGCGCAAGGGAGGCGCCTGGCAGGCTTATTGGTTACGGGTATTTGAGTGATAGCTAAGACCCGTTCTGACGATGTTCGTATCTAAAATCTTTCAAACTCTCTCTTAAACGTTTGTCTTGATATAGACCGCGATTCGCGTTTTTGAAAAGTTTGTTTCAACTTGTTTTTGAAGCGTTGGTATCAGGGTTAATTAACCAAGGAGGTTTGACGAAATCTCCGAGGGTTAATTAATCGGGGGTCTTGAGCAGAATATGTCGAATGAGAGCTTGTGCCTTCGATTGTATTGTGGTGCTATTCTGTGATTTGGGTCGAGGACCCTGTGAAATGTTGAGATGTTTGATCTCGTGACGATGTTATTTGGATTGGTTTGAGAACCCCGTGAGATGTTGTAATGATTTCGTTTGTGACAGTGTTCTATAAATTGGGTCGAGGACCCGAGAGCTTTTGAAATTATTTTCTAAAGGTATTCCCATTCAATTTCCAAAATCCCAAGACGGCCCGAGTCATTAATAATATTTTTAAACTATCTTATCAAAATACTTTTCCTTTTATAAAAATGGATTTTCGAACTTAATCTTTTGACTCCTTGGGCTCGTCCAAAGTTTGATTGGCGTTCTGTTCCATATAGAGAATATGACTATGTGATTATTTTTCACCTTGTGTATACGAGTGCTATACTGTGTTGACTTTGGGAATGTATGGTTTGTGTTAAGGCTTCACGATGGTTGAATTTTGTGTTGTTATTGTTCGTATATCTTGTATATTATGTACTTGCACTAGCAAAATTCCAGTTTGCTAACCCCCGAGTTTTCGGGGGGTGGGTGCCTGTTATGCGCTCAGGTTTCGGCAGCTCGGGAGCAGTCACGGGATTAGCTTGGAAGGAGATGGAAGACGACGATGCTAATCACACAAGAGTCAGAGTCTTTTGCATTTATTCCATCGGGGTCGGTATTTTCCATTTGGTTGAGTACTCACCCTTGCACGGGTGTAGGTTTTCCTTTATTAAATGGAGTTGTCATCCCTTTTTGTGTGAAAGTTTATTCTTTGTCATGGAGATATTAAATTTATTAGTTTCTGAATTGTTTAATGACCTTGTCGGTCTGCGTTGTATTTAGATTGACCCCGGTCGGTCGATCATTGTGTAGTCTAGTGGAGTTTAGCCTGGTAGATCCTTGTGAGAAGGGCCTACGGCGTGTAACATTTCCGGACGTATTCTGGGGGTGTTACAGGTCGAGCGGCGGTGTTCCGGCGGGTGGGTGGCGGGCGGTCTGGTGTTGTCGGGCGGATGACGGGTGGGTGGAGGAAGAAAAGAAGAAGAAAAGGAAGAAGAAAGAAGAGAAGAGGGTATATATATATATATATAGGTTTAGCCGACGACTAAATCTAAGTCGTCGGCTAAACCCCATTTTTTTTGTTTTTCTCGGATGCCGAGGAGAACTGAGGACGATATATAATTTTAAATTGGAGGTTTAGCCGACGACTTGATCTAGGTCGTCGACTAAAGTATTTTAAAAAAAATAATATACTTTAGCCGACGACTTAGATCTAGGTTGTCGGCTAAAGTATATTATTATTTTTTTGAAAAAGTGTTTAGCCGACGACTTGATCTAGGTCATCGGCTAAAGTATATTAATTTTTTTCGGAAGGGGTTTAGCCGACGACCTAGATCAAGTCGTCGGCTAAAGTATATTATTTTTTTTTGTGAAAAAGTGTTTAGCCGACGACTTGATCTAGGTCGTCGGCTAAACCGTTGCAAAAGTCGTCGGCTAAAGTTTAACACTTTAGCCGACGACTATGTTACATTTTAGCCGACGACCCAGATCTAGGTCGTCGGCTAAACCGTTGCAAAAGTCGTCGGCTAAAGTTCAAAGTTTAGCCGACGACACTTTAAAGTCGTCGGCCGTTTTTTTATGGGTCGTCGGCTAAAGTGTGAATTTTGGTAGTGTATTTAAAACTTAATAATCAACAACCCAAACCTATTGATGCCATGAATTGCAAATTTTAAGTCAGAGAAGGAAATGATTTAATAAAAACTTTAAAAACAACATCATGAAGATCAATATCAACCTGCATCAATGGCATTTAAATCAAGAAAGTAAAATTAAAAAAAAATACATAACCACACTTAATGGTAGAAAATGGAAGTGAGAAAAAGATTTTTGAATAAAAACTTACCCAAAAAAACTTATAAGTGATCCCATATCCTCAAAGATTTTCGCTCAATATGAGGATCTATTGATTCCTTTTTCAAAAACTTCTGGCACTTTGTTGATTAGAGAAGCTAGATACATCTCATCAACTACATAGAAGTACATAAGATACTTTAGTGGGCAAACGAAAAAATGTAGGCATTAGATAAACATTAGTAAGTAAGTTTTCCAATATTCGGTATTGTAATATCCGCAATTTCGGATTTCCGGTAATTTTCATTTTTAGGCGGAGGTCCGTTTCGAAAACTCGCTTTTGACCGTTTCGTCATTCGGAGAATATTTAATTCTGCACTTTTTGTCATCCGAGTTCGTTTCGGTGCTGCTTTGTTGAGTTCCGTGCTTTTTAGCGACTTTTCCGCGCTTGAGTTCGGTTCTTGCGAATCTCGTTCGAAACTATCGTTTGGGGTTTTTCGTAAGTTCATTTAACGTTGTTATACGTGTTGTGAGCTTCGGTTTGATTATTCGTTGTCGTATGGTGATTTTCGGGCATTTGGGCCATTTTCGTAATTTCCCAAAGTTTGGGGTAATTACCTTCCGTTGTCGAATTTCGAGCCTTCGGGTGGTCGTAATCGTGTGTTCTACTAGCTCTTAGATTCGTCTTTGTGAGTACTTCGTAACCGTATCTTCGGTTCGTATTCGAGTTCGGGTTTCGGTGTCGTTGTGTGGAGTTCAGGATTACTAAACGACTTTTCTAAGTATGAGTTCGGCTTTGTAAAAATCACCATAAATTCTTGGAAACTCCAAAATTCTGAATCTTTGCAATATTATAAAGCATCAAGTTAGCTTTCCAATGGTTCAAACGGTGAGTCAATCGGAGTCCGGACGAAGGAGTTATGGTCGAAATAGCCAAGATCGCACGGTGTGCCTTTTTGGTGTTGAAGGGGGCTGCCGTGTGCCGCGGCACACTCCGGCTGTGCCGCGGCACTAAGCTGATTCCTGGGCGTTTTTGGTGGCCCTGGGCCGCGGCACACTTGTCTGTGCCGCGGCACAAAGGTCTGGTCGGCCTATTTAATGGCACAGACGAGTTATCCGGCCATTTCTCATTTTTTCTTCGTTCCTTCGCGATTCTTCAGCATAAATGGATGGATTTGAGTAAGAGAATCATAGAACAACACGTTTTGGAAGTTTGATTCATGGATTAACATCATATTCCACCCGGATCGAAGGTAAGAACACCTAAACTCTTGGTTTTGGGAATTTTTGAGGTTTCTTGATGTTTTGGCCGATTTGATTCGTTTTAGTTTAGATTATTGTTAGAACATGGTTGTATACTCGAAATCATTCATTACCCCTGAAGTTTTGTGAAACGAATTTGAGTATTACCTTGAATAATCGATTGAATTGGACTATGCCCTCAAGGTGTCCGATAAAATGCTTCAATGAGTAGAACTTGGGAAGTTCCATACGTTTTCGTAGAATTGTGATTGAATTGACATCGTTGTGACTTAGGAGCGAATTCTTGTGAAAAACTCGAGTCGGAACCCTTCCGTTCGTTGCCTTCCTTGGGGTTCGAGCTTCTCGGTCGAACCGTGTTCTTCGGAGCGTTCGGTAGCGGTTATTAAGGCAAGTATCTTACTATACGACTTGTATCTTGCGACTAGTAATTACGTATGAGATGTATAATGACTTCGCTTGCCTTCGTAAATATGTTCCGTTTGAGTTGGTTGTGTTTTCCGCAATTTGAAGGCTTTGTGATAATGGTGTTATATCAGTATACGTGTTAGGCGTTGTGCCATTTGTGCAGGAATGCGACGTACATATGGGATGGTTGTACACTTGGTTGTACAATGTATTGTGTACCGAATGTGTGTTATGTTGGTTAAATGTCGTTGATTGATGATAGTTGTTGCGAGTGTCGAGGTTGTGTTATTTGCGTGCAATGTACGATTTTGTGGTGATCAAGGTGATTGATTAATTGTGCTCATTGTTGTATGTAATGTGAATGTGAATATGTGTGTGACCGCTAAGTTCACTCGTATTGGTTCGACGGGACCTACGAGGATTCGTGGCAGTGGACTACGGGATCAGAACTTAGTGAGGTACTGAGGTCCAATCTTGCTGGTCTGACGAGGCCTACGATAACGCGTGGCAGTGGACCATGAGTTTCGGACACAGTGCGTCCAACCGGGTGAGCTCGACGGGGCTTACGGTGACACGTGGCAGTGGACTACGGTGTCAGGACTGTGTGTGTGATTGTTGTGATTGATATAGTCCGTGCGGGTTGTTATGCCTACGGAGAAACGTGACAGTGGATCACGGTGTCGGAATTGGTTATGTTTGGTTAATAGTCCGTGTGGGTTGTTGAACCTACGGAGACACGTGACAGTGGATCACGGTGTCGGAATTGGTTATGTTTGGTTAATAGTCCGTGTGGGTTGTTGAACCTACGGAGACACGTGACAGTGGATCACGGTGTCGGAATTGATTATGTTTGTTTAATTGTGCGTGATGTAGTCCGTGCGGGTTGTTGAACCTACGGAGACACGTGAGAGTGGATCACGGTGTCATGAGCATGATACTTTACAAATCAAAGTTTTTACAGGAAAAGTTTTAAGAAAGAATGTTGGGCCGAGCCCCACGAGATTTATGGAAATGTTTCCGGTATTGTAAACTGTTGAATTATGAAACAAGTTTTGGGTTAAGGCCCTTAAGTTTTTCGAAAGGTTTTGTGAATCAGGACTTGAGGTCTTAAGGTTTTGAAATTCTAAAAATTCCCGAGATGATAATCTTATTTTCGAATGCTTCATAGCTTATCTTCTCTTGTGAAAACCTCCCGGGAATATTTGATACTTGATTATTATATTTGATCACGATTATTAATTGCTTGTTACATTTCGTATGATTTGATACTTGCACTAGTAAAGCGTGGAGTTTTACTAACCCCGAGTCGGGGGTGGATGTCTGTTGCGTCCGGTACATGCATGCGGTCGAGGCGATCACAGGATTGGCACAAGAGGATGACGAGCTGCGATACTAATCATGAGTCGAGAGTTATTTTGATTTTTGTTGTGTTGTCAGAGTTAATTTCAGTCTTCCACTGTATTGTATTTCGACCCCTGTGTGGGTAATGTTATTTAAGTCAGTTTTATCGATTGGGTTGTGTGACCTCATCGGTCTGTGTATTCACGTGTAAGTGACCATATCGGTCTGTATCATTTTATTGTTTGACCCTGGTCGGGCAAGCATTTGGTTGTTTATGGATGTTTAGCCTGGTAGATCCTTGTGGAAAGGGTCTACGGCGTGTAATATTCCCATACGGTTTTGGGGATGTTACAGGTATTGCTTATGACACGCAAGTACCTACACATCTAATGTAACATCAGAATCTATTGAACCAAAATGATCAACAACAACGCAATAATACTAACATCCTTCCTAACAACAAAATCATGACATTCACGCAAAAATACTCCCTCTGTCCCAGGATACGTTGCCCAGGATTTTTGGTTGATTTGTTTAAGAAATATGATAGAATAATAGATGTAGTACAATAATGTGACTCGGAGGGGGAAAATAATAGATGGAGTTGAATAAAATAATTGATGAAATATAATAAAATAATATAAAGTGTTTGCCATTTTTGGTATGAGCAACTTATTGTGAGACATCCATAAAAGAAAAATGAACAACTTATACTGGGAGGGAGGGGAGGGAGTAGTATTTAATTAATAATAACAAATTTAGCAAATCAAAAATGAAATAAAGAAACACTGAAATGTACACCGAAGTAAGAGATGAACCATCGTTCAAGCTTAAGACGATACAGCCCGGGCTTTAGAACATAAATCCGTGCTTTCTACATTCACAGAACCATGAAAAAGAAAAGTTTGAGAAATGGAAAAAAAAAAGCAGACCAAAGATTTAAATTGAATACATGTACAATGAAGATTGGAAGAAGGTACAATCGAAAAAATATGAAAAGCAGTAAAATCATAAAAGAATTGGCAACAAAAAATATATATAACTGATTTTCTTCTCCCGACTCAGAATGTTTCTCCCAAATAAATAACAAGTTTTCTCTAATTCTCACGACATATATAACGGGGGTATGTTCAGAAACATTATATATTACGAAACATATAATTAGAAAAAAAAAATCAACAAATTCTCCCAAAAAGATGTTTCAATTTCCCGATTAATACTTGGCAACAACAAATATATTTCTCCCGAAAGCCCAAATTAAGGACAAAAAATTGACCTAAATAATAAGGAACAAACAATAATTAATAAAATGGAAGAAGAACTCAAAATTTCTTAAGATAATACCAATAATAGAAGAATCTGAAAAGAATTAAGCGTAAAGACAAAATTATTCGAAAAAAATGGTGTGAAGAAAATACCTGGAACAACTTGACAATCATGAGAACAATACTAAGAGGGTGGAAGAGGAGCACCAAAGACACCATGCTACGCAACAGGCTAAGGAAAGCCTATCACCGTAGACGGCCGGTGGTTAGCTAAAAAAACCTGCCTCTTATTTTCCGCTGAAATAAAAGAGAATGTTTGAATGAATTTCAATATGTGGGGTTAGGGGTTGGGAAAAATATATCGATATAGAGACAAGATATATGATTAGTGGGAGAGAGAATGCGAAGGCGATAAGTATAATTCACGAACGGAGCCGCGAAATGAAGAAGAGTGATGAGAAGAAATCTGCTAAGAAAGAAAAAGGAGAAAAGAGGGGAAGATACGGAAGAAAAAACAAAGCAAATCTGAAGAGGGAAAGAAGAAATAAAAGGGGAAGGAAGACAGCAAAAAGGGTAAAAATAAAGAAATCGACTGAATCCGGGGAAGGCAGATAAGGAAAGAAATCGACCGAATATTGGGGAAGGAAGATTAGGAAAAAAAATACTAAAATACGGTCAAAAATATTTGGGCGGGAAAACTCCAATAAATAATGAAGAAAAAAAATAAAAAATAATTAAAATAATTTATTAAATTATGAAAAAACTTTCATGTTATATAATATAGATTTCTTTTCTTTTCTTTTTTGTTTTTTAACCTCAAAGATTACCCTTTTAATTATATCATAATATTAAATCCAATGAACACAAATTAAATCCATCATACTCTCTAAAACAAGAACTATAATTGCAGTCATCGATTCTTCATCGTTGCAAAACAAAAAAAGTAATATCGGTCATCATCATCAATGTCTATCAACCCTAATTTTTCCGTTCTCCATTTTTTCTCTTTCTCAATCAAAAATCCCAAGAAATTTTTGCTTTTTTTTTTCTTCATTCATATTAATCGCTAGATATCTCAAAATAGGGACACATTAACGGAGAAGATGAATAATTAGGGTTCTTAATCTTAAGTCTAAAGCAACTTTTTCTCCACTTTTATTTTGTTTCACTAATTATTGTATTCTTAGGGTATGCTGGTTAACCATGATATTAAGACTAGTATAACACCCGTGTAGTTACACGGGAACACAAAAAAGAACTTTTATATAAATATATAATATGTAAACCGTTCATTATAAATTTCATAATACTTATTTATAAACTACACTATTTGTTCTGTTTATGATTATATCATTCTCATCGCAAGAAAAAATTTCTAGTCTTTCCTGATCTTCACTATTGATATGGCTACATAAAGCTAACCATGACCGAATACGGGTCTTGCAAGATACATACCGATATGAGAAAGCGTTTGACCTTGACTCTTAAATATAGTCATGGTAAAGGTCATAATAAGTAGGAACTGGCGTATTTGAAATTTAAATGGTAATAAGGGGCTTAATATCAATTGTGGAATAAATACTTTACTCTCAAAATTATTCCCCGAATTTTTTTGTTCAATTATATGGTTACGGGTTTGGATAATTATTAATGATGTGATATTGCATAATTATGATGATTGATCCATATTTTGAATTAGCATAATTGAAACTCTAACTTACGATTTTAAGATGTGATTTGGAATTCGAGAACACTTGATACTATTCAAAAAAATTCATTGGATATACTTGATTTTGACTTTTAGAGGGCAGAACATTTGCATATACTATCAAAACCGTGATATATTCGTTTGTCTTTTGAAATTATAGACATCACGTAATCGTTTACTATCTCCACAACGTGATATATCCGCTTATCTTTTGAAATTATAGACATCACGTAATCGTTTACTATCTCCACAACGTCGTTTGTTGGCGCCATGGTTGCTCTTTCTTCAAAAAATTATTTTATGGAAAGTTACTTTTAAGTGAGTGCTAGTACTTTCAACAATGGCTGCAATATGATCTTCGGCATTCCGAATTAGTAGATATCAAGAATATCAATCAAGGTTTCTCTATCGACTTCTTCACTCAGCTCACCATTTACAATTTTGAGGATTCATTAGGAGAAGTCCTTAATTTCTTGTAGATGATGAGATGACATTGTTTGTCCAACAATTAATCTCATAATTATGTGTTTGCAATGATGCTCAAGTGAAGAAGAGCTTATACTTGAATAACCAATATATGCATTGTCCTTTGGTACAACTTCATATGTACAATTATACTAAATAATTATGGCAAGGATAATTCTAGTAATATTTAAAATAAAAAAGCTTTTGGAAATGCGCAAGAGATTTTGACTTATAGCTTAAAATTAAGCACTTCTCAAATTGCAATAAAAAACATAACGGTAGTATATATAATTTAATTACTTGTATGACCTATTATAAATATAGCTGTTAATTTAGAAAACTACATCCAAGTCTTAGCCTTAAAGTTACAAAGAAGTTCAACAATTATAATATAAGAATAACTTGGATAAGTTAAAAAATATACATCAGAATTTTGTCCTAATTAAAAACGACCTTAAAATTTTAAAAATTACAAAATAAAAAACTCAATTGATTTGATTGAAGTGAAACGGCATATTTATGCATATATGATATTTTTTCAAACATTTAGCTTTATATTTAAGAGTATTAAAGTCTACCGATTTTACATTAAAAAATAGAAAAAGAGTTGAAGTACTTTTATTAATTTCTGAAACTTGTATTACAAAAAATCTCGTTTGGTTGAAATGAAACTATATGTATATTCATTTTAAAATAGATTTTGGAATTACAAAGTAAGGAGATTATGACTTATAACTTCAAATTAAGTACTTCCCAATTTGCCAAAAAAAACAAAAAAGAAGCAGCAGCATCGTAGTATATATATAAGTGAATTACTTGTATGACTTATTGTAAATATACTAATCGCGGGGTTAACTAAGAAAACTGTAATATCCGCAATTTTCGATTTTCGGTAAATTTCTTTTTTCGGTCGGAGTCCGTTTTGACGACTCGCTCATGACCGTTTCGTCATTCTGAGAATGATTAATTCTACACTTTTTGACATCCGAGTTCGTTTCGGTGTCGTTTCGTTGAGTTACGTGCTTTTAGCGACTTTTCCGCACTTGAGTTCGATTCTTGCGAATCTCGACCAAGCTATTGTTTGAGTTTCCCGCAAGTCCGTTTAACTTTGTTAGACGTGTTGTGAACTTCGGTTTGGTTATTCGATCACGTATGGTGATTTTCGGGCATTTGGGCCATTTTCGTAATTTCCCAAAGTTTGGGGTAATTACCTTCCGTTGTCGAATTTCGAGCCTTCGGGTGGTCGGAATTGTGTGTCCTACTAGCTCTTAGATTCGTCTTTGTGAGTACTTCGTAACCGTATCTTGATTCGTATTCGTGTTCGGGTTTCGGTGTCGTTTTGTTGAATTGGGATTACTAAACGACTTTTCTAAGTATGAGTTCGTCTTTGTTAGATCACCATTAATTTTTGGTAACTCCAAAAATTATAAATCTTTGCAATATTATAGAACATTGAGTTAGCTTTCCAATGGTTCAAACGGTGAGTCAATCGGAGTCCGGACGAGAGAGTTATGGTCGTTTCAGTTTTTGGCCGAGCACTTCCAGGAGCCTTTCGGCCGATAGGGGGGGTCGATAGACTCTACTGCCGGCATTCCGTATGGGTATCGGTTGGGCCTATCGGCCGATAGGCTGGCCGATAGGTTCTGCTGTGTTACACTATAAATGTGTTGTTTTGAGCGTGAAGCTCATTTCCTTCCCCATTTTTCCACTGCGCCGCGAGAGAGAAATTATAGAGGGGGAGAGTTCTTCATCCGGGGGTCGATTTTCATCATTTCTTTTCGGTTGTGAGGCTCGGATAATCAATCTAACGCGTGTTCTACGGATCTTAATACTTGAATCACTCAAGGTAATATCTCTTGAAACCCTACCTTTTTGGATAATTGGGGATTTTGGGGTTTTGTCCGATTCTTTCCGTTTCGTTGATGGATTCATGATGAATATGATTATTCTTGTTGGTATTCTTAGTTTCCCTACGGATTCATGGTATATTTCGTGATTTTTACGGAATCGAGAGGGTTTGGTTGTGGTCCGCCCTCGTTGTTATTTTTGTGCGAATATACATGAATCGTAGGCGGGTTTCCAGGTGTATTCCATTTCCGTAATCGTTTAGAAGTGGTTGTGATTGTGCTATTCGAATCGTTAGGTTCATTTCCGCCGGTTCCTTGCGGTCGTGTTCAACTCTTCCGTTCCGTTCGTGTCATCGTCTAATTATTCGAGGCAAGTACCTTGCCCATACTTTTCTTATTTTGTGGATATGATGATCGGTGATCGTATTAGTGTGTTTGTTTGGTTGTTTGAAACGAAGTTTCAAAGAATTTCGGTTTGGCCTCGTTAAAGGCTTTCTTTCAAAACGAGTGTGATTTGTGAACGTTGTGCTTTGGAAATTTATTATGATTTGGTTATTTTGAACGTTGAAGGATTTGATGATGATACTCATATTGTTTAAAGTTATGGAATCGTGCATTCCGTATTTAATCTCGTTATTGTGTTTTGAAGAGTTTGATAATGGTGTCGAGTTAATGGCCATCTCTAGCGAGTATTCTTAATGAACTTACATTCTTAGCATATTAGTATTGCATGAGTAATGTGTGTGTGTGTGTATGCTCACTACGGGTTAGATCCGACGGGGTCTCGGTAGGGGTTCACGAAGGGGTGGATCCGCGAGCTTGCTTTTAACCACTACGGGTTAGATCCGACGGGGTCTCGGTAGGGGTCCACGGAGGGGTGGATCCACGGTTAATTGTGGTGCATTTTTACAAATGTGATTTGATATTGGCATTTCCGGAAATGAGCGCTTTTGAACGGTTTTCATGATTGCATGCATTGACTAAGTGTGTAAGAGGTAAGTTGTTCGTTTGGCCTACTTGGCTAGGATGGCACTAGAGTATTTTGTTGTTTGTTTTAAATCCTTTATTTGTGGATTTTGATGTTGGGAGACGAACCTTGTGGTCGTTCTTGTGTACTGTGAGTTGATGAGATTTGGGGCTAAAATCCCAATGGTTTTGTAAAAGTCATTTTTCGGATTTGGGGCTAAAATCCCAACGGTTTGGTAAATATCATTTTTTCGGGAAGTAAACCTTTGGGGCGGTGACCCCCTTTTATCTTTTGGATTTTGAAAAGTAGGATTTGATAATCCTAAATTGTTTTCTATTAAAACTCTCGATGGCATTCTAAACCGTTTTATAAATTACTTCCATTGATTTATGATGTTTCGATTTTGAAATGTTTTCTCAAAACCCTTGCCTCGGGAAGTACTTTTCGTTTCGTTTGGATCTTTGAGGATCCTCGGTTATTGTTATTCGTGGAATGTGAATTGTATGGCTCGTATTTGCACTTTGTTCTTGCACTAGCAAAACAGGTGGAGTTTGCTAACCCCAGTAATCGGGGTGGATGTCTGTTTTTGCATTCAGGTTTTGGAGCATAACACAGAGTCGGCACGAAGGATGATGAAAGATGATCGATACTAATCACATGAGGAACCGTACATCGTGTGTTGGTTCAGTTGTACTTTATTTTCCTTGTATTGTTCCCGTTATGCAGACGGTGTAGTTGTATTTTGTCCCTCGCAGGCATGAGTTGTATTTGAGTTGTATGTATTTGTGGAAAGACCAAATCGGTCTACTGAGTCATTGTAGCCTTGAAGGCATTGTCGAGATGTTAAACGTTGTTACCAGCCTGGTAGATCCTCGAGGAGAGGGTCTACGGCGTGTAATATCCCTAAGTGGATTGGGGGTGTTACATAAATTGGATTGGGGGTGTTACATAAATGGTATCGGAGCTTAGGTTGAGGAAACCTAGGCTGTCGGGTCAAGTCGTGTTGTTTGAGTCTTGTTTCGTCGGATTTTATCTGACTGAGTCGTGTCGCGACGCGTCGTTTGAGTTTGTTGGTCGTGATTAGTATCGTGGGGCGATCATCATCTTCGTGCGACCTGTGGAAGTAAGTCTCCCTTCTTTGTGTTGTGCCTCGTGTGACACGAGCTATTTTTATGATTATTTGTTAAGTGGTGGAATCCTTATGTGAATTTTGATTTCACGATATATATTTAGTCGACTCTCGTATTTGATTTATACGAGGAATGTAAATCGTTGTGATGTCCTTTTATTGTTGTGTTTGTCCGTTGTTGATGATTTCCGAATTGATTTGCACGTTTTACAAACCTCTTGTGGAAGCTTTGTGCTTATACGCGTTCAACTTGTTCACTAGCCAGTGCGGGAGGGTATTTTATCAGTGGTTTTGTTACGAATATGGTATTTTATCGTTTATTTTCGTTTAAAGACATGTATTGTCTTGATTTTAAACGCTTTGATGCGTGTGCTAGGAGTTGTTTTAGTGAACGTCGGTATGTGTGAGTTTTGGGCATTACGGCCTATTGGATTTTTGAAAACCTTGAGTATCTTAGAAAAATAAATTTCGAGACATACTTTTCAAATGGGTTATTTTCTTGTGGTACATCCAAGGTGCCACAATATATTTCAAAAATTTTCTACCTCGAGGACCAAAATGCTTTGAGATATTTTCAATATTTTAGAAACACTTTTATTTAGACCCGAGGGTCGAATATTTTGAAAGTTTTCATTAAGAGAAAGTATCTTCATTCTTATCAAATGCGAAATGGTTCTCCAGTGTCTCGATAACGATGTTTCACGTTTATACTTTTTGAAAGGTGATACTCAAGATCAACCAGTATTCTTCTAAATTATTTTCAAAATGAGGTTTCGTTTTTAAAACCTATCCATTCCCGTTTGAGGGCTGGGTATGTATGTGTGATGTTCGCGTTGTCATTTTGATACTTTCTCCCGAGTATGATCGAATTGGCGGTGTGAGCGTTGAGACGCTTTCCACACATTGGTTGTGCTAGCCCCTGTGAGAGGCGGAGTGTTGGTATTGAATGTTGTCGCCTCATGGCAATTCCTGCGTTGTCGCGCATGTGCGAGCTGTTAGAGCTTGGTTTGGTATGGTCGTGTGCATCGGTGATGGTTCCGTTATGCGTCGATTGTTTGATGTCTTGTTACCTTGCTCCCGTTTTTGTGAATTTCGTGGACGAGGTCGGAGGTAATGCCCGTACTATTTTGACTTCTGTATTTTCTCTTTCTCCAGTCTATCGATTCGCTCATGTTCGTTGATAATTTATGAACTTGATCTGTAATTCGGTTTCATCGTCCGAACGAGCTACGACCTTGTTGTGGATCGATCTGGTTATTGTTGTGATTTTTTTTCGGGTTCGGTTCGATTCTTGTGAACCTTGTTCGGGAGTGACATCATCTGGTTCTATTAGTTCTTTTATTCGAAGTGGATCGGATTTGGAACTCTTATGTTTTCGACTCTGTCGACTCATTTGTGTTCGTTGGCATTTCTGAGCTTGTCCTGCCCTTGTTTTTGTTTATCGAACGAGTGTGATATCATTTCGGAATAACTCATTTGTCGTTGTGACTTTTCAATCGCTATTCCCTTTCCTGTGGATCTTATGGGAATGCATGTCTTGTAGTTCTCACCAGATCATCCTGGGAGTTGTTGTTTGAACTTTATTGTTCTTTGTGATTCGAACATGATTCTTCGATTTTTGTTGTCTCGATCGTTGTGGTTTGATCGTTTGATTGTTCGGTTTTTATTGACCCGTTCGTGATTGGCGAACATTCGGGCTCCTTCGTAATTCCCTTGATTCGGGAAGTTAGTTTCGTTTCGATCTTCCGGCCCTTAGGCGATGGGATTCCGTGTTTGTTCCGGTTGACTCGCGTTTTGATTGATGTACCGTTGGGTTGGTCAATCATATTGGTTTTCGTTCGTTGTGTTTTGTGATTGTCGGATAATTGACTTGGCTATATTATCCGTTTGATGACGCTTGTCATTTGTTGGTTTTATTATATCCCTAACGGCGACGTTGTGTTGGTCGCCGTGGAGCGCGTTTTCACGCCGTATATTCCTTTGCGTTGTTTGTGACATTTCGCCGTTGGGCGTTAGTTACGCATTCTTGTGCGTCTCATTGAGTTTTCTGGCGGAATATTTCTTCTCCCTACTTGTTTTAAGTTTCGGGACGAAACTTCTTTTAAGGAGGGTAGAATGTAATATCCGCAATTTTCGATTTTCGGTAAATTTCTTTTTCGGTCGGAGTCCGTTTTGACGACTCGCTCATGACCGTTTCGTCATTCTGAGAATGATTAATTCTACACTTTTTGACATCCGAGTTCGTTTCGGTGTCGTTTCGTTGAGTTCTGTGCTTTTTAGCGACTTTTCCGCACTTGAGTTCGATTCTTGCGAATCTCGACCGAAACAGCTGTTTCGAGTTTCCCGCAAGTCCGTTTAACTTTGTTAGACGTGTTGTGAACTTCGGTTTGGTTATTCGATCACGTATGGTGATTTTCGCATTTGGGCCATTTTCGTAATTTCCCAAAGTTTGGGGTAATTACCTTCCGTTGTCGAATTTCTAGCCATCGGGTGGTCGTAATTGTGTGTCCTACTAGCTCTTAGATTCGTATTTGTGAGTACTTCGTAACCGTATCTTCGGTTCGTATTCAGGTTCGGGTTTCGGTGTCGTTTTGTTGAATTCAGGATTACTAAACGACTTTTCTAAGTATGAGTTCGTCTTTGTTAGATCACCATTAATTTTTGGTAACTCCAAAAATTATAAATCTTTGCAATATTATAGAACATTGAGTTAGCTTTCCAATGGTTCAAACGGTGAGTCAATCGGAGTCCGGACGAGAGAGTTATGGTCGTTTCAGTTTTTGGCCGAGCACTTCCAGGAGCCTTTCGGCCGATAGGGGGGGTCGATAGACTCTACTGCCGTCATTCCGTATGGGTATCGGTTGGGCCTATCGGCCGATAGGCTGGCCGATAGGTTCTGCTGTGTTACACTATAAATGTGTTGTTTTGAGCGTGAAGCTCATTTCCTTCCCCATTTTTCCACTGCGCCGCGAGAGAGAAATTATAGAGGGGGAGAGTTCTTCATCCGGGGGTCGATTTTCATCATTTCTTTTCGGTTGTGAGGCTCGGATAATCAATCTAACGCGTGTTCTACGGATCTTAATACTTGAATCACTCAAGGTAATATCTCTTGAAACCCTACCTTTTTGGATAATTGGGGATTTTGGGGTTTTGTCCGATTCTTTCCGTTTCGTTGATGGATTCATGATGAATATGATTATTCTTGTTGGTATTCTTAGTTTCCCTACGGATTCATGGTATATTTCGTGATTTTTACGGAATCGAGAGGGTTTGGTTGTGGTCCGCCCTCGTTGTTATTTTTGTGCGAATATACATGAATCGTAGGCGGGTTTCCGGGTGTATTCCATTTCCGTAATCGTTTAGAAGTGGTTGTGATTGTGCTATTCGAATCGTTAGGTTCATTTCCGCCGGTTCCTTGCGGTCGTGTTCAACTCTTCCGTTCCGTTCGTGTCATCGTCTAATTATTCGAGGCAAGTACCTTGCCCATACTTTTCTTATTTTGTGGATATGATGATCGGTGATCGTATTAGTGTGTTTGTTTGGTTGTTTGAAACGAAGTTTCAAAGGATTTCGGTTTGGCCTCGTTAAAGGCTTTCTTTCAAAACGAGTGTGATTTGTGAACGTTGTGCTTTGGAAATTTATTATGATTTGGTTATTTTGAACGTTGAAGGATTTGATGATGATACTCATATTGTTTAAAGTTATGGAATCGTGCATTCCGTATTTAATCTCGTTATTGTGTTTTGAAGAGTTTGATAATGGTGTCGAGTTAATGGCCATCTCTAGTGAGTATTCTTAATGAACTTACATTCTTAGCATATTAGTATTGCATGAGTAATGTGTGTGTGTGTGTGTATGCTCACTACGGGTTAGATCCGACGGGGTCTCGGTAGGGGTTCACGAAGGGGTGGATCCGCGAGCTTGCTTTTAACCACTACGGGTTAGATCCGACGGGGTCTCGGTAGGGGTCCACGGAGGGGTGGATCCACGGTTAATTGTGGTGCATTTTTACAAATGTGATTTGATATTGGCATTTCCGGAAATGAGCGCTTTTGAACGGTTTTCATGATTGCATGCATTGACTAAGTGTGTAAGAGGTAAGTTGTTCGTTTGGCCTACTTGGCTAGGATGGCACTAGAGTATTTTGTTGTTTGTTTTAAATCCTTTATTTGTGGATTTTGATGTTGGGAGACGAACCTTGTGGTCGTTCTTGTGTACTGTGAGTTGATGAGATTTGGGGCTAAAATCCCAATGGTTTTGTAAAAGTCATTTTTCGGATTTGGGGCTAAAATCCCAACGGTTTGGTAAATATCATTTTTCGGGAAGTAAACCTTTGGGGCGGTGACCCCCTTTTATCTTTTGGATTTTGAAAAGTAGGATTTGATAATCCTAAATTGTTTTCTATTAAAACTCTCGATGGCATTCTAAACCGTTTTATAAATTACTTCCATTGATTTATGATGTTTCGATTTTGAAATGTTTTCTCAAAACCCTTGCCTCGGGAAGTACTTTTCGTTTCGTTTGGATCTTTGAGGATCCTCGGTTATTGTTATTCGTGGAATGTGAATTGTATGGCTCGTATTTGCACTTTGTTCTTGCACTAGCAAAACAGTGGAGTTTTGCTAACCCCCGAGTAATCGGGGGGTGGATGTCTGTTTTTGCATTCAGGTTTTGGAGCATAACACAGGGTCGGCACGAAGGATGATGAAAGATGATCGATACTAATCACATGAGGAACCGTACATCGTGTGTTGGTTCAGTTGTACTTTATTTTCCGCTGCTGTATTGTTCCCGTTGTACGGGTGTAGTTGTATTTTGTCCCCTGCGTGGGCATGAGTTGTATTTGAGTTGTATGTATTTGTGGAAAGACCAAATCGGTCTACTGAGTCATTGTAGCCTTGAAGGCATTGTCGAGATGTTAAACGTTGTTACCAGCCTGGTAGATCCTCGAGGAGAGGGTCTACGGCGTGTAATATCCCTAAGTGGATTGGGGGTGTTACATAAATTGGATTGGGGGTGTTACAAAAACTACATCCACATCATAGCCTAATTAAAATTATCTCCAATTTTTAAAAGTAAAAAAATGCCCAATTTTATTTGTAATATAAAATGAGCCAGAAAAAGTTATAGGGTACTTTTAAGGCATTGAACTTCATAATTAAGAGTATCAAGAAATTTTACATTCAAAAGAAGAGAAAAATAATTAGAGTATTTTTAGTAATTTGTGAAACTTGTATTACAAAAAACTTAAGTGACATTTGGTTCACTTGAAACTTTATATCATTTTTATATGATATTATTTTCAAACATTTAACCTAATATATAGAAGTATTAAAGTTGGCACATTTTACATTCAAGAGAACACATAAATAGTTGGACACTTTTAGTAACTTCAGAAATTCGTATTAGAAAAAACTTCAATTAATATGTAATTGTGTTAAACTGTATTTGATGAAATTCTAGTTCCACGTTTTTTTTGGTCCTTTGTTTTTCCAAAATGATCTAAATCGTTAAGTATTTAATGGTTTCTGTATATGGCCAAAAAAGAGATAATTTAAACTTTATATTTGAAAAAAAATTACATAAATTATTTGGATATAATATAAAATACAAAAACAAATCCAAAACTTTCAAAAATATATAGTTGATTTTAAAAGTGGATAAATTTAAAACAAAAAAACTTAAAAATCACTTAAAACTATCAATTTTTATTTTCTGGAATTCTCTTTGTACAAAAATCTACGAATTAGTATATTATTAAATTTAATTTCTTATATATTTGAAATATCACTTTAAAAATTCTTAAAATCAGCAATTATATAATTTATTAAATATAAGTTGTTCATTTATTTTATTATTTTATATTAATTAAATAAAATTTAAAACTAAAATAGACTAATTGATTTATTCCATAGTTTTGATTTATTTATAAATAATAATTAAAACTTTTATTTCTACACTTTCAATAATATTTTTTAATAAGATTATTTCGATTTATTTAATTGATTAGGACTTCAAGTACCTTTTTAATTATATATATTCAACACTTCTTTTTCAATACTCCCAAACATCTTTCATTTCAGTTGATATTTTTTTTATTAATATACCTAATTATAGTGACTAACTAATATAAACTAATTAATTGGTGGAATATATAATATTTTCGCGAGATTTTAGGTTTAAGTTTTTAATATATTGTGCACACTACTATATTAAATTTCTCTTTGTTTGGGATTTATATTTTTAATTAATGAAAATATGAAATATTTTTGTAAATATAATCAATTCTTATTTATTCATAATTCATATTCCTTAATTCGTAAAAATTAATAAGGTAGGTAGGAGTTATTTGAGGTATAATTATAATGTAATTAATGCAATGATGATTAGGCCAATAATTGATTATGTGTCAGCTGAAGCATGAGAAGTTGACACATAAGCACCCGAAGCACTAGCAAAAGAGATGTGGCAGTCGAAGCATGAGAATCTGTCACTTAGGCTCAGCGTATTCTGTATTAGTATATAGGAGAGATTATTTAATTAATTAATTAATGATGATTAATAATAAAATAAGAGTTTGATAGTATTTTTTTTGTTCTTATTTTTAAATGTAATTGAGGCCATTTGTGTTAACGAAAATCTTAAGATCTTGTGTTATATTAATTTCAAGTATTTACATATCCACCTTGCTAAATGGCTCCAAATCAAATCAATAGCCACAGTTTGAACAATCACAAAAAATCGTACAAATATTATACTATGTTTTGAAACTAATTTCAAATAAACCCAAAAGCCAACACCGGAGGTGATGTCAGCTTCGAGGACACATTCGGACACATGCCGGATGTGAAGATTTTGGTGGATTTTTTGTGAAGCGGATATTAAATAAACAATATATAAAGGTACTTTATGTAGTAAGCCCTATTAATTTTCTACTATAATATACTTATTCGAGTACAAAAAAACAGCCTCAGGGTTAAGTGGTGCTGTAGTTGAGAGCCTCAGGGTTGAGTTGTCTCGGTTAGCTTTGACCTAGAGCATTGTATTTTTATTTTTATTGTATATTTTATCCTATTGCCTTTTGCGTGTGGTGTATTTTTACGGGGAGGTGTCGTGAGTCAACCTCTCTTACATTTGAGCGGCGTTCATCGGGAGTGAAGTAGCCAAATTAGTCTTAGGTAAGTCACATGTGGATTAAGTCAGTGTCTGAGGTATGGTATTGAGATTTTTCGAATCATATCTTCCTTTGTATTTTTCACTCAATGTTTTGTTGTCTTGTTAATTTGAAGTCTGTGGAAAGCTTCTCCTACCGTAATAAGTAGGGGCGTAGTGCTGACATCTTACTGCTTCAGGATCATAACTGAGGCGGGATCTGTTGGGTATGTTTTGTTTTAGTTTTGGAGTAGAAAAAAACGTTTAAATTTGCTTTTCGAAAGAGTCAAAATGGAGAGCATACTCTTTTCCCCTCTAATTCATCTTTATCACAAAGTAATCGATAAAGAGTCGTATTTTCACCTCAGTATTGTCAAATCAATAAAAAGGGGGTATAGTAGTCCAAGGGTTCCTTATGAATTCATGTAGCAAGAACTATTGCATGGAAATTGTCCCAATTCTCGTCTAGCTAGCCAACTTAGTGGGGGAATCACCTAACCGAAAGCTCATGAGAGAGAAAGATAGGTAGGACAGAGAGGGACACAGACATTTGTACGGCTGGTAATTTCCGATACGATATGATAACCCAACATGATTACGCACGAAATTAATGGACTAATGTTTGGTCTTATTGTGTTCGTATTTTTATCGTGTCGACACGATAAGGACACGCTAATTTCGTGTCGGGTTCGTGTAACACGATAATTTTCGTGTTCGTGTCGTGTCGTGTTAGTATAACCTGATAATATTTATATATTTCTAGCATTAATTTTATTATCATTTTAAATATTGTTAGTTTATTTTTTAATTTTTTACTTGAATTTATCGATTGGTGTCGTATTGTGTCGCTATCGTGGCGTGTCAACACGAAAAATATCATGTCTGTGGCGTGTTCGTGTCGTGTCCGTGTTTCAACCTTTCGTGTCGTGCGATTGTGCGGAAGCGTAAATAAAGGTGCGGAAAATAAATCGACACAGGATTTATAGTGGTTCGGCCAAACGTGCCTACGTGCTCTATTCGGATCCTTTTCTATAGGTTAAAGATGAACCTCTACACCTCACTTCTATCGGTCGAGGGATAACCGTTACAAACTCGTCTTCTATCGGTCTGAGATAACCGTTCACACAGTTGTCTTTCTGTCGGTCCAAGTTAAACCGTTTTTCTTTTCTATCGGATAAGGAATCAATCTATCTAGCTTTCTATGGGTACTAGACAAACCTCACGTGAATATAGATTGCGATTCTAATAATGTCGGATCTTTGATCCTAATAACACTGAATCGAATCGTATCCTTTCTTTTTTCCTCTCGTGTATGTTTTTGTGGATAACACTCAAACACTTATCAATATAATCTCGATTACAACAACAAGAATATGTATATCAATATCTGATCAATGAGTCGATTGCTTTGAGTTGTTGTTGGTTCAATACCATAGGAAGTGGTATTTATAGGCTCCAAAGCCTCAACTAGCCATTAGCCACTTTTGCTTTCCTTACGTACGTTATAGCATCACCTTTACGTACGTTAAGCATTTTACGTACATTATCGCTTCCTCGTTACGTACGTTATGAATAGTGCATTTCAATCCAGTAGCTCATGTCTTCTGCGTTACGTACATTATCAAATCTCCTATTACGTACGTTAACAATAGTCAAAATATCCGTTGGTGTGATGATGTAAGCCATGACGTCACAACGGTCATCTTGTTTGAATTCAGAAACACTTCGTCACGTACGTTAACCATACAACGCTACGTACATTAAGCTTGATTCATTACGTACGTTATGTTACATGCATTGCGTACGTTATGTATGTTATTTCCTGCTTTTTGCGTCTTCGACTTCTTCGTTGTTTTGTTTTGCTTCCTTGTTGTTTTTTTTTGTTTAACAACTAATCATCAAAACTCTATTATGAATATTTGGAATAAAATATTCCAACAATCTCCCCATTTTTAATGATTACAAAGTAACACCTTGAATGGGATAAACCTGCAAAATAATATATATATATATATATATATATATATATATATATATTTGCACGAATCAAAATTTTCGGCTTTGATCGTTTCGTTAGTTTCCATCTCCCATCTTTCCTTTTCAACTTCTTCTTTTCATTTTCAACTTCTTCGTTTCTTTTTCAACTTCTTCGACTTTCTTCGACTTTCATGATTCGAACATTTTTATTTTGCTTGTCATTTTTATTTTTCTCGCTTTACTATTCTCCCCCTTATATTCTTCTTTTAGACCATTCTTCTCCCCTATTTTGTTATCAGCAAAAAGTGTATATGATAAATATAAAATTGATAATTAAAATAAATGCATAAAATGATGTAGATTTGGGTAAACTCCCCCTGACAAAATTCTCCCTTTAAAATATAAACTCCCCCTGAGTAAAATACCAATTGATGAATATTAATTTTTTATTTTTGGGGATCCAACCGATAGTTGGTTTTTCTTTCGAGATATAGATGATATTCGAAATAAAAGTTCCTTTTGAAATCAAAATCTTTTTGGTTTTTATCGTCTGTCGTGGGCTTTTGCAACTCGTAAAATGATGCCCAATTTTTAAACATTTTTCGCAATGGGGTATTTTCAAATTTAAGGATACGTTTTTATGATTCGGTTTGAATCCTAACCCCTGTTTATTCAAAGTATATTTCTGAACAGAAAGCATATTTTCAAATTTATCGTTTCCGAGAGAAAAATTCTTTTGTCAAAGCTTTAAGTTCGTCTTGAACTTTCAAAAGATCATTCTTCAAATTATTTTCAATATCAAGGCATTTTGAATGATCGGTCTCGATAAATTTTCCCTTTTCAAGAATTTTAGAAATTTTGATTTTCAATAATTTATTTTTCGTTTGGAGGGATTTTATTTCGGATAAAGCATTTTGAAAATCGGTATGCAATAATTCGAATGCTTCAAATAGTTCATCGTGAGAGGATGTACTAACCTGGCTTTCGACGTCGCTTTCGTCGAATGTACTTCTTGCCATAAGTGCGAGGTTATTTTGATTGTTGAAATATCTTCGTCCTTGTCTTCGTCACTCCACGTGGCAATTAAGAATTCCTTCTTTGGAGTGGATGCACGACGATTCTTTGCAACGTGGCCTAGTTTACCACAGATTCGACAGTTGTTATCGAATTTCTTAGATTCGCCCGTCTTGATGTCTTTCTTTTTCCGGTTTAATAAGTTTTGAAACTTATTAATATTCTTGGCATAATATGCCGATTCTTCATCACTATCATCGACCGGGATTTCCTCTTTTCTTGACATCTTAGCTTTCATAGCTATTGATTTTTCCTTCGGCTTCGGCTTGGTGTTCCGTGATTTTAGGACTATCTCATAATTTATTAGCGAACCAACAAGGGCGCTAAAATCGAACGTATTGAGATCTTTAGATTCCATTATCGCCGTCACGGTGCCGTCCCATTCACTAGGTAGTGATCGTAAGATTTTCTTGACTTTTTCACTACTCGATAGCGGTTTCCCGAACGAAGCAAGTCCATTAGTAATGACCAAAAATCGGTCGAGCATGTTGGTGATGGACTCGCCACCCTTCATCATGAATAACTCGTAGTCATGGAGAAGCATATTGATCTTCGTCTCCTTGACTTGATTTGTGCCTTGGTGTGTGATTTCTAACATCTTCCAAATCTCTTTGGCACTATCACAAGAAGATATCCGGTTGTGTTCTTCCGAATTTAAAGCACAATATAATAATTGCGTGGCTTGCAATTATAGTTGTCGTTTTTCCAATCGGAATCGTCATATTCTTCAAAAGATTTAAGCGTACCGTCGGATTTGATTGGAATTTTTGGACCAAGACATATCACTTTCCATAGCTCGATGTCATAAGCTCGGATGAATATTGACATCTTTCTTCCATGTCATGAAGTTAGATCCATCAAAGAATGGTGGTCGGTTTAAGGCAAAACCTTCGACCGGTGCAATTTGAAATGCCATTTGGATCTTCTTCTCCTTAGATGTTAAGCCGCTTCTAGGAGTACCGCTCCGATACCAATTGTTGGAGCAATATGGTATACGCGCTATTGTGCGGAAGCGTAAATAAAGGTGCGGAAAAAAATCGACACAGGATTTATAGAGGTTCGGCCAAACGTGCCTACATCCTCTCTTCGGATCTTTTTCTATAGGTTAAAGATGAACCTCTGCACCTCTGTTCTATCGGTCGAGGGATAACCGTTACAAACTCGTCTTCTATCGGTCCGAGATAACCGTTCACACACTTGTCTTTCTGTCGGTACAAGTTAAACCATTTTCCTTTTCTATCGGACAAGGAATCAACCTATCTAGCTTTCTATGGGTACTAGACAAACGTCACGTGGATATAGATTGTGATTCTAATGCCGGATCCTTGATACTAATAACACCGAATCGAATCGTACCCTTTCTTTTTTCCTCTCGTGTATGTTTTCGTGTATAACACTCAAACACTTATCAATATAAGCTCGATTACAACAACAAGAATATGTATATCAATATCTGATCAATGAGTCGATTGCTTTGAGTTGTTGTTGGTTCAATACCAGATTTTTCCTCTCGTGTATGTTTTCGTGTATAACACTCAAACACTTATCAATATAAGCTCGATTACAACAACAAGAATATGTATATCAATATCTGATCAATGAGTCGATTGCTTTGAGTTGTTGTTGGTTCAATACCAGAGGAAGTGGTATTTATAGGCTCTAAAGCCTCAACTAGCCGTTAGCCATTTTTTCCTTCCTTATGTACGTTATAGCATCACCTTTACGTACGTTAAGCATTTTACGTACGTTATCGCTTCCTCGTTACGTACGTTATGAATAGTGCATTTCAATCCAGTAGCTCCTGTCTTCTGTGTTACGTACGTTATCAAATCTCTCATTACGTATGTTAACAATAGTCAAAATATCCGTTGGTGTGATGATGTAAGCCATGACGTCACAACGGTCATCTTGTTTGAATTCGGAAACACTTCGTTACGTAGGTTAACCATACAACGTTACGTACGTTAAGCTTGATTCATTACGTACGTTATGTTACATGCATTGCGTACGTTATGTATGTTATTTCCTGCTTTTTGCGTCTTCGACTTCTTCGTTGTTTTGTTTTGCTTCCTTGTTGTTTTTCTTTGTTTAACAACTAATCATCAAAACTCTATTATGAATATTTGGAATAAAATATTCCAACAATCTCCCCCTTTTTGATGATTACAAAACAACACCTTGAATGGGATAAACCTGCAAAATAAAATATATATATATATATATTTGCACGAATCAAAGTTTTCGGCTTTGATCGTTTCGTTAGTTTCCATCTCCCATCTTTCCTTTTCAACTTCTTCTTTTCATTTTCAACTTCTTCGTTTCTTTTTCAACTTCTTCGACTTTCTTCGACTTTCATGATTCGAACATTTTTATTTTGCTTGTCATTTTTATTTTTCTCGCTTTACTATTCTCCACCTTATATTCTTCTTTTAGACCATTCTTCTCCCCTATTTTGTTATCAGCAAAAAGTGTATATGATAAATATAAAATTGATAATTAAAATGAATGCATAAAATGATGTAGATCTGGATAAAATCCCCCTGACAAAATTCTCCCTTTAAAAATATAAACTCCACCTGAGTAAAATACCAATTGATGAAAATTAATTTTTATTTTTGGGGATCCAACCGATAGTTGGTTTTTTCTTTTGAGATATAGATGATATTCGGAATAAAAGTTCCTTTTGAAATCTAAATCTTTTTGGTTTTTATCGTCTGTCGTGGGCTTTTGCAACTCGTAAAATGATGCCCAATTTTTAAACATTTTTTGCAATGGGGTATTTTCAAATTTAAGGATACGTTTTTATGATTCCGTTTGAATCCTAACCCCTGTTTGTTCAAAGTATATTTCTGAACAGAAAGCATATTTTCAAATTTATCGTTTCCGAGAGAAAAATTCGTTGTCAAAGCTTTAAGTTCGTCTTGAACTTTCAAAAGATCATTCTTCAAATTATTTTCAATATCAAGGCATTTTGAATGATCGGTATCGATAAATTTTCCCTTTTCAAGAATTTTAGAAATTTCGGTTTCCAATAATTTATTTTTCGTTTGGAGGGATTTTATTTCGGATAAAGCATTTTGAAAATCGGTATGTAATAATTCGAATGCTTCAAATAGTTCATCGTGAGAGGATGTACTAACCTGGCTTTCGACGTCGCTTTCGTCGAATGTACTTCTTGCCATAAGTGCGAGGTTATTTTGATTGTTGAAATATCTTCGTCCTCGTCTTGGTCACTCCACGTGGCAATTAAGAATTTCTTCTTTGGAGTGGATGCACGACGATTCTTTGCAAAGTGGCCTAGTTTACCACAGATTCGACAGTTGTTATCGAATTTCTTAGATTCGCCCGTCTTGATGTCTTTCTTTCTCCGGTTTAATAAGTTTTGAAACTTATTAATATTCTTGGCATAATATGCCGATTCTTCATCACTACCATCAACCGGGATTTCCTCTTTTCTTGACATCTTAGCTTTCATAGCTATTGATTTTTCCTTCGGCTTCGGCTTGGTGTTCCGTGATTTTAGGACTATCTCATAATTTATTAGCGAACCAACAAGGGCGCTAAAATCGAATGTATTGAGATCTTTAGATTCCATTATCGCCGTCACGGTGCCGTCCCATTCACTAGGTAGTGATTGTAAGATTTTCTTGACGTTTTCACTACTCGATAGCGGTTTCCCGAACGAAGCAAGTCCATTAGTATGACCAAAAATCGGTCGAGCATGTTGGTGATGGACTTGCCACCCTTCATCATGAATAACTCGTAGTCATGGAGAAGCATATTGATCTTCGTCTCCTTGACTTGATTTGTGCCTTAGTGTGTGATTTCTAACATCTTCCAAATCTCTTTGGCACTATCACAAGAAGATATCCAGTTGTGTTCTTCCGAATTTAAAGCACAATATAATAATTGTGTGGCTTGCAATTATAGTGGTCGTTTTTCCAATCAGAATCATCATATTTTTCAAAAGATTTAAGCGTACCGTCGGATTTGATTGGAATTTTTGGGCCAAGACATATCACTTTCCATAGCTGGATGGTGGATTACACTTACGCCTTCTACAAAATAGATCGTTTTTACATTATATATATAGGAAATATATATATATATATATATTAAGTTTTTAAACTCACAATCAGACGAAATACCGATGGTTGGATGGTGGATTACACTTACGCCTTCTACAAAATAGATCGTTTTTACATTATATATATATATATAGGGATAGGTTCAGGTAGGAAAGCTTTTTCCGTAAGAAATAAGAATGATTTTGGGCCTTTGATCTTTGGTGATCAATGGCTGCGATTTGGCTACGTTGTGCTAAGAATTTAGCCTAAGTGTGCTACGCGGAATCTTTTTGTGGGGATATATTTGTAATTATTGTAATACCCGGTTGTAATTCATTCATTTTCATTCAGTAATTATCAGTCTGTAATTGTCACTCAGTGTATTTTCACTCAATTATAATCATTCATCAATCATGTTCATTCACCGTGTTCACCGTTCGGAAAAACTTCGAGTTGTGTATCATTATTGTTCATTGTTTCAACTTTCCTCTTATGAGTTCGACTTTGTTAGATCACCATTAATTTTTGGTAACTCCAAAAAATTCTAAATCATTGCAATATTATAGAGCATCGAATTAGCTTTCCAATGGTTCAAACGGTGAGTCAATCGGAGTCCGGACGAGAGAGTTATGGTCGTTTTAGCTCACCCGCTCATTTTTTCAGTTATTGGCCGATCACTGCCGACCGACTTCGCGTGTCGTCCGACACGGCCCGTGCCGTACTCGTCCGAAATGCCGAAGTCTCGCCTCGGGACCCGGCCGTGTCGCTGCACGGCCGAGTCGAACTCTTCCGGATAGGCCAGAACCGACTGCCCAGACGCCCGACCGTGTTCCAGGACACGGTCGAGTCATGCCGAGTCGCTGTCGGACGGGTCACTATCGGAAGACCCCTCCGCGCCGCGACCGTGTCTAGCAGGACACGGTCGAGTCCCTGCCGGCCAGCTGCGCGCCGCGACCGTGTCAAGCGGACACGGTCAAGTCTGTCAGCCGAGTCAACCCCTATAAATTCGTTTTTTGAGCATTTCAGCTCATTTCTTTCCCTTTTCTTCACCTACAACCGAGAGAGAGAGCTTGAGGGAGGGTTTTTCCTTCACAAATCATTTGAGTGTTTGATTTTCTTCATCCTCCTTCGATCGTGTAGCTCGGATTGTGGATTTAGCACGTGTTCTTCGGATTATAGGGCTTGAATCTTCAAGAGGTAAGAACTCCTTCAACCCTAGTATGATTTTGGGGAGGGTTTGGTGGTGATCTTGTGTTTTAATTCGAATTAACCGATGTTGTTATTAGATTTTGATAGTATTCACGCGACCCATGGTTTTCTTGTTTTTGATTGGGATGAAATCCCGTTGTTATACCATTAACCGATTTCATTTCCTTATGCACTCTTGGTGTCCGATGAATTGTCCCAACGGGTAGAATTAGGATTAATTCTTACCTTTCTGCATTATTGAGACTTGTTGTATACCGTTGTCGTGTTAGGAGCGGATTTGGGAGGATTGTTCGGACCAAAACCTATTCCTTCGTTGTTTCCCTTGTTTCATCGTGTTCAAGGCAAGTACATGTATTACATTTCGTTATGTATATTGTGATTTTAGAAATGAATGATGAATGGTGATTTTTGGGTGCGTGAGTTGTGTTCCTTCCACCCGGAGTGTCCGACGGGATGTCCGGGGTCGATACTAAGGGGTACGGCCGCGAAGTGGACTTGGGTGCGTGTGTGATTGAACTTCCACCGGAGTGTCCGACGGGATGTCCGGGGTCGATACTAAGGGGTACGGCGGAAGTGGTATCCCACCGGAGTGTTCGACGGGATGTCCGGGGTCGATACTAAGGGGTACGCCACGGATACGATTGTGATTTTGTGATATCGTGATGATTAGAAATCGATTTTGATTGCCAATGTAGTATTCCTAATATATATGTGGCAAATGACTTATGTTTGAGATGATTGTGTAAAACCGTTTTGTATATAATGTTGTGTAATTGTGTACTTGCACTAGCCATTCGAATGCTAACCCCTTAAATGGGGAAATGCGTCTTATGCATTTAGTGCACGGGAGGGCCGAGGAGCAGGCACGGACACGCACGCAAAGAATGGGTGGCTTGATGATGTGGCTCAGTCCGCATTTTTATGTTTTGTCATTGCATGGTCGAGTATTGAAGTTAGACTGTCCATTTTAAAACTTGGTTTAAGTCCCTGCGTGGCAATAAATTGGTATTTAACCTCTGTTCATGTATTACGTTAAAAATGTTTTGGCCGAGGCCACGGCCTTATTTACTTTTGAGTGCATTATTCGGGACTACATTGTGGTTTATATGTCATGTGTTAGCCTGGTAGACCTCACGAGGGTTCTACGGCGTGTAATGTCCCAGTTGTGAATTGGGGTGTTACATTTATGGTATCGGAGCCTTAGGTTTTGAATACCTAGGCTGTCGGTGAATTTTGGGTCTGTCAGTTGCGTCATTAGAGTCAGTCGTTGAGCCTAATATCATCATGCTACCGTCTTTTCGTGCGACCCGTGGCTGTAAGTCTCCTCGAACTCTTATATCTCTGTATTTCGTTTTCTTGCGTTGTTCGGAATCGTGACTTGTGTTACCAACTTTGTGAATTGTGAATCTTTCTGATCTTGTCCTTTTCTTATTTTCCTTCAGTATGTTGAGAGGTCGTGGTAGACCGGCTAGGGGACGCGGCCGAGGCCGTGGTCGGGGTGCTGATAATGAGGAGGGCTCACTTTCTCAGTCCTCTGCGGACTCAGCCTCTCACTCAGTGCCGTCGGGTAATAATGCCGACGCCGGGGCTACTGACGTACTTCAGCAGTTGGTAGCCCAACTTACTCAGATAGCTCAGGGTGGACGCCAGAATCCGCCCTCGACACCGAAAGAGGAGGCTAGTAAGTGGCTTCAAACGGTGACTAAAATGCACCCTCCTCGTTTCTCCGGATCCTCTGACTCCCTCGGTTGGGAGAATTGGCTCTTTCAGTTGTCCAGGACCTTCGATGCCGTAGATTGTCCTGAAGACAGGAGGGTACATATTGCCCAGTACCTCCTGGATAAGGAAGCTGCGGAATGGTGGGAGGCCGTTGTGCCCAGAGACCGTCGAGCTACTTGGGAGGAATTCAAGGCTGCTATGGAAGTAGAGTATTGTCCGCCGCCAGTCAAGGAGCGCAGAATTGTGGAATTCTTCACCGCTACACCTCAGGATGTGCCTATTTCTCAGGCCATCATTTCTTACAATCAGCAGTTGGGGTTCGTAAGAGATCAAGTGAGATCGGAGGCTGATAAAATCCGTTACTTCAATATGCGCATGAAGCCGCATATTAGGCAGAGTATGGCACCGCTCATGTGTACCACTTTGAAGGAATACCAGGATCGCGCCCTAGTGATCGAGATGGCGGTTCCGGAATTAGAGTCGGTTTCGGAAGTTAAGAAGCAGAAGACTACAGTGGATTCTCGACCGGGAAGGGTGGTCAGTTTTCGAGGTCTCGTTCTGCTTCCATACCGGGGAAGAGGCCGTTCCATCAAGCCGGTGGATCTCAGGGTAACCGTTCAGTTCAGACCGTTGCTTCTGGTGGCAGGGTTTGTTTTAACTGCAACCAATATGAGCATTTGATGAAGGATTGTCCTTTTCCTCCAGTTACTTGCTACACTTGCGGGCAGACCGGACATCGGGTGACTCATTGTGAGAGAGCCACCAGGGCCGCTATAGTTCCGACTACCGCTACCGATCAGAGGGATCATAACACTCCAACTATTCAGGTTCCGCAGGGTTCGGGTCGCGGTAGAGGTCGGGGACAGCCGGATCGCCGCGCAGCCTCGAGCTCGGGTTCAGTCCACCCCCGATTGTACCAGATGAGGCGCACAGAGGAGGCGGACATTCCGGTGGCGTCAGGTACCACTCAGATCCTTACTCATCCAGTTTCGTGCTTTTGATTGGTGCTACCCACTCCTTTATTGCTTCGGATTGTGTGAATCGTATTGGCTTTAACTGCTTGTTTGAGTGTGAACCGTTTGTGGTGGGTACGCCTAGCGGGGATCGTATGGTTGGGGACCGGGAAGTTAGGGATTGCCCAGTGAGGATCGGGAGCCGAGATTGGCCCTCGAACCTCATTGTTATCGACCTCAAGGGTGAGGATTTAATCCTCGGGGACGATTGGTTAGAGCGTCACGGTGCTATCATGAACTATTGGACTCGTACTATCTCGATCGTGGCCGAGGATGGCACCGAGCATACTCTCGTCGGCTATAAGCTGGGTAGATCGGGGAGCGTGATTAACGCCTTGAAGGCGATGAAACTTCTGAACCAGGGTTGTGTCGGCTACTGGTGTTACGCTCTGAAGGCGGAAGATGATGGAGTTGACATGTCGTCAATTCCAGTTGTTGGTGAGTATCCCGATGTTTTCCCAGACGACTTGCCGGGGTTACCACCGCAGCGAGAGGTGGAGTTTCCTATCGATCTTGAGCCGAATGCAGCCCCTATTTCTCGAGCACCGTACCGTATGGCACCGTCGGAGATGTTAGAGTTGAAGAATCAGTTGGGAGAATTGTTAGATAAAGGGTATATTCGACTGAGCGCATCGCCTTGGGGTGCGCCCGTACTTTTTGTTAAGAAGAAGGATGGGTCGCTTCGTTTATGCATCGATTATCGAGAATTAAACAAGCTGACCATCAAAAATAAATACCCTTTGCCTGGGATTGACGATTTGTTTGATCGGCTTGAGGCGGCAGTCTTTTCAAGATTGATTTGCGATCGGGCTACTACGATTGAGGATTCGGGACGTCGATATTCCGAAAGCTGCCTTTCGGACGAGATATGGCCATTACGAGTTTGTGGTTATGCCTTTCGGGCTAACCAATGCCCCAGCAGTGTTCATGCAATTGATGAACAAAGTTTTCATTGAGTATCTAGACAAATTCGTAGTCGTTTTTATCGACGATATTCTTATCTATTCACGGAATCGGGAGGAGCACGCCTTACATCTCCGGATTGTATTAGACACTTTGAGGACTGAGCAGTTGTACGCGAAGTTTTCTAAGTGTGAGTTTTGGCTCGAGGAAGTGACGTTCCTCGGGCATGTGATTTCAGCAGAGGGAGTTCGGGTAGATCCGCAGAAGATAGAGGCAGTGATGGCTTGGGAGCCGCCTAAGAATGTGAAGGAGGTGAGGAGTTTTCTGGGTCTTGCCGGCTATTACCGCAGATTCGTTGAGGGATTTTCTAAGATCGCTAGACCACTCACTCAGTTGCTCCAGAAAACTCAGAAGTTCGAGTGGGTGCAGACAGCGGGGCGGCTTTGTGAGTTAAAAAGACGTCTGACTACCGCACCCATTTTAGCATTGCCTCAGGGGAACAAGGATTTCGTAGTGTATAGTGATGCTTCGGGCCTTGGTCTAGGATGTGTTTTGATGCAGAGAGACAGAGTGATTGCTTATGCGTCCCGCCAATTGAAACCTTATGAAGTAAATTATCCCACGCACGATTTGGAGTTAGCTGCGGTCGTTTTCGCCTTAAAGATCTGGAGGCATTACCTCTATGGGTCATCGTGTAAGATTTTTACGGATCACAAGAGTCTGAAGTACATCTTCAGCCAGAAAGAGTTGAATATGAGGCAGCGTAGGTGGTTAGAGCTAATTAAAGATTACGACCTCGAGATACTTTACCATACGGGTAAGGCCAACGTAGTGGCTGATGCGTTGAGCCGAAAACCGATGGCTTTGCAGATGTTAGAGGTACTTACACCGCAGAGTAGGATCCAGCGAGATTTCATCTGTCAGAATATTGAGGTTTGGGTTCAGAGAGTTCAGGGCCAGTTATGTGCGTTAGAGATCACTTCGTCCTTGACTGATGATATCAGGGCGAAGCAGTATGACGATCCGTTTTTGGTCCAGTTGAGGGAGGATGTGAGGAAAGGGAAAGCCCCTGGATTTGTGGTTCACGATGATGGAGTTTTGAGGTTTCGCGGCAGACTTTGTGTACCGAGTGATATTGAGCTGAGACAGAAAATCTTGAGTGAAGCTCATGCTACACCTTACTCCATACATCTGATGCAGTAAAATGTACAAGGATGTGAGGAGCAACTACTGGTGGAGTAAGTTGAAGGCAGACGTTAGCGAGTTTGTGTCGAGGTGTCTGACCTGTCAGCAGGTTAAGATCGAGCATCAGCGACCCGCGGGGCTATTACGACCACTTCCTATCCCGGAGTGGAAATGGGAGGATATCTCTATGGATTTCATTACCGGTATGCCTAAGACTCGGACGGGAATGAACATGATTTGGGTCGTTGTTGATCGACTAACCAAATCAGCTCATTTTCTAAGTATTAAGGACACTTGGGGGCCGGAGAGGCTTGCACGAGTGTTTGTTGCGGAAATAGTGAGATTGCATGGGACCCCTAAGAGTATTGTTTCGGATCGTGATGGCCGGTTCATATCACATTTTTGGCAGGCCGTTCATAGAGCTTTGGGAACCGAGTTGAGACTTAGTACATCCTACCACCCTCGAGACAGACGGACGATCGAGCGGGCGATACTGAACCTTTGGAGGATATGTTACGAGCCTGTGCTTTAGATTGGAAGGATGATTGGGAGACACACTTGCCGTTGATCGAGTTCACGTACAACAATAGTTGGCATGCCTCGATCAAAATGGCACCATTCGAAGCGTTGTATGGGAGGAGGTGTAGATCGCCATTGTGTTGGGATGATACGTCTGAGCTAATCGGTACCGAGCCCGACATGATAGTTGAGACGAGGGAGAAGGTTACCCTGATTCGTGGTAGATTGTTGATGGCCCAGAGTCGGCAGAAGCCTTATGCCGATACACGTCGTCGACCGTTGGAGTTTGAGGTGGGAGATCACGTCTTGCTTAAGGTGTCGCCGACACGGGGAGTTTACCGCTTCGGTCGGAAGGGTAAACTTAGTCCGAGATATATCGGGCCGTTTGAAATTTTAGATAGAGTTGGAGAGCTTGCGTATCGGTTAGGCTTGCCGCCGTCCCTGAGCCACGTGCATAACGTATTTCATGTTTCCCAGCTTAGGAAGTACGTATCGGACCCTAGCCATATTATTGATTTTGGAGAGATCGAGTTGGGGCCCGACATTAACTTCGAGGAGAGGCCGATTCAGATCTTAGAGCGTCGAGTTAAGCAACTCAGGCACAAAACCATTCCTTTGGTCAAAGTGCAGTGGTCGAGGCATGGATCCGAGGAATCCACGTGGGAAACGGAGGTGAGTATGAGGTCGAGATACCCCGAGTTATTCGTGTTGTAAGTTTCGGGACGAAACTTATTTTTAGGGGGAGATAATGTAATACCCGGTTGTAATTCATTCATTTTCATTCAGTAATTATCAGTCTGTAATTGTCACTCAGTGTATTTTCACTCAATTATAATCATTCATCAATCATGTTCATTCACCGTGTTCAACGTTCGGAAAAACTTCGAGTTGTGTATCATTATTGTTCATTGTTTCAACTTTCCTCTTATGAGTTCGACTTTGTTAGATCACCATTAATTTTTGGTAACTCCAAAAATTCTAAATCTTTGCAATATTATAGAGCATCGAATTATCTTTCCAATGGTTCAAACGGTGAGTCAATCGGAGTCCGGACGAGAGAGTTATGGTCGTTTTAGCTCACCCGCTCATTTTTTCAGTTATTGGCCGATCACTGCCGACCGAACTCGGCCGTGTCGTCCGACACGGCCCGTGCCGTACTCGTCCGGAAATGCTGAAGTCTCTGCCTCAGGACCCGACCGTGTCGTGCAGCACGGCGAGTCGAACTCTTCTCGATAGGCGGAACCAGGCGCCCGGGCCCGACCGTATTCCAGGACACGGTCGAGTCATGCCGAGTCGCTGTCGGACGGGTCACTATCGGAAGACCCCTCCGCGCCGCGACCGTGTCTAGCAGGACACGGTCGAGTCCCTGCCGGCCAGCTGCGTGCCGCGACCGTGTCAGGCGGACACGGTCGAGTCTGTAAGCCGAGTCAACCCCTATAAATTCGTTTTTTGAGCATTTCAGCTCATTTCTTTCCCTTTTCTTCACCTACAACCGAGAGAGAGAGCTTGAGGGAGGGTTTTTCCTTCACAAATCATTTGAGTGTTTGATTTTCTTCATCCTCCTTCGATCGTGTAGCTCGGATTGCGGATTTAGCACGTGTTCTTCGGATTATAGGGCTTGAATCTTCAAGAGGTAAGAACTCCTTCAACCCTAGTATGATTTTGGGGAGGGTTTGGTGGTGATCTTGTGTTTTAATTCGAATTAACCGATGTTGTTATTAGATTTTGATAGTATTCACGCGACCCATGGTTTTCTTGTTTTTGATTGGGATGAAATCCCGTTGTTATACCATTAACCGATTTCATTTCCTTATGCACTCTTGGTGTCCGATGAATTGTCCCAACGGGTAGAATTAGGATTAATTCTTACCTTTCCGCATTATTGAGACTTGTTGTATACCGTTGTCGTGTTAGGAGCGGATTTGGGAGGATTGTTCGGACCAAAACCTATTCCTTCGTTGTTTCCCTTGTTTCATCGTGTTCAAGGCAAGTACATGTATTACATTTCGTTATGTATATTGTGATTTTCGAAATGAATGATGAATGGTGATTTTTGGGTGCGTGAGTTGTGTTCCTTCCACCGGAGTGTCCGACGGGATGTCCGGGGTCGATACTAAGGGGTACGGCCGCGGAAGTGGACTTGGGTGCGTGTGTGATTGAACTTCCACCGGAGTGTCCGACGGATGTCCGGGGTCGATACTAAGGGGTACGGCCGCGGAAGTGGTATCCCACCCGGAGTGTTCGACGGGATGTCCGGGGTCGATACTAAGGGGTACGGCCACGGGATACCGATTGTGATTTTGTGATATCGTGATGATTGAAATCGATTTAGATTGCCAATGTAGTATTCCGGAATATATATGTGGCAAATGACTTATGTTTGAGAAGAATGTGTAAAACCGTTTTAGTATATAATGTAGTGTAATTGTGTACTTGCACTAGCCATTCGAATACTAACCCCTTAAATGGGGAAATGCGTCTTATGCATTTAGTCTGCAGGAGGGCTGAGGAGCAGGCACGGGACACGCACGCAAAGAATGGGCTGGCTTGATGATGTGGCTCGAGTCTGCATTTTTATGTTTTGTCATTGCATGGTCGAGTATTGAAGTTAGACTGTCCATTTTAAAACTTGGTTTAAGTCCCCTGCGTGGGCAATAAATTGGTATTTAACCTCTGTTCATGTATTACGTTAAAAATGTTTTGGCCGAGGCCACGGCCTTATTTACTTTTGAGTGCATTATTCGGGACTACATTGTGGTTTATATGTCATGTGTTAGCCTGGTAGACCTCACGAGGGTTCTACGGCGTGTAATGTCCCAGTTGTGAATTGGGGTGTTACAATTATACAGATTGTATGTTTGGTATTTCCTATAATCATGGGATTTCATATCCCACTTTCCCATCTCTTCCCAACATGTAAGCCGTGATTTTGTTTTCTCTTTCCTCCATCCTTTTATCTCTTTCCTTCATCCTTCATCATTCCTCTATCATTTATACCCTAATTTCATACAGTAAATTGCCGCAAATATAATCCCTACGTTCAGCTTCCTCATCCTCATTTCTTGGCCTCTTCAAATGATTAGGTCCATTCGACGCTTTACTATCCCATCTTCATTTGCTTTACCCTTATCATTATCTGTAAAAAAATATAATAATAATAATAATAACTTAAGCTCTCAAGAAATTTACAGATTGCAAAAACTAAAATAAAATTATATTTATTGTGCTTACTAATAAATCACATTACACTACTTAGCACAAATATTACTATTTTTTTTTTCTAAATGTGCAGAAACCATCAGCTAAATGTGCTGAAAAATTATTATAAATGTGCAGAAACAATCAGCTAAATGTGCTGATAATAAAAACACTTATGCTGCAAAATAATATTAAATGTGCTTACTAATTACAAAGATTGTGCTAACTACTCAGAATAATCGTGCTAATATACAGCGGCGACGGCGGCAGAATTCTAGAATGGGGGAGCAGAAATGAGAAGAAATGGGGGAGAGAAAATGAGCGGACGAAATTAGGGATAGATTGAAATGAGGGAGAGAAAATTAATTTTAAAAATAAATTCAGAATCCCTTAAAAGATTGATAAGATGAATGGAAAGGAGTGAGAAAAAAATTTCATTTCACAAATACCCTTGTTGTTAAAATCGGGTGAATCAATGATGATGTCAGCATCAAATCTAGTTAAATCTAAACCATTAATTCTTTATAGATGTAAGGTTAGGATACATTCTTATTTCTTACACTTAAACCATTTCACTCCATAACCCACCCCTATATATATATATATATATATATATATATATAATATAAATTAAAGATTACTCCTGACATAATGCTACGGTGGCAGTGAGATAATTGAATTAAAATAATTAAATTATTAGATTACTTACTAGAAAACACGTCCCAAAATTCTACCTATGGCCAACAAAAAAAGAAAGAAAGAAAAGTTGTCGGTCGTCGGAGGTCCTTCAGAAAGCAGGCCGGCGTCCTAGCGTAAAAAAAAAATAATAGCCGGTCCTCGAAGGTCCGCCGGCGATGGCTCGCTGGAAAACAGGCCAGCGGCTTGGCGCTAAAAAGAACAAAAAAAAAGCCGGTCGCCGGAGGTCCGCCTATCGCCAACGGCTTGGCGTAAAAAAAAACAAATAAAACAAATTGCCAGTTTCCAGAGATCCACCGGAAAACAAACCCGGCGGCCTAGCGTTAAATAAAAATAAGAAAAAAATGGCCAGTCATCGGAAGTCCGCCGGCCTCTGACGGTGGGTCGTCGGAAAGCAGGCCGGCGGAATGACGTAAAAAAAAAAAAGAAGAAAAACTGCTCGGCCGCGGAGGGGTCCGACGAGCGGCGGTCATGCCAGAAAAACTGACCGATCGGAGTTCCATCGGAGATTTTCGTAAAAATGATTTTTTAGTTAATTATTCTTTTAATTTAATTTAATATTCTAGGAGTATTTTTTAAGATTTATTGTTGTTAAATATTTAATATATTGTTGCTATTATTGACAAATAATTCAACACAAAAAGAAAGATGGAAGAGGAGAGGGGTACAATAGTATTTTCCGGTGTGGACCACTATGACCACCAAAAAGCATCATTGTCCTTTATATTATATACTAGAGATTATTCGTACCATAATGGCTGGATGGCGGTGATATAATTGAATTAAAATAATTAAATTACCAGATTACTTGCTAGAAAAAAAATATATCAGTTCCAGAATTCTATTGGCCTACCGTAAAAAGAAAAAGAAAAAAAGAAATTACCGGTCGCTAGGTCCGCCGAAAATCGAGTCGTCGGCCTAGCGTGGAAAAAAAAAATTGGTCGGTCACCGGAATGGGGGCCGGTGACTTTGCGTAAAAAATAGAAAAAAAAAAGAAGTTGGCCGGTCCCAGGAGGTTCGCCGGCCGCCGGCGGTGGCCTGTCGGAAAGCAGGTCGGTCTCGGAGGTCCGCCGACCGCCGGAAAGCAGGCAGGCGGCATGGCGTTAAAAAAAAAATTGGCCGGTCGCCGGAGGTCCAGTGGAAAACAGAGGCGGTGGCACAGCGTTAAAAAGTTGTCATTTGCCGATGATGGGCCGCGAAAGCAATGCAGTTTGACGTAAATATATAAAAAAAATTGGTCAGCCGTCGGAGGTATCTGGCAACCCGCGGCCCTACCTGAAAAGTTGATCGGTCGGTGGCCCTCGGAGATCTCCATAAAAGAAAGATTTTTTTTTGAAAATTAATTGAGCTTTTTATTTAATTTATTATTCTAGGAGGATTTTTTAAAAAAAATTTATTGTTAAATATTTAATATTATTATTATTAAGTATTATTAAATTTAACACAAAAAGAAAGAAAGAAAGATGAGGGAAGGGGTACAATAGTCTTTTAAAGTGCGGACTACGACGACTGCAAAAAACCCCACTGTCCTTTATAATATAGACTAGAGATTACCTTGCCATAATGGCACATTGACGGTAATATAATTGAAATAAAATAATTAAATTACCAGATTACTTGTTAGGAAAAAAATATGCTAACCCAAAATCCTATGGACGACGTCGGGTCTATTGTAAAAAAAATAAAAAAATGGTCGGTCGCCGGAAGTCCGCCGAAAGCAGGCCGACTGCCTGGCGTAAAAGAAAAATAATAAAAAAACGGCCAGTCGTTGGAGGTTCGTCGGCCGCCGGACATAAAAAAAATAAATAAATAAAACTGGTCGGCCGTTGGAGGTCTCTGGGCGACCGGCGATCCTGCCGGAAAAACTGGTCGGCCAGAAGTCCGTATGGGATTCCATGAGAAAAGATTTTTTTTGTAAATTAATTGTCACTTTAATTTAATTTAATATTTAAGGAGTTTATTTTTTAAATTTATTATTGTCGAACATGTTTTGATATAATTAAATCCAATAAAAAAACAAAGAAGGGAGAGGGGAGGGGTACAATTGTCTTTTTCGGTGCGGACTACGACGACCACCAAAAAACACCATTGTAATTTATATTATAGATATACATTAAATAGTTATAGTATCTATTGTATTTTTAGAAAATGGCTATTGCTTCATTTGTAAGTTAAATAGACATACTTCCCTCTATATTAACTCTCCGTATTTTATTTATATAATGCAGAGGCAAGATGACATAGGGACATAATGCATCTTTTTTGGAAATACATGTTATGGAGACGTTCAATAGCATGACAGGAATCATAAAAGGTGGATATATAAACTCATATTGTTAATTATATAAACTCGTATTAAAACATGTTTGGTAGACAGTAGGATTCATACAAACCCATATTGCTAAGTATTGAGGAATATATCTCCCGATATCCTGATTTACAGTGGAGGTTTATGTAACACCCCCGAGATATTCGAAGTATATTACAGCGCCGTGGACCCCTACATGGGACCCACCAGGCTACAACTAGTAAACACCCCTCGACTAACCATCTCGGTTAGCGAGAACACACATTTAAATAATATAACATATAAAGGTACGCCCGGAGTAACCGGCGAAATAAGCAACAGTCGACAATGTAGCAATCTAAAATAATACAACACGGGGTTTGAATTGAAAAGCCTAAGTACTCGCGAGTACGGTCTATCAGTTCATAAATATAGCGAACAACCATGTCGAAGTGGACAAGTGAAATAAGTAGACTCGAGTGCACATGTCAACGACCCCGGCCAACATCCTCGATCTTGTCCCGCTCGTCCGGATGATCATAACACGAAATTCATAACAAGAATTTCCCAAACGGGTCCCAGAGGGGTTAGCAATTACGCTATTACAAGTAATCAAGTCAAACCAATCGCTTACACATTTCATAGTACATGCACCAATATCATTTCAAAAACCAAAACCAGACATGTCTTTTCCGGAAACAAACAGTCAAACAATTTGCCTAGGACCGGGACGAAGCCACGAATCCCACCCGAGGCCTCTAAGGACCCTCCCGAGCTAGCCATTTCATAAAACAAATCACGCACAGGCATCGCCTAGGACCGGGACGAAGCCACGAATCCCACCCGAGGCCTCTAAGGACCCTCCCGAGCTGGCTAGCGAAACAATCTCATGAATCCAGAGTGAAGTCATAGATTCCCCCGAGGCCCCGTCGGACCCTCCCGAGGTGAGTAAAGCACACACAATATAAATTACCATTTCACGTTAAGCATAAGGGTTTCCAAGAATACTTGCCTTGAATAATAAGCAGCGAACGAGCGGAAGGAAAAACACCGGTGACCGATAGGAGCCGATAATCACGAACCTAACGATACGAAGAACACAATCACGACCAATCCTAAATGAATACGGAATTGGAATACACCCGAAAACCCGCCTACGATTCATGTATATTCGTATAGAAACAACGACGAGGGCGGACCACAACCAAACCCTCTCGATTACAAAATTACTACGAAATATACCATGAATCCGTAGGGTAACCAACGAAATCGACAAGATTAATCATGTACATCATGAATTAATCTAACATACGGAACGAATCGGACGAAACATGAAAACCCCTTCAATTACTCAAAACAAGGTTTTAGGATATTACCTTGAATAATGACGAAGAACACGATTAGAGGTTGATACTATGCTCCAATAACTCGAAGAAGATGATGGCTCGGAGTTATCAAGCTTCAAATCGCCGGAAATACCAAGGAGATCGCCTAGGAGTCGGATGGGGAGGAGAAGGAGTGAAAATGGCCGAAATCGGTCAACCCCTGGGTTTATAAACCCAGGGCTCGTTACGTACGTTAGCCACCACATGCTAACGTACGTAAGCCGTATTACGTACGTAAGCCATAAGGGCCTTACGTACGTAACCCAAAAGCGAATCGCTGAATCGATATACATGGGGCATTAAATGCGTAACCAAAAGGGTGTTACGTACGTAATCAAAAAGGCAGAATCGCCTGAACTGAATTACACTAGGACGTTACGTACGTAACCAAAAAGGGTGTTACGTACGTAACATTCCTTTCTGTGGAGCACAGGCCAGAAATGAAAGAGGGGGGGTACCGAAAAAGAATCGAAATACAACGGTGAACAATTCACGATGGTACGAACGAAAGGGGCCTGAAACGACGAACTTAAGTGCCGAAGGAAAACATATTCCCGACTACTCAAAGGTTCAGAAAAACAACATCAAGCGTAAATTTCCCAAAAGTTTGGGAAATTTACAAAACGGTCCAAACATGCGAAATGTACGAAACATGGTCGAAACACCAACAAAAGCTCACAACGCCCACAATAACATGAGATCGATCTTCGGCAACCCGAACGGCGGTTCGAGCAGCGATTACGATAATATGCGAAATAACAACATGAAACATCAAATCGAGTAAAACGAGTCCGAATCAAGCTCGAACGACAATAAGTTCAATATCAAATGTCCTCAAAATGACAATACAATTACAAGCGAGCTGTTAAAAACGAAAATGCACTAAAATGAGAATAATAAGAGAAGGGAAAAATGCGGATATTACATTCTACCCCTCTAAAAATAAGTTTCGTCCCGAAACTTAAGAAATAAACAACTCGGGATACTTAGCACGCATGCTATCCTCGGTTTCCCAAGTCGCCTCCTCGACACCATGTCTCGACCACTGCACTTTGACCAAAGGAATGATCTTATGCCTCAGTCGCTTCTCACGGTGTTCCAAAATCTTTAAGGGACGCTCCTCGAAGGTAAAATCTTCGGCAATCTCGACCTCGCCAAAGTCGATGATGTGACTAGGATCCGGAACATATTTCCTCAGCTGGGAAACATGAAAAACGCTATGAACATGACTCAAGGCCGGGGGTAACGCCAAACGGTATGCCAACTCACCGACTCGCTCGAGAATCTCAAAGGGTCCAATAAATCTCGGACTCAACTTCCCTCTCTTCCCGAAACGAAAAACTCCCTTCGTCGGCGACACCTTTAGCAAAACGTGGTCTCCCACCTCGAATTCCAAAGGTCGACGACGGACGTCGGCATACGACTTCTGTCGACTCTGGGCAGTCAACATCCGTTCTCGAATCAAATCCACCTTCCGCCTCGTCTCAAGGACAATATCCGGTTCGGTCCCGACCAAATCGGACGCTTCATTCCAACAAATCGGCGATCGACAGCGCCGCCCGTAGAGCGCTTCATACGGTGCCATCCGGATCGACGCGTGCCAACTATTGTTGTACGTGAATTCGATCAATGGCAAATGCTCCTCCCAGTCACTACTCCAGTCGAGAGCACAAGCACGCAACATGTCCTCGAATGTCTGGATAGTGCGTTCCGACTGTCCATCATTTCGGGATGAAAAGAGGTACTCAACCGCAACGGTACCCAACGCCTTATGCACCGCCTGCCAAAAGTGCGATACAAAACGGCCATCACGATCCGAAACAATAGACTTCGGAGTACCGTGAAGTCTCACAATCTGCGCGATAAATACACGAGCCAACTTCTCCGGGCCCCAAGTGTCCTTGATGCCCAGAAAATGTGCCGACTTGGTCAGACGATCAACAACCACCCACACCATATTCATGCCCGACCTCGATCTCGGAAAACTCGTAACAAAATCCATCGATATATCTTCCCATTTCCATTCCGGAATGGGAAGTGGCTGCAATAACCCAGCCGGTCGCTGATGCTCAATTTTGACCTGCTGACAAGTCAAACATTTTGCTACAAATTGCGCGACCTCCTCCTTCATATCATTCCACCAGAAGTTCCTCCTCAGGTCCTTGTACATCTTACTCGAACCAGGATGAACGGAATAGGGTGTAGAATGGGCCTCACGCAAAATACTCTGTCGCAATTCTGGATCGTTCGGCACACAAAGCCGACTCTGGAATCTCAAAACACCATCCTCGTGAATCACAAACCCAGGAGACTTTCCCTTAAGAACGTTCTCTCGGATTTGAATAATCATCGGATCCTCTAACTGCTTCAGCTTAATTTCATCGATCAAAGGCAGCGAAATCTCTAAAGCACGAAGTTGCCGCCGGCCCTGTGCAACAAAACTTCAACATCTAACTCGATCAAAGCCCGCGAAGCTCGGAGGCGAGACGTAAGGATCTCAAGCGTTCGCAACGCAACCGGTTTCCGACTCAAGGCGTCGGCCACGACGTTCGCCTTGCCCGGATGATAAAGGATTTCGAGGTCATAATCCTTAATCAACTCTAACCACCTCCTCTGCCTCATATTCAATTCCCGCTGAGTAAATATGTATTTCAGACTTTTATGATCGGTAAAAATCTGACATGCAGAGCCGAAAAGATAGTGACGCCAAATCTTTAGCGCAAAAACAACTGCCGCTAACTCCAAATCATGAGTAGGGTAGTTCAGCTCATACGGCCTCAACTGTCTCGACGCATAGGCAATGGTCTTGCCGTGCTGCATCAATACACACCCAAGACCCTGACCCGAAGCATCGCTATAAACGGCAAAACCCTCGTTGCCACATGGCAACGCCAAAACCGGGGCTGAAGTCAACCGCTTCTTCAATTCCTCAAAACTCAACTGCCTCTCGTCACTCCAGACGAACTTCTCGGATTTCTGGAGCAACTGCGTGAGTGGCCGAGCTAGTTTCGAGAAACCCTCGACGAACCTACGGTAGTAGCCAGCCAAACCCAAGAAACTACGGAGCTCCTTCACATTCTTGGGCGGTGCCCAATCCAACACTGCCTCAATCTTCTGCGGATCCACACGAACCCCCTCGGCTGAAATCACGTGACCTAAAAACATCACTTCCTTCAGCCAGAATTCACATTTCGAGAACTTTGCATAGAGTTGCTCGGTCCTCAAAATGTCTAATACTACCCGCAAATGATGGGCATGCTCTTCTTCATTCCTTGAATAAATAAGAATATCGTCAATAAAGACGACGACACACTTATCCAAATACTCGATAAAAACTTTGTTCATCAACTGCATGAACACCGCCGGCGCATTCGTTAACCCGAAAGGCATAACCACGAACTCATAATGTCCGTATCTCGTCCGAAAAGCTGTTTTCGGCACATCGGATTCTCTCACCCGGAGCTGATAGTACCCCGATTTCAAATCAATCTTCGAGAATACCGTAGCTCCTGCAATCGGTCGAACAAGTCATCAATTCTCGGCAAAGGATACTTGTTCTTGATGGTCACCTTGTTTAGTTCGCGATAGTCGATACACAAAGGTAGTGAGCCATCCTTCTTCCGCACGAACAGGACCGGTGCGCCACAAGGCGAGGCGCTCGGTCGTACATACCCCGACTCAAGAAGCTCACTCAACTGCTTCTTCAACTCGGTCATCTCCGAAGGTGCCATGCGATAGGCGCCTTGAAATAGGCCGCGCCCGGCTCTAACTCTATAGCAAACTCGACCTCACGATCCGGTGGCAATCCGGTAACTCGTCAGAAATACATCGAAACTCGCTAACGATTGGAATCGGAAAGCTCGACTCCACCACTCTCGCCCGCAAGGCGTAGCACCAATAGCCGCACACCCCTTACGCAGGAGTCTCATCGCCTTCAAGGCGTTAATAACGAACTGGTTTCCCTCTTTCGCCCGCGAAAGAGTGCTCAATCTTGTCCTCGGCTAACATAGTGATGATTCTCGTGCGGTAGTTCATGATCGCACCATGCCGCTCGAGCCAATCATCCCCAAGAATCAAATCCTCACCCTCGATACTCACAACAATAAGATTAGAGGGCCAAGTCCTCTCACAAATAAGTGCGAGCAGGTCTCGAACCTCCCGATCACCAACGATCCTATCACCGCTAGGAAGCTTAACGATGAAGGGTTCACAAGGCATCAAACAGTCGAGACTCAAACGGCGCGCACAATCCAAAGATATGAACGAATGCGTAGCACCTAATCGAAAAGCACACTGACGGGGTGAGAAAGAATATAAACGGTACTGCCGCCACGGTAGCGGCTGGGTCATCGGCTCTCCGCATCTCATAAACACGCGGTGGCGAGCCGACACTGGAAGCTCCTCCTCTAGCGGCTGACCCCGACCCTACCTCGACCGGCACTCGGAGGTGGCGGCGAGCAAATGAGCCCTGGTTCACACTCGGCTCCAAAGGTCTGGAAAAGAAGCCCGAGCACCAAGAAGCTTTCTTACCCGCTCACAAAGAAGGCCTTGTGGCCCGACCGACCACAAGTGTGACAAGTTAGGGCGACGAGGACACTCCGGTTCATGGCGGCTCGCCGCGATTTAAAGCATTTGGCATCTCGAGCGGAGGCACCGCGGTACCGATAGCCCCAGAGAAACGAGCCGAATTACCTCCGGGAATATTCACGATCGAGACTTCGCCGACCTCCACCTTTGTGACCCGAAAAATTTCCGCGGATTTCGCTTCTTACTCTCCCGAACAGCTGCCTTGTCATCGACATGTCATGTGCAAGGGCTCGACTCGATAATCCTTCGTAGTATGCAGACGAGTCTGGACATATAGTCCCGAATGGACAGTTTCATCCTCCTGGAAAAATGGAAAATTTTGTCGCTCTCAGCGACAACTTGGGTTTTCACATAACCCAACTCCTTGTTAAATTCGGCAATAGCTTGGGATACGGGAATATCCCGTGGTTGAGCATCATAGAAAGCATGCACTCGAGCCTGTCTGACCGGCCACGGACAATATTCGGTTTCCATCAATTCTTGAAATTCGGCCCACGAAGCAACATGATCTTTGGGACCAACGGCCTCCCACCAATCCGTAGCATCTCCCGTGAGAAAGTATTGAGCAATAGGGACCTTACGGTCCTCGGGGCAGTTAGTAGCAGTGAAGACTTTGGATATCTCCTTGATCCACCCTTCCCAGCCGATCGGGTCCGAAGCTCCCGAAAACTGAGGAGGATGCATCTTGATGACATCCTGAAGCCAGCGATCCGCTCCGCCCCGATTAGCATGGGCCTGATCGGGGTTCTGGACCACCTGAGCTATAGCCGCCATCTGGTTAACCATTTGCTGCATAACAGCCGCAATACCAAGGTCGGCGCGCTCCTGGGAAGAAGCATGACTGTGACGGTCACCGGTACTGCCGGCTCCCGAAGAATGCGACGTGGCCGCCCCACCGGCTGCCCCACGTCCTCGGCCGCGTCCACGACCACGACCACGACCACGACCACGGTTTCCTCCGGCATCCATACTGGTGTTAAGAGATAACAGAAGTATATTGATGATGAGTAAGGGAGGAAAAGGTAATCACGATTCGAAAAGCGGAAATACTATGCAAGAAAACAAAAGACCGAATAAGAAAACTTACGAGCGCTGGAAGTACCGAGATGCTGGCAGCGGTGTGACAATGTGCAAAACAAAACACGACTAGACCCAAATAACCAACAAGCCTAGGTATCCATAAACCTGGCGCTCCGATACCATTTCTGTAACACCCCCGAGATATTCGAAGTATATTACAGCGCCGTGGACCCCTACATGGGACCCACCAGGCTACAACTAGTAAACACCCCTCGACTAACCATCTCGGTTAGCGAGAACACACATTTAAATAATAACATATAAAGGTACGCCCGGAGTAACCGGCGAAATAAGCAACAGTCGACAATGTAGCAATCTAAAATAATACAACACGGGGTTTGAATTGAAAAGCCTAAGTACTCGCGAGTACGGTCTATCAGTTCATAAATATAGCGAACAACCATGTCGAAGTGGACAAGTGAAATAAGTAGACTCGAGTGCACATGTCAACGACCCCGGCCAACATCCTCGTACTGTCCCAGCGCTCGCTCGTCCGGATGATCATAACCTGAAATTTATAACAAGAATTTCCCCGAAACGGGTCCCCAGAGGGGTTAGCAATTACGCTAGTACAAGTAATCAAGGCAAACCAATCGCTTACACATTTCATAGTACATGCACCAATATCATTTCAAAAACCAAAACCAGACATGTCTTTTCCGGAAACAAACAGTCAAACAATTTGCCTAGACCGGGACGAAGCCACGAATCCCACCCGAGGCCTCTAAGGACCCTCCCGTGGCCATTTCATAAAACAAATCACGCACAGGCATCGCCTAGACCGGACGAAGCCACGAATCCCACCCGAGGCCTCTAAGGACCCTCCCAGTGGCTAGCGAAACAATCTCATGAATCCAGTGAAGTCATAGATTCCCGAGGCCGTCGGACCCTCCCGAGGTGAGTAAAGCACACACAATATACATTACCATTTCACGTTAAGCATAAGGGTTTCCAAGAATACTTGCCTTGAATAATAAACGACGCAACGAACGGAAGGAAAAACACCGGTGACCGATAGGAGCCGATAATCACGAACCTAACGATACGAAGAACACAATCACGACCAATCCTAAATGAATACGGAATTGGAATACACCCGAAAACCCGCCTACGATTCATGTATATTCGTATAGAAACAACGACGAGGGCGGACCACAACCAAACCCTCTCGATTACAAAATTACTACGAAATATACCATGAATCCGTAGGGTAACCAACGAAATCGACAAGATTAATCATGTACATCATGAATTAATCTAACATACGGAACGAATCGGACGAAACATGAAAACCCCTTCAATTACTCAAAACAAGGTTTTAGGATATTACCTTGAATAATGACGAAGAACACGATTAGAGGTTGATACTATGCTCCAATAACTCGAAGAAGATGATGGCTCGGAGTTATCAAGCTTCAAATCGCCGGAAATACCAAGGAGATCGCCTAGGAGTCGGATGGGGAGGAGAAGGAGTGAAAATGGCCGAAATCGGTCAACCCCTGGGTTTATAAACCTGGGGCTCGTTCATCGTTAGCCACCACATGCTAACGCGTCGTAAGCCGTACACGACGTAAGCCATAAGGTCCTTACGTACGAAACCAAAAAGCGTAATCGCTGGCCCGATATACACTGGGGCATTACGTACGTAACCAAAAAGGGTGTTACGTACGTAATCAAAAAGGCAGAATCGCCTGAACTGAATTACACTAGGACGTTACGTACGTAACCAAAAAGGGTGTTACGTACGTAACATTCCTTTCTGTGGAGCACAGGCCAGAAATGAAAGAGGGGGGGTACCGAAAAAGAATCGAAATACAACGGTGAACAATTCACGATGGTACGAACGAAAGGGGCACAAACAGCGAACTTAAGTGCCGAAGGAAAACATATTCCCGACTACTCAAAGGTTCAGAAAAACAACATCAAGCGTAAATTTCCCAAAAGTTTGGGAAATTTACAAAACGGTCCAAACATGCGAAATGTACGAAACATGGTCGAAACACCAACAAAAGCTCACAACGCCCACAATAACATGAGATCGATCTTCGGCAACCCCGAAACGGCGGTTCCGAACGACGATTACGATAATATGCGAAATAACAACATGAAACATCAAATCGAGTAAAACGAGTCCGAATCAAGCTCGAACGACAATAAGTTCAATATCAAATGTCCTCAAAATGACAATACGATTACAAGCGAGCTGTTAAAAACGAAAATGCACTAAAATGAGAATAATAAGAGAAGGGAAAATGCGGATATTACAGTTTATATACGGGCTGAGCATATAAACCCCTAATGACCCGAAATTTTATAGCCTTCTGATAGAACAAAAATAGTGTGCTAAAATCATTGTTAATTATAAGGTTTTAATGAATTTTATGTTGGCACACTTGGTTATTTTCTACCTATTTATATTTCGGATGCAATTTACTTCACTTGGCAATTTGTTGTTTAATTTAGGTGTTTGATGGAGTTTTTAGGCTTAAGGAATAATTTGGGCCATCAAACGGACCAAGTCAAGGTGATTTGGGCTTTAATAAAGAAACTGTCGCGCGACACTGGGAGGCCCAGTGCCAGTTCGTTGACCCAGTGTCGGCCCTGTTCCGAAAATAATCTTATTTGGGGCCCAAGAAACGACTCCAAAACCGTCTCGATCAGTCCCACAAGGCATAAAATCGACCCCTAGGCTGGGAAAAGGAATTTGAATAGATTTGGAAAGATAGAATCCAAGGGAATTAAAACTCACGAAGGATAAGAAGGAAGGAGATCCAATTAAAGAAGAAAACTAAGAGACAATGGGGTATTATAAAAGGAGAGGGCTGAGATTATTATTGACCATCATCTTTGATCACCATACGGACGGCTGGAGCAGAAGCAGAAGAGGACGACCGAGCTGAAATTCTCGTCGAGGACCGGACCGCCACCACCGTGCGAGGAAGAAAATACTTCGTTTGAATTTCTTTCTTCTCATGTCTTCTATTAATTTGATGTTTTCTAAAGCCAACATGTCCGGTTAATTTTCTATTCTAGTTCTTAGTGAAGTTTGAAACCGTATTTGAATTATTCATGTTTTAATCCCGCAGCGTAGTCTCAACTCGAATTCTCTTGAATTACTTTTGTGTTACTGAATTCACTACTATGCCATATAATTTCTTGATTTGGTTTGGCCAACTAGATTAGGAATTTTATGTCTCATGCTAGAAATTGAGTTGTAATCCGTAATTGTTGCAATTTTATTTTCACAAGTAGCAAATAATTGAATTTTCCCAATTGAGTAACACAAAATCGAGATCCCTTAAGTCGAGCTTATGAACTTAATATCTCGCCTATTCCATTATTTTGGTTTTTAATGCATCTAGCGAGCGAGATTTGAAGAGCTTGTTTTGAATCCACCGTATAGATAGGTTCGATTAAAGAGCTTGTTTTAATTGAACAAACTTAAGAAATAATTGAGGTCAAGAGAGCTTGTTGTTGGCTTCGGAATAGGAGTTCATGAGATTAGAGAAGAGATAAGCGCTACATTGAAACTTGAATTAATTCGAAACGGTGGATAACGGAGCTAAGGACTAGATTATTCCTCAATTAATATTTTTGAATTTTATTTTCTTTGTTTATTTTAATTTAATTTATTTTGCGCAATTTATTTTAGTTAAGGTCAGAAACAAACCCCCCCTTTTTTTCGTTTTATTTTATTTTAATTGCACAAAGTACTTAATCCTTAAATAGTATAATTGATTTACCGTTCTCCGTGGGATCGACCCTTACTTGCCGATACTAATAGTTAGTAGAAGTAAGCCAAGGAAAATAAAAATAACTAATTTTGACGCGTCACGACAGCACGGTCACCTTCACTAAACATGGATTAAGTCATAATACAAATCGATATATGACTTCATTCAGTCAATTACACCCTACTAAAAACCTCTATGTCTACTCAATTTATAAAAATACATGTGGAACTGTATGTATTTTGTTGTTTGTCGTTTATTAACATAACAAATCAAGCTTATATGTGAAATAGTGGAAAAACAAAATAAAAATAGAAGTAACAAACTATTGAACTTGATCTGTTAATATTCCAATCCGTTTTTATAACTCACGATGCAAATATGCAAAAGTCCACACAAAAAATCAATAAAATCCCAACAGCTTCAACCAAAAATGGAAAGGCTTACCAAAAAAATCCGAGTATATATGTAATTATATATAAAATCTAAAACAAAATTAGCTAATTATGCAACTTCGAGAAGACACATCACTATCAGAATATTATCAACTCTAATTCGATTAGAACCAAATTCCATCAAGGACAAGACATGAACAAAGACTTTTCCCAGCTTAGTATATTCCGTCGACTCCGTTACAAGTTTTGTAAGAAAAAACAGTTGGAGCAAGAATTGAAAGAATTATTTTCCATGCCTATTCTTCTACGATGACTAGGTTTATATAGTCAATACAACGTAAAATAGGCTCATAATTAAGGAACTAAGTCTACTAAAATATATGCTAAAGATATGCTAACCTAAAGTAGGAGACAACAAAATATTCTAGCCTACCTATTCTTCTACAATGACTAGGTTTATATAGTCAATACAACATAAAATAGGCTTATAATTAAGGAACCAAGTCTACTAGAATATATGCTAAATATAATCTATCACACCTCCGCAGTCGAAACGGGAGGTTTACGAATGCTGAGACTGTCCCGAAAATCTTCAAACAAAACTTGTGGTAGTCATTTAGTGAAAATATCGGCAATTTGATAACGGAACGGAACATGAAGGACACGAACTTGTCCTCGTGCAACCTTCTCACGAACAAAGTGGATGTCCATTTCAATATGCTTGGTGCGCTGATGTTGTACTGGATTTCCTGAAAGATAAACGACACTTACATTGTCACAATATACTATTGCAGCCTTATGAATTGGGTAATGTAATTCCAATAGTAGATTTCGAATCCAACATGACTCGGAGACAACATTCGCAACTCCCCTTTACTCCGCTTCAGCGCTCGAACGAGAGAGAGTAGGTTGCCATTTCGAAGACCAAGAAATCAAGTTATCCCCAAGAAAAACACAATAACCAGACGTCGACCGTCGTGTGTCAGGGCAACCTCCCCAATCAGCATCAATGTAGGAAGTGACGTCAGTAACTGAATATGGATAGAGATGTAAACCATAATCAAGTGTACCCTGAATGTACCAGATGATGCGCTTAAGAGCATGCATATGATCATCTCTCGGAGCATGCATGTGTAAGCAGACCTGTTGAACCACATAAGAAATATCTGGTCTCGTAAAAGTAAGATACTGAAGTGCCCCTGCGAGACTGCGATAGTGAGTCGGGTCATCATATGGATCACCCGACGTGCTGCTAACCTTGGGTTTAGTATCATCTGGAGTAGAAGTAGCCTTGCAAGAAGACATGCCAGCTCGATCAATGATTTCCTCTGCATACTTACGTTGCAAAAGGAGCATACCATTCTTATGGAGAGTCACAGCGATGCCAAGAAAATAATTAGCAAATTCTGAGACAAGAAGAGCCAGAATGGAGCACCGGAGAGAATTTGAAGAAGCAGTAAGAATAATATCATCAACATAAAGTAAAACGTATGCCATAACGGACCCCTTTCTGTATACGAACAAAGAATTGTCAGATCTGCTGTTTAAAAAACCAATAGAAAATACGTAATCCGCAAAAATTTTGTACCATGCCCTCGGTTCCTGCTTAAGCCCATATAAGGACTTTCGGAGCCAACATACATAATCCGGATGAGTGGGTTCCCTGAAACCCATAGGTTGATGCATATAAACTGTTTCTTTGAGCTCACCGTGTAGAAAGGCATTCTTAACATCGAGTTGATGAATATGCATCTTATTTTTAATAAGAGCCTCAAATTCATCATTCATAGCCATTTTCCAATTCGGGTCACGAAGGGCGATCAATGGGTTACGAGGAAGAGGGGATTTTGTAATCGTGGTACTTAAATTAAACGGACGTTTAGGCTTAAAAATACCACGTTGACTCCGGGTCACCATTCGGGGCTGATGTGTGGATGTGGGTTGTTGAGATGTAACTTGATGTGTGTGGAGTGTTCTGGGCCACGTGATTAGGCAGTTTGTGGAGTTTGGGCTGGTCTAGTGGGTGACAAGAGAGCAAGAGACTCAACGGGGTGACAGTGGGCTGGGCCACGGTTGCGGCGTGGGCAGCGCTGGGCTATTCATTTAAGTGCCAATGATGAATCAAATATGGGTTAATTCCATCATCCAAGAAATCATATATGTGAGAAGTAGAAGTATGTAATTTGGAAAATGAAAAAACATGCTCATCAAAAAGCACGTGTCGACAAATAATAATTTTATTTGACGATAAATCATAACATTTGTAACCTCTATGGTTCGGAGGGTACCCCAAAAAGACACAAGGTGTAGATCGGGCTTGCAACTTGTGAATAGTCGTAGATGAGAAAAGAGAGTAACACAAACATCCGAATAACCGAAGATGAGAATAAGATGGTTTTCTTTGGTAAAGAACTTGAAGGGGAGAAATATGACCCAAAAGTTTGCTTGGTAAAATATTAAGAAGATACGTTGCCATTTGTAGTGTGTGATGCCAAAAGGACGTAGGAAGAGATGCATGAGCAAGGAGAGTCCTAGTGATATTATTAATCATGCAGATTTTTCTTTCGGCTTTACCATTTTGTGAAGATGTAGGAGGACAAGAAAGTCGGAAAGACATCCCATTAGAGTCGCAAAATTTTTTAAATAGACCATTGTCATACTCTCGCCCATTATCACATTGGATATTTTTGATATTACACCCAAATTGGGTTTGAATATGGGCTTTTAAAACCAAAAATTTTGCATAGACATCCGATTTCTTACCAAAAGGAAAAGCCCATAAAATTTTTGAAAAATCATCCAAGAAAAGAACATAATAATGATGACCCATGGAGCTTAACAAGGGAGAGGTCCATAAATCACTATGAATAATATCAAATGGCAATAAAGTTTCGGATATGGAAGAATAAAAGGCAACTTAATATGTTTTCCAAACACGCAAGAACGATAAATAGTAGAACTATTAGATTTATTACAATCAATGCTTTTATTTAGTCTAAGACAATTCAAAATAGAAGCTCCCGGGTGACCCACACGATCATGCCAAAAGGGAGAGCACAAACCCGCAAAGGTTGATGGAGAAATGGATGGGGTTTTATTGTGGTAATTGGATAAAAATTGCCCCGACTATCACATCTCATGAGGGCTATTCCCGTCCGAAAATCCTTCACAGAAAACCCATAAGGATAAATTCAGCAGTTACAGAGTTATCAGTGGTAAACTTACGAACTACAATTAAATTCTTAATAAGTTTAGGGGCATGAAGCACATTTTTCAAAGTTGAAGGTGGGTTCGGGTGAGACAACGTAGTGTGACCATACCCACGAATTGGAATAGTATGACCATTTCCAACAATAATATTATTATATATGATGATTGCTGGAATTAAAATAAGACGAGAGATTACCATTTGTGGATGTTATATGAGACGTTGCACCGGTGTCTATGTACCAATTATGATCAGGCGGGTTCATGGTCATCGTGTGCATCGCCGTTTCAATATCCATTGGAGCATAGGAAGGGGCTGAATTGCATGCTACATGGGCTTGCTGTGGGTGAGACCCCAAAACTCCAGCCTACTGAATTGGGCCAGAAGAAGCCCTAGACCACCCTGCAGTGGGGTATGGGCAAGGAGGGGCCCAATTTGGGATCCATCCCCATGGATGAAACATGGCAGGAGGTTTCCATTGTTGTCCTGTAAGTTGATGCTGGCCAAGAATGAATCCACGACCGCCATAGCCGCCACTACGACCACCACCCCTTCTGCCGTCGTAACCGCGGCCATTGTTTTGACGACCACCGGAAGCGGCCGAGCTATTACCTTTTTTATGGTTGTTTCTTCCCCAATTTTGACCCGATTTTTCTAAAGGGGAAGAATCATCGTACTCCTTGTTCGGAGCAGCCACCATAGCCGAGTTGGAGCTATTAACATCCATAGCAGCCATCTCACGTTCCTCCAAAAGAAGAGACGATCATGCCTCGGTAAAAGGAGGGTGAGGCTTGGCATGACGAATCTGCGTACCCATCCATTTGTAAGCCTCACTAAGACCCACAACAATTTGTAATACCAGACGACTATCCGTCACAGGTGCACCAACGTTCTTCAACTGATCGGCGAGGCTCTTGAGACGTTGACAATATGCATGCCGAGACATTTGGAAAGTCCTTCAGATGGGTGGTTGTGAATTCTTGTTCGAGGGTCACCGCATGAGACGTTTGGTGGTCCTGGAATGTATCACGCAACAGGACCCATGCCTCCATTTCCGTTGCTTCTAGTTCAATTATGGTATTCAGCATGTCAATAGAACTAGTTGAATAAATCCATTGAAGCGCAGTTGCGTCAAGGGTCGACCATAGCTCGATCTCATCATCAGTTTTAGGAGCCAGTTTTTCCTTACCCTGGGGTGGATTTATAATCTGATGAAGGAACTTGTGGGAACGAGCATGAATTTTAAAAATATCAGCCCACGTTCCGTATTGTGCGTTCTCCATCTCAAGAACGATAGGGATGTGGTTCCTGATATTCGAGACCGCGAGCGCCGGGTGGAACGAGGTTTTTTCCACAATGGCCGAACTGTCAGACATGGTGGAGAAGAAGAATATGGTGGAAATGAAGATGAAGATTGTGGGGAAAAAAAATAATTCTAGGGCGCAACGGAAGAAGAAAGAAACCTTAGGCCGATACCATGAAAGAATTGTTTTCCCTGCCTATTCTTCTACAATGACTAGGTTTATATAGTCATAATACAACGTAAAGTAGGCCTATAATTAAGGAACTAAGTCTACTAGAATATATGCTAAAGATATGCTAACCTAAAGAATGAGACAACAAAATATTCTAACTAATATTTATACAATCTATCAAGAACAAATAAGTCGAGTAATTTATTGCATCATGAAGTATAGTACTAATGAGAGACCATTGTTTTAAATTGCGCTTTTTACGTTTTTGTTATGTCGTAATATAGCGTAAATGGCATAGTGCATAGTAGAAACTGTTTGAGCATGCCAGCTATTGATTTTTAGAAATTAAAAAATATATTTCTATTAGAAAATGAACGAGATTATTGACCATAAAACATAAAAAAATTGAAATATACCTAATAAATCATCATGCAATACCAAGAGAGGCGCAACCCTTTGAGTTCACATGCGCATGGGCCAAACTTCTCATAGGGTTTCATATCCATTTATTTATTAGACAATCTATGAGCAGAGTAACTCTAGATATTGAGTTACTTGCTCATTTGGAAGAAATAATATATGCTCCATAAGTTGTATATAGTAAGTTGTTGTAAATAAAAATGAAGAAGTGGTTAAATTATATTATCTTCGTCCTTCAAATTTATTTTTATTTTTTTATTTTCGGCAAGTTCAATAAATTTATTTTTATACTAATTAACTTGATATTATATTAATATATGACTTCTCTATTCACGTTACGCATTCAATTAATTTTTTCATCAAAATTTATTCCGAAAAATTAAAGGAATAAATTTGAGAAACAGAAAAAGTACTGTTTTCTACCCGCGTACCAAAACATTTATTTTGTAGTCCAAATCCCAATCAGATACTTTGTGGGCCATATCCTTAAAGCAATCCTTTTAAATTCTAATTAATTAGGCTAAATCGGCATCTAAATCCCAATATTACTCTGTAGTTAGACTCGGTCCTAAGCCTCTTCTCTTTTTTCTGATCCTTGACGTCATTTCGCGGAGGTTTCAAAATGGCATCCCGTAGTGCATGCTTTTTGCTGACGACATTGTGCTAGTGGCGGAGTCGAGGAGGGAGGTGAACTCAAAGTTTGGAGCTATGGAGGTCTAAGTTATAATCTCAGGGCTTGCGTGTGAGCCGGTCTAAGACCGAATATCTCTAGTGTAACTTTAGTGGTGAGGCCAACGAAAAAGATAAAGAGGTAATGATTGCGGATCAGATCGTACCCCGTACGGATAAGTTCAAGTATTTGAGTTCGATCATTCAGAAGGAAGGTGAGTGTAAAGATGATGTCACTCATCGCATCAAGGCGGGGTGGCTAAGGTGGAGAGCAGCGACAGGGGTCCTGTGCGACAAGAAAGTCCCTCTAAAGTTGAAGGGTAAATTCTACAGAGCGGCAATCCGACCTGCAATGTTGTATGGCTCCGAATGTTGGGCAATGAAGAAGTCGTTTGAGAGCAAGTTGGAAGCGGCTGAAATGAGAATGTTACGCTGGTCGTGTGGTCACACAATATTAGATAGAATCTCGAACGGGGTCTTCAGGAACGCGCTAGAAGTGGCGCCCATTTCAGCGAAAGTTAGGGAAGGAAGGTTGAGATGGTTTGGCCACGTCCGCAGGAGGCAGGCATCTGCTCCGGTGAGGAGGGTCGAGAGTTTATTGGTTATCGGGGAGAGAAGGAGAGGCAGACCGAGGAGGACGTGGGAGGAGCAGCTGAGATTAGATTTGAAGGCCTTAAACCTTTTCGAGACCATGACTGTTGATAGGTGCATTTGGAGGCGCCAGATCAGAGTTGTGGATTCTTTAGTTGGGAGTGGTGCTGTAGTTGAGAGCCTCAGGGTTGGGTTGTCTCGATTAGCTTTGACCTAGAGCATTGCATTTTTACTTTTATTGTATATTTTATCCTATTGCCTTTTGCGTGTGGTGTATTTTTGACAGGGAGCTGTGCGCGGAGTCAACCTCTCTTCTGTTTGAGCAGCATTCATCGGGAGTGAAGCAGCCAAATTTCTCTTAGGTAAGTCCCATGTAGATTAAACCATGGGCTCAGGTATGGTATTGAGCTTTTTCGATCATATGCTGCCCTTTGTATTTTTCACGCAATATTTTGCTGTGCACTAAGTTGTGGGTCTTCACTGAAACAGCCTCCCTATCGTAATAAGTAAGGGCCTGATCTGCGTATATTTTACCCTCCCCATACCCCGCTCTGAGCTGGATATACTGGGTATGTTTGGTTTGATTTGTTTTTTTTTTACTCGGCCCTAACGCAACCCCTTTAGATTCTAATAAATGAAAGTAGAATTAGAAGTTGGTATTCATAGATACTAAAAATTCAGTGGAGGATCATATATATATATATATATATATAGGTTTATGATCAAATGAGAATGATTTTTATCCTGCAAAATAAGAATAAATCTGAATCATTGATTTTTGTGTGATGTACGGTCCATATTGACTTATGCATGCAATATATGCATTTCATGCATTAAAGTTGCAATGCATTAAAACTCTGCACTATATGCATCAAAATGTCGATGCACTAAAATATTACATTCTATATAGACCTCCATATATGCATATGTTTTTGTGAGAATAAATTTAGACCATCCATTTGATCAAGATCTATGGATCAAATTCAATCTTATTTCTTAACTTAAGTATTATTCTCACCAAAATCAACTATCATATATATATATATATATATATGATATTTCGTAAGAAACTTAGTAGATTTTTATGCCACGAAATTGCTCCCCAGTATTATATTCTTAAGGGGAAAAACTACATTTATTGTTCTAACGTATGGACTTTTTTACGTCCGTGTCCTAACCTAAGCATAATTGCAAATTGCCATATAACATATTCGAAATTTTAATGTCCGTGTCCTAATGACCGGACTCCGGTCAATTTGCCTATGTGGCACACCGGAAATGTGACATGGCTTGATTACATCATTTTAATAAAATAAAATTGGCCACATCAGCTCCAAATCATCAGTTATCACTTAAAAAAATTAAAAAATTAAACTATTGTAAAATAAAATTGAAAAAGTAAATTATAAAATACAATTGTAAAATAAAATTATAAAATTAAAAAAATAATAAAAATTATAAAAATTTTAAATGTGGTCAATTAAAATTTTATAAATTTTATAATTTTTTAAAATTAAAATTATAAAATAAAACTGTAAACTAAAATTATATAATTAAAAAATAATAATTATTGTAAATGTGATCAATTTTATTTTATAATTCAAAAAAATATATAAAAACCCAAATAATATAAAAAATCTAAAAAAAATAAAAAATCTGTAATATTAAAAAACCTAAATTTAAAAAAATTTAAAAAATCTAAAAAAATTTAAAAAAATTTCAAAAAAATTTAAAAAATTTAAAATCTAAAAAAATTTAAAAAAATATATAAAAACCTAAATAATATAACAAATCTAAAAAAATTTAATTTTTAATTTAATTTAATAATAGAACCTTATGTAATTAGTTTTAATTCTGAAATATTAATATAAATATATTAGAATTTTTTATTTATTTTTAAATTTTATAATTCTGAAAAGATTTTTTTCAGAAAAAAAATCTTTTTAATTCAAAAGATTAATTTTATAATTCTGAAAAAAAAAATTTAATCTTTTTAATTTCTGAAAAAAATATTTTTTTTTAATTATAATTCTGAAAAAAGAATCTTTTAATTTCTGAAAAGATTCAGAAAAAGGTCGTTTTGATAATTTTCTCATTTTTTTCAGAAATTAAAAAGATTTTTTTTAGAATTATAAAATTAAAAAAATATAATTTTTTTTCAAAAAAAATTCAGAATTATAAAATTAATTTTTTGAATTAAAAAATAAAAATTCTGAAAAAAATTCTTTTCAGAATTATAAAATTAAAAATAAAATAAAAAATTATAATATATTTATATTAATATTTCAGAATTAAAAATAATTACCTAAGGTTCTAATTTTTTTTAAAAAATTTTACGATTTTTTAGATTCTTTAATTTTTTTTAGATTTTTTAAATTTTTTTAAATTTTTTTATATTTTTTATGTTTTTATATTTTTTTAAAAAAAATTTAGATTTTAAATTTTTTATTTTTCTTTTAATTTTTTTTAAATTTAGGTTTTTTAATATTCCAGATTTTTTTTTTAGATTTTTTTTATATTTTTTGGCTACGTGTGAGCCACGTGTCGTCCACGTCAGCTCTGGTGGCCGGAAAATACTCCGGCCGGCGACGGAGGACTAAATTGGCTAAAGCAGAGGGGAGATGTGGGGTTTTTTGGTCCGTCAGAGACATATGGAGTTTTTTGGCCAGTTGGTCCCACATACGGGACCAATTTGATAATTTTCTCTTACAGTTTTATTTTATAATTTTAATTTTAAAAAATTATAAAATTATAAAATTTTAATTGACCACATTTAAAAATTTTATAATTTTTAACATTTTTTTAATTTTATAATTTTATTTTACAATTGTATTTTATAACTTTACTTTTTCAATTTTATTTTATAATATTTTAATTTTTTAATTTTTTTAAGTGATAAGTGATGATTTGGAGCTGATGTGACCAATTTTATTTTATTAAAATGATGTAATCAAGCCACGTCACATTTCCGGTGTGCCACATAGGCAAATTGGCCGGATTCCGGTCATTAGGACACAGACATTAAAATTTTGAATACGTTATATGGCAATTTGCAATTATGCTTAGGTTAGAACACGGACGTAAAAAGTTCCATACATTAGGACAATAAATGTAGTTTTCCCTATTCTTAAGTATCTTGTAACGACGGAGAAATAGAATGACCCTTTAACACCATGTATGAATATTAAGTGTCAGCTCAAAAAATGGCAACCAAATTTGAGGCGGATCTAAAGTATAATAGCAAGCACGGGTTATTCGACCCAACGTCAAAATTAGATACTTCGTGCACAATTGGTCCCAAGTTCGCCCAAGTACAATCCAAATTCGAACAGCTAAAAATCAAGAATCAAAGTCCAAGGTCCACGTCGATCCGAGCTCTGCTGAGACGGGCGGATGCACGTGTGACTGAAGCCAACCCCAAGATTCAATGTGTAGTTTGAGTTCAATATTTCACACTCTCACACTCTTTACTTATCACTTATCTCACAACTAATACATAATATGTTTTCTTACTTTTTACTGGTGGTGGTGGAAAATTAATTTTTAGAAAATAATTATACTGTGATTATTTAATGTATGTTACTCTTGTAATTTTTTAATTTTATATGAATTAGAATAAATTTTCCAACATCGTATTTTTTCTTAGTTGGGTGGTGGGAATTCAATTTCCCTCATGTCCCCTTGCGAGAATTTGAGTTTATCAATACATATTTATAAAAATATAGATATTTTTAATTTACATGTTTTGTCTTTTTATTCATAATTATCATATTTTTTTTAATATTATCATTCTTTCTAAAAAAATATCACATAAATTTTAATTATCTATCATTCTGAAAGCATTTTGTTCATGTTTAAGTGAGACAAAATCATGCTTTGGAATTACTATGTTCAAGTGAGACCGAATGACAATTTTGCAAAAATATGAACTTATCGTTGGGAAAATCGATGTCAGCTGTTACAAAATAACAAATAATTTCTCCCAGTAGAACCTTTGTGCGGAAACAAGTTTGGATGAACACACATAAAGAACACCCCAATCACACACAAAATATACTGAAAATAAAATACACCAGTATTTAACGTGGAAAACCCTCTAATACCGAGGGAAAAACCACGGGACAAACTCCGAAAAATATTCCACTATATCAAAGAATAATTACAATATTCTTTCCTCTCTTGAAACCCTCAAAAGATACAATATAGTGTTTCCCGTGAGACCCACTCCTATCCAAATATTGTCAACTAGCAATATTAAAGGAATAATAGAAATGATACCTACCCAAATGTGTTTTTCCCACACTCCCAGGATTTACTCACTCTCTATTTTTCTCTCACTATATTTTTCTCTTGGTTGTGCCACTACCTTTGATTCACTAGGAATAAATTCACCAAATGAGCCATGACATCTATTTATAGCAAACCATTACATGTGAATTGACAAGTTTCATTCCAACTTTTCTTCCTCTTCCTCGGCTGCTTTGACTTGACTTGGCAATTGCAATTTGCCTTTGAATTTTTCTTATGTTGATAGCCACATTCATTGACCATAATTGGCTGGACACCAACACTTATGACTTTCGATTTACAATTTTGCTGAAAATTACAATAGGATATAATGTTGAAGTTTGCTGGAAATTTAAAAATCTTATTAAAAATTAAATTTATTTTTTCAGAATTTGATATTTGAATGAGATTTGAATAGTTGTTTGATGGTTTTTGATAATATTTCTGAACTCTGCAGTTGCTTATTGCAAAGCTATATTTAAAGGGACAGCCAATACAATTTGGCCAAAAAAAAAATACACTCTCCTTCACTTTCCAAAAGAAATTCACTTTATACAATCCGAAAGTACAAAGAACTGGCTAGGATGGTCGAGTGGTGGAATAAGTGTGCCCCGAACTGAACGGTCACGACTTCGATTCCCCCTGTCATAACTTTTTCGATCGAGTCTGTCGGACAAAACTGTCTAGTATGATTTAATTAGTTGACATAGTTTGCACATTATTATGTTTACTCTCATAATTTATTCAGTGCGTATCCATTGAGCAGCTGCGAATTTACAGATTAAAAAAACAGAAGTATAGGACCTGTTATATAAGATTATGACAATTACCTATGTTTTCATGGCTTTATGTCTGCTTTCTTTTAAGCTCAATGGGGTATTATTAAAATAATATTGTCTTTATTTAGGTTTCAGACGCAACAGATATGGACCATAGAAATTTCCGAGTCTGATGTCCCTATGTGAGTTTTATCCATGTTAAGTGCCCCTTGAGTCATCCGAATTATTACCAAAAGATCTGATCATGCAGAAATACCATATTAAAAATTGACATTAGATTTCGTCATCCATCGAAATAATACCTGGTTGGGTGTGAGGGTTCAATAATTTATGAATCCGACAGACTCGATATCTCACACACATTGTATATTGTATGATTTGTATCCCGCATCCCCGGCTCTGGCATTGCATAAAAAAAGGACAAAAACTCATTGAAACCAAATAATTATTTATTTTAGTTTTTTTTTGATGAAATGACTTACTTATAAAACAATAACTTTAATTATTATCAATAAAATAATTTTTATCCATTCTACGCAATATATCCTTAATTAATCGGCCGCTCCTCTCATTCTCACTTTCCCAGTCGACGCATCCCTCTCTCTCTTTCTACGATTTCTCAGTTTCCTCTCTCTCCACGGTTTCTCACTTCCCTCTTTCTACGGTTTCTCTCAGCACTCTCTCTCCTAAAAAATATTTTTACCGGTTAGGGGCGGCGGTGTGTCGGATGTTGTGGGATATCGAATTTGCGCTAAAGGCTACCTCTGGATTCGGATTGACTTCTTCTGACGTCGTGTGTTGTGGGATATCGGATTTCGGCCAAAGGCTACCTCTGGATTTCAACTTGGTTTGTTCCGACGTCGTGTGTTGTGGGATATTTTATGTCTACTCGAAAAGTTTTGGTCAATTTCAAGCTGATTTTTTTAGTAGCTGAGATGGTGATCGAAATGGCGGTTGGTGACGTAGCCTATGGCGTTTCTAGGGAGCTCGGCTACCGGGAGTTTGCGTTTTTTTTTAAGTTCACGTGTTAAAGAACACATATGAATCAAAACAGCTTTTCCTATTTTTCGGGAAAAAGGTCACATTTTTGCCATTCGATAATTTAGAATACTTATCGGTATTCTAAATTACTATTGGGTAATCTTGTTAACAAGTTGGCTGGTGGTAACTGGACGTGGTCTGTGACGGTGAAAACATCGGTCTGTGTCGGTAGGTTGTTATCATATGGCAATTTGAAATACCTGTCGGTAATCTGAATTACCAGTGATCAATCTTGTTAACTGTGGTGACTGGTAATAGGCGGCGATAGTCAAAATACCATTTTTAATATAAAAAAAATCAGAACATTTGGGGTGGTCGATCGGCCAGAAAAAAAAAATTCCGACGATGGCTACCGGTGGTCTGCCGGAAGCGACTGGTGGTCGCCTATGGTTTGTCAGCTGCCGGCGGTGGTCGTCCTGTCGGGATGGTCGGCTGTCAGTCCATTTGTGTAAGATACCCTCTTATATTTTTAAATTTAAAGTAAGAGTAAAAATAAAATATTCCAAATAATATTATTTTATGTATGTGTCTACCGTAAGAAAAGTTGAGTTTTGGATAGCAAAATTAAAGTTATTGAATTTTGGGGAAAACACCTATTTACTTTGTATCTTTAGACTACTTCCACCAGCAACCTTTCACAAGGGTTGGCCACTAAATTCAAAAAAGGAAAATGAAAAAAAAAAGAAAAAAGAAAACAAAACCAACGACCCAAGCAAAACCGTGATTGTCAGCCGGCTTGAGGCGTGGAACCAAAATGGCAGTCAAACAATACACTTGTCACAATATTATTGGACCAAAAATATTTTGTAATTATCCTTTTTAAATATATATCTAAAATAACTGTAAATAAATATATTTTTTATAAAAAAAAAAAAAAACACCAAAAATTTTTATTTTTCATTCTCTATAAATAGAGACTAGGTTGGAATTTTTTAGACACAATCTCAAATACTCTCTTTCTCATTCTAAAAAATCATTTCTTGGTCCAACTTAAAAAAAAAATCATGAATCCAAATTTTCAGTTTTTTTCAAATCCTGAGGAATATGGCAATTCTCAAAATTATCCAAACACTCAATTTTATTATAACTCTCAGAATTCTGTAAACCCTCAAAATATTTCAAATTTCGAAAATGATCCAAACTCTCAAATTTCTCCGAATCACAATTTCTTTCCTACATCTGACAATGTTCAAAGCTCCCAGAATATTTCACGAAATTTATTTCAAGATTTTGAACAAACAAACACAAATACTCAAACAGACCCAAAGGCTGTGAGTTGGCTTGTAAAAGAAGACGTAGCTCTTGTTTGGGATCGTGATAATATTGGTAGAATTATGATTGCTTGTATCATCATGCACAATATGATTGTAGAGGATGAACGGGATACATACAAAAACTACTATGATCCAACCGAATTTTTAAAGGATGCACCTACTAATCGCCGTAAGAAAAAAAAAGCAATAGAGTGGTAGAAGAAGAAATGGAAGAAGAAGTGGAAGAAGAAGATGTTGATCAACATTTTCAATACTCTACTCAACGGGTTGCTAGCTTAGCCACATATATGACTAACAGGGAACAACTTCGTAATAGAGAAGCTCATACAATGCTTAGAGATGATTTGATTGAGCACATTTGGCAAAAATTCGGCGAAGATGATTAATTATGTAATTTTCATTTTATTTCATGTATTGTAATTTTATTTTTGTCATGTATTTGTAATATTTTAAGTTTAATTTCAAGTTGAATTTTAATTTTGTTTGACAATTTTTATTAAGTGATTTTTTTTTGCAATTATTATTAATTTAATAGTTAAATATATTTTTATTGATTTATTACAAAATTAAAAAATAATATAAATTGAGTATTGATAATATATGGTAAATAAAAAAAAAGATAATTTAAAGAGATATTAGGGTTGGGTTGGGTTGGGTTGAGTTGCTAATGGAGGATAAAAATAAAAAAAGTGGGTTGTATATGTAAGTTGAATAGGTGGAAGAGAAAGAAATAATATTTAATTGTTGGGTTGGGTTGGGAAGGGTTGCTGATGGTCATAGTCTTAGGTCATTCTTCTTTTGTTTTTCAGTTTTTTCTTGGGACTGGGGTTCAATTTTTCAATTCTCTTCATTTTTAGGGTTCACGATTTTTAGGATCTTTTTATGGATTTAAACCTTTTTTTTTTTTACAATTTTAAGAATTTTGCCTCCCATTTTTCCGGGGTTCATATTTTAGTATTTCCGTTGTTTTAATTTTTAGAATTTCTTATTTCTTGTAATATTTTGACCTTTTAAACTTAGTTTTAGAGCAGTGGGGAGAATCTACAGATCCTGTCCCATCTAAAGTTTGATAGAATCTGTTATTTCAGTGTCTTTTAGATAGAGATGTTAATTTCTATTTTTTGAATATATACTAATTTTTAATTTGATTATTATATAATATATGTTTTAGAATATATAATCTGGAATATTTAAAATTTCATTAATATTGTTAATACAATATAGTTAAACTATATGAAATTTTTTGATAATATATACTTCGATTTTCAAACATTAATTTTAAGATCCGAATACTTCTAAGTTTAAAATTTTAGATATAACTATATAATTTTAAAACATTGAACATATAGCCTGATTGGCCTATTTAATCCACTAGGGTTAGGGCTAAGTCCGCATATTGTCAACCGTTCAAATTCGGATCGTTTAGCCCGAAACACGCTAAGGCCAGCCGAAGCCTCTAAATCTAACTCATTTAACATCTCTACTTATAGGTAAATGAGTAGTTGAGACAAACTACTAAGTTATGTAAGTAGTGATGATGTGTGCTTTGTAAATTAAATGATATTGATGATAAGTGTGTGGTGGAGATCAGTGATGTGATTATGATTGTTCGATATAAGTGAGAAAATGATAAAGTAAAGTTTTTAAAAAAATAAAAAACAGAGTGAGTAAAGTTTAGAGCGAGACGAAATTAGTATTAGGTCTCACAAAAGTGGATCCAAACTTGACACCCTTAGTTTACCCTCAAAAAACGCGTTATGTTCCACTAGGCTATCATGAAAAGCATAGTAAGCCTAATTAAAATGAGGAATGATTGGGACACACCTCCCCAACCACACCCCATACATACTCGTGTTTTATGAAGTTGTACTGTATGCTTTATCGATAGGGGTGTTCAAAATCGGATATCCGGACTTTCGGATATCCAATTTTCGGATATCCGAAATTTCGGATACGGATATCGGATATCCGAATATCCGGAAAAAATATGAATTTTATTCGGATATCCTTATATTCGAAAAAAAATATTCGGATTTGGATATCGGATATCCGAAAAAAACTTCGGATATGGATATCGGATATCCGAATATCCGAATACCTTCTATTATTTAAAATATAAAAAAAATAAAAAATTTAGGATTTTTCGGATATTTCGGATATCCGAATATTCGATTTTTCTGAATTCGGATATCCGAAGTTCGGATATCCGGAACTTCGGATTTTCGGATATTTCGGATCGGATATCGAATATCGAATATTTTTGAACACCCCTAATTATCGGTACAATCTCATAAAGCACGATGTGTATGAGGTGTGGTTGGGGAGGTGTGTCCCCTATCATTTCTCAATTAAAATACTATGATCCAACCTGGATAATGTTAATAAACCCAAATAATATAACATGTCTTTCTCCTATAAAATCCCCCTCGCTCTTCATGCAATGCCACCCCAAACACTCTCCAAAACAAGTAAGATAAAATAAATCACCAACCCTTGAAACATACTCTCGTCAAAACATGGCCCTATCTGAGACTCAAGAAATCATGAACTACTTTAGTATGACCCCTCAAACTCCACCCAATCTCTTTCTTCCCGACTTTAGCTCGGTGAACAACAACAACAACATACCAGTAACTTCTCAGGTTGTTACGAATTACCAAACCTCTTTCCCGATCCAAGAATACGCTCCAAATTCCTCGTACATCAGCAATAACTCAACCTCGGACGAAAACGACGACCAGATTAGCATCGTGGAAGAGAGAAGGCAGAGGAGAATGATATCGAACAGGGAATCAGCCCGGCGTTCAAGGATGAGGAAACAAAGACACCTCGATGAGCTCCGGTGGCAGGTTGTTCGTCTCAGAAATGAAAATCATAATCTCATCCACAAGTTGAATAACTTATCAGAGAGCCATGAGAGAGTTGTTAGAGAAAATGAGTGCTTCAAGGAAGAAACTTCTGATCTTCGAGAAATGGTGAGGGATCTTCAAATGTGCTCTTGTAATTTTATTAACTGAGAGAGAGAGAGAGAGAGAGAGAGAGAGAGAGAGAGAGAGAGACGGGTATTAAGTTTAGCTTCCTTTGTTTCTAGATTTGGTTTTAATATATCAGAGGCTGGGCTAAGCAATGTATCAAACACCTGGGGTGCATGGGATGAACACAAACCTTGTTCGTTACATTGAACCATGAAATTACCAGGACGTGTTTGGCACATATGAATGCGAGGCCCAGCTCATATGGCCGCGTAATATATCTAAAAACTGTAGTGAAAATGCAATCCAAGTTCAAAGATTTCTCAACGCTTTCTTCCAATCAATGATCATTCATAGTGACGGAGCCAAACGGCGGCCAGCATGCCTCCATGTTTCTCTCAAAGTAAGAAGTGTTTTTTTTTTTTTTTTTTTGTTTCTCAATTACGGGTCAGCCCTCCTTTATTTCACCGGCGGCGGCGGTTTTAGCCATGTATCCAACACAGGTTGGTTGGGGTATTTGGAGGGAAGGGATGGGAGGAGAGAGATTTAGCCATAAAATACGAGGGGAAGAGAAGGAAGGAAAAGACAAATCTAGCCTCATATAATAAACTCATACTTTTGGAACAAAAACAAATATTATTAAATGGAAGTTATTCTTAAATAGAGATTTAAGATTGAACATTTTTTTCTAATTTGAAAGTGCTTGCAAAATATATTAATATTATAATTACCAAATATGTGTGTATCTAGGTGATTATTAATAAGTATAATATTATATAATGTGGAAATATTTGGGTTGAACGAAAAGGTAATTATATATACGAGCTATTGATAATACGCAGATTAACGAATGTGGTCACAACACGAAAGATTAAGTTATTATGATAGGCAATCTTAGACACATATTTAGATTAACTTAAATCTATTACAATGTGTAATCCTTTAACGCAGGACCTGGAATAAATATGAACTATGGAAATATAGAATTTATTCTTATACAATACATCATATATGTACAATTACACATATCAATTTTATATATATATATATATTAAAAGTTAATGATATATTATATTATATTGAAATATATCTAAATTATAGATGTTAATTAAATAACTATGATAATCATTTAAATAGATAGAACTTTTAGATTTATTAATAAATTATTGTATTCGATGAAAATTATGTATTGCAGTTTTATATTTTATTTTTTATGATAATTTACTGGAACTTCTAATGATAAATAAAGAAATATATATTTTTTATATTGATAACTATATTTTTTTATTTATATATGCAATATGAATGTCAAACCAAAACTTAATTAACTGTATGAATTATACATTTGAAACGATAAAATAAAATACTTATTAAAGTATAAGAAAAAAGAAACAAATATACACATAAATTTGGAAATGTGATGCTTTTTTTAATTATTATCCAGTTAGTAGAAAATTTATCATAAATCTATTAATAGACAAATCAAAACTTAATTAACTTTACGAATTATAGATTTGAAACGATAAAATAAAATACTTATTAAGTATAAGAAAAAAGAAACAATATAAATATAACTAATGCAATTTACACATATATTTGAAAATGTGATTATTGTTTTAATTATTATCCAGTTAGTAGAAAATTTATCATAAATCTATTAATAGACAAATCAAAACTTAATTAACTTTATGAATTATACATTTGAAACAATAAAGTAAAATACTTATTAAAGTATAAGAAAAAAGAAACAAATATAAATATAACTAATGCAATTTACAATATATTTGAAAATGTGATTATTGTTTTAATTATTATCCAGTTAGTAGAAAATTTATCATAAATCTATTAATAGACAAATCAAAACTTAATTAACTTTATGATTCATACATTTGAAACGATAAAATAAAATACTTATTAAAGTATAAGAAAAAAGAAACAAATATAAAATATAACTAATGCAATTTACACATAAATTTGAAAATGTGATTATTATTTTAATTAGGACTCTCTCGTTTTTAGTACCAAACTACAAAAGTAACAAGTTATATATCCCCATTCATAAAAGTATAAGTTTTTTATATCAAAATATGTTAAAAGACATTAGTACCCTTAAAGTCTACCACTAAAAGATAAAAAATATAAAAAAAATAGAAAACTAATAAAACCAAACAACAATAATCTGAACGGTCCCACAACCCAATCTTTCTCTCTCTTCCAAAAAAAACCCTCTCCCTGTCGCAAAACCCGAAGTTCCCCAATCAAAACCTATGACGGCAAGAAAATGTCCAACTCCGACTATGACAGAGAATCTGAACACGATAGAAGTTCCTCACACGCTAGTGACACTCAATCTGAAGAGGCTTTTGTCAATGAGCCGCCGGTTAGTGCAATTTAGTCACACACGGTCGTGCCACGACGGTTGTTCATCATCTCACGATGGTGCTGAAGACGATGACACAATCGTGTGCACGATGGTCTTTCGTGGGCACGATAGTTTACAAACGACGAGCGTCGATCGTGTGAGCCGTCGTGGGCAAGAAGACCAAAGGCTTCCGCCTTGCACACGATGGTCTACACACGACGGGCATCGATCGTGTGAGTCGTCGTGTTGTACACGATGGTCTTCACACGACGGTCATCGATCGTGTGCATGCCATCGTGTGTAAGCAGTGGCCTTTTTTAGTTTGTTTTCTTAAGCATTATATCATGGTTCTTATGATTTGTATGTCTATATTGCATACTGGTTGTATATAGAAGAGACCTACATTGCGCTTTGTTACACGACAAGTGAATCTTTACATACGGGAGGAGGTATTTATAGAGATAATTGAGACGCTAAGAAGTATTGGCCGCAATTCTGCAGTTGGTGATCGAGCTATTGAGAGACCGAGGGGGTCCTGGGCGTTTGGCTAAAGTTAGGAGAAATGAGAGTACAAATACTGCCCTACATCACTTGATTGCTCGTTAGTTGGAGGGTGATCAAACCCCCAAGATGAGTCGTGGTTCCAGGTTTGCGGATGAGCATTCGTTTTATGGCCCGTGATTTTGCCATGATCACTGGACTGCACTTTGGAAACTCTACCTTCCATCTACAGTACAACCATCTCCTTCGGTCTGACGGTATTTTCCACATAATACTCCATGACAAAATATAAAGGTTAACGTTCTGCAGAAGAAGTTCAATGCTCGAGATTTTGGTAGAGACATAAGAGATTATGTAAAGGTTGCCAATTTGCTGATATACTACTACTTTATCCTATGTCGCGACATGATGGTCGAGACATGGGCATGATCATTAGTTGAGGATTTCGAACAGTGGGATATGTTTCCTTGGGGTTCTTATGGCTTTGGAGTTTTGTTTTACTACATATACAATGTTGCCATGTACGTGGATTCTCTTTGGACCTATGCATAGGCGTTCTAAGAGCCTGGTGCACTACTCTATTGGGAGCCATGATAGATTTCCCAAAGGGCCTCGTCGTTCTGCATTTATTAACAGCGCCCAACGGAGGATTCCTGACCCTCCACGTCACCAAGTCTCTGGTGCAGCCTACAGTCACCATTCTCAGAGTCAACCAAGTCACCATTCGCTGATCCAGCACAGTCATCATTCTCAGATTCAACATTGTTTTGAGCGGACTGAGTAGCCCCTTCAACCGGCTCCGCTTTTTCAGGATCATGAGCATCAGTACCAGCCATTTGACGATCCGTTTAAGGAGTATGGTACGATGTTCGATTGGTTTTAGGACGAGCATCATCATAGTACGATGTTTCCCAGCCAGAGTAGTATTTCTCAGCAGCAGCCTCTATTTCAGATCGAGCAGCCAAATTTTCAGATCGAGCAGCCGATTGTACAGGTCTCTGATAGTTATAGTTGTGAGAGGGACGCTGAAGGTGGTGAAGCTGGTGAAAGTGCAGGGCTACAGCAATTGGATGAGTGGAGTCTTCCACCGCGAGTGAGTCGGCCCTCTGATGCTCTTCGGGAGCCTTTTGTAGTGGCATCTCCAAGAAATAGTGAGGCTCTGAAGAAGTACCTACAGTTTAGGGAGCAGCCACGTGATTCTATCGTGCGGTGTTTAGAGACTGGGCATGTTCTCACCCAGACATTATTTGACCGTATAGAGTCTAGTCGTGAAGACTTTGATGCATAGGTAATAGATTGTTATGTGCTTGACACTCGAGCGAGGCTTCGAAGGGGAGTCCGCAGTGTTGGTGTCCGTAGTATTGGAACTGTACTCGCCGGCTCTTAATTTTACGTAAGTTCTATAAATTACTCGTCTGTATATTATTGGTGTGATGTGGAAGTTTTTTTTTATTTTGTGGTTTGTTTTTTATAGTTAATTATAGCCAACGAGTTTGCAAAACTCCATCCGAATGATCCACTTGGTATCAAGGTGAAAAAGAAGCCGGTTTACAAGGATTGGAAAATGCCTAAATCCATCGAGGACTCTCATAACAGGTCTTGATACACCAAATGCAGTTCCATAGTCAAATTGCGATGAAGTAAGTTTGAAATTGATATTTATAAATGATTCGTTATGTTTGATGTGATGATCTTATATGTTTACATATTTTGTTTCAACAGATCATTACCATTTGTCGCCTCGACTAGAGCCACTAGGTGACTATCAATATTAACATCATAACATGGACCGTGGAGTTGTACGATTCCTTGTCACACCAACACCAAGATGCTCGATACCGATTCAACCAACTGCAACCAATTACTCGTCTGATGCCTCGTGTGCTAGCTCAATCTAGGTATTGGCTGAACCACTAATCGAATAAAAAGTATGACACGGAGATGAGATTCAAAATTATGCCACAAGAACTGCAATTCATACAAACCGACAATCACAGTTCTGGACCCTTCGCGTGCATGTACTTGGATCAACTCATGTATGCAAACCCAGCAGGAAGACACCAAAACAAGGAAATTAATGAGAAATATATTAAGAAATATCGATATGGTTAGCTGCTAAAATCTTTATGTTGTCGTTGGACGTAGTGTAGGATAATGTATTTTTGAAATTGATGAGTATGTATTTTAACTTTAGTTCAGATATATTTTGGCAAGATTGATGTGTTGTGGTGTTAAATCTGGAAAAAAATGGTTTATGGTGCAGTTGGTAAATCCAGACCAGCTCTATGCTGTACACGATGGCTGCACGCGAGCCCTTCGTGGGTTACGGTCGTGTACATCCTGTCCACGGTTATGGGCTTCTGCTCTCGTGTGCCCACGATGGATTCCATGACCGTGTGCACATGATGGATAGTCCCATCATGGGCACGATCGTGTGCCCCATCGTGTGCACATGAACATTTGGTATTTTTGCCAATTTGATTTAATCTGTCATCTAGATGGATATTTTGTAATTCTAAAATTGCTTGTTCAAACATTAATTACTACGTGACTTCTTATGCAAACTCATATTTGTTATTTCGTATAATTCGTTAGTATATGAGATATTGCATACAGATGATGAACTAATATCTATGAATTAATAAATTGAGAACATATTGACTACACCTAATATGCAATAGATTATGTTAATTGAGTCTATAACTTTTTAAATAAGTATTGTTAACAAATACTTGTTAATATATAAGCAACAACATGTAAATTGACGAGTAATGTTAGAAATTAGTGAGAAATGTTGATGTTCTTGTGCACACGATGGCTAGTCCCATCGTGGGAATGATCATGTGCCCCATCGTGTGCATATGAACTTTTAGTGTTTTTGCCAATTTGATTTAATGTGTTATCTATATGGATGTTTTGTGATTCTAAAATTTCTTGTTCAAATATTAATTACTACATGACTTCTTATGCAAATTCGTACTTGTTATTTCGTATAATTCATTAGTATATGAGATATTGCATACAGATGATGAACTTATATGTACGAACTAATACATTGAGAACATAGAGACTATACATGATATGCAATAGATTATGTTAATTCAGTCTATAACTTTTTAAATAAGTATATTGTTAACAAATAATTATTAATATATAAGGAACAACACGTACATTGACGAGTAATTTTAGAAAGTAATGAAAAATATTGATATTCTTGTGCACACGATGGCTAGTTCCATCGTGGGCACGATCGTGTGCCCCATCGTGTGCACATGAAATTTTGATATTTTTGCCAATTTGATTTAATGTGTTATCTATATGGATGTTTTGTGATTCTAAAATTGCTCGTTCAAACATTAATTACTACATGACTTGTTATGCAAACTCGTATTTGTCATTTCATGTAATTCATTAGTATATTAGATATTTCATACAGATGATAAACTTATATGTATGAACTAATACATTGAGAATACCTAGACTACACATGATATGCAATAGATTATGTTAATTCAGTCTATAACTTTTTAAATAAGTATATTGTTAACAAAAACTTGTTAATATATAAGCAACAACACGTAAATTGACGAGTAATTTTAGAAATTAGTGAGAAATGTTGATGTTCTTGTGCACACGATGGCTAGTCCTATCGTGGACACGGTCGTGTGCCCTATCGTGTGCAGATGTGGATACAGTGACATGGTGACACCGTGGACACAGTGACACGTAGTTGCCAACGTGGCACACAATCGGAGCACATGATCGTGCCCATCGTGGGTCACCATCGTGTGCACTAGAGAGGGCAGCACTAAATTATGTTTAGTATAAAAGCTCATCGTGGGTGTAATACCCCGATTTTTAATATGTAATATCCAGATTTTTAGTATAAATTTTTCGCGTTATTTTATCTGAGACGTACTGGATAGCTTGGTGTCTATACAATATGGATAAAATAGATTGAGAACTGAGACAGCTGTATTGGTATAATTATCGTATTTGGTCAATAATTATATTTGAGGATATCGTGTATCAGGTTATCGTACTTTTGATATTGGGTATATCATATGAGAATGTTATCGAATTGAGTATATGTATTCAGTATGCCATATGTTCGTATTCTGTATGTCGATACGTAGGACGAGAATAGCTGAAAATGGCTAAGTACAACCACGTTAGCGCACGCTACGATGTATGCTGTAAAACCCCCAGATCCGATCGGGAATATTACAGCGCCGTGGGCCCCGAGATGAAATCCACAAGGCTGAAGGAAATTTTCGCAAACATTTACAAACGCCCAAGAGGCTAACGACGGTACTGTCTTTTAAAAACATTCGAAGACTTAATAAAATCTGTTTATCAAAATCGTCGTAAAATCTCATTTGAAACCACAAGGCCCGAAATGCCAAAACTCAACAATTTAAAAACATATGTTAAGCTATCGCTTACACGTACCGACAAAATAGTTTAGAAAATGATTGCCAAAGTAACCTAAGTTACCAGATACCAATAGGTCATTTAAAAATACTCACGCAGCGGAAAAAGACAAACAATTAAAATACTCTAGCAGCGGAATACAAGAACTGATCAGGAAACTCAAAACACAAATACATGCCCTAGCCAGTATCCTCCGGGAAGCTCATCTCTCCACGACCGCTATAAGCTTGATATTCCAAGAACCTAAAAAGAGAGCCCACGATGGGGTCAACCATAATATCCAGCAATGATAACCATCACATCACATCAATAATTACATACCAATGAAAATACTAAGTAAGAATACGACCAACATAATCTTACCGCCGTAACTTTACCAACTCGTGATAATAATTACCAAAGTTCACATCTCGTATCCTTTCAACACAATAAGCTCATACCGAAATATCTGTATTGTATCTCAACAATACCCAAGGTTTTCAAAATATCATCATAACTCACTGTTACGAAAATCTACTAACTCTGTCCAACCCAATCTATCGGGTAACATCATACCATCTCAACACGATAATCGATTGTCCATCAAAGGCAAATACCAAAGGAAATACGGAACATACCTCAAGATATGAAATGCCACGACGAAATCATGTCAGTCTAATCCAAGATCAGATTAACACAACATACGGACATGGTCCTAACACAAGACCTACAAATGCATACTCATATGACAACGTCAATATGCTCACATCAATAACAACACTGTATACTTATGACAAACCGATAATATACATATGCACAACAACAACACATAGTAATCCAACGATCCAGCGCACACAGCTATAGATTCCCGTGATGATCCCGTCGGACCAACGCATGGTGGAATTACCTGTCCAGCAATCCAGCGCACACAGCTATAGATTCCCATGATGATCCCGTCGGACCAACGCATGGTGGACATATGACAACAATGTACAACTGCACAAAACAACAATACACAATGCACGACAACAACAATACACAAATGCATCACAACATGATTGACACAAAATGACAAAATTATATTTTACTTGCCCCGAGTCCTTAGAGAGCAATCTCGATATCAAAACCATCACCAACAATTATCCTCAATATTCGACGATCCAAAATGTCACGGACGGTAGATAATTCATGTCTTCGGCTATAACACAATATATCCTCGATACCCAGGTATACCAATAACAAACGTAAACCATATACATTATGATTTAAATTCCCAAAATCAAAAACAACTTACAATCCCAAATCTCCTGTGTTCACAATTATAATCACTGCTATACGAATTATAAACGAATGAAATCGAAACCATTCATTAAATATTATAAACTGTGCAAGTAATACTTGCCTCGATACCGATCAAGCCGTTACCAATTCCTTATCGTCGTTTACAAGTTCCTCAGCCCCAATCAGTGCAATTCACGAACATTCTCGAACACGACCGCAACGCATGGTTCTAATCACCGATCAATAATCTCAACCTATTACAATAATCGATAAATAACAAGTTCGATAACAATCAACAATCCAATCAACAAACCAACGGTTCTACAATATCTCGGTTAACCACAAGTCTGATCAATCCAACGTAAACGATCACGAATTCATAACCGAAATAGGATATACTACACTGTCTGTTGACTTAGCGCATGTTAATCACTTAACGTAGCGTGCGCTAAGTCGCTTCCGTTAGCGTGCGCTAGCCAGTAACACTAGCGTACGCTAGCCAGTAACACTAGCGTGCGCTAATGACATGCAGTTGCATGCATTTCAGATATCGATCAACATATGGCGATTATCAAGAGCACTAAGTGATCCGAAACCATATTCATAGCTATCAAAACAACGAAATCCGATATCCTTTAACATATATATAATCATCTAACTCATAATCCAAGTCCTATATTCACATATCATCTTCTTCCTCAATATCAACATATGAATTCCAAGAATTCATAATCATCGCCATGTTCACCATCATATGAAGAAACCAACAACAACAACATCAAAGACCTGAATTGAAAGAAGACATTAGCCAACATATCTCTTTGAAGATAAACAACACAATTCGAAACTATTCGAATCATATCAATACCCGTATATCAAAAATAACATCAACAAAACTCGGTAACCAATCTCATAATCATACTTGTTAACTCATATACATGACGATTATCAACTCAACGACATCATATACAATCCTAAACGAAATTCCAAAGTGAAGAGTAATTACCTCTTGAAGGAATGGATTGATTTCCAAGGTTGCATCCATTCTCAATCACTTCCAAGCTTCAAATGTTGTTAGGAACGATCAACTCAAGTGTTTGGAACCTCAACTTCTCTCTAAGATCTCTCTCTATCGGTTCACATGAAGAAATGGATGGAAATAACGAATAATGGCCAACTGCATACACACATATATGTATGTATATATATATATATATATTTATAAAGTACGCTAACATCTTCATTTAACGTATGTTACACATTTAGCGTGCGCTAACTGTCTTTGTTAGCATGCGCTATCGCAGTCCAGAGGCTACTGCCTTACTTCGTACAATGATTTACGTACGTAATGCCCATGCAATAGCGTACGTAATTGCCTCTATTTAGCGTATGCTAGTGTCCGATCATAGCGTGCACTACTCATAGTTGACTCGTTTGTCTGTATGCTCCGAAGACGGGTCCACACGCCGAAAGCTCTGACAAGGATAAGCTTCCCTTTGGACCGATCTGATGTTAGCGTGCGCTAACAATATGCATTAGCGTGCGCTAATCCTTCACAACAAACATCCGTTGACTTCATCGGCACATGCGCCGAAAGTGGCTGGGTCCACACACAGATTCCTTCTGATCTGGTCTGTACTAGCATGCGATATCCTTTGCCTTTAGCGTGCGCTAAACCTGCACGATAGCATGCGCTAAGCTTGAATATTAGCATGCGCTAATCAGGCTATACTTAGCCATTTTCAGCTATTCTTGTCCAACGTCTCGACATACAGAATACGAACATACAACATACTGAATACGTATACTCCTTCCAACAATATTCTCGTATGATACACAATATTCTCAACTGCAATTGTCGACCAAGTACGACAATTATACCAATACAGATGTCTCAGTCCTTCATTTATTTTATCCATACTGTACAGATTCCATACTGTACAACATAACTCGGATAAAATAACATTAAATAACAGTAGTAGAAATTCCGGATATTACATACTACACCACTTAAAATAAGTTTCGTCCTCGAAACTTGTAATCCGTCATAGAAAAACAAACAAACCGTTCAACCAAAATATTCCGAAACCATCACGACAACGATCAATCATCATTATTACTGAATAACCAAAATAGCATACTTACAAATGCGCAAAGTCGACGATCTCCTGAGATACTAGCAAGTGACTTCACTGTAAAGCCTTAATGCGCTTACAATCACATTCCATGAGTCTCAACAAAAATATATCATCTCTGGATGAAATAATCTATCCGTGTCAAATCCTGTCTGCCTGATCGCACAATCAAGTCCAAATTCTGATACAATCAATAATGCACGATACATCTGTGAAACAATTGCTCAACACAATGGCAATGAATCCCGAAACATCGACACAAAATCTGAACGCTCAGATAATCACTAGCAATGATCAACCAATAAATTAACCGAGAATATCATCGACATGATAAACTCTAATACGACCAATCCAAAGGTCAAAACGCAACCGAGAATATCATCAACATGATAAACTCCAATATGACCAACCAGAGGTCAAAACACAATCGAAAATATCATCATCATGATAAACTCCAATATTACCAACGAACGATCAATAATAATCGGGAATACCCTCACACGGTAAGCTCCAACCTGATTAACATAGAACCACAGAAACCGATATACAAACGAATAAAGTTCTCAAAACGACACGCCATCAAAGAACACACCTCTTGGCATACGAACAACCAATCACAACCCGTCGAACATATCCAATCATACATGGACTGAGAACGACCAATCAATATCCGAAACAACCATCCTGGGGTCATCATACTCAAATCCACACTTACAAAGGAATCATTCAAAAATCACTATGGTTAAATCGTACTACTACCATACCAATGGAATCACATAGCACATATGTTCCGGTTTCACAAAATCTAAAGTTTCAAAATTACATTCTGTATACGAATCTACAATACGCATCATATTTCTCTTTTTTGATCGATCAACTGATCATCCCTGGATAACCAAACTACCATACTAAAGTTCGGATCTCTTTTCATCGTACCGTACTGATGTGTTGTCCAGTTCGTGAGTCACACTCATAACTTCACCATGATATGCACTATGCACTAAATGCATATGTATATCAATCACATTTTCAAAACCAGTTTGAAATCATATAATCTCGTCAAGAAGACAAATTTTCGAAAGTTATTTCAAAAATTTCAAAACTCAAAACATAAATTTTCGTAAGACCACGAAATAAATTTTCAAAAAATTAAACTGGATCGCTAATGCCAAGTATTCGATAACAGTTTCCTTCGAATCCACACGATTTTGAAGTTTTAAAATGAAAACTATGCAAATGATTGACCACATCCATACTCCTGCACCAATTCCGTTCGTCACCAATTACACTGACATTCCATCGGAAAACCACACGATAGAGTTCCAAAATCTTAATGTATAGACTCCGACAAAAATTTATTTTTTCACATATGGCTCGCAACGTCGACCATTATCCCATCCTGGATCACCTCAACTATGCTATGACAAAGCATTGAAACAAATCAACACAGTGAAAGACTTCCCGAGAAGTTTCATTTGAACAAGTAAATCAAAACCTCGAAAGGCGGAAATAATATAGATAAATGATTGGTAAAGTGTTTTACAAATCTTGGGAGTTTTGGAAAACAGAAAAGCCTTTTGAAACATTAGGGTCTCAGCCCGTATCTCGTATCCGCATTACAAGAAGTTTAAAAAGTAGAAAACCCTTTTCCAGACCCCAAGTCCTGAGTTACAAAACTATTTCAAAATCGATTCGGTCTCGACCCAAAAATCATTTTCCGTAAAACATCCGTAAAACATTCATTTTGAAAAGTATCTTTTTCAAATGCTCAAAAACAGTTCATATATCACAAAATGAATTAACATGACTACATGTTCTCCTCAACCATTCACAACATTCTCCCAAATACATATTTCCATTTTCCCAGTTTCACCGGCATATCGATTTCCAAAATCACAGCTTCTCAAGATCATCAGTCCTGTCCCAAGTTTGTCACCTCATACTGTAACAAATAATATTCTACCGAATCTCAAAGCATATCAACTTAGCTCGGCAATAAACCTCAATGCAATTAAAAAATCCAAATACTTACAGATCGTGAAGCCGACGATTCCCCGTGATATTGGCACATGTCTCAACTCTAGAAAATACTCAACACATATATTTACAAAACACACATTGTGCAAAATCAGTTCAACTCGAGAACACAATACAGCTCTATCTGAAGAAACACATTAGTATCATTTGAAAAAGTTTACAACAACCCTAGTACCACACTGGTAATTCACATAACGCACAAGCCCGAGTGAACAACAAAAACCTAGAGCTCAAACACTTGTCAACCGACAACTCGAATGACACGACAAAAGCACGACCTAACTCGACCCGAATGCCTAGGTTTTCTCAACCTAAGCTCCGATAACATATTCTGTAACACCCTCAGATCCGATCGGGAATATTACAGCACCGTGGACCCGAGATGGAACCCACAAGGCTGAAGGAAATTTTCGCAAACATTTACAAACGCCTAAGAGGCTAACGACGGTACTGTCTTTTAAAACATTCGAAGACTTAATAAAATCCGTTTATCAAAACTGTCGTAAAATCTCATTTGAAACCACAAGGCCCGAAATGCCAAAACTCAATAGTTTTAAAAACATACGTTAAGATATCGCTTACACGTACCGACAAAATAGTTTAGAAAATGATTGCCAAAGTAACCTAAGTTACCAGATACCAATAGGCCATTTAAAAATACTCACGCAGCGGAAAAAGACAAACAATTAAAATACTCTAGCAGTGGAATACAAGAACTGATCAGGAAACCTAAAACACAAATACATGCCCTAGCCAGTATCCTCCGGGAAGCTTATCTCTCCACGACCGCTATAAACTTGATATTCCTAGAACCAAAAAAGAAAGCCCACGATGGGGTCAGCCATAATATCCAACAATGATAACCATCACATCACATCAATAATTACATACTAATAAAAATACTAAGTAAGAATACGACCAATGTAATCTTACCGCCGTAACTTTACCAACTCGTGATAATAATTACCAAAGTTCACATCTCGTATCCTTTCAACAACACAATAAGCTCATATCCAAATATCTGTATTGTATCTCAACAATACCCAAGGTTTTCAAAACATCATCATAACTCACTGTTACGAAAATCTACTAACTCTGTCCAACCCAATCTATCGGGTAACATCATCACATCTCAACACGATAATCGATTGTCCATCAAAGGCAAATACCAAAGGAAATACAGAACATACCTCAAGATGTGAAATGCCATGACGAAATCATGTCAGTCTAATCCAAGATCAGATCGACACAACATACGGACATGGTCCTAACACAAGACCTACAAATGCATACTCATATGACAACGTCAATATGCTCACATCAATAACACCATTGTATACTTATGGCAAACCCATAATATACATATGCACAACAACAACACATAGTAATCCAACGATCCAGCACACACAGCTATAGATTCCCGTGATGATCCCATCGGACGCATGGTGGAATTACCTGTCCAGCGATCCAGCGCACACAGCTATAGATTCCCATGATGATCCCGTCGAACCAACGCATGGTGGACATATGACAACAATGCACAACTGCACAAAACAATAATACACAATGCATGACAACAACAATACACAAATGCATCACAACATGTGCCCCTACCTTCGAGAGCAATCTCGATGTCAAAACCATCACCAACAATTATCCTCAATATTCGACGGTCCAAAATGTCACAGACGGTAGATAATTCATGCCTTCGGCTATAACACAATATATCCTCTGTAATATCTGGGGATAATTTTTTTTTTCATGTTACTGTTGAGTTGTACGTATTCATTTGGAATTGTACAAGTATTGTTGTTTTGGAATGATACAATGAATATGGTATTGGGATATTTTGGGATCGAAATATTTATACTTGTCGTCGGGTTGGTTTCGTCGTTTGAAAGTTGGTTGGAGAGTTTGGATTTTTTGGCTAAGTTCATAGCCTTAACGTACGCTACGGGTGTAGCATTACGTACGCTAACATGTTGCTATTATGTACGTTATGCCTATAAGGTTACGTACATAATGCTTGGTAGGTGGCAGGAACCTTCCTCGTAGTCACTTTCGGCCGGTGGGTCCCGAGCATCTTCCGATCGGATCTCACTATTGCAGTCAACGGACCATTACGTACGCTAAGAGGTGAGCTCTACGTACATAATGCAAGTATTCTTAACGTAGGTCATATGTTTTTGTTTACGTACGTTAAGGCCTTCGTATTCTAGTTCAGTTAGTTCTGGGTTCAGCTTTACGTACGTTACTGTTTTTACATAGCGTACGTAAAGGCCCTTACGTACGTTAGCATGGGCGTATAACGTACGTAATGGACTTGTCAGTCTATTTATCTTGGTTTCGTATTTCATTTCCTCACGAACCAAAACACATTTTATCTCCCTAGAATCGTCTGTTTGGACTTGTTATTGATGTTTAGCCCCTTCCAACTCGATCTTGATCATCCTAGCTTGGATTGAAACTTGAAGTTGGAAGCTTGTTGGTGCTCCTTTGGTGTTTGGAGGCTTCTTCTTGTTCTTCTTTGGTAACTTCCCTCAATCTCTTGTTCTTCAAGTGATTTTCGAGTTTTTGTTGTTGTTTTCTTCGGGTATTGTTTGATTAATGGAGTATATCATGATTCTTCATGGTTTTGATAAACTTTTGATGAAGAACATTATGGTATTGCTTGAGTTGGATTATGTTCTTGATGTTTTAGATTGTTTGGAGTTTTAATCATGTCTAATAAGGATTATGTTAGGATTGTTATATGATTAACATAGTCTTGAGATGATTGTTGTTGTTGTTGATGGTGTTCTTGAAAGATTATAACCATTTTAGTAAGGATTTATGATAATTTAAGGGGTGATTATCATAATTTGGAAATGGTTGAGTGAATCTTGTTGTTTAATCCGAATTCATGATGTATTGATGAAGGATTTTTGTTTCAGACATCATGATTATTGAGTTGATGATGTTCTTGGGGTGATAATGATAATATTGATAATATTATCATTGTAGGAGGATCAATTTGATGATATTGGTGATATTATCATTTTGAGATGTTTATTTTGATGATTGTTCTTAAGTGAATCTTGTTGAATGGATTTCACAAGTGTTAAGAACGTAATGATCATGTTAATTGATCATCGAGGTGTTAGAGGACGTTAGAATTCATAGTTGAGAACTATGATATTCGTTCGTGCGGTGTGATCAATTCGTGTTTGAATCGGGCTTTGTCTTTGTCGGCATTTTCTATTGATTTTGTGTTTTTTGAATGAATCGTTTTCATTCAAGGTTGTTCGAGTGTTTGTGATCGTCGGGAGGCGTCGTTCGTTGTTTCGTGCCAGGACGTTGATCGTGGAAGGACTTGCTCGCCTTCGGTTTGAGGCAAATTTTATACTAGTACTGGTCAATGAGATTAATGTTATCATATATGTGTATGAATGTATTGTATCATTTCGAGACTTAGTCTCTTCGTGATTTGTTGATATTCGGGAATTGTTTGATGCAATACCCTTCGGTGATTATGCCAGATGTGATTGTTATTCTTAACGGCCGGTTTAAGGCATTGAGATTCTTGTTATCGATAGCCGGTTCGTGGCATCGATGTATCGATTATTATTGTTGATGTTAATGTCGTTCTGAGGCATCGTTGAATCGTTATTATCGAATTGGAACTGTTGCTATGATGTTGCATTGGCCGATTGAAGGCATTTGATATATTCGTTTATCATATCTGTTTCGGTGGTCGGTTTAAGACGCCGGGACATCTATCCTACCGTATCATTGGTTATCGATTAACCGTTCTAAGGTAATCGATGTATTTAAATTGGGATTACCGAAGATAATTCCCATCCGTTGTAGCATTGTTTATCGATTGATCGTTCTAAGGTAATCGATGTATTTAATTGGGATTACCGAAGATAATTCCCATCTGTTGTATCATTGGTTATCGATTAACCGTTCTAAGGTAATCGATGTATTGAATTGGGATTATCGAAGATAATTCCCATCCGTTGTGTCATCGTTATCGATTGACCGTTCTAAGGTAATCGATGTATTGAATTGGGACGGTCAATGATAGTTCCACCCATTGAGTTGTTGTGAATTGGCCATTCCAAGGCAGTCGAGGTATTTGAATTGGGACCGCCGTGGACGGTGCCCATCCATGAGTTGTTGTTGTCATGTTGGCCGACTCAAGACAGCACGCTATTATTCTTGTGAATTTGGTAATCTTGGGATCGTTACTGTTGTGATTAATTATGTTTTGGAGGCTAGTCTCGGCTAGTGCTCGATGGGTAAGCTTGGGGCTTGAACCTTCGCGGTTGGTTTCCCAACACCTACAGTTCAGTAGGTCACGGTCATGTTAATGATCTCATTATGGGTAAGCTTGGGGCCTGAACCTTCGCGGTTGGTTTCCCAACACCTACAGTTCAGTAGGTCACGGTCACTGGGTGATCTCATTATGGGTAAGTCTGGGGCTTGAACCCTCGCGGTTGGTTTCCCAGCACCTGCAATTCAGCAGGTCACGGTTATTGGATGATCTCATTGTGATACGGCTTCATGCCGTGGCTTCGGCCCTCATTGTGATACGGCTTCGTGCCGTGGCTTTGGCCCTCAGTTGATACAGCTTCGGGCTGTTTGGCTTCAGGCCATTGTGATGACTAGCAGTTTCGGCTGAGTGGCTTTCAGGCCATCGTGACGTACTGGTATTTTCGCTGGAACCTTCAAGCAATTGTGATTCGTATTTATTTCAGCTCTAGGTTGGTTTATCTTCGTGTAGTTCATTGTTGTGATCTGTATTGATGATTCGCCGTTGTGCACTTGTGTTCTAACCTGTTGAGCAGGTACCGATCGAATGCCGCGGGCATAGTATTTCACGAATGCTCAATTGTTACTTTGGTTTGTGTGCATCTCGTATTACCATTGATGTACCATTTATTTTGCCTTTGGATGCATATCATGTTGTGCATGTATTTGATATTCATTATCTGGATGACTGACCCCGTGGGGGCGGAACATGTTTTCATGTTTAGGTGCTTGCGATGAGAGAGTTGAGACACAGGGGCATGACGATGGCGATGAGGCATTCGAGTGATACTAGTCCGAGATGTTTTGGTGTTCATGTCAGTCAGACAGTTGGAGTACTCCATTTTTGTTCAGTCGTTGTCATTTTGTATCATCCGAGCTAGGCTCGTGGATGTCGTTGTATTTTATTTAGGCCATGTAGGCCCACTGTTGTCATTGAAATTCCATATCGGAATATTATGTTGGATGTCATTGTAGGAATTGTGATTCCCCTTTTGGTCAGTTTGTTGTATTTTAGTCATGTTCGCCTGGTGGATCTCCTGGTGTGGGGTCCACGGCACTGTAATGACCCAATGGGATTTGGGGGTGTTACAGAAGATGGTATCGGAGAATTGGGTTGTGAGATACCCTGATATGTGAGTTATGTGGCTCTACCGACGCGGTAGTAGTGGGGCTGTCAGGTTATGACAATCTGGACAGTCAGGTTTTGTGAGTCATGATAGTTGAGCGACTGTATGAGTCTTTCTTTCATCGAGTCGTCGTCAGTTAAGACTAGTATCGCAAGACCTCGAAGCTTCGTATGACCTGTGTAAGGACTCGATTCTCTTGTATGTTCATACATTCATTATGCCATTGATTATACATGTTTTGTTGAAATCTTTATGTAACATTATTTTACGACCCATTCATGATTAATTGCTTTGGAGCGTGTCGGATCAGTATTGGCTATAATTAGCATGTTTGAAGTGATTGTTTATTTGTTGAGTATGTATACTCGTGTTTGGCTATTGACTTAGCATTGTGGATTGGCCGTTGAGGCATATTTGAGCTTTGTTCATGATCGAGCGTTATTCTTTTAGTATGGAAAGAGGAAACCAAGGACGTGGCAGATGGGGTAAAGGCTGCAGAGCAGGCCGAAACCTAGAATCTCATGTTTATATGAGTACGGATGCCGAGATGGATCAGAATTCGGCCGGAGATGTGACTTATGCGACCGGTTCTCCTTCGGGACATCATACTCGAGGAGTCGATCAGACTGACATCGACCCTTTTTTGCTTATGAGGAGCATGATGACCCAGATGACTCAGATGACGCAGATAATGGAAACCATGCAGACCTCGATGGTTCGTGGTACACAGCAGCAGGGACTCCAGGTGCCGTTTTATGGACAGGCCGGAAGAGTGAGTCAAATTATCGGCGACATCTCTCGTCATAGGCCGCCTATCTTTGAGGGTTCATCGGAACCAGCTGATATTGTTCATTGGCTTGAACATTTTGATAAACTCTTCGACATGGTTCAGTGTCCGGAAGAGAGTAAGGTGGCAGTAGCGGCTTACTATTTGAGTAAAGGCGCTTATTCTTGGTGGCTTTCCGTGAAACCCACCGATCGTGATTGTGCTTGGAGTGAGTTTAAGACTCTCATGTTAGAGAGGTATTATCCGGCTCCACTTCGTGAAGCCAAGCTGTCAGAGGTTTTGAACCCCGAATCCGTCAAGGACGAGGGTGTTATTGTTATTGCGGAGAAGTTTCAGGGACTCCTTCAGTTTGCTTCATCTGTTATCCGTACTGAGGTAGATAAGATCAAGTATTTTAGCAAGAGGCTGAACCCGCAGTTGAGGATGCAGTTGTTCAACCATAATTGCAATTCACTTGGTGAATTCATCGAGAAGGATCTTGGAGCAGAGCTTTTGATCAAGGAGCTTGCTCAGAAGAACCCTTCAGTTTCTTCTGGTGAGAGGACTAGGATGCCGGTTCGTTCAGAGGGACATCGGGCTCCGACGTCCAAGAGGTCATCTTCTAGTCGTTTTCGTGCTGGGAAAGCATCTTCTTCTCAGGCAACGGGTTCGACCGTTGTTTGCTTTAACTGTGATACAATAGGACATCACAGTACTCGGTGTTCGATGCGGTCTATTGCTTGTTTTCTGTGTGGGAGGCAGGGACACCTTCAGAAATACTGCAGGGGTTCTAGTGCCAGTAGATATCAAGGGAAATCACGGGCCTCGAGAGATTTTGTTTCTTCAGTCCGTACTCCATCCAAGGGGTCATATCGGGCTTCGGGAGCCAGATGTATGGACACTCGAGGAGGAGCGGCGAGCTCAGATTTGGATCTTCCTCGAGTCGATGAGATCGAGGAGTTCGATGACCTGAAGGATGTTGATTTTGGATACATTTGAGATGTAACCTTAATTTTTTTTCTTTGTTTTTCGAATTGATGTTTGACTCGGTCTGTACTTTAGTATTGTGTTTGTGAACCATTTATGGTTGATCTATCTTGTAATGATTGTATTTGAGAATCTTGAGATTTGAGGTCGTGTGATGTGTTTTTCCTTCCTTTTGGTGTTGTACCCGAGATTTTGTAATAACTGCAGGTAATTGTTCATTTCAATTCGAGACGCCGAGTCGTGAGGACTTGGGTGTGCGGTTGATATGGTCCCGAGGACCATATATACGTTGTTATTTTCCTTTTGTGGCATGAGTCAGTGTTTGCTTGAGCGTTTAATGCCGATGAGAACGGGGGACTGTACACCGATGATTGTAGACATGTATAATGGGCGGCACCCGTGGGGTGTGTACGCCGGTGTTACGAGTCTTGCGGGTGGTGCGACCTTCTGGCTGGTCTCTGAGGGAGAAGTCATGATTCGATTGATCTCGCACTTGGTTGAGTATTTTTATCACTTATTTTTCGACGTGTTCAGGCATAGGAGACGCGGGAACCCGTGGGGTTGGCCCGATTACTCAGACAGAGTTGCTCATATTGAGGGGTATTCCTGGATATGTTGTTTTCAGATCTTGATGGATAGTTCGTACCCCGTGTTTTTGCACCCTGAGTTTCGGGGACGAAACTCTTTTTAAGGGGGGAGTATGTAATATCCGGGGATAATTTTTTTTCATGCTACTGTTGAGTTGTACGTATTCATTTGGAATTGTACAAGTATTGTTGTTTTGGAATGATACAATGAATATGGTATTGGGATATTTCGAGATCGAAATATTTATACTTGTCGTCGGGTTGGTTTCGTCGTTTGAAACTTGGTTGGAGAGTTTGGATTTTTTGGCTAAGTTCATAGCCTTAACGTACGCTACGGGTGTAGCATTACGTACGCTAATGTGTTGCTATTACGTACGTTATACCTGTAAGGTTACGTACGTAATGCTTGGTAGGTGGCAGGAACCTTCCTCGTAATCACTTTCGACCGGTGGGTCCCGAGCATCTTCCGATCGGATCTCACAATTGCAGTCAACGGACCCTTACGTACGTTAAGAGGTGAGCTCTATGTATGAAATGCAGGTCTTGTTAACGTACGTAATATGTTTTTGTTTACGTACGTTAAGGCCTTCGTATTTTAGTTCAGTTAGTTCTGGGTTTAGCTTTACGTACGTTACTGTTTTTACATAGCGTACGTAAAGGCCCTTACGTACGTTAGCATGGGCGTATAACGTACGTAATGGACTTGTCTGTCTATTTATCTTGGTTTCGTATTTCATTTCCTCACGAACCAAAACACATTTTATCTCCCTAGAATCGTCCGTTTGGACTTGTTATTGATGTTTAGCCCCTTCCAACTCGATCTTGATCATCCTAGCTTGGATTGAAACTTGAAGTTGGAAGCTTGTTGGTGCTCCTTTGGTGTTTGGAGGCTTCTTCTTGTTCTTCTTTGGTAAGTTCCCTCAATCTCTTGTTCTTCAAGTGATTTTCGAGTTTTTGTTGTTGTTTTCTTCGGGTATTGTTTGATTAATGGAGTATATCATGATTCATCATGGTTTTGATAAACTTTTGATGAAGAACATGATGGTATTGCTTGAGTTGGATTATGTTCTTGATGTTTTAGATTGTTTGGAGGTTTTAATCATGTCTAGTAAGGATTATGTTAAGATTGTTATATGATTATCATAGTCTTGAGATGATTGTTGTTGTTGTTGATGGTGTTCTTGAAAGATTATAACCATTTTAGTAAGGATTTATGCTATTTTAAGGGGTGATTATTATAATTTGGAAATGGTTGAGTGAATCTTGTTGTTTAATCCGAATTCATGATGTATTGATGAAGGATTTTTGTTTCAGACATCATGATTATTGAGTTGATGATGTTCTTGGGGTGATAATGATAATATTGATAATATTATCATTGTAGGAGGATCAATTTGATGATATTGGTGATATTATCATTTTGAGATGTTTATTTTGATGATTGTTCTTAAGTGAATCTTGTTGAATGGATTTCACAAGTGTTAAGAACGTAATGATCATGTTAATTGATCATCGAGGTGTTAGAGGACGTTAGAATTCATAGTTGAGAACTATGATATTCGTTCGTGCGGTGTGATCAATTCGTGTTTGAATCGGGCTTTGTCTTTGTCGGCATTTTCTATTGATTTTGTGTTTTTTGAATGAATCGTTTTCATTCAAGGTTGTTCGAGTGTTTGTGATCGTCGGGAGGCGTCGTTCGTTGTTTCGTGCCAGGACGTTGATCGTGGAAGGACTTGCTCGCCTTCGGTTTGAGGCAAATTTTATACTAGTACTGGTCAATGAGATTAATGTTATCATATATGTGTATGAATGTATTGTATCATTTCGAGACTTAGTCTCTTCGTGATTTGTTGATATTCGGGAATTGTTTGATGCAATACCCTTCGGTGATTATGCCAGATGTGATTGTTATTCTTAACGGCCGGTTTAAGGCATTGAGATTCTTGTTATCGATAGCCGGTTCGTGGCATCGATGTATCGATTATTATTGTTGATGTTAATGTCGTTCTGAGGCATCGTTGAATCGTTATTATCGAATTGGAACTGTTGCTATGATGTTGCATTGGCCGATTGAAGGCATTTGATATATTCGTTTATCATATCTGTTTCGGTGGTCGGTTTAAGACGCCGGGACATCTATCCTACCGTATCATTGGTTATCGATTAACCGTTCTAAGGTAATCGATGTATTTAAATTGGGATTACCGAAGATAATTCCCATCCGTTGTAGCATTGTTTATCGATTGATCGTTCTAAGGTAATCGATGTATTTAATTGGGATTACCGAAGATAATTCCCATCTGTTGTATCATTGGTTATCGATTAACCGTTCTAAGGTAATCGATGTATTGAATTGGGATTATCGAAGATAATTCCCATCCGTTGTGTCATCGTTATCGATTGACCGTTCTAAGGTAATCGATGTATTGAATTGGGACGGTCAATGATAGTTCCACCCATTGAGTTGTTGTGAATTGGCCATTCCAAGGCAGTCGAGGTATTTGAATTGGGACCGCCGTGGACGGTGCCCATCCATGAGTTGTTGTTGTCATGTTGGCCGACTCAAGACAAAGACGCTATTATTCTTGTGAATTTGGTAATCTTGGGATCGTTACTGTTGTGATTAATTATGTTTTGGAGGCTAGTCTCGGCTAGTGCTCGATGGGTAAGCTTGGGGCTTGAACCTTCGCGGTTGGTTTCCCAACACCTACAGTTCAGTAGGTCACGGTCATGTTAATGATCTCATTATGGGTAAGCTTGGGGCACGAACCTTCGCGGTTGGTTTCCCAACACCTACGATTCGATGAGTCACGGTCCTTTGGGTGATCTCATTATGGGTAAGTCTGGGGCTTGAACCTCGCGGTTGGTTTCCCGGCACTGCAATTCAAGAGTCACGGTTATTGGATGATCTCATTGTGATACGGCTTCATGCCGTGGCCCGGCCCTCATTGTGATACGGCCGTGCGTGGCTTTGGCCCTCGGTTGATCTGACTTAGTACATTTGGCTTCAGGCCATTGTGATGACTAGCAGTTTCGGCTGAGTGGCTTTCAGGCCATCGTGACGTACTGGTATTTTCGCTGGAACCTTCAAGCAATTGTGATTCGTATTTATTTCAGCTCTAGGTTGGTTTATCTTCGTGTAGTTCATTGTTGTGATCTGTATTGATGATTCGCCGTTGTGCACTTGTGTTCTAACCTGTTGAGCAGGTACCGATCGAATGCCGCGGGCATAGTATTTCACGAATGCTCAATTGTTACTTTGGTTTGTGTGCATCTCGTATTACCATTGATGTACCATTTATTTTGCCTTTGGATGCATATCATGTTGTGCATGTATTTGATATTCATTATCTGGATGACTGACCAGTGGCGGAACATGTTTTCATGTTTAGGTGCTTGCGATGAGAGAGTTGAGACACGGGGGCATGACGATGGCGATGAGGCATTCGAGTGATACTAGTCCGAGATGTTTTGGTGTTCATGTCGATCAGACAGGTTGGAGTACTCCATTTTTGTTGATCGTTGTCATTTTGTATCATCCGAGCTAGGCTCGTGGATGTCGTGTATTTTATTTAGGCCATGTAGGCCCACTGTTGTCATTGAAATTCCATATCGGAATATTATGTTGGATGTCATTGTAGGAATTGTGATTCCCCTTTTGGTCGATTTGTTGTATTTTAGTCATGTTACTTTGGTGGATCTCTGGTGTGGGGTCCAGCACCTTTGTAATGACCCATGGGATTTGGGGGTGTTACGAGAAGATGGTATCGGAGAATTGGGTTGTGAGATACCGATATGTGAGTTATGTGGCTCTACCGACGCGGTAGTAGTGGGTTGTCGAGGTTATGACAATGCAGACAATCGGAGTTTTGTGAGTCATGATAGTTGAGCGATGTATGAGTCTTTCTTTCATCGAGTCGTAAATCGCTTAAGACTAGTATCGCAAGACCTCGAAGCTTCGTATGACCTGTGTAAGGACTCGATTCTCTTGTATGTTCATACATTCATTATGCCATTGATTATACATGTTTTGTTGAAATCTTTATGTAACATTATTTTACGACCCATTCATGATTAATTGCTTTGGAGCGTGTCGGATCAGTATTGGCTATAATTAGCATGTTTGAAGTGATTGTTTATTTGTTGAGTATGTATACTCGTGTTTGGCTATTGACTTAGCATTGTGGATTGGCCGTTGAGGCATATTTGAGCTTTGTTCATGATCGAGCGTTATTCTTTTAGTATGGAAAGAGGAAACCAAGGACGTGGCAGATGGGGTAAAGGCTGCAGAGCAGGCCGAAACCTAGAATCTCATGTTTATATGAGTACGGATGCCGAGATGGATCAGAATTCGGCCGGAGATGTGACTTATGCGACCGGTTCTCCTTCGGGACATCATACTCGAGGAGTCGATCAGGCCCGACATCGACCCTTTTTGCTTATGAGGAGCATGATGACCCGGATGACTCGGATGACGAGATAATGGAAACCATGCAGACCTCGATGGTTCGTGGTACACAGGCGAGGACTCAGTGCCGTTTTATGGACAGGCCGGAAGAGTGAGTCAAATTATCGGCGACATCTCTCGTCATAGGCCGCCTATCTTTGAGGGTTCATCGGAACCAGCTGATATTGTTCATTGGCTTGAACATTTTGATAAACTCTTCGACATGGTTCAGTGTCCGGAAGAGAGTAAGGTGGCAGTAGCGGCTTACTATTTGAGTAAAGGCGCTTATTCTTGGTGGCTTTCCGTGAAACCCACCGATCGTGATTGTGCTTGGAGTGAGTTTAAGACTCTCATGTTAGAGAGGTATTATCCGGCTCCACTTCGTGAAGCCAAGTGTCGGAGGTTTTGAACCCCGAATCCGTCAAGGACGAGGGTGTTATTGTTATTGCGGAGAAGTTTCAGGGACTCCTTGATTTGCTTCATCATTATCCGTCTTGAGGTAGATAAGATCAAGTATTTTAGCAAGAGGTGAACCCATGATTGAGGATGCGATTGTTCAACCATAATTGCAATTCACTTGGTGAATTCATCGAGAAGGATCTTGGAGCAGAGCTTTTGATCAAGGAGCTTGCTCAGAAGAACCCTTGATTTCTTACGGTGAGAGGACTAGGATGCCGGTTCGTTCGGAGGGACATCGGGCTCCGGCGTCCAAGAGGTCATCTTCTAGTCGTTTCGTCTTTGGGAAAGCATCTTCTTCTCGTGCAACGGGTTCGACCGTTGTTTGCTTTAAGCGTGATACAATAGGACATCACGGTACTCGGTGTTCGATGCGGTCTATTGCTTGTTTTACGTGTGGGAGCGGGGACACCTTCGAAATCTGCGGGGGTTCTAGTGCCAGTAGATATCAAGGGAAATCACGGGCCTCGAGAGATTTTGTTTCTTCAGTCCGTACTCCATCCAAGGGGTCATATCGGGCTTCGGGAGCCAGATGTATGGACACTCGAGGAGGAGCGGCGAGCTCAGATTTGGATCTTCCTCGAGTCGATGAGATCGAGGAGTTCGATGACCTGAAGGATGTTGATTTTGGATACATTTGAGATGTAACCTTAATTTTTTTTCTTTGTTTTTCGAATTGATGTTTGACTCGGTCTGTACTTTAGTATTGTGTTTGTGAACCATTTATGGTTGATCTATCTTGTAATGATTGTATCTGAGAATCTTGAGATTTGAGGTCGTGTGATGTGTTTTTCCTTCCTTTTGGTGTTGTACCCGAGATTTTGTAATAATCTGGGTAATTGTTCATTTCAATTCGAGACGCCGAGTCGTGAGGACTTGGGTGTGCGGTTGATATGGTCCCGAGGACCATATATACGTTGTTATTTTCCTTTTGTGGCATGAGTCAGTGTTTGCTTGAGCGTTTAATGCCGATGAGAACGGGGGACTGTACACCGATGATTGTAGACATGTATAATGGGCGGCACCCGTGGGGTGTGTACGCCGGTGTTACGAGTCTTGCGGGTGGTGCGACCTTCTGGCTGGTCTCTGAGGGAGAAGTCATGATTCGATTGATCTCGCACTTGGTTGAGTATTTTTATCACTTATTTTTCGACGTGTTCAGGCATAGGAGACGCGGGAACCCGTGGGGTTGGCCCGATTACTCAGACGAGTTGCTCATATTGAGGGGTATTCTGGATATGTTGTTTTGAGATCTTGATGGATAGTTCGTACCGTGTTTTTGCACCACGAGTTTCGGGACGAAACTCTTTTTAAGGGGGGAGTATGTAATATCCGGGGATAATTTTTTTTCATGCTACTGTTGAGTTGTACGTATTCATTTGGAATTGTACAAGTATTGTTGTTTTGGAATGATACAATGAATATGGTATTGGGATATTTCGAGATCGAAATATTTATACTTGTCGTCGGGTTGGTTTCGTCGTTTGAAACTTGGTTGGAGAGTTTGGATTTTTTGGCTAAGTTCATAGCCTTAACGTACGCTACGGGTGTAGCATTACGTACGCTAATGTGTTGCTATTACGTACGTTATACCTGTAAGGTTACGTACGTAATGCTTGGTAGGTGGCAGGAACCTTCCTCGTAATCACTTTCGACCGGTGGGTCGAGCATCTTCCGATCGGATCACACAATTGCAGTCAACGGACCCTTACGTACGTTAAGAGGTGAGCTCTATGTATGAAATGCAGGTCTTGTTAACGTACGTAATATGTTTTTGTTTACGTACGTTAAGGCCTTCGTATTTTAGTTCAGTTAGTTAGGTTTAGCTTTACGTGCGTTCTTGTTTTTACATAGCGTACGTAAAGGCCCTACGTGCGTTAGCATGGGCGTATAACGACGTAATGGACTTGTCTGTCTATTTATCTTGGTTTCGTATTTCATTTCCTCACGAACCAAAACACATTTTATCTCCCTAGAATCGTCCGTTTGGACTTGTTATTGATGTTTAGCCCCTTCCAACTCGATCTTGATCATCCTAGCTTGGATTGAAACTTGAAGTTGGAAGCTTGTTGGTGCTCCTTTGGTGTTTGGAGGCTTCTTCTTGTTCTTCTTTGGTAAGTTCCCTCAATCTCTTGTTCTTCAAGTGATTTTCGAGTTTTTGTTGTTGTTTTCTTCGGGTATTGTTTGATTAATGGAGTATATCATGATTCATCATGGTTTTGATAAACTTTTGATGAAGAACATGATGGTATTGCTTGAGTTGGATTATGTTCTTGATGTTTTAGATTGTTTGGAGGTTTTAATCATGTCTAGTAAGGATTATGTTAAGATTGTTATATGATTATCATAGTCTTGAGATGATTGTTGTTGTTGTTGATGGTGTTCTTGAAAGATTATAACCATTTTAGTAAGGATTTATGCTATTTTAAGGGGTGATTATTATAATTTGGAAATGGTTGAGTGAATCTTGTTGTTTAATCCGAATTCATGATGTATTGATGAAGGATTTTTGTTTCAGACATCATGATTATTGAGTTGATGATGTTCTTGGGGTGATAATGATAATATTGATAATATTATCATTGTAGGAGGATCAATTTGATGATATTGGTGATATTATCATTTTGAGATGTTTGTTTTGATGATTGTTCTTAAGTGAATCTTGTTGAATGGATTTCACAAGTGTTAAGAACGTAATGATCATGTTAATTGATCATCGAGGTGTTAGAGGACGTTAGAATTCATAGTTGAGAACTATGATATTCGTTCGTGCGGTGTGATCAATTCGTGTTTGAATGGGGCTTTGTCTTTGTCGTTGTTTTCTATTGATTGTGTTTTTTGAATGAATCGTTTTCATTCAAGGTTGTTCGAGTGCTTGTGATCGACGGGAGGCGCCATTCGTCGTTTCGTGCCAGGACGTTGATCGTGGAAGGACTTGCTCGCCTTCGGTTTGAGGCAAGTTTTATACTCGTACTGGTCAATGAGATTAATGTTATCATATATGTGTATGAATGTATTGTATCATTTCGAGACTTAGTCTCTTCATGATTTGTTGATATTCGGGAATTGTTTGATGCAATACCCTTCGATGATTATGCCAGATGTGATTGTTATTCGTTAACGGCCGGTTTAAGGCATTGAGATTCTTGTTGTCGATAGCCGGTTCGCGGCATCGATGTATCGATTATTATTGTTGACGTTAATGTCGTTCTGAGGCATCGTTGAATTGTTATTATCGAATTGGAACTGTTGCTATGATGTTGCATTGGCCGATTGAAGGCATTTGATATATTCGTTTATCATATCTGTTTCGGTGGTCGGTTTAAGACGCCGGGACATCTATCCTACCGTATCATTGGTTATCGATTAACCGTTCTAAGGTAATCGATGTATTTAAATTGGGATTACCGAAGATAATTCCCATCCGTTGTAGCATTGTTTATCGATTGATCGTTCTAAGGTAATCGATGTATTTAAATTGGGATTACCGAAGATAATTCCCATCCGTTGTAGCATTGTTTATCGATTGACCGTTCTAAGGTAATCGATGTATTTAATTGGGATTACCGAAGATAATTCCCATCCGTTGTATCATTGGTTATCGATTAACCGTTCTAAGGTAATCGATGTATTGAATTGGGGTTATCGAAGATAATTCCCATCCGTTGCATCACTGGTTATCGATTAACCGTTCTAAGGTAATCAATGTATTTAATTGGGATTACCGAAGATAATTCCCATCCGTTGTAGCATTGTTTATCGATTAACCGTTCTAAGGTAATTGGTGTATTGAATTGGGATTATCGAAGATAATTCCCATCCGTTGTGTCATCGTTATCGATTGACCGTTCTAAGGTAATCGATGTATTGAATTGGGACGGTCAATGATAGTTCCACCCATTGAGTTGTTGTGAATTGGCCATTCCAAGGCAGTCGAGGTATTTGAATTGGGACCGCCGTGGACGGTGCCTATCCATGAGTTGTTGTTGTCGTGTTGGCCGACTCAAGACAGCACGCTATTATTCTTGTGAATTTGGTAATCTTGGGATCGTTACTGTTGTGATTAATTATGTTTTGGAGGCTAGTCTCGGCTAGTGCTCGACGGGTAAGCTTGGGGCTTGAACCTTCGCGGTTGGTTTCCCAACACCTACAGTTCAGTAGGTCACGGTCATGTTAATGATCTCATTATGGGTAAGCTTGGGGCCTGAACCTTCGCGGTTGGTTTCCCAACACCTACAGTTCAGTAGGTCACGGTCACTGGGTGATCTCATTATGGGTAAGTCTGGGGCTTGAACCCTCGCGGTTGGTTTCCCAGCACCCGCAATTCAACAGGTCACGGTCATTGGATGATCTCATTGTGATACGGCTTCATGCCGTGGCTTCGGCCCTCATTGTGATACGGCTTCGTGCCGTGGCTTTGGCCCTCAGTTGATACAGCTTCGGGCTGTTTGGCTTCAGGCCATTGTGATGACTAGCAGTTTCGGCTGAGTGGCTTTCAGGCCATCATGACGTACTGGTATTTTCGCTGGAACCTTCAGGCAATTGTGATTCGTATTTATTTCAGCTCTGGGTTGGTTTATCGTTGTGTAGTTCATTGTTGTGATCTGTATTGATGATTCGCCGTTGGGCACTTGCGTTCTAACCTGTTGAGCAGGTACCGATCGAATGCCGCGGGCATAGTATTGCACGAATGCTCAATTTTTACTTTGGTTTATGAGCATCTCGTATTACCATTTATGTACCATTTATTCTGCCTTTGGATGCATATCATGTTGTACATGTATTTGATATTCATTATCTGGATGACTGATCCCGTGGGGGCGGAACATGTTTTCATGTTTTAGGTGCTTGCGAGGAGAGAGTTGAGACACAGGGGCATGACGATGGCGACGAGGCATTCGAGTGATACTAGTCCTATATGGTTTGGTGTTCATATCAGTCAGACAGTTGGAGTACTCCAGTTTTGTTCAGTCGTTGTCATTTTGTATCATCCGAGCTAGGCTCGTGGATGTCGTTGTATTTTATTTAGGCCATGTAGGCCCACTGTTGTCATTGAAATTCCATATCGGAATATTATGTTGGATGTCAGTGTAGGAATTGTGATTCCCCTTTTGGTCAGTTTGTTGTATTTTAGTCATGTTCGCCTGGTGGATCTCCTGGTGTGGGGTCCACGGCACTGTAATGACCCAATGGGATTTGGGGGTGTTACATTTTCGCTACTCAAGTATACCAATAACAAACATAAACCATATACATTATGATTTAAATTCCCAAAATCCGAAAGCAACTTACAATCCCAAATCTCCTGTGTTCACAATTATAATCATTGCTATACGAATTATAAACGAATGAAATCGAAACCATTCATTAAATATTATAAACTGTGCAAGTAATACTTGCCTCGATACCGAAGAACCCATTACCAATTCCTTATTGTCGTCTATAAGTTCCTCGACCCCAATCAGTGCAATTCACGAACATTCTCGAACACATGGTTCTAATCACCGATCAATAATCTCAACCTATTACAATAATTGATAAACAACAAGTTCGATAACAATCAACAATCCAATCAACAAACCAACGATTCTACAATATCTTGGTTAACCACAAGTCTGATTAATCCAACTTAAACGATTACGAATTCATAACTGAAATAGGATATCCTACACTGCCTGTTGACTTAGAGCACGTTAATCACTTAACATAGCGTGCGCTAATTCGCTTCCGTTAGCTTGCGCTAGCCAGTAACACTAGCGTGCGCTAATGACATGCAGTTGTATGCATTTCAGATACTGATCAACATATGGCGATTATCAAGAGCACTAAGTGATCCGAAACCATGTTCATAGCTATCAAAACAACGAAATCCGATATCTTTTAACATATAGATAATCATCTAACTCATAATCCAAGTCCTATATTCATATATCATATTCTTCCTCAATATCAACATATGAATACCAAGAATTAATAATCATCGCCATGTTCACCATCATATGAAGAAACCAACAACAACAACATCAAAGACCCGAATTGAAAGAAGACATTAACCAACATATCTCTTTGAAGATAAACAACACAATTCAAAACTATTCGAATCATATCAATACCTGTATATCAACAATAACATCAACAAAACTCGGTAACCAATATCATAATCATACTTGTTAACTCATATAGATGACGATTATCAACTCAACAACATCATATACAATCCAAAACGAAATCCCAAAGTGAAGAGTAATTACCTCTTTGAAGGAATGGATTAATTTCCAAGGTTGAATCCATTCTCAATCACTTCCAAGCTTCAAATGTTGTTAGGAACAATCAACTCAAGTGTCTGGAACCTCAAATTTTCTCTAAGATTTCTCTCTATCGCTTCACATGAAGAAATGGACGGAAATAACGAATAATGGATAACTCTGTATATATATATATATATATATATATATATATTGTACATTATTAACGTACGCTAACATCTTCATTTAACGTACGTTACATGTTTAACATGCGCTAACTGTCTTTGTTAGCGTGCGCTATCGCAGTCCAAAGGCTACTGCCTTACTTCGTACAATGATTTACATACGCAATGCCCATGCAATAGCGTACGTAATTGCCTCTATTTAGCGTACGCTAGTGTCCGATCATAGCTTGCGCTACTCATAGTTGACTCGTTTGTCTGTATGCTCCGAAGACGGGTCCACACGCCGAAAGCTCTAACAATGATAAGATTCCCTTTGGACCGATCTGATGTTAGCGTGCGCTAACAATATGCATTCGCGTGCGCTAATCATTCACAACAAACATCCGTTGACTTCGTCGGCACATGCACCGAAAGTGGTCGGGTCCACACACAGATTCCTTCTGATCTGGTCTGTACTAGCGTGCGCTATCCTTTGCTTTTAGCATGTGCTGAACCTGCACGATAGCGTGCGCTAAGCTTGAATATTAGCGTGCGCTAATTAGGCTATACTTAGACATTTTCAGCTATTCTTGTCCAACGTCTCGACATACAGAATACGAACATACAGCATACTGAATACGTATACTCCTTCCAAAAATATTCTCATATGATACACAATATTCTCAACTTCAATTGTTGACCAAGTACGACAATTATACAAATATAGATGTCTCAGTCCTTCATTTATTTTATCCATACTGTACAGATTCCACGCTGTACAACATAACTCGGATAAAATAACATTAAATAACAGTAGTAGAAATTCCGGATATTACATGCTTAGCGCAAGCTATGATGTATACTTAGCGCACGCTAAGAGGTTTGAATTACGTATGCTAAGGAGGACCCCTAACAGACGTAAGGCATTCTGGATAAGGTTCGGAAGGTGGCCGACAGGTAGGCCCAGGCTAATTATTATCGGCATTTAGCGCACGCTAGTGCATATGGTTAGCGTACGCTAATATCAAATCGGTAAAAAGGGAATCTTGGCTTTGTCAGGTTACTTTCGGCATGTGGACCCCGGGCATCTTCGGGGAAGGTGTAGAATGTCGGGTCAATGAGGAATAGCGCACGCTATTGTTGGAGAATAGTGCACGCTACTGAGCATTTCACTGTAGTAAGTCAACGCCTATTTGCGTACGCTATTGCATGTGCATTACGTACGTAAGATGATGTGCGAAGCAAGGCAGTAGCCTCTGGACTGCCCAATAGCGCACGCTATCAAGGAAGGATAGCGCACGCTAGGGATGTAGCGCATGCTAAATATAAGTTTTAGCGCACGCTAGGGATGTGCAGTATATAACGGGACATCCAGGTGTTAAGATGCATTTTTGACCATTTTTTCCCTTATTTCGATAGAGAGAGTTCTTAGAGAGAAGTTTGAGGTTCCAAACACTTGAGTTGATCGTCCAACAACATTGGAGTTTGGAAACCATTGGAAATGGATTCAACCTTGGGATTCAATCCATTCCTTCAAAGAGGTAATTACTCTTCACTTTGTGATTTCATTTTGAATTGTATATGATGTTCTTGAGTTGATAATCGTCATGTATATGAGCTGACGAGTATATGATTATGAGGTGGATTACTGAGTTATGTTGATGATATTGTTGATATGCGGATATTGATATGATTCGTGTGATTTGGAATGGTGTTGTTCTTCTTCAAAAGATATGTTGGTTAATATCTCCCTTCATGTCGGGTTTTGATGTTGTCGTTATTATTTACTTCGTATGATGATGATCATGCAAGTAATTATGATTCTTGGTTTATATGATATGATTAAGAGGATTATATGTTGAAACATTAGTAGAAATGAGATTTTGACACATGTTTGGAAAGTAATGCGCATAAGGTTCGACTTTGAAAAATTGCCACTGATTCTTGAAAACTCCAAAAATTCTGAAACCTAACAGTATGATAGAGCATCGAGTTATCTTTCTAATGGTTCAAACGGTGAGTTAATCGGAGTCCGGATGAGTGAGTTATGCTCAAAATGGCCAAAACTATACTGTCTGTATTCTGAGAACAGGTAGCGCACGCTATTGATGAAGTTAGCGTATGCTAACGTGCCTGGATGTATAAAAACGTATAGCAATTGGGAATTTCATTTCCCAACCCTTCCTACATGATCCCCTTTCATCCCAAATCACCCAAACTCGGTTTTTAACCCCTAAACCTCATATTTTGAGTTGGTTTATCAAGTGATAACGTCTAGGAAAGCTTGGAAGAAGGATTATAACATCATTCTTGATTCTTTCACCGGATTGAAGGTAATCGGCTTGAACTCTAATATTTTGGGATGTTTGAGATTCTTGATATATTTGGGTTGTTTAATTCGTATCGATGGCTAGAATCATATAATGTTGAAGGATATATATGTTTGTGATTGTGTTCTTCGTGTTCTTGATGTGGTTGGTGTTTATTGATTGATGATTCAAATATACCTCTGAATTCCGCCTTCAAGGTGTTTGATTGAAGTTTTGAAAGAGAAATTGATTGGAATATTTTAGTTAAGTTTGTATACTCGCCTTATCGAATCGATATATGGACTTTGCGGAATCATGGAAATGAATTCGTAATTGTTTGAGTTAGATTGTTCGGGCTTGTGTTTAATCAAGATATTTTGGAATCGTTAGGGTTGTGGATTGGCTATACCGGTTTTTGATTAGTATCAAATGTGTGTTAATCGATTATTGCAATAGGTGGTGATAATTGATCGTTGAATACGACCGTTGTGTTGCGGTGGAGGTTGAAGAGTTCGTAGATTGCTTTTGGTCGGGGCTGAGGAGCTCATAGACGAAGGAAATGGTTTTGGTAACGGCTTCGTGGTATCGGTATCGGGGCAAGTTATACTTGTTCAGTTTATAATATTTAATGAATGATTTCGCTTTTATTTCATTTATAATTCATATAGCAATGATATTATAAACGTAAATTGTCGGGATGATGGTTTGTTCGTGGAAAGGATATTATCGTCGGTTTGAGATAATTTATGTATTGTTCAGTTATGAGGATGATTATTATGTTGAATTGTGGTATATGTCGCAAGTTGAAGTTTCGTATAGTGAGATTCGTATTGGTTGTTCATTGAGGGATGTTGATTCCATGACTATCATTTGGTATTAATAGTTGTGTTGATCGATCATTGAGGGATGTTGATCCCAGGCCTGTTGTGTTGAGGTTGTTGATTGTGTTGATCGTTCTTTGGGAATTGTTATCCCAGGATTGTTGTTTTGGATATTGTCGATCGAGTCGATCTTTCATTATTCGTGTGTCATTGTTCACTTCGGTGAGTCTTTTGATCCTTATTGGATATGTGATTCTTTGAGTTTCGTTTTCATGTTGCATCGCGACATATCTGGAGTCATATCTGCATGCCGATCGGTTATGTGTAGTATTTTCAGGGCGGGAACATATAGACGTGTGATGGGGTCATGTCCTCACATTGGGCTATGCACACGAGAAGATTACTTCGTGAGACTGATTAGGTACAAGACCAACGCGTATTTGATCGATACACGGGGTGGCTTGTGTACAAACACATTTCCGGGTCGTGCGTACTGTGACGTCCATCTTTGAGCCATATTGTTTGGTCGTTCATCCTCCATATATGGTTGGATATGTTCGACAGTTTGCGACTGGTTGTTCATACGCCCGAGGGGTATGTTCGACAGTCGAGGTTATTTCTTTGAGATCCATTATATTTGGTCGTGTTGGAGTTTACCATGTTGATGGTATTCTCAGTCGTTGTTGATCTATTATTGGTCGTGTTAGAGTTTACCATGTTGATGGTATTCTCGGTCACCGTTGATCCTTGTTGGTCATGTTGGAGATGATCATGTTGATGAGATTCTTGGTCGCTGTTGATTCTTTGTTGGTCTTGCTTGGAGTTTATCATGTTGGTGATATTCTCAGTTGACGTATTGGTTGATCTGGTTATTGATCATATGAGCGTTTGGGCTGTGCATCGATGTTTCGGATTTGCTATCATTATTTTGTGGTAGTTGATCTACAGATGTATTGTGTATGTTTGGTTCTTTTCAGGATTGGTATTTGATTGTGCGATCCGACGGACAGGATTTGGCACAGATAGATTATTTCCCGCTTATAAGTTATGATGATGTTTTTGAGGATTTTGAGTATTGTTTTGGTTCAGTCCAGATGAGTGTTGTTGAGTTCATTTCGTCATTTTAGAATGCGAAATGTGGATTATAATAAGGATTGAATTGGTATGGATTGCTTTGGATTGGTAAGGTTATGACGATAAGATTACGTTGGTAGTATTCTTACAGTATTATTACATTGGTATGTAATTATTTATGTGATGTGATCGATATCATTATTGAGTATTGTGGCTGACCCCATCGTGGGCTTTATTTTTAGGTACTCGGAGATCGAGCAGTCGTGAAGAGATGAGCTTCCCGGGTGATACTGGTCGTGGCATTATTTTGGGAATCGAGTATTCTTTTCTGGTTGTTTTATTTCTGCTGCAAATGTATATTTTGAACTGTGTTTTATCCGCTGCGTGTATGTATTTCAAAATGTCTTTCCAGTATTTTTACCAAATCGTGCGTACATTTCAAAATGGCTTTTTGGTTACTTCGTAAACTTGAATTATTCCGTAAAACCGATTCCCTAAACCGAGTTTTGGCATTTTGGCCTGGAACATTTTAACGATATTTTCATGACGGTATTTGATACTTTATAAATGACTTTTGTGAGTATTTGAAAACATTACCGTCATCGGCCTGTTTGGCATTTTTGAACGTTTTTGAAAATGGATTTTAGCCTAGTGGGTTCCGGCGTGGGGCCCACGACGCTGTAATATCCCGGATGGTTTTGGGGGTGTTACAGAAGATGGTATCAGAGCCTAGGTTTTGTGAAACCCGGGCATGTGTGTTATGTGGCTCTACCAGTACGGTAGTAGCGTGATTTTTTTTTGAAAATGATTAGTTGTATATCGTTATTGTGTTAGGATCGGATTTGTGAAGATTATTCGGGTCAATACATTTCTGTTCACAGTTTTCCTTCACGTCGTGTTAATCAAGGCAAGTACATGTTTTACATTCCGTTATGTGTGTACGGTTTTGATGCGAATGATGTAAATTGTGTTATTGCTTGGTTATGTTGTCGTTCTTCCACACGGGGATGGCATGTGTAGCCTCTGGGGGCCGATACTAATGGGTACGGCCACGGAAGCGGATTTGGGTGCGTGTGTTGATGTTCTTCCACCCGGGGATGGTTCGATGGGACCTCTGGGGGCCGATACTAATGGGTACGGCCGCAAAAGTGGTTTCTCACCCGGGGACGATCCGAGGGGGCCTCTGGGGGTCGATACTAATGGGTACGGCCGTGGGTTACCAAGCGTGGATAGTTGTGATGTGGAAAACTTGAGGATATACTGTTTTTGGTGTAAATGTAATATTCCGGAATATTATTTCAAATATTTATCTCAAATGGTTTGCTTGTGTCGAATCCTGTATATATATAATGTTGTGTAATTGTGTACTTGCACTAGCTATTCGAATGCTAACCCCTTAAATAGGGGAAATGCGTTTTATGCATTTCAGGTACCGGAAGAGCTGAGGAGCAGGCACGGGATATGCACGCAAAGGATGGATTGGCATGATTATGAGGCTCGAGTTTTTATTTATGTTGGGTCATTTATATTGTTTGAGTATCGGAACTTGATTGGTTTTATTATATTCGGTTAAAGTCCCCTGCGTGGGCAATGACATGGTATCGACTTATATTTTCACGTACGTCTATTAAAACGTTTTGGCCAAGGCCACGGCCCCATTTTTACATTGATGATTGTGTCTTTGGGATTTTTCATATACGGAATGTGTCATGTGTTAGCCTGGTAGAACTCACGAGGGTTCTATGGCGTGTAATGTCCCATTTGCGAATTGGGGTGTTACATTTATGGTATCGGAGCCTTAGGTTTTGAATGCCTAGGCTGTCGGTTAATTTTGGGTCTGTCAGTTAAGTCGTTTGAGTCAATCGTTGAGCCTAATATCATCATGCTACCGGCTTTTCGTGCGACCCGTGGCTGTAAGTCTCCCCGAACTCTTATATTCCTGTAATTTATACCTTGTGTTGTTGGAAATTGTGAATTGTCATACCAACCTTGTAAACTGTGAATTTTTCTGATCTTGTTCTTTTCAATTATTTTCTTCAGTATGTTGAGAGGTCGTGGTAGACCAGCTAGGGGACGCGGCCGAGGCCGTGGTCGTGGTGCTAATAACGAGGAAGGCTCACTTTCTCAGTCCTTTGCGGATTCGTCTTCTCATTCAGTTCCATCGGGTAATAATGTCGACGCCGGGGCTACTGCCGTACTTCAGAAGTTGGTAGTCCAACTTACTCAGATAGCTCAGGGTGGACGCCAAAATCCGCCCCCGACTCCAGAGGACGAAGCTAGTAAATGGCTTCAGAAAGTAACTAAGATGCACCCCCCTCGTTTCACTGGTTCTTCTGACTCCCTCGGTTGGGAGAATTGGCTCTTTCAGTTGAGCGGGACTATTGACGTCGTGGCTTGTCCCGATGACAGGAGGGTACATATTGCTCAGTACCTCCTGGATAAGGAAGCTGTGGATTGGTGGGAGGCTGTGGCGCCCAGAGACCGCCAGGCCACTTGGGAGGAATTCAAGGCTGCTATGGAAGCAGAATATTGTCCACCACCAGTTAAAGAGCGCAGGATTGTGGAATTCTTTACTGCTACACCTCAGGATGTGCCGATTTCTCAGGCCATTATCACTTATAATCAGCATTTTGGATTCGTGAAAGATCAGGTGAGGACCAAGGCCGATAAGATCCGCTATTTCAATATGCGCATGAAGCCGCATATCAGGCAGAGTATGGCACCGCTCATGTGTGCCACCTTGAAGGAGTATCAGGATCGCGCCCTAGCGATCGAGATGGATGTTCCGGAATCAGAGTCGGTTTCCGAGGCTAAGAAGCAGAAATCTACCGGCAGTTTTTCGGCCGGAAAAGGGGGATGGTTTTTGAGGTCGCAGTCTACACCGGCGTCTGGGAAGAGATAATTTTATCAGGCAGGAGGATCTCAGAGTAACCGTTCGGTCCAGTCTCCTACACTTGGTGGTAGAGTTTGTTTTAATTGCAGTCAGCAGGAGCATGTGAGGAAAGATTGTCCGTTTCCGTTGGTTACTTGCTTTACTTGCGGACAGACCGGGCATCGAGCAGTTCATTGCGAGAGGGCTTCCAGGACCGCCAGGGCTCCGATTGCCACTGCCATTCAGCAGGAGCAGAGTATTGATCAGAAGACTCCAGTTACTCATGTTCCTCAGAGTTCGGGCCGTGGTAGGGGCCGGGGTCAGCCGGACCACCGAGCTGCATCTAGTTCAAGCTCAGTCCACCCCCGGTTATATCATATGAGACGCACGGAGGCAGACGTTCCAGTGGCATCAGGTACCACTCAGATCCTTTCTCATCCAGTTTCGGTGCTTTTCGATTTGGGTTCTACTCATTCTTTTATTGCTTCGGATTGTGTGTGTCGTATTGGTATTGACTGCTTGTATGAGTGCGAACCATTCGTAGTGGGTACGCCTAGTGGGGATCGCATGGTTGGGGACTGGGAAGTTAGGGATTGCCCAGTGAGGATCGGGAGACGAGATTGGCCCTCGAACCTTATTGTTATAGATCTTAAGGGTGATGATTTGATCCTCGGGGACGATTGGTTGGATCATCAGGTGCTATCATGAACTATCGGACTCGCACCATTTCGATAGTGGCTGAGGACGGCACCAAGCATACTCTCGTCGGTTGTAAACCGGGTAGATCGGGAAGGGTGATTAGCGCCTTGAAGGCGATGAAACTCCTGAATCAGGGTTGTGTCGGTTATTGGTGTTACACTCTGCAGGCGGAGGATGGCGGAGTCGACATGTCGTCGATTCCAGTTGTCAGCGAGTACCCCGATGTATTTCCAGACGACTTGCTGGGATTACCACCACAACGAGAGGTTGAGTGTCCTATTGATCTTGAGCCGAACGCGGCTCCCGTTTCTCGAACACCATACCGTATGGCACCGTCAGAGATATTAGAATTGAAGAAACAGTTGGGGGAATTGTTAGATAAAGGGTATATTCGACCGAACGCATCGCCTTGGGGTGCGCCCGTACTTTTTGTTAAAAAGAAGGATGGATCGCTTCATTTATGCATCGACTACCGAGAGTTAAACAAGTTGACCATCAAAAACAAGTACCCTTTGCCCAGGATCGACGACTTGTTCGATCAGCTTCAGGGAGCGACAGTCTTTTCGAAGATTGATTTACGATCGGGCTACTACCAGTTGAGGATTCGGGACAACGATATACCAAAAGGTGCCTTTCGGGCGAGATATGGCCATTACGAGTTTGTGGTTATGCCTTTCGGGCTAACCAATGCCCCAGCAGCGTTCATGCAGTTAATGAACAAAGTTTTTATTGAGTATCTGGACAAATTTGTAGTCGTCTTTATTGATGACATCCTTATCTATTCCCGGAGTCGAGAGGAGCATGTTTTAGAGCAACTCCAATGCTCTGCCTTCCTTACCTATATTCTGGTTACGTGGACAATTATAGTGGTTTTAGTTGAAAAATACCGCTCCAATGCTCCTCCTCATCCCCTTTAATTTTTAGGGGAGAGAAAACTCAACCCCTTATTTTGGGGACAAAACTTCATACCCCTATATTCTCCAGCTCATCTCCCGCTCCATTTACCGCTGTATTTCATCTCCCGCCTATTATCTCAACAGTATTTCTCCTTCATCAATTCTCCTCATCAATTCAAGACTTGTCTGCAAGGTATAAACCCTAACTTATTTCTCTATTTTATTAAACAACAAATCCAAGATATTCCTATATGTATCTATATATGTATTCGAATTTTACAGTAATTAAGCTTGATTAAGTATGCTTCCAGCCCATCTTTCAAAGTTCTAACGTCAAGACCCATTGGGGTGGTGAAGCAGAGAGGAGAGGCAGTATGAACCCCTTTTACATCTTTATCTCTGTTTTGTTAAATTTTGTGATATTCTTAGTCTTCTTAGTTAAAGATTTGATTTACGTTTTTATGTACTAATTGGGTTGTGGTGTAGAAGTGATTTTGTGGGTTATAATTGATGATATATGCTGCGACTGGTTTAGTTTGATACATTTTAATTATCATCTTATTGTGGTGTGAATTGGTATAGGAGTTTATTGTTTTTCATAGTTCTTCGTTTCTTGTATATAATATAGGATTGGACTTTAACTCTACTTTGCTGCTCTTTTAACTAGAATTTAGATCCTTAAATTTTTCTCCTCTGCCTAGTTTTAACATAGAAAAAAACATGATATTAAACACACACTCATATATGAAATAACTCACCAGAGGCATTAAGGTATACTTGTACATGTTTCTTCCATCACCATAGATTTTTAATGTGGTCAATATTACTGAACAATCTATTGATATGTAAAGTGCTTGAAAGAGTAAAAGAAATTAAAGATAAAAAAGGGCCACTCATTTTATGAGGCCTATTTCGTTACTATGAAATAAATTAGTGTTTCTTCCTCTTTTGTTTTTATGAAAGTTCTTCCTGTTAGCTAAAGGCTAAATTTTCATTATTTTTCGATTACTTAATATATACTATAATCAGTGCACCTGAGTTCTTGCCATTTTAACAATCACAAACTCAATTTATTTTGGTTTTACAGGTTGGTGAATAATGTCATATTTTACATCTTTGTTGAATGGGAATGTTTATGAAGTTGAGGATATTGATTCAACTCAAATCCCCTCCCAAATACCTACATTTAGTACATAAGAATGTACTCGACAAAAAAAGGGCCGAGCTACTAATTTTTCTACCGAGGAGGATATGTTACTTGTTTCCGCTTGGCGAAATATGAGCATGGATCCAATACAAGGAAGTAATCAAACACATCAAACTTACTGGGAAAGAATTGCAGCCTTTTACGTTGAGAACAAAACATTTTCAAGTGCCCGGACAGCTAATTCACTGTCTCATCGGTGGTCCGTTATAAATTCTTCGGTGTCCAAACTTGTCGGGTATTACAATTGAGTTCAAGAAAAAAATCAAAGTGGACTTAGCGAACAAGACAAGGTACATTCCTTATGTTCTGCTAGTTTACCCATATCTGGTAGTTTGTTTAGACTAGGAAACCAGTTGTACATGCCATTGAAAGGAGTCTGGTAGTAGATGTTAATCATGTTTCTTGTTGCAAGATAGCAGCTATGATTAGTTACTTGATTTATGTTTTAGTGGTCTTCTAGAGATAATTTTTGCAAGAAAGAACATATATAGTCGGAAGCATTTTTACTTTGTTCTTATCTACTGACTAGTACATTTGTTTTTAGATTTAGATCTTTGTGATAAAAATTTCCAGATTGTATAATTGGACTGGTATTGTTAGTTGAGTTCTCTTTGACAGATAGTAAAGCTCAATTTTATGGCAGAAATCCACAAAGCGTAACTTGTCTTCTAGAGATAACTGAATTTTTCTTTGGTCTGCACCATTGCATAGGTACGAAACGCAATGACAATGTATTCAACCTTCCAAAAGAAAACCTTCCAGTTAATAAATTGTTGGACAGAATTGCGGAACTGCCCAAAATTCAGTTCAAATTTAGAAAAAAAAACCAGGAAATCTCCGCTTGAAAGTTTATTGGCACTCATATCCCAGATAGTGAAGAAGGAATGGAACGACCAATGGGTAAGAAAGTTGCAAAACGTTTAAAAAAAGGAACATGATGCAAAAGGTGTTGAGTTCATTACAGCTTTAACCCAAGTGAAAGATACAGTGATTGAGCTGTCTAGAGCGAGACATGAAAAAATTCAGCAGATTATTGAGCTTGAGAAAGAAAGGTTTAAGGTAGCGGAGGAACGATAGAGAGCAAGGGAGGAACGAGAGAAAGCAAGAGAGGAACGAGAAAATCGGATGTACGAAATGTCCATCTTGGGCATTGATACTAGTACCATGGAGGCACCCCTCGCGGAGTATTACAAATCTCTCAAAGCTGACATTTTAAAAAAGAGAATTTAGTTATGTTAAGTCTTTTAAAAATTTCATGAACACTACTTATTTTGTAATAGCATGTGTTGGATTCATTTCTGGGTTTCAGACTGATTATGTATTTAATCAAACTTTTTATTAAATGTCAAAATACATATCTCAACTTCATATCTCAAAGTACAATAGAATACAACAATACATGATAAAAGAAGCCAAACTAAAATAGTACATTACAATACAATAATAGAAAAGAAATTTATAAATAGTTGGGTACATGACAACAATTGGTAAATCACAGCAACTAGTAAATCAGGCTACTCCATTTCCAGACCATGAATTTTCCAAAGATGTTCCACAAGATCATTTTGCAACTGAATATGAGTCTGTTTGTCCCGAATTTGTTGATGCACCTGTATCAATTCTTTGAAATCCCTCATATGAGTGCGACTAGTAGAAACGAGAGGTACAGATTCATCTAAATCATAGTTTTCACCTGAAAGATGCAAATCCCTTTCGTCCTCTACGATCATATTGTGCAAAATTATACAAGACGTCATAATATATTTCATTGTCTCAACATCCCAAAAATGTGATGGTCCACGTATCATTGCAAACCGAGCTTGCAAGACTCCAAATGCCCGCTCAACATCTTTTCTGGCAGCTTCTTGTGCAGCTGCAAAATTCTTTTTTTTGTTTCCTTGAGGAGATGGAATAGTTTTAACAAACGTAAGCCAAGAAGGATATACACCATCAGCAAGATAATATCCCATAGTATATTCGTGTCCGTTGATAGTGTATCTCACTTCTGTTCCACGACCTTCTGCTAATTCTTGAAATAGATTTGATCGGTCTAACACATTATTGTCATTTAAGGATCCAGGTAATCCAAAAAAAGCATGCCAAATCCAAAGGTCTTTTGAAGCTATTGCTTCTAAGAAAATAGTGGGTTCATGAATATGACGTGTAAACATACCTTGCCATGAAGATGGGCAATTTTTCCACTTCCAATGCATACAATCAATGCTGCCTAACATTCCGAGAAAGCCGCGACGTTTGTTTTCTACCAACAATTTAGCCACATCTTCATTCGTTGGTCGTCTCAAATATTCTTCGCCAAATATTTCGACAATTACTTTAACAAATTTTTTCAAACTCTCAATTGCTGTGCTTTCGCCAATTCTTACATAATCATCAATAGCATCAGCAGGCGTTCCATATGCAAGCATCCTTAGTGCAGCTATCATTTTTTGCAAAGAGGATAATCCACGAACTCCCACAACATCATTTCTTTGAGTAAAATAATTATCATGGACTGTAACCGCTTCTTGAATTCGTAAAAATAATGACCGACACATCCAAAATCTTCTACGAAAAGATTCCTCCGGGTATGTTGGACTATCAGAAAAGTAATCATGATAAAGTCTAGCATGGCCTTCTTCTCTATTTCGATTAAACATGCGATGATTTATTACTGATCCGCCGTGACGTGATACCATATTTGTTGTATGGTGTTGATGATAATGATAAGCAGCATCTGCCATCGCTACTATAACATGAGATTCTTCTTCTTTTTCATTCATCAATTCACGAATAATTCGTAAATTGTTTGACATTGTGGAATGAGTAAGTATGTTGGGACTTTTAACTGAAATATCATCTATATATAAGCACTAAAATATAGCCATTGTAATATGGCCGTTGGAATATAGCCATTGAAATATGGCCGTTGGAATATAGCCGTTGAAATATGACTGTTGGAATATGATTGTTGGAATATAACCGTTGGAATTTCAAATTTTAAAATACTAATTAAATATTAGTTTTGAAAATATAAGGAACCAATACAGGGAATACCATTTGAATAAAATAGCTTTTTGGTTTCTTATATTTTAGGTAACCATTATTTTACTATATTTTAGGAGTTCAAAATAGGGAATCCCATTGGAGTTGCTCTTACATCTCCGGATTGTGTTGGACACTTTGAGAATTGAGCAGTTGTACGCGAAGTTCTCTAAGTGTGAGTTTTGGCTCAAGGAAGTGATGTTACTAGGGCACATGATTTCAGCGGAGGAGTTCGGTTAGATCCACATAAGATAGAGGCGGTGACGGCATGGGAACCGCCCAAGAATGTGAAGGAAGTGAGGAGTTTTCTGGGACTTGCAGGCTATTATCGTAGATTCGTTGAGGGATTTTCTAAGATCGCTAGACCGCTCACTCAGTTACTCCAGAAAACTCAGAAGTTCGAGTGGACCGCAGACAGACAGGATTGTTTTGACGAGTTGAAGAGATGATTGACTACCGCACCCGTTTTAGCATTGCCTCAGGGGAACGAGGATTTTGTGGTGTATAGTGATGCCTCGGGCCTCGGGCTCGGATGTGTTTTGATGCAGAGAGATAGGGTTATTGCTTATGCGTCCCGCCAGTTGAAACCTTATGAGGTAAATTACCCCACACACGATCTGGAGTTAGCTGCGGTCGTTTTCGTCTTAAAGATCTGGAGACATTATCTCTATGGGTCGTCATGTAAGATTTTTATGGACCACAAGAGTTTGAAGTATATATTCAGTCAGAAAGAGTTGAATATGAGACAGCGTAGGTGGTTGGAGTTAAAAAAATATTACGACCTCGAGATACTTTATCATCCGGGTAAGGCTAACGTAGTGGCTGATGCATTGAGCCGGAAATAGATGGCGTTACAGATGTTAGAGGTACTTACACCACAGAGCAGGATCCAGCAGGATTTGATTTGTCAGGATATCGAGGTTTGGGTTCAGAGAGTACAGGGTCAGTTATGTGCGTTGGAAATCACTTCGTCCTTGACAGATGATATCAAGGTGAAACAGTATGATGATCCGTTTTTGGTCAAGTTGAGGGAGGATGTGAGGAAGGGGAAAGCCCCTGGGTTTGTGATTCAGGATGATGGAGTTTTGAGATTTCGCGGCAGATTGTGTACCGAATGACATTGAATTAAGGCAGAAGATTTTGACTGAGGCTCATACTACGCCTTAATCCATACATCATGGTACGAGCAAAATGTACAAGGATGTGAGGAGTAACTACTGGTGGAACAATTTGAAGACGGACGTTAGCGAGTTTGTGGCGAAGTGTTTGACCTGTCAGCAGGTTAAGATTGAGCATCAGCGGCCCGCGGGGTTGCTACGACCACTTCCCATTCCGGAATGGAAATGGGAAGACATCTCTATGGATTTCATTACCGGGATGCCTAGGACTCGGACTGGAATGAACATGATTTGGGTTATTGTCGATCGACTAACCAAATCAGCTCATTTCCTGGGTATTAAGGACACTTGGGGGCCGGAGAGGCTAGCACGAGTGTTTATTGCAGAGATCGTGAGATTGCATGGGACTCCTAGGAGTATTGTTTCGGATTGAGATGGCCGGTTTGTATCACATTTTTGGCAGGCTGTTCATCGAGCTTTGGGGACTGAGTTGAGACTCAGTACATCTTACCACCCTCAGACTGACGGGCAGTCATAGCGGACGATCCAGACGCTGGAGGATATGTTGAGAGCCTGTGCCTTAGATTGGAAGGATGATTGGGAGTCGCACTTGCCATTGATCGAGTTCACGTACAACAATAGTTGGCAAGCCTTGATCAAGATGGCACCATTTGAGGCATTGTATGGAAGGAGGTGCAGATCGCCTTTGTGTTGGGATGATGCGTCCGAGATGATTGGTACCGAGCCTGATATGGTAGTTGAGACGAGAGAGAAGATTGTTCTGATTCGCGATAGGTTGGTGACGACCCAGAGTCGGCAGAAGTCTTATGCCAATACGCGTCGCTGGCCGTTGGAGTTTGAAGTGGGAGATCATGTCTTGCTTAAGGTGTCGCTGACATGGGGAGTTTACCGCTTCGGTCGGAAGGGTAAACTTAGTCCGAGATATATTAGACCGTTCGAGATTTTAGTGAGAGTGGGAGAGCTTTCATATCGGTTAGGCTTGCCGCCGTCCTTGAGTCACGTGCATAATGTATTTCATGTTTCCCAGCTTAGGAAGTACGTACCGGACCCTAGCCATATTATTGATTTTGGAGAGATCTAGTTGGGACCCGACATTACCATCGAGGAGAGGCCGATTCAGATTTTAGAGCGTTGGGTGAAGCAACTTCGGCACAAAACCATTCCTTTGGTTAAAGTTCAATGGTCGAGGCATGGATCCGAGGAAGCCACATGGGAGACGGAAAAGAGTATGCAGTCGAGATACCCCGAGTTATTCGCATTGTAAGTTTTGGGACGAAACTTATTTTTAGGGGGAGAGAATGTAATATCCGTACTTTCTATTTTTGGTAATTTCTATTATTAGTCTATGTTCATTTCGGACGACTCGCTTGTTACTGTCTTGAAGTTCTGAACCTATTTTGTTCTTGGAATTTTTCCGTTTGGACGAGTTTCGAGGATGTTTTTACGTAATTTTATCTTGAATTATATCTTGTCGCATGTACGTTCGATTCTCGTAAAACTCGTTCGTTTTCGTTGTTTCTTGGTTTGTATAAGTTCGTATGGTTGAGTTAGTCATGTTGAGACTTTCGGTTTGTTAATCCGTCGTCGTATCATGATTTTTGGGCATTTGGGCCATTTTTGTAATTTCCTATAAGTTAGGGAATTTCACTTTCTTTGTCGCATTACGGACTCTCCGGTGGTCGGAGTTGTATTTTATTTCAACACTTAGCTCCGTCGTCTCGAATATTCCGTGTTTATGTTTCTGGATTCTGGCTTGCTTTGCATTTCGATTTTAAATGCATCTGCGGCGATTAATACGAATCGAGCGATCGATGCTACCTGAGTAGCGCACACTACTCCTTGATTCCTTGCATGCGCTATCATTGTGTGGTTAGCGTACGCTAACTTGGAGTTTGTAGCGTGCGCTAACGATTTCAGCGGACTGGGCAGAAGGTTCAGTATTTCGGTACTGAACCAGATAGCGTACGCTAATTGAGTGCTAGCGCACGCTAATTTCTAACATTAGCGCACGCTAATCTTGTTATCCTGCGTACGCTAACGGGAGGGCAGAAGTCTCTGACTGCATTCCGCACCCTGTTAGCACACGCTAATTCTTGTGCATAGCGTGCGCTAAGCCTGTCTAATATAAATAGGACAACAACAACCCAACTTCGTCATTTTCCATCCTTACTTCTTCTCTTCGGCTTTGGCGATTCCAGACGAGGTTAGGGCCAATTTCGCCCAAATATCATCATCCACTAACATCCTTGCATTCCTTGCGCGAATTCTTCAAGTTCTTAACATTTTTCCACCATCCGAATCAAGGTAAGAATCCCTGAAACCCTTGTTTTGAGATTTTGGGGAAATTTTGGGGATTTCTTGTGATTTGACTCTTTTAATCCGAATTATCATGGATTATTGCTAGACTTCAATCGTATACTTGTAATCCTTCGTTTTTCTTGAGGATTTGTGGTTTTAAACTCCAATTTTTTCCATTGTTCGTCACTTATACTCGATGATACCCTAGTAATGTTCGACGAATTGTTCCAGCGGGTAGAACTAAGATGTATTACTACGTTTTCGTAGTATTGAGATTAGTTGTATATCATTATTGTGTTAGAATCAGATTTGTGAAGATTATTCGGGCCAATACCTTTCCGTTCACCGTTTTCCTTCACGTCGTGTTAATCAAGGCAAGTACATGTTTTACATTCCGTTATGTGTGTAGGGTTTTGATGCGAATGATGTAAATTGTGTTATTGCTTGGTTATGTTGCCATTCTTCCACCCGGGGATGGCATGTGTAGTCTCTGGGGGCCGATACTAATGGGTACGGCCACTGAAGCGGATTTGGGTGCGTGTGTTGATGTTCTTCCACCCGGGGATGATTCAACGGGACCTCTGGGGGCCGATACTAATGGGTACGGCCGCGGAAGTGGTTTCTCACCCGGGGATGGTCCGACGGGGCCTATGGGGTCGATACTAATGGGTACGGCCGCGAGTTATCAAGCGTGGATAGTTGTGATGTGGAAAACTTGAGGATATACTGTTTTTGGTGTAAATGTAATATTCCGGAATATTGTTTCAAATATTTATCTCAAATGGTTTGCTTGTGTCGAATCCTATATATATATAATGTTGTGTAATTGTGTACTTGCACTAGTTATCCGAATGCTAACCCCTTAAATGGGGGAAATGCGTTTTATGCATTTCAGGTACCGGAAGAGCTGAGGAGCAGGCACGGGATATGCACGCAAAGGATGGGTTGGCATGATTATGATGCTCGAGGCTTTATTTATGTTCGGTCATTTATATTGTTTGAGTATCGGAATTTGATTGGTTTTATTGTATTCGGTTAAAGTCCCCTGCGTGGGCAATGACATGGTATCGACTTATATTTTCACGTACGTCTATTAAAACATTTTGGCCGAGGCCACGGCACAATTTTTACATTGATGATTGTGTCTTTGGGATTTTTCATGTACGGAATGTGTGTCATGTCTTAGCCTGGTAGAAATGACGAGGGTTCTACGGCGTGTAATGTCCCATTTGCGAATTGGGGTGTTACATACTTAGCGCACGCTAAGAGGTTTGAATTACGTACGCTAAGGAGGACCCCTAACGTACGTAAGGCATTCTGGATAAGGTTCGGAAGGTGCACGGCAGGTAGGCCCAGGCTAATTATTATCGGCATTTAGCGCACGCTAGTGCATATGGTTAGCGTATGCTAATATCAGCTCAGTCAAAAGGTAATCTTGGCTTTGTCAGGTTACTTTCGGCGTGTGGACCCCGGGCATCTTCGGGGAAGGTGCAGAATGTCAGGTCAACGAGGAATAGCGCATGCTATTGTTGGAGAATAGCGCACGCTACTGAGCATTTCACTGTAGTAAGTCAACGCCTATTTGCGTACGCTATTGCATGTCCATTACGTACATAAGATGATGTGCGAAGCAAGGCAGTAGCCTCTGGACTGCCCGATAGCGCACACTATCAAGAAAGGATAGCGCACGCTAGGGATGTAGCGCACACTAAATACAAGTTTTAGCGCACGCTAGTAATGTGCAGTATATAAAGGGACAACCAGGTGTTAAGATGCATTTTCGGCCATTCTTTCCCTTATTTCGATAGAGAGAGTTTTTAGAGAGAAGTTTGAGGTTCCAAATACTTGAGTTGATCGTCCTTAACAACATTGGAGTTTGGAAACCATTGGAAACGGATTCAACCTTGGGATTCAATCCATTCCTTCAAAGAGGTAATTAATCTTCACTTTGGTATTTCATTTTGAATTGTATAGGATGTTCTTGAGTTGATAATCGTCATGTATATGAGCTGACGAGTATAAGATTATGAGGTGGATTTCTGAGTTATGTTGATGATATTGTTGATATGCGGATATTGATATGATTCGTGTGGTGTTGTTCTTCTTCAAGAGATATGTTGGTTAATATCTCCCTTCATTTCGGGTTTTGATGTCGTCATTATTATTTACTCTGTATGATGATGATCATGCAAGTGATTATGATTCTTGGTTTATATGATATGATTAAGAGGATTATATGTTGAAACGTTATTAGAAATGAGATATGGACACTTGTTTGGAAAGTAATGCGTATAAGGTTCGACTTTGGAAAATCGCCACCAATTCTTGAAAACTCAAAAAATTATGAAACATAACACTATGATAGAGCATCGATTTATCTTTTTAATGGTTCAAACGGTGAGTTAATCGGAGTCCGGATGAGTGAGTTATGCTCAAAATGGGAAAAACTATACTGTCTGTATTCTGAGAACAGGTAGCGCACGCTATTGATGAAGTTAGCATACGCTAACATGCCTGGACATATAAAAACGTACAGCAGTCGTGAATTTCATTTCCCAACCCTTCCTACACGGTCCCCTTTCGTCCCAAATCACCCAAACTCGGTTTTTAACCCCTAAACCTCATATTTTGAGTTGGTTTATCAAGTGATAACGTTTAGGAAAGCTTGGAACAAGGATTATAACATCATTCTTGATTCTTTCGCCGGATTGAAGGTAATTGGCTTGAACTCTAATATTTTGGGATGTTTGAGATTCTTGATATATTTGGGTTGTTTAATTTGTATCGATGGCTAGAATCATAAAATGTTGAAGGATATATATGTTTGTGATTGTGTTCTTCGTGTTCTTGATGTGGTTGGTGTTTATTGATTGATGATTTGAATATACCTTTGAATTCCGCCTTCAAGGTATTTGATTAAAGTTTTGAAAGAGAAATTGATTGGAATATTTTAGTTAAGTTTGTATACCCGCCTTATCGAATCGATATATGGACTTTGCGGAATCATGGGAATGAATTCGTAATTGTTTGAGTTAGATTGTTCGGACTTTTGTTTAATCAAGATATTTTGGAATCGTTAGGGTTGTGGATTGGTTATACCAGTTTTTGATTATTATCAAATGTGTTAATCGATTATTGTAATAGGTGGTGATAATTGATCGTTGATTACGACTGTTGTGTTGCGGTTGAGGTTGAAGAGTTTGTAGATTGCTTTTGGTCGGGGCTGAGGAGCTCGTAGACGAAGGCAATGGTTTTAGTAACGGCTTCGTGGTATCGGTATCAAGGTAAGTTATACTTGTTCAGTTTATAATATTTAATGAATGGTTTCGCTTTCATTTCATTTATAATTCATATAGCAATGATATTATAAACGTAAATTGTCGGGATAATGGTTTGTTCGTGGAAAGGATGTTATCGTCGGTTTGAGATAATTTAAGTATTGTTCAGTTATAAGGATAATTATTATGTTGATTTGTGGTATATGTCGTAAGTTGAAGTTTCGTATAGTGAGATTCGTATCGGTTGTTCGTTGAGGGATGTCGATTCCAGGGCTATCGTTTGGTATTAATGGTTGTGTTGATCGATCGTTGAGGGATGTTGATCCCAGGCCTGTTGTGTTGAGGTTGTTGATCGTGTTGATCGTTCTTTGGGAATTGTGATCCCAGGATTGTTGTTTTGGATATTGTCGGTCGAGTCGATCTTTCATTATTCGTGTGTCATTGTTCACTTCGGTGAGTCTTTTGATCCTTATTGGATATGTGATTCTTTGAGTTTCGTTGTCATGTTGCATCGTGACATATCTGGAGTCATATCTGTGTGCCGATCGGTTATGTGTAAGATTTTCAGGGCGGGCACATACAGACGTGTGATGGGGTCATGTCCTCACATTGGGCTGTGCACACAAGAAGATTACTTTGTGAGACTGATTATGTACAAGACCACACGTGTATTTGATCGATACACGGGGTGGCTTGTGCACGGACACATTTCCGGGTCGGGCGTACTGTGACGTCCATCTTTGAGCCATATTGTTTGGTCGTTCATCATCCTTGTATGGTTGGGTATGTTCGACAGTTTACGACTGGTTGTTCATACGCCCGAGGGGTATGTTCGACAGTCGAGGTTATTTCTTTGAGATCCATTATATTTGGTCGTGTTAGAGTTTACCATGTTGATGGTATTCTCAGTCGTTGTTGATCTTTTATTGGTCGTGTTGGAGTTTACCATGTTTATGGTATTCTCGGCCATCGTTGATCCTTGTTGGTCATGTTGGAGCTGATCATGTTGATTAGATTCTTGGTCGCTGTTGATTCTTTGTTGGTCTTGCTTGGAGTTTGTCATGTTGGTGATATTCTCAGTTGACATATTGGTTGATCTGGTTATTGATCGTATGAGCGTTTGGGCTGTGCATCAATGTTTCGGATTTGCTATCATTATTTTGTGGTAGTTGATCTACAGATGTATTGCGTATGTTTGGTTCTTATCAGGATTGGTATTTTATTGTGCGATCCGATAGACAGAATTTGGCACAGATAGATTATTTCCCGCTTATGAGTTATGATGATGTTTTTGAGGATTTTGGGTATTGTTTTGGTTCAATCCAGATGAGTGTTGTTGAGTTCATTTCGTCATTTGAGAATGCGAAATGTAGATTATGGTAAGGATTGAATTGGTATGGATTGCTTTGGATTGGTAAGGTTATGACGGTAAGATTACGTTGGTAGTATTCTTACAGTATTATTACATTGACATGTAATTATTTATGTGATGTGATCGATATCATTATTGAGTATTGTGGCTGACCCCGTCGTGGGCTTTATTTTTAGGTACTCGGAGATCGAGCTAGTAGCGTTCGTGAAGAGATGAGCTTCCCGGGTGATACTGGTCGTGGCATTATTTTGGGAATCGAGTATTCTTTTCTGGTTCTTTTATTTCCGCTGCAAATATATATTTTGAACTGTGTTTTATCCGCTGCATGTATATATTTCAAAATGTCTTTCCGGTATTATTACCAAATTGTGCGTACATTTCAAAATGGCTTTTTGGATACTTCGTAAACTTGGATTATTTCGTAAAACCGATTCCCTAAACCGAGTTTTGGCATTTTGGCCTTGAACTTTTTAACGATATCTTCATGACGGTATTTGATACTTTATAAATGACTTTTGTGAGTATTTAAAAACATTTCCGTCATCGGCCTTTTTGGCATTTTTTGATCGTTTTTTAAAGTGGATTTTAGCCTGGTGGGTTCCGGCGCGGGCCCCACGGCGCTGTAATATCCCGGATGGTTTTGGGAGTGTTACAGTGGGTCCCCCCTTTTTCACTATAAGCTCATCTTCTTGGACGCTCAGTGAAATACCTGAACCTTTGCATCAGTCCCCCCCCCCCCCCAATTTTTTACTATAAACCCTAAACAATTAAAATCAAGTACGCAAAATGAACGACCAATTACGAGAAAGCGATTTAGGAGGAATCGAAGCACCTCCACCAAGAATAGGAAGGAGGATACCTCCCCCAACCCACCATACAGAACTAGGCAAAGACTGAGATACTCAATGCTCAGAGTAAGTTTTTTAAAATTGTAGTGTGATTTCAAATATTTTATTTTGTTGTATGTGTAGTTGTGTACTGAGAATTAATGTGTTTTATGAAACATGACCTATTTAAAAAGACTGAGTGCACTCCAATTATATTGGATGGTGACGATGATGATGATTTAGAGATTTCTGAGAAGACAAGTAAGAAAGTAAATGAAAATAAGGTTATTTTAGAGAAGCTGAAGTTCATTTAAAAGTTCATGGAAGATGAAGCTGATATAAAAGATACAAGACTAAAGAAACAACAGCAGATGGGGAAAAGGGAATCTAAGTGATTGTGGTTTTTAAGTTAATCTTATATATTATTTGTTTTGGTGGGATGGTGATGAATTATATTTGTTATGGTCACAATGATGACATTTTGTTATGTAAAGTTATATGCTTTTAGTGTAAACTATTGCTCTTCAAACTGAGCTATTTTGTTATGGTTAATGTTTGCCTCCATATTCACCTTTATTTCAAAAGTTATGCATAGGAGAGAGTAGGAATATAAGTAGGAAGATTTATATATTTCACCCCTGCTAAATGGCTCCAAATTTGATTAGTACCCACAGTTTGGCAATTACATATTCGTCCAAAAATCAACGCCAAAAGTGAAATTTGAGTGGATGTAATTGTTCTCACAACCACTCATATTAGTAAGCACTTTGAACAATTACGGATTCGTCCAAAAGTCAACGTCAGAGGTGAAATTTGGGTGTAGATGTAATTATACGACCACAGGTACTAATATGTAATTGGACCAAATAATAAGGATGTTTTATTTAATTTGCCCAATACAAATATGAATGGAGATTGAAGAATAGGGTTTAGGGGTGTAAAGGGAATTGAGAGTGGAAAATATACAAATCTGTTGTGAAAATAATCAGAAAATCCAAAACATTGTATATAAAAAATAGGAGTAGTAAATATGGTTGTAGGAATGCTTAACATGTAGTGGTAATTACATAATACATCTTTTATATGCAAATACTCCTTTCGTCCTGCTCGAAGTACAACATTGATCCAAAAAAGTGTCTCTTTAGTACTGCACCGTTTGATTAAATACCTAAAATCAAATCAAACATTCACCTTTTACTTTCTAATCTCCATCACACCCTCACTATCAAAACTTTTTAACTTTTAATCCACAATACACACTCACCATAAATACTTACAAAATTTACATATCTATCGATCCAATCATTCACCTAAATTACACAAATTTTACTTAAAATATTGCACTTCGGCTGGGACAGAGAAAGTAGTTGAACATCGGGGAATATATTAAGAATATGATTCGAGCGAACATAATCACAAGAATGCATAGAATTGCATATACATAATTGGCTGATAATTCAGATAATTTCGATCTTAATGGCAGCGCCAACGATGCTATGATTTTTCATATCAGAAATCATAAAAGAATTAGTAACTTTAAATAAAAAATATGAGAATCTCTCTCCGATACCACGTGTAAGTAGATTTATATTTTACGTCGTAAAAATCTATCAAACACTTTAATGGCCATTATCTTGAAAATCATAATTTTCACCAAATATTCATAAATATGGATATAGAATACTTACATCGATCCAATCCTTTGTACTTGATGTTTGTAGTAGTGAATTTTTCTCCATGTTGTCTTTTTTCATTAAGATTAAACCTAAGGAAGAATTGGTGACACTTTAGAAAAGCCTAGGAAGGATCTATTATCCTTAAGTTTGTGGGAATATCCACCCACTGCACTCGAAACTCGACTCTTCATAGAATCTTGGTGGGGATTTTGAGCTGACAGACCCATGTCTTAACTACTAATCCATCTATCCCACTTGAATAAGGTACATCCAAAACATGATTTGTTCCAATAGAAGTGTCTTTGTTCTACTGAAGGTCAAAAACACCGACATAAAAGATGTCATTCTTACCCAAAAAGAAGATGTCGGGATGTACAAATTTAGGGGCGTTTGGTCCGCAAAATATTTTTGGATCGAATGGAATCTGTCAAAGGAATTTGACTTTGAAGGAATTAGAATGGAATGTTATCAGGTTTGATCACCTGTTTGATCGACACGAATTGGAATGAAATCTGTTAAAGGAATTGGAATCTGTCTATTTGGTTCACAGAATGTAACTTTGGAATTGGAATGAAGTATTGATAAAGGACGAAAATACCCTTTTACATAATTTATTGATTAAATTAAAAAAACTAATAAAATAACATTTAATAATCAAGTGGTCGAAGGTGGTGGCCGGAGGAGAGGTGGCTGGTGGTGGTGGCTGATGGCGGCGGCCGGAGGTGGTGGCCAGTGACGGTGGCCGAAGGTGGCTGGACGTGATGGACGGTGGTGGACGAAGGTGGTGGTCGGTGGTGGTGGACGGAGGAGAGGTCGTCGGTGGTGGTGGCCGGAGATGGTGGCCGGTGGTGGTGGTCGGAGGAGAGGTGGCTGGTGGTGGTGGCCGGAGGTGGTGGCCGATGGCGGCGGCCGAAGGTGGTGGCCGGTGGCGGCGACCGAAGGTGGTTGGAGGTAATGGACGGTGGTGGTGGTGGACGGAGGAGAGGTGGCCGGAGGTGGTGGCCGGTGGTGGTGGTCGTAGGTGGCAGCCGGAGGTGGTAGCCAAAATCGGGGGTTTAGCCGACGACTTAAAGTCGTCGGCTAAAAAACCGTCGGCCGATATTCGTCGGCCAAGGTTTAGCCGCCGACCTTTAGCCGTCGGCTAAAGTTTAGCTGACGACTTTGTTAAATGTCATCGGCTAAAGTTTTTTTTAAAAAAAAAAGTAATATACTTTAGTCGACGACATTTAACAAAATCGTCGGCTAAATATTTTTTTTAAAAAAAATATATACTTTAGCCGACGACTGTTGTAAAGGTCGTCGGCTAAAACCTAATATAAAAAAAAATTAATTCAGATTTTGGGAATAATTTATAGTCAACACAATACACCAATTAATAAGTTAGAGAAAAAATACATAACAATTCATACAATTCAACACAAATACATAACACATATACAATACCAATTCAATAGAATACACCAATTAATAACACAACATACCAACAATACATACAATTCAACACAATACACAAATTAATAAATTAGAGACAAAAACACACCACCAAAATCGGACTAAAATCGGGCAAAAAAATAAAATCTACCTGCTGGGCGGTGGACAGCGGCGGATGGCAGACTGACGTGCGACGGACTGATGAAATTATGAGGTGAAATAAAAATATACAATACACCAATTCAACATCAACAAAAATACACCAGTTTAACACAATACACCAATTATAACACAATACACTAACAATACATACAATTCAACACAGTACACCAATTAATAACACAATACACCAACAATACATCAAACAAATACAATAAATTCATCAAATAAATGAAAACTAAATAAAACACAAAATTCTAAAACTAAATAAAACCTAACCTAATAAACTAAAAAATAATAAAAACTACATGAAAAACAACCTAATTACAGATAAAATTAATACACTAAAAATGCACAAAAAATGGGTTACCGGTGCGGAGGTCGGGCGGCGGGCGGACGGTCGAGCGATGGGCGGCTGGCGGGCGGGCGGACGGTCGAGCGGCGGTGTTCCGGCGGGTGGGTGACGGGCGGTCTGGTGTCGTCGGGCGGGTGACGGGTGGTTGGGGGAAGAAAAAAGAAGAAAAGGAAGAAGAAAGAAGAGAAGAGGGTATATATATATTTAGAGGTTTAGCCGACGACTAGATCTAAGTCGTCGGCTAAACCCCAATTTTTTTGTTTTTTTTCGTGTGCCGAGGAGAACTAAGGACGATATATAATTTTAAATTGGAGGTTAGTCGTCGGCTAAACCCCAATTTTTTGTTTTTTCTTTTCCGAGTGCCGAGGAGAACTGAGGGCGATATATAATTTTAAATTGGAGGTTTAACCGACGACTAGATCTGAGTCTCAGCTAAACCATTACAAAAGTCGTCGGCTAAAGTGTTAAACTTTAGTCGACGACTACGTTGTAGTTTAGCCGACGACCTGGACAAAGTCGTCGGCTAAAACGTTTTAGCCGACGACAGTATGGGTCGTCGGCTAAAGTCCAAAGTTTAGCCGACGACACTTAAAAATCGTCGACCGTTTTTTTAAGTGTCGTCGACTAAAGTTCTTTTTTTGGTAGTGGATGGCGGTCGGAGGTGGCGGATGGGATAATATAGTCTTTTGAGAAAATTGAATGGAATGGAATTGAATTCCTTCTCAATTGTGATGGAACGACCAAATCCATGAATGATGGAATGTGTGGAATTCAATTCCGTTCCAGCGGCAAACCAAACGCCTGAATGGAATTTGGTCAACTGAATTGATCATTACAATTCATTCAAATTCCGTCGAAATTCTACGAACCAAACGCCCCCTTAGAGAAAACGAAGCAAACTAGTTGGAGGAGAAACTGTTCGATTCGATTGAATGAAAATTACACGCAAAATGACAGAAAAGGTACTATAATTCTTAAAATTGTTGCTTACAAAATATATTTGGAAACAAAAACAAAAACACAAAAAAAATACAAAACATATGTGAAAAGGCAAGGTGGTAAGCTCTTCCTGCTTGTTTCTTCTGGAATATCAGAATATCAAAGGACAATCCATGTGTGGCAATCAATTTGGATCGAGCCCAAATCACATTGCTAACTCGGCTCAAGTAGCAAAACGTATAATTTCACCAAGCTCAAACACAGCAATTCCACCCAAGACCACTCAAATCCAATCTAATTGGCAAGAACTAATATCTAAGGCTTAGGCCGTGCCGGTCGGAAGAATGGGCGCGCGTGTGTGGCTAAGCCACGACCAAGACTTGATGCATAATCTTAGTCGATATTGCATGCTCTCTCACTCATTTTACTTACTAATTGTTATAACAATCCTCGTATTTTCAATGTGAGTTGGGAATTTTCATATTCCCGCAATTAATATAAATGTACATTCAAGTGGCTAACTTTAATTATTAATTTCCCACTCATAGGAAATTAGTTTTGAGAAATCAGAGATACTACGATTATCTACTTAGAACATAGATCGGTCAGTACCACTATGCTTAATGATTCAAATAATTTACTTTTTATTTTGATTGTTAAAATGTACAAATCCCCCCTGCAAAGTATTGCGTCAGGCAAGCTTACTGCAATTGGATATGATGAGAGAATGCTGCTTCACGAAGAAGTATGGTAGCTCTGATCGATCGAGATATTGTTTGAAATTTCTTGTTAGCGGTTGAGATATAAATTAATTTTTTCATGTACCATACTTCCTCCTTTCTATTTAATTTTATATACAGTTAAATAATTTCTCTCTAGTCTTTTATCCATACATACTGATCATTTAGTGAAGCTTTCAACTACTATCTTTTATATCTCTTGGCAGTCAGTTGATTAGATAGTTTAGAAGTACCTGGCTACTTGATAAGTCTGAGCTAAATTTCTTTTTTGTTTTTTCTTTTGTTGGAAATGGTTTAGTAATTAACCATTTATTAAGAATAAATATTATTAATTAAATATTTATTATTTAATTAAAATATATATTGAATGTTAATCTACGTCGTGAGTAGATGAACGTGGTATATTTAATATTTCTAAACCGATTTCCGTGAGTGAGATATTATATGTTAAAGTTGGATGTTGGAGTAGGAACTAACATGAGGTATATGATGTTAGTTATCCCACATTGATTGTGGATGGATGTTTTGGCTTGTATTTAAAGTCTGCCTTTTATGAGCTTAAAAACAAGTGGGTTGGTGTGTATGGGTGTCCTCGCGCAGACACACACCGGCACGCGCCGCCGCTGACCGACCGACCGTCCGTCGGGTCGGGCTCGGGCTCGGGCTCGGGCTCAGTCCAGGCCCAGGACTTGGATCTTGGAAATTGGTGCTTTGGGCTGGTGTTTGAGCTTAATCCGACCAGCCCTTTGGGCGTCTGAAACCGCCAGCCATCATGGCAGGAGTAATGGCGACGAGTCCCTTCACCTGATCAAGGAGTGATATATATATATATATATCAGTATTTTGGTCATTGCATAACACACGAAAAACAGTGCATTTTTTTTTATCATAGCATATACAGTTCAGTCTTCGTTCCAGTCCAGTTCGCAGGTGCTCGGTCAATTTGCGGTGTTGCTACTGCCGATACGTTCAGATCGTTTTAACCTTTGGGGACGAGCTGCTTCACCGTGAGCACTATCGGGGCGTATTCTCGTCTTGCGGGCAGAAGCTCTAGCTTCGGACGATCTTTAGTCCTTTTATTAAAAATTGTTCGTTAGTTTCAAATGTAATATTTTCTTTCTGTTCTTTGTTATAGTTAAGTTCAGAATTTTATTTGTAATACACGTGCAAGTATCGAATTATTCCAACAATCGCAAGACGAGAATATTCGACCTTACTTATTCGTGTCATCCTCAAACTTTTGCTGGAGAAAAATATCGTTCAATGCTAGTACCGGCGCATCCACTAATCCATCCACCGGTTCTGGAACCATTGGATCATCAAGCTCTTCAATGGCTCCCATTCACAATGCTGCTCGGCTAATGCCTATTGCCGAGAAACCTCCTGTTTTCTCGGGCACCGACTTCAAACGCTGGTCTCAAAAGATGCTGTTCTACATTACCACAATGGGGCTTGCGAGCTTCCTGCATGAAGAAAAGCCTCATGTCCCCGCTAAGAATGAGGCGAATGTTCAAGTGCGTACCGACTATGATACCTGGGTTCATTACGACTATCTGTGTCGGAATATATTGCTGAACAGGCTTTATGATGGCCTGTTCAATGTGTTCAACATCACGGAGACTGCCAAAGAAATTTGGGATGCTCTTGAGTTGAAATACCGTGTTAATCCTGCTAGCACGAAGAAGTTTGTTGTGACGAGGCTCTCCGAATTCCAAATGGTGGATTCTCGTCCAATGAGGCCCCAAGTACAAGAGTTCCAAACTCTTATACATGATGTTCATTCTGAGGGGATGCCTCTACCCGAGGCATACACTGTGGCGCTCTTGGTCGACAAGTTGCCGCCTAGTTGGAAGGAGTTCAAGCGATACCTTAAGCATAAGCGAAAGGAAATGACTCTTGAAATTTTGGTTGCTAAGCTCCAAACTGAAGCTCAAGTCTGTGATCAAGACTTGAAAACCAAAGCTCCTATGGATGCTAAGGCTAATCTGACTGAAGGTAGGGGCGGACCTTCCAAAAAGTGTCCACATCCTACCAAAGGCAAGGGAAAGGATGTGGCATCTCCGACGAAGTTTACCGGAATGTGCTACAACTGTGACAAGCCCGACCATATGGCGAAAACCTGCCGAAAGCTGAAGAAGAACAAGGGAAAAGGCAAAGTCAACCATGTCGAGAAGGACTTTGACTCTTGGGACAAAGATGATCTTGCTGCCATGATCACCAAGGTAAATCATGTCTCAGAACCTAACCCTGTTACTTGGTTTCTTGATACAGGTGCGACTGTTCACATCTGTGTGAACCGAGACTTGTTTTTCACTTACAAAGAGATTCAAGACCGCTTCATCACAGAGGCAAGTGATCGTACCTCTCCAGTTCTTGGAATTGGAACTGTTGTGCTTCAATTCACCTCCGGTGTGGAGATAACTCTGAAGGATGTGCTGCATGCTCCGGCAATCCGCAAGAATTTGGTGTCTGGTGTCAAATTAGTTAGAGCTAAATTTGATGTAGACCTTCGTAGCGATTTTATGATAATACGCAAGTTTGGCAAGACTCTCGGGAAAGGTCATATTGTCGAGGACATGTTCAAACTTAGCGTTCGTACTTGTAAGCCTCCAAAGGCAGTTGTTAATAATAATGCTACTACTTCTGCTTATTTTCTTGAGTGCTCAAATTTATGGAATTGTAGATTAGGTCATGTGAATCTAAATGCTATAAAAAGATTAGTAAACTTAGATTTACTAAAATTAAATGAAATCAAAAATCAAAACAAATGTGAGATTTGTGTTGAGGCAAAAATGACGAAACTACCATTTCATTCGGTAAAACGGGACACAAAACCCCTTGAATTAATTCACACAGACGTGTGTGATTTAAAATTTGTGCAAACTAGAGGTGGTAAGAAGTACTTTATCACTTTCATCGATGATTGCACAAGATATTGTTATCTTTATCTTTTGAGAAGTAAAGATGAGGCTATTGAAGCATTTAAGAACTTCAAGAATGAAGCCGAGAATCAATTAGGTTGTCGTATTAAGATGGTTCGAAGTGATAGAGGAGGTGAATATGTAGCTCCATTTGAGGAATTATGCAACGAAAGTGGTATAATTCATCAAATCATGGCTCCATATGCTCCACAATCTAATGGCGTTGCCGAACGTAAGAATCGAACACTTAAAGATATGATGAATGCCTTATTAATTAGTTCAGGGTTGCCTCAGAACATGTGGGGGAAAGCTGTCTTGACAGCCAACTACATATTGAACAAAATTCCACGCGAAGGAAAGGATGTTACTCCTTATGAGTTGTGGAAAGGAAGAAAACCATCATACAAATATCTCAAAGTGTGGGGGTGTTTGGCGAAAGTTGAGGTGCCTCTACCTAAAAAAGTTAAAATTGGTCCTAAGACGATCGATTGTATCTTTATTAGTTATGCACTTAACAACAGCACTTACAGGTTTGTTCTACACAAATCCGAGATACCCGACATTCATGTAAATACAATGATTGAATCAAGGAATGCTGTATTCTTTGAAAATATCTATCCTTATAAGAATAAGGTTGATCCTAACTCTAACAAAAGAGTTTATGATGAAGCTACAAGTTCTAACCTTGTAGACGAGCCTATGTGTTATGAAACCATAGATGAAGCCTCTAGCTCGAATCCGGTGTTATCTGAACGACCGAACAGAAAGCGACCTAGGTCTACGCCAGTCAATATAGAACCTATACGAGGTATTAGAATACGGAAAGTAAAGATATACGGACCCGACTATGTCGTTTTGATGTTAGATGGTGAACCGGTATCTGTAAAAGAAGCTTTATCCGGTCCAGATGCGGCTTTCTGGAAAGAGGCAATAGACATTGAGATTGAGTCTATTATGCTGAATCATACTTGGGTGTTAGTTTAACTACCACAGGGTTGTAAGGCTTTAGGATGCAAATGGATCCTAAAGAAGAAGTACAAGTCTGACGGTACTATTGACAAATATAAGGCCCGACTTGTAGTTCAAGGTTTTAGGCAAAAAGCTGGTTATGATTTCTTTGATACCTACTCGCCCGTGACAAGACTTACTTCTATTAGGGTGCTACTCGCTATTGCTGCTTTATGCAATCTCGAGTTTCATCAAATGGATGTTAAGACTGCATTCTTGTATGGGGAGCTGGAAGATGAAATTTATATGAAAGAACCAGAAGGGTTTGTAGTACCTGGGAAAGAGCACATGGTATGCAAACTACAACGGTCTTTATATGGTTTGAAACAAGCACCTCTGCAGTGGCATTTGAAATTTGACGAAGTGATGTTGTCAAATGGTTTCAATATCAATGAGAGTGACAAATGTGTCTATGTCAAGAAAACGCGTGACAATTATGTCATTGTTTGTCTATATATAGATGACATTTTGATAATGGGTAGCAACTCTCGTGTGATTGGTGAAACGAAATGAATGCTAAGTAAGAATTTTAGCATGAAAGATATGGGTTTAGCTGATACTATTCTTGGAATTAAGATTCTAAAAACGCCTAACGGAATTTCTTTGACGCAATCTCATTATGTTGAGAAAGTGTTAAGGAAATTCAACGCTTTTGATAAACCCATTGCTAAGACTCCTTGGGAACCGAATGTTCATCTAAATAATCATAAGGGTGAACCTGTGGGTCAAGATGAATATGATAAGATCATTGGGAGTTTGATGTATCTGTCAAACTGTACCCGTCCTGATATAGCATGCGCGGTTCACAAGTTGAGTAGCTACACAACTAATCCAAGTAAAGAACATTGGAGGGCTCTAGAATGAGTACTGAGTTATTTAAAATATACTCGGAACTTTGCGATTCATTATTCAAAAGAGCCTGCTTGTTCGCTTTATTTTTATACAATCCGCAAGTGTACGGAGAATATTTAGAAAGCGGCGAGCAAGGTCGTATTCCACAGAGACTAAATATTCTTATTGTATTAAGTACTAGATTATAGTGTTTCCGGTTTTATCTAGATGATCGAAAGGTAAAATGGATGGTTAATAAAATAAAATAAAATGATCACAATAAATTAAAACAATTGAAAATATCCGAATTAAAGAGAATTGCAAGAGTTTAGGAAGGTAGATTCCAAGGCTAGGTTTCCGTTGATTACTAAATTTAGTTGGGATTGGTTTCAAAAAGTTCTAAGTGCGTCTCCAAAACGATGATCACAACAATATTCTAAAGTCTCTCTCGAGATGCATTAAAACGTAGATTAAACAACATATAACAACATCTCCGTCTATTATAAATTATCTAACTCCAAAATGTTCATAAGATTAAACATCATCATAGTTCATCACCGATTTCTCAATCTCGTAATTTACTACGTCAAATACTCGAAACCTATTAATGCCCTCTTCTCTTGAATTATGAGCAATTAAGTTTAACATGTAAAAACATTGATCAAGTGTCTAAACATGAATCAAAACCAAGTATTTGATAAAGAAATCACACTAGATATATATAATCATCAATCCCTCAAAACCATAGCAAATCAACGTACTCCCATGCCCGGAATCTAACGAGTTTAGCCGGACATGGTAATGAAAGAAAGATTAATAATCATCATATTCATCATGTTCATGCTAAATAAAACAACAAAATAGATAAAAGATAGGAAGAAGATAAAACTCGTAAGGTCTCTTGATTGATCCCGGTTGAAGCCTTCAAATGTTCTTGAAGTGTTCTTCAAGAATTTCCTCAAATCTCCTTCTTTTTGGAGTAAAAGCCCTCAAATCTTGTGTTTGTTTTCTCTCTCCAATCTCTCCAAAACTCTCTCAAAAGCTGAATATCCCCAATTCTTGCCCAAGATCCATTTTTATAAGGCTAAAAATATCACTTTTCATGCTCAAATCTTGCAAAAATGTCAAAAGGTGATTTTTCCACCGAAAAGTGACACGGCCCGTGTCATAGTGCTCCAGAAAAGCTGAAACTCGCTGGACAGGGAACTCGACCGTGTCAATTTGGCACGGCTGAGCAAATGACACGACCGTGTCGAATGACACGGCCCGTGTCATATTCCTCTAGAAAATCTAATCTGCCTGGATGTGAAACCCGACCGTGTCAATATGGCATGGCCAGGCTAATGACACGGCCCGTGTCAAATGACACGGTCGAGCTCGTGTTCATCCGTTTTGACACCGTTTTGACTCTTTTTAAGGCTCGATCTCTCGTTTCCGCATTGCTTGATATGTATTGGGGTTTGAGACTTCGTTCTTGCTTGATTTATGTCCATAAAGTACCTATAAAATCCATAAAACGTACCCAAGCGTGATCGAGTCCAATAAACACAATATGAGCATAAACGACACAGTTCTACACATTTTAGGATCTTAAAACCCTGAAAATCGGTGTAAAAATGAGTGTTATCAAAATCCCCCAAACTTGAACGTTGATCATCCCGAGCAATGCACTTTAAAATAACCACTCTTAAGGAAACTCGTCCCTCAACATACCTCAAAGGATCATTTTGAAAGTTCATCAATACGCCTCAAGAAATAAATAAGTCGAGTTCTGTAAGGTATGCAAATCTCTGGAGTGCTTCCTTAACCTCATAGCTAATACTTGAATAATACGAACCTCGCCGGTCAAGTGTATTTCCTCACTCTCGAAGTGTATAATGGGATAAGTGACGCTCAAAACTCATTCAATAAAATAAGAATCACATAGGCTTGCCAATCGTCTACATCTCTACCACTGGTTGTGCATGTAAATTTGGTGAATTAAAAAGGACTTTATCGGTTGTAATGTAGGCTTTTTGGTCGGGGTAGGATAAGTATGGCTTAAAGTGACTTGACTTGAGCAAATTAGAACATCATCTCAATAATCACTTCGCTCAATTAGAAGCTCAAAATTTTGTTTTCCCTTGGAATTTACTTCCTTCAACCCCTTGATTTCAATATAATCGCACTAAGCGCTTTTGAAAGTGAGAATCACAACCTTATTCCTCCTTATCGCTCCAATAAATCTCGTTCCTTTTTTTTTTCTTTTTTTTTTTGTATCCACAAACTTTTTCTTTTTATGTTTTCATGTGGTGGACATCATCATCATTATAATCACACCATTCTTCCTTCAAATTTATTTTGATGAATCATTGCATTTGAACCAACAATCTTCCCAATCGCCTCCACACATCTTTTCATTCTTTTGCCAATTTGTTCTAATAAGCTCAAGTATAGGGACAAAAGTTTATAATGGAACGGAAAGCTCATAATGTGGCTGACAAGAAATAGGCTTTAAGCTCAATCGGGCTAACTAGGGAAATAAATTTTCGGGTTGGCCAAAAGGTTTTGAAGGGTTGCCAATAAAAATCGCCTAAAATCACTTTCACTAATTTGCACACACACTTGTAATTTCGAATAAGATACCAGGGCAATTTCTAGAGTCTTAAAACATGAATGGTACACTCGACAATGAAACTTGCATATTTAATGATGCACGAAGGCTCAAAACCTCACAAGCTAGATTTGTTCATATTTCCAACGTATTAAACTATTTATTCAATTTCACACCCTTTTGATTATTCTACAATTTTTCCCCTTCAAATTATCCTCGATTTGCATATCAAAATAACAAAATAAATCCCGAGGCATCCAAGACAAGAGTTCATTCTTTCGAGTTTCATCTAAGTTCATCATACTCCAAACACACCAAGTTCAAAATAAAACACACCAAAATAAAACAAAAAAACTCACAAAAAAAAAACGTAAATCAAAATCACACCAAAATCCAAACCAAAATCCAAAAGACAAAACAAAAATAAACAAACAATGTAGGTATTTCTTGACTCAATATCTCCCCCCCAAACTTGAATTAAAGAGTATACACACGAATAGGGTATAGTATTTAAACAATAAAAACTTTGGGTCAAGAAATACTTACAACAGATCCTACTGATTTGGCGGAGGAAAGTGGCCTTGTTGAACATGCCAATCTTCCATTCGTCGTAAAATTGTCAGCATCTCATTTTGTCTCTGTCGTGTCTCCTCTTGGAAAGCCTCGAACTCTTCTCTAAGCCTGGAATGAGATGTGGCGTGTCTTGATTCGGCCTGTCTCGATGACTCGGTCCGTTCTCTTTCTCTTTCTTCTTCCTCCTCCATTTCTCTTTCGTCATCAGGGCCTCTCTCATAGGCGAATTCCTCCTCCATTCTTTCCTCTCGATCTTCTTCTCGCATCCTCTCGGCTATATCCTCATTTTCCGTACGCCTAGGATGGACATTCCGAGCAACGTATCTTTCAGTAGGAGAGATTAATCCAGCTGCTTCCCGGGCCAATTTATGCGCTTCCGTGGCCATTTGTAGATTTCCTAAATCCCGAATACTGTCAATAGTTGTCAAAGTTGTATTCGGGAGTAGGAAATGATCGTCATCATTCTGGAGGAAAATAATGCGAGAGTCGTAGTCGAGAATATTCATCAACTTCATGACTTGGATAGATAGGAGCATATTTCCCAGGAGGGGAGTTTGGTTTTCTAGTGGTACATCAAGACGAAGTGCGATAGGGGTAATTAAACCCCCTATCCAAATCCCCCCTCTCGGTTTAGTGGCAACATCCTCAAAATGATCCATGATAATAGCTCCGGTTGCTGGATCTGTTCCGTCGAGTATATGTGATAAAACGTATAGCTCTTGTTGAGTAATTGGACCCGTTTCTTTCCGGCCGAAGATAGTGCTCGCAATCACCTTGTGTAGATAGCGGAGGATAGGATTGCGAAGAAAGGATCCTTTCGCCGACTTTGGGATGTAGGGACGTGCATCGCTCCCGGGATACTCAACCATTGCCCTCCAATAAGTCTCACACTCGAACCGATTGATACGGTATTCTCCGTACCTTCGAGTGTCGTATATAGCATCCAATTCACCGGGAGATAGTTTTTCATTTTTGTTGTCTAGCCGGAATTCCAAAGCGGTCGGCTCATGTGAAATCGGGTCTCTTTTAACATTGAGTGTGCTAAGGAATTCCAACGTGAGACAGTGGTCGGTGGGCCAATGTTGGGTCATTAACGTTGTCCAACTTATTCTTTCAAGTAGCCTCATGACATCATCTCTTATTCCCATCGCCGTCATGCATTCTTCGTCCGGCCATCGAGTGGGGAGCATTTTTTTTCTGCCCCAATATCTCCCATCGTGCTAGGCGGCTTGGCGGAAGTTCTATTCCATATGTCTTGGGCGTCTCGACAGCCCCTTGAGTCGATATTCTCGTCGGTTGCTCAATTTCTATTGTGGGTCTTCCTCGTCCCCTTTGAGCTGCACCCCGTCCTTGTTGGGCATTTCCTCGTCCTCGCCCCCTGGCCATTTTTCTGCAAGAGATTCATCGATTATCATTTGTTTCACAAAAGCTCAAAATCACTATTTATTGATAATATATGCTCCCCCAAACTTCTTACAAATTACACATTTTCCCAAAGTAAACGTTTCTTCAAAAATACCACAACCGTAAATTTCAACGCCAATCGTCATTGTATGTAATATCCTAATAATTTCAAACATGTAATAACATCTCTCAATCATATATGTCCAACATGTAATTCACAAAATTCACCAACAAAATTTCAACGTATTTTTACTCATGACAAATTCCACCAAAAATCCATTTAAGAACCATAAATTGCTCAATAAATCATATTTCACATAATCTCAATGCAATTAAGAATTAAACCATCCAAAATCGTGAATCATACCTTGAATTCGGAGTGAAAATTGAAGAAAATTTCAGAAAAAATCGCGACCCAAAAACCCGAATGAATTCATCCGATTCGTACCCTTTGAAGATTTAGGATTATGGAATAATGATGAAGACTTTGTTATTATGTGAGATTTAACACGATTCTTGCTTGATTTTGCCGGTTTTTGGGTGATTCGGGGCTAGGGTTTATGATTTGGAGAAGAAGGAAATTTGGGGAAGAAGGAAATGGAGGAGTCGACCGTGTTGCAGCTTTTTATACCGCCCGACTGACACGGTCGTGTCATACTTGTCTCCTTTTTTTTAAAAACGTTGCTGTCCACCTGACCCGGCCGTGTCAATTGACACGGCCCATGCTCAACTGCCTCAGAAAGTAAAATTTCCACTAAATACCTGACTCGACTGTGTCTAATGACACGGCCCATGTCGTACTTGCTTGGAACGTCAAAATCAACTGGTCATCATACCCGACCGTGTCAAATGACACGGCCCATGTCATACCTGCGCAGAAAGTGATATATGAACTGCCTGCACGACCCGACCGTGTCAAATGACACGGCCCGTGTCGTACTGGCCTGGAAAATGCAGTTTTGTTTTCGGTTCTTTTTCCTGCGAATTGAACACCAAAAATTGAACCGGTTAGTTTTAAAACAAGTAAAAATATAAAAAAAATGCGAAAAAGATCAAACATGAAAATAAAAACTATTGGGTTGCCTCCCAATTAGCACTAAGTTTAATGTCTTCAGCCGGACGTCTTTAACTGGAGTTTTATGGCTCGATTAAAGTTATTACGGATACGGCTTCCTTTTGATTGGGATGATAGTAGTGTTTGACTCGTTGTCTGTTAACTTTAAATAGCTCTACGTCTCTGCTCATGAGCTCGATTATTCCGGGTGGAAGTACTTTCTTGATCACAAATGGACTTGACCATCTTGATTTTAATTTTTCGGGGAACAATTTTAGTCTTGAATTATAGAGAAGTACTTGTTGCCCTGGCATAAATTCACGTTTAACGATCATCTTATCGTTCCATCTTTTAGACCTATCTTTGTAGATTCGAGAGTTTTCGTATCATTCATCCCGGAATTCTTCCAACTCATTTAGCTCTAGCAATCTTTTCTTTCCGGCAGCCTCAAAATCCAAGTTTATTCTTTTCACCGCCCACATCGCTTTATGCTCCAATTCGAAAGGTAGGTGACATGATTTCCCAAATATGAGTTGATAGGGAGATGTTCCCAAAGGGGTTTTATAGGCCGTACGATAAGCCCAAAGTGTATCATCGAGCTTGGATGACCAATCTTTCCGAGATGTACTCACCATTTTTTCCAAGATTAGCTTAATCTCTTTGTTGGCCGCTTCGGCTTGTCCATTTCCTTGTGGATGATAGGCCAATAATTTCTTTGATCGGACCCCATATTTCTGAAGGACTTTAACCATGATTTTGTTGACAAAATGCGATCCCCAATCACTGATTAATGATCTTGGAGTTCCGAATCGGCAAAAGATGTTCTTCTTTAAAAATTTCATTACTACTTGAGCATCATTTGTTGCGGAAGAAATTGCCTCGACCCATCGAGATACGTACTCGACCGCTAGTAGAATGTACTTATTTCCGAATGATGAGGAAAATGGACCCATGAAGTCGATACCCCAAACGTCAAATAGTTCAACCTCAATTACGTTGGTCAGGGGCATCTCATGACGTCTTGAAATATTTCCTACTCGTTGGAATCTATCGCATTATTGAATGAAAAGATAGCAATCTTTGTATAACATCGGCCAATAAAAGCCGCTTTGCAACACTTTTGCAGCAGTCCGTGTTGCTCCGAAATGTCCTCCGGTTGGTGATGAATGACATTGTTGAAGAATTTCATCCCATTCCTCTTGCGGTACACATCTCCTCACGATCATGTCGGCACATCTCTTAAAAAGTAATGGATCATCCCACATATAGAACTTGATATCATGTAGGAATTTCTTCTTTTGATAATGAGATAAATCTGGGGGTAGCACACCTGCGACCAAAAAATTAACAATGTCAGCAAACCACGGAAATTTAGCTTCTACCATAAAAATCCGCTCGTCCGGAAACTCTTCTGTAATCCCTTCGATCTCGGGCTCCTCCTCCTTTTTGTACTCGAGGCTAGATAAGTGGTCGGCTACCACATTTTCACAACCTTTTCTGTCTCGAACTTCCACGTCAAACTCTTGTACAAGAAGAATCCATCGAATTAGGCGAGGTTTAGAATCTTTCTTTTTGAACAAGTATTTGATAGCTGCGTGGTCCGTGTGTACTATCGTATTTGTCCCAATTAAGTATGATCAGAACTTATCAAAAGCAAATACCACGGCAAGCATTTCTTTCTCCGTTGTTGTGTAATTTTGTTGGGCTCCGTCCAATGTTTTGCTTGCATAATAAATATCCCGAAAGAGTTTCTCACGACGTTGTCCCAACATAGCTCTGACCGCATAATCACTTGCATCACACATGATCTCAAAAGGTTGATACCAATCCGGTACCACGAGGATAGGAGCACTCACTAATGCCTTCTTTAAAGTCTCAAATGCCTGCAAACATTCGTTAGAAAGAATGAAAGTGGTATCTTTTTCTAACAATTTACTCAAAGGTTTAGTGGTTTTTGAAAAGTCTTTTATGAATCTCCTATAAAAACCCGCGTGCCCAAGAAAACTCCTAATTGCTTTTTCATTCTTCGGTGGGGGAAGTTTCGCAATGGCAACAATTTTCGCCCTATCAACCTCCAAACCGGTGGCGGACACTCTATGGCCTAGGACAATTCCTTCTTGCACCATAAAGTGGCATTTCTCCCAATTCAGCACGAGATTAGTGTCTTCACATTGCTGCAAAACTAAAGTAAGATTATGCAAGCAATGATCAATTGAATTTCCAAACACCGAAAAATCATCCATGAAAACTTCCATTATATTTTCAATCAAACCATGAAAGATAGCCATCATGCAACGTTGAAACGTAGCTGGGGCATTACATAAACCAAACGGCATTCTACGATAAGCATAAATTCCATAAGGACATGTAAAAGCCGTTTTTTCTTTATCTTCCGGTGTTATGTAGATTTGATTATACCCTGAATATCCATCAAGAAAACAGTAAAATTCATGCCCCGCCAATCTATCAAGCATTTGATCAATGAAGGGAAGGGGAAAATGGTCTTTGCGAGTATCCGCATTTAAAGCCCTATAGTCTATACACACTCGCCATCCCGTAACTACTCTCATAGCAATTATTCATCTTTCTCATCTTTGGTTACGGTCATCCCTCCCTTTTTTGATACAACTTGCGTAGGACTCACCCACTCACTATAGGAAATTGGATATATCATTCCGGCATCTAAAAGTTTTAGCACTTCCTTTTTCACCACTTCTTTCATTATGGGATTAAGTCTTCGTTGATTTTGCACTTTAGGTTTAAAATTTTCTTCAAGCAAAATCCTATGCATGCATATGGACGGGCTAATTCTCTTCAAATCTGAGATATACCATCCTATAGCCGACTTATGTGCTCTCAATACACGAAGCAATTTATCTAATTGAGTGGACGAAAGTGAAGAGGATACAATTACCGGATTGGTATTGTTATCATCTAGAAATGCATACTTGAGGTGTTCCGGGAGGGCTTTAAGGTCCAAGCTTGGTTGAGATAAATCCGATTGAGATGAAACGGACCCACAACTTTGCACCATGTCATTGGACACGTTCGAGTCATCCGTGAGCTTGATTTCCGCAACTACTTCATGCTCCTCTTTGTCAAAATCATCGGATTTATTGATTTGCGTTTTTTCTGTAGAGAATTTAATTCAGAAACATAATCAAACAAGTCAGAATCCGAAAACTCCAAAGTTGAATCACTAGAAAAACATGAGTTCGTAAGAGAAAACTCTAATGGATCCGAAGACAATGAGTGTAAGATTTTTTTTTCTTTCCATACGAGCTTATATGGTCAATAACATTGCAATATTCCATATCATCATGAAATTTCATAGCTTTAAATATAGAAAATAGAACATGCTCATCGTTAACACGTAGTGTTAATTCTCCCCTTTCAACATCAATAAGAGCTTTTCCCGTTGCTAAAAATGGATGTCCAAGGATAAGTGGTAGATCTTCATCTTCTTCCATATCAAGGACAACAAAATCCACTGGAAATATAAATTTGTCGACTTTTACAAGCACATCTTCAACAATCCCTTTGGAATGTGTTATGGATCAATCCGCCAACTGTAGCATAACTATTGTGGCTTTCATTTCTCTGACACCTAATTTCTTGAAAATAGATAAAGGCATAAGGTTAATCGAAGCACCTAAATCACACAAAGCTTTATCGAATGAGACGTTTCCAATGGTGCATGGAACGGTAAAGCTTCTGGGATCCTTAAGCTTTTGAGGTAATTTGCGTTGGATAATAGCACTACATTCTTCGGTTAGTTTAACTGTCTCATGATCTTACATCTTTCTTTTTCTTGACATCACATCCTTCAAGAATTTTGCGTAGTTAGGCATTTGTTCCAAAGCATCTGCAAAAGGAATATTGATATTAATTTTCTTTAAGATATCTAAAAACTTTGCGAATTGTGCATCTAACTTTTTCTTTTTGAAACGTTGAGGAAATGGGAGAGGAACATTAGGAGTAGAGTTAGGAGATATTTTAGGCTTCTCAGCCCCCTTGGATGTATCATGCTTCCCTTCTTCCTTTTCAATTTCGATTTGATCCTCCTTGACTCCCTCTTTTTGTTGGACCCTTGGCATCTTTGGCCCTTCATAATGTAATATCCGAAATTTCTACTACTATTGTTTAATGTTATTTTATCCGAGTTATGTTGTACAGCGTAGAATCTGTACAGTATGGATAAAATAAACGAAGTACCGAGATGTCAGTATTGGTATAATTGTAGTATTTGGTCCGCAATTGTAATTGAGGATATAATGTGTTGAGTATATGTATTCAGTATGCCGTATGTTCGTATTCTGTATGTTGAGACGTTGGACAAGAGTAGCTGAAAATGGCTAAGTGTAACATTATTAGCGCACGCTATCGTTCTGGTTTAGCGCACGCTAGAGGCAAAAGATAACGAACGCTAGTACAGACCAGATCAGAAGGAATCTATGTGTGGACCCGGTCACTTTCGGCGCATGTGCCGACAAGTCAACAGATGTTTGTTGTGAAGGATTAGCGCACGCTAAGGTATATTGATAGCGCACGCTAATCAGAACGGACCAAAGGAATCTTGGCTGTGTCAGGTTACTTTCAGCATGTGGGGACACAGGGGTAGGTGCAGACTGTAGCAAGTCAACTATGAGTAGCACACGCTACGGTGGAATGTTTGCGTAAGCTAAATACAGGCCTTTACGTATGCTATTGCATGGGCATTGCGTACGTAAATCATTTCATGCAGTAAGGCAGTAGCCTCTGGACTTCGATAGCGCATGCTAACAAACAATGTTAGCGCACGCTAAACTGGTAACGTACGTTAAATGAAGAGGTTAGCGTACGTTAATAATGTACAGTGTATATATATGAGTAGTTGGCTGTCATTCCTCATTTCGTCCATTCTCTTCTTGCAACCGATAGAGAGAACCTTGGGAGGACATTTGGAGTTCCTAAATACTGAGGGATGATCCTTTTTAACAAGATTAAAGATGGAAATCATGGATTAAAGCTTTGTTCTTCAAATCATTGGCGATTCTTGGAAATGGATTCAACCTTGGGAATCAATCCATTCCTTCAAAAAAGTAATCACTCTTCATCTTTGGATTTCATTTTGGATTGACTGTTGATGTTCTTGAGTTGATGATTATTACATAAACAAGTTGATAAGCATGATTATGAGATGGATTACCGGAGTATGATGATATTAATGTGATTCGTATTGTTTGAATCGTATTGATTCGTCTTCTTGAGATTAGTTGGTTAATTCTTCTTCTCAGTTTCGAATGTTGATGTTATTGTTGATAATTACTCCCTGTAATGATAGATTATGGAAGTGTTGTTACGTTCTTAATGTTTCATGATATTGATATTGAGGAAGATGATATATGGATATAGGACTTGGATTATAAGTTGAATGATTGTTTGTATGTTAAAGGATATCGTACTTCGTTGTTTTGATAGCTTTGAACATGGTTCAGAATCACTTAGTGTTCTTGATTATCACCATATGTTGATTGATATCTGGAATACATTTAACTGCATGTCATTAGCGCACGCTAAGCCTACTGGCTAGCGCACACTGACGGGAGCAACTTAGCGCACGCTACGTTAAGTAATTAACGTGCGCTAAGTCATCACGCAGGGTATTATTTTCTGTTTTGATTATGAATTCGTGATCCTTTAAGTTGGTTTGATCAGACTTGTGGTTAACCAAGATATTGTTGAGCCGTTGGGTTTGTGAATTGGTTTTATTGATTGTTGATTGTTGTCGAACTTGTTGTCTATCGATTATTGTAATAGGTTGAGATTATTGATTGGTGATTAGAACCATGCTTTGCGGTCGTGTTCGAGAATGTTCGTGAATTGCATTGATCAGGGCCAAGGGACTTGTAGATGACGGCAATGGAATTGATAACGACTTCATCGGTATCGAGGCAAGTTATTACTTGCTTAGTTTATAATATTTAATGAATGGTTTCAGTTTCATTCGTTTATAATTCGTATAGCAATGTTTATAAATCGTAATCACAGGAGATTTGGGATTATAGGTTGTATTCGAGTTTTGGGAATTTAAATCATAATGTATATGATTTACAATTGTGGTTGGTATACTTGTTATCGAGGATATATCATGGTATTGACGAAAACGTGAATCATCTACCGTCCGTGATGTTTTGGATCGGTGAATATTCAGAATAATTGTTGGTGATGATTTAGATATCGAGATTGCCCTCGAAAGACTCGGAGCAAGTATTTTAATCATTTCTGTCATTTGTGTCGATCATGTTGTGGTACGTTCGTGTATGTTTGTTGTCGTACATTGTGTACTATTGTCTTGTGCAGTCGTGCATTGTTGTCGTATGTCCACCATGCGTTGGTCCGACGAGATCATCATGGAAATCTATAGTTGTGTGCTCTGGATCGCTGGACAGGTAATGCCACCATGCGTTGGTCCGACGGGATCATCATGGGAATCTATAGCTGTGTGCGCTGGATTGTTGGATTACCATGTGTTGTTGTTGTGCATATGTATATTATGGGCTTGCCATAAGTATACATTGTTGTTATTGTTGTGATCATATTGACATTGTCATATGAATATGCATTTGTAGGTCTTGTGTTAGGACCATGTCCGTATGTTGCGTTGATCTGATCTCGGATTAGATTGATGTGATGGTAATGGTATTTCATATCTTGAGGTATGTTCCGTATTTCCTTGATACGTGTCTTTGATGGACAATCGACTATCGTATTGGAATTGTCGACGTTATCCGATGGATTAAATTGGCCAGAGTTGGTATAATTTCCGTTTCGCGAGTTATGATAATGTTTTGAGAACCTTGGGTATTGTTGAGATACCGTACAGATATTTCGGTATTATCTTATTGTGTTGTTAAGGTTACGAATCGTGGATTTTCGTAAAGTTACGACGGTAAGATTACATTGGTCGTATTCTTACTTAGTATTTCCATTGATATGTAATTATTGACGTGATGTGATGGTTATCATTGTTGGATATTATGGCTGACCCCGTCGTGGGCTTTGTTTTTAGGTTCTTGTATTATCAAGCTTGTAGAGGTCGTGAAGAGATGAGCTTCCCGAAGGATACTGGCTAGGACATGTATTTGTGTATTGAGTTTCTGATCAGTTGTTGTATTCCGCTGCTAGAGTATTTTAATTGTTTATCTTTATCCGCTGCATGAGTGTTTTTTAAATGGTCTTTTGGTATCTGGTAACTTAGGTTACTTTGGCAATCATTTTCTAAATTTGTTATGTCGGTACGTGTAAGCGATAGCTTAACGTATGCTTTTAAACTGTTGAGTTTTGGCATTTCGGGCCTTGTGGTTTCAATTGAGATTTTTACGACGGTTTTGTTAAACTGGTTTTGTAAAGTTTTCGAATGTTTTTAAAGGATGTACCGTCGTTAGCCTCTTGGGCGTTTGTTAACGTTTGCGAAAATATCCTTCAGCCTTGTGGGTTCCATCTCGGGGCCCACAGCGCTGTAATACTCCCGGTCGGCTCTGGGGGTGTTACACATAATTCGTTCCACTTCTTAAGGTGATCGCTTGACAAGACTCTTTTGGATTCACTTCGGTATTGCTCGGAAATTGTCCCCGTTGATGTTGACTCCCGACAACTTTAGCTAATTTTCCAATTTGAGTTTCGAGATTTTTCATTTGATCTCCCATGGTGGTAGCGAATTGAGTGACATGGCCTTCGATTTTGTCTAATTTTTCCTCATCTCGACTAAATCGGCTTTTCGTCTCCATCATGAAGGTAGCTAAAATATTCTCGAGGTTTGACGTCGGCTTTGCTTCTTCAATTATCTCACCGTTCGACACCTTGAATCCGGCCGGTGGTTGCAAAGCATTCTTTGGATTAGCATAGCTAAAATTTTCATGATTTCGATTGGAGGGATGGTAGAAGCCCGGTGATGGATTATTCCGGAAATTGTTGTAACTCCGATTATTAATGTAATATGCCTCCTCCAATGGATCGGGCGGTAGTGAACTTGAACTTCCTTGAGAAGCTCCCTTCGAATCACCTCCTTTTGTTAGAGCCCCCAGTTGAGTAGTTAACATCGTCATTTGTGCGGTTAGTGCCTTTATAGGATCTGAATCGGATATCTCAGCCACCCTTCTAATATTTGCTCTTTCCATCGGCCATTGATAGCTATTCATAGCCATTTCTTCGATCAATTCATACGCTTCTTCAGCGCTCCTTGCTAGCAATGCCCCTCCCGCGGAAGCATCAATAAAATTTCTTGTTTCTCCCATAAGACCATTGTAGAAGAAACATATTTGTTGGTCTTTGGGGAAACCATGTCGAGGGCATCGCCTTAGTAGATCTTTGAAACGTTCCCAAGCTTCATATAACGGTTCAGAGTCCAATTGATGAAATTGAGTAATCTCACTTTTTAGCTTCATTGTCTTGTTTGGTGGGAAAAATTTGAACAAAAATTTTTCGCTCAATTCTTCCCATGTCTTTATACTTTCGGGAGCTAAAGTTCCAAGCCAATTTCTTGCTTTCTCCCTCAAAGTGAATGGAAACAATCGTAAGCGTATTGCATCATCCGAGACTCCATTCATTTTGATAGTATCACATATTTGCATGAAATGAGTGAGATGGGCATGTGGATCTTCGACAGCAAATCCTCCAAATTGATTTTGTTGAACCATTGAAATTAAGGCGGGCTTCAACTTGAAATTTAGGGCGTTGATTGGAACATGAGTGATTCCTCCAAAGTTTCGATCTAGTTTTGGTCGGAATCCATCCCGAATTGATTGCACCCTAGTTGTTGGATTTTCAATCCTTCCGCCCTCGTTGTCTTGGATTATTGCATTCTCGTTCGTGTTGTCCCTTACCACGTTATCTCCCGCTCTCTCCATGTATTCAAAAAGATCCCTTCTTAGTTTCCTTGAGGTAGCACTTTTTCTTCTGGCAAATGCTTCTACTTCCGAGATGAAAGTTTCTAAAGGCACTCGAGATGAACATGTGTTCATGCACTCCCTGAGTAGAAATTGTATAACATGAGTTAAGTAACAAATAAGAAAATGTCTAAAGTAAGACTAGAAACAATTATCGTAATATCAACACTAATAAAATTAATTTAGTCCACGGCAACGGCACCAAAAACTTATTTGCTTTATTTTTAAACAATCCGCAAGTATACGGAGAATATGTAGAAAGCGGCGAGCAAGGTCGTATTCCACATAGACTTTGAAATTTTTTTTTGGAATTGGTGAGCCGGCCTAGAACTCTCAAATAAAACCTCGAAGGTATTTGAAAGAGTTGTTTTAAAGTGCCTTTGGACATTTTGTAAAATGTTACCGTCGTTGATTTTTATGCAGTTTCGAGAGGAGAGGAGTTCATTTCATCATTCTCCTCATTCCTCCTCTCCTTGGGCGACTTAGGGCGATTTTGTGGGCCATTTGGCATCCTCAAACTCAGAGATTTCATCCTCCTTGAGTTCTTGGTCTGGATTAACAATATCTTTTTGGATTCTTCATCCTAATTCAAGGTAACTTCTTCAACACTAGATTCGATTTTGAGTTGGAGCATGATGTTTTGGATGATATAATCATGATTTGTGAAGGATATACGTATGATTATGAGTTTTTATGAGTTATCATCGGATTGTTGGAAGTTTATTCAAGAACACTTTGAAGGTTGACTTGGAATTGGGGTTTTCAACTAAATGTTATCGTAATCTCGAGTTGTGTATTCCTAGTGGCTTATCGATTGTGTTGATGGTGTTTTGTTGGATTGAATCACTCTTTTGGAGGATGGTTTTCGATATAATTGGGATTGGTTGTAAATAATGGGAGATTGTTTATAAAGTGTTTGTCGAAATGTCCCAATGAGTTTGGATTTGTTGTATTGACCTCTTGTAGTGGTTTTGATCATAATTGATGCGTATATTAAGCGAATTGTTGGTAATTGTATTATTCAAGGTTGTTTGAGCGACCGATATCTCCATTAAGGACGTTTGTTCGAGGAAGGACATTATTCACCGGTATTTGAGGCAAGTTAATTCTTGCTCGGTTAAAAGGATAATCATTCCTTTCATTGTTGTTCATTCATACGTATAATTCATGTTTGTTATTAATCATGTTGGGACTTGTAATTATCATACTATCAATCAATTCACGAGGAACAACGGTTCCAATCATTTCTTTTGAAGCTATCACTCATTGCGTCATTAGCTCACCTCGGTGAGTCATTCTTGACCCTTGTCGTTTCTATTCACTGTTCTTCCGGGATTGTATTGCGTTTCGGATGGTATATGTGTGGAATTTTTAGTCGGGCACATTAAGGTCATTGGGTTTGTAGGGATCCAGACACATTGGACTGTGCACACGGTAACATGCCTCCGTGAGACTAATTAGGCCAAGTTTTGTGGGTGTTTATGCGGGATGCCGGGCACTCGGCAGGCTTGTGGACTTGCACATCCCATTCGTGGCGTACTATGATGCCCATCATTCAACTTAATTTTATAACTCATTCATGTGATTATTGTATTTTGTTCAACTCTTGAGAATTGTTGTTCTGTGTAACTGACCCCGTTGGGATGTTGTTTTTAGGTCATGGCAAGGCAAAGGCACGGGAAGAGAACGTTGATGGCGAGGAGTCCCAGTGATACTAGTAGGAGGCCCTAGTCTGTCCATTTGTTCATGCTTCTTTGATTTGTATTTTTCCGCTGCAGTTCCGTTTGGATTTCATTTTATTCAGTGTTGTATATTTTATCTTCATATGAAATATACATGTATTCTGTATTTCCTGGGTGTATTGTGTTGAAACTCCTCATCGGAGTAATTGGTAATATAATGTGGTTCAGTACTACAGTTATATTATTTAATTCATTAATTTTCATTCGCCTGGTGGGTCCCAGTTGGGGGTTCACGGCACTGTAATATCCGCCTAGTTTGGGGGTGTTACAGCTGCCGAGCGCCGTGTCCTGCGACGGGTCGGCCAGGACTAGCAGGTCTGCCGAGACACGGCCGAGACACCAGCGCAAGATTTGCGCCGGGTGATGCGCCGTGTCGGACACGGCCGAGACACATGCGCAGGCATCTTGCGCCGGGTGTTGCGCCGTGTCGGTCAGGTCGCACACTGACCCGCAACCCGGCGGTAAACACGGCGCTAGTTGGGCCGTGTTCTGATCCGTTTCGCGCGCGGGTATAAATATGGGAAAGCATATGGGTTTACACCCATTTTTCCATTTCCTTTCTTTCATTTCCATGGCTGGGGCTTGGAGGACACGAGTGTTGACTCAAAATGTATTTTGATGATTATTACATTCAAAACATTTAATTGGATCAATCTCGGCTCGATAATTTTTTGAAGGAGCAAAATATAGCTAACGCACGCTACTTATCATATCATAGCGCACGCTATCGGGACTTTCATATACGCACTGCACAAGTCACCGCACCTAGTGAAGTCGCCGATCGATAGCGCACGCAAGCTATACAATGTTAGCGCACGCTAAGAATCTACGATTAGCGCCACGCTACACAAGAAAATAACGCACGCCATCGTATTTCTCCGAGGTCGGTGAAGTCCGGAAGGAAATCGAATCGATGTTGCGACGCTATACATATCATATTACGACGCTACAAAGATGGACATAGCGCACGTTACTTATCATCTCTAGCGCACGCTACCAATATTATGGTTAGTAGTCCAGTAGCTACTGGACTCAATTCGTCAAGGCTTTTACGTACGCTACACAAGGTAACGTACGTTAATGAAATAACTCAGTAGCGCACGCTAAGGGAAAGGCATTAGCGCACGCTAAAAGGAATCTGCATATTACCGTTTGAATTTCAACCGTTGGAAGCAAGAGTCAATGCAGATCCGGAAAATCTGGAAAAGTTGGATTTAATTAATGCTAGCGCACGCTATGCATACTTGATAGCGCACGCTAATCATGAATTTAGCCGTTGGATAAAGAGTCGTTGGAGAGAAAATCGGACATTGTCAAAGTCAAGATCGAAGACTAGTTGACCAGACGATTAACGCACGCTACCACTACATTCCTAGCGCACGCTAGACATGGTATTTTACCGTTGCAACAGTCTTTGTGACCGTTCAGAGATTTCAAGTCAAAAACCGTTAGCGCACGTTACAAGGTACTATTAGCGCACGCTAATAGTATGTTTTTCAGAAATTGAAGGATGTCTCACACCTATAAATACCCGAAGGACTTGGGTATCAAACACACAACTTCAAGCATTCAAGCATACAAGCATACAAGCAAACAAAGCATTCTTGAGCTCAGATTTATATATTTTATTGCATTACAAGTTGTGAGAAAAGAAAGATACAAGAGCGATTTCAATTGTAATATCTATCATTCTTTGTATTCTTTCATTTGGTTGTAAGTGTTGCATCACTTACACTTGAGCACAAAAGAAACGAATCAAGAGTCACTAATCCGGTGTTATTAGGATCTTTGATCCGGCATTGTTAGGATTATACTCCCATATTCGTATAGTGAGGATTATCTAGTTCCTATAGAACACTAGATAAACAATCATTTATATTGAGGGAAAGGTTGAGCTTGGACCGATAGAAGACAAGCGGATTGTAACGGTTGTGAACTCGGACCGATAGAAGACGAGTTAAGTTTGTGGTTTTTCTTTAGCCAATAGAAAAAGAAAGTCGGAGAGAGGACGTAGGCAAGTTGCCGAACCTCTATAAATTCTTGAGTCTTTAAATTCCGCACTATTTTCCTTTTACTCGCAAGAAATTTCGGTATTCCGCTTCACCACTATTCAACCCCCCTTCTAGTGGTGAATTTATCTCTTCAGTTGGTATCGGAGCGGGTCTCTTTTTAAAGGTTTAACCACCTAAGAGAAAAAGATCCGCAAATGGCACTTCTTGGCCAAATTGAAGGAAATGCTCTCAACCGTCCTCCTTTCTTCGACGGTTCCAATTTCATGACGTGGAAAAAGAAGATGGCAATCTTCGTTCAAGCCTACGATATTGAAATCTGGAAAGTTATTGCTCTCGGTCCTAAACTTGCTAACAAAGAAAATGGATCGTTGAAAAAGATCGAAGAATTCAACGATGAGGATTGGAGAAACACGCATGTTAACTCACGAGCTACTCAACTCCTCTATTGCGCTCTCAATCCCGAAGAACTCAATAGGATATCGTCCTATGAAAGTGCAAAAGAAATTTGGGAAATTCTCGAAGTCACTCACGAGGGAAGCACCCAAGTCAAGGAGACCAAAATTAATATGTTACTCCATGACTACGAATTATTTTCCATGAAAGACGAGGAAACGATCACAAATATGTTGGATCGATTTTCGGCTATAACAAACGGTCTTGCATCTTTCGGAAAGCCTATATCGAGCAGCGACAAAGCTAAGAAAATTCTTCGATCGTTGCCGCGAGAATGGGATGCCACGGTCACCGCGATCATGGAATCCAATGATCTCAACAAGCTCGAATTTAGTGCCCTCATCGGGTCACTCATAAACTATGAGATCGTTCTCAAGTCTAGAGGCACAAAACCAAAGCCTCGGGAAAGAGTAGTCGCATTCAATGTTGACAGCGACGTTGAGGAAGATGTTGCCGAAGATGAATACGACGAGGAACTCGCTCTTTATGCCAAAAACTTTAGAAGGTACAAAAACCTAATTCAAAAGAGGCGAAGTTTTCTTGGTCGGGATGGCAAACCGGAGCAAAAGAAGAGTGGCTACACTCCTATCAAGAAGTTCGACAATAATTGTCGGAAATGTGGTCAAGCCGGTCATTATGCCAAAGAATGTCGAGGATCCTCTTCAAAACCGCAAATGGAAAGATTCAAAAAGAAGGAGGTTCTAATCGCTTCTTGGAGTGATGACGAGGAGGAGATTGAAAGATCTCTAGATGCAAATCTTGCATTCATGGCCCTCGACTCCGAAAGCAATATCGAGGTAAGCTCTAAACTCAATGAAGACGAATATGACTCTTTTGATTTTTGTGATTCACAAGAAGTTCATCAAGATGATGAGTTGTTGAGTGCGTTTGAGTCGTTAAATACGGAGTATGACGAGATGGTCAAGTTAAATATATCTTTAAAGAGAAAAATAAAATCTCTAGAACTCGAAAACTCCTCGCTTCAAAACAAGGGCAAAACTATTGAGACCGACCATACTTCATGTCTTGAAAAAGAAAATGTTTTGAAAATTGAGTTAACAAAAGCTCAAAAGGAGCTAAAATATATTTTGAACAAATTTACTCTCGGAAACGAGAAATTCGAAAAGCTCCTATCTATTCAAAAGAGGCGAAGTATTCGAAAAGTTTTCTTTATGCCAAAAACTTTAGAAGGTACAAAAACCTAATTCAAAAGAGGCGAAATTTTCTTGGTCGGGATGGCAAACCGGAGCAAAAGAAGAGTGGCTACACTCCTATCAAGAAGTTCGACAATAATTGTCGGAAATGTGGTCAAGCCGGTCATTATGCCAAAGAATGCCGAGGATCCTCTTCAAAACCGCAAATGGAAAGATTCAAAAAGAAGGAGGTTCTAATCGCTTCTTGGAGTGATGACGAGGAGGAGATTGAAAGATCTCTAGATGCAAATCTTGCATTCATGGCCCTCGACTCCGAAAGCAATATCGAGGTAAGCTCTAAACTCAATGAAGACGAATATGACTCTTTTGATTTTTGTGATTCACAAGAAGTTCATCAAGATGATGAGTTGTTGAGTGCGTTTGAGTCGTTAAATACGGAGTATGACGAGATGGTCAAGTTAAATATATCTTTAAAGAGAAAAATAAAATCTCTAGAACTCGAAAACTCCTCGCTTCAAAACAAGGGCAAAACTATTGAGACCGACCATACTTCATGTCTTGAAAAAGAAAATGTTTTGAAAATTGAGTTAACAAAAGCTCAAAAGGAGCTAAAATATATTTTGAACAAATTTACTCTCGGAAACGAGAAATTCGAAAAGCTCCTATCTATTCAAAAATCGCCCTTGCTCAAACACGGTCTTGGTTTCGACCCTTTTAAACGGGAACAATCCCTTATTAACCTTGACAAAATAAAGAAAACCGAAACCGAGAACTCAAAAGATCCGTTCAAACGAGTTCACAATGTTAATATTCATTCAAAGTTAAGAACTATCAAAGTTAAACAAATATGGGTTCCGAAAGGGACGATTGTTCCGAATGCTATAAGCATAGTTAACTTTGGAGGACCCAAACGGGCTTGGGTACCGAAACAACCGAGAAATTCTACTTTTGTAGGTACCGGCACCAAGGAAAAACAAGTGGTACATTGATAGCGGATGCTCAAGGCACATGTGCGGCTCCGAGGACTTATTTGAAGACCTCGAATATCAAGATCAAGGACATGTGACCTTTGGAGATAACCAAAAGGGAAAAATCAAAGGAATCGGCAAAGTCGGTAAGGAACCTTCTCCTTCTATCAACAAAGTACTATTTGTTGAAGGTTTGCATCATAATCTCCTTAGCGTTTCGCAACTTTGTGATGAAGGCTTTAAAATTCTAATTGAGCAAACGCATTGCACGGCATTTAGAAATAATAAAATTGCATTCATTGGTTTGAGATGTGGAAACATCTATATTGTTGATCTTAATGATAAAAGCTCTTTCAATGAAAAATGCCTTATTACCTTGGATGACAATGCATATTTATGGCATCGAAAATTGGGGCATACTTCTCTACCTATTATTTCTATTTTATCTAGACACGACCTTGTTCGTGGATTGCCCAAACTCAAGTTTGATAGAAAATATTTGTGTGAATCATGCATAAAAGGGAAACATACTCGAGAATCGTTTAAACCAAAATTCGAGGTTTCCACTAGTCGAGTTCTTGAACTCGTGCATATGGATTTGATTGGACCATCTAGACATGTTAGTTTAAATGGTAAACTTTATACTTTGGTTATTGTTGATGATTTCTCTCGATTTACTTGGGTTAGATTTTTAGCTCATAAAGATGATGCATTTTCCGAGTTTTCTAAATGGTGTCGTTTGGTATCAAACGAGAAAAACCTCTCCATAATTTCTATTCGCACCGACCACGGAGGTGAATTTGATTGCACCCCGTTTGAACTTTTATGTGATAAATACGGTATTAATCACAATTTTTCGGCTCCTAGAACGCCTCAACAAAATGGAGTTGTTGAAAGGAAAAACCGATCTTTGGAAGAAATGTCGAGGACAATGCTAAATGAATACTCTCTTCCACGATACTTTTGGGCTGAAGCAATCTTTACGGCATGTTATGTGATTAACCGAGTTCACGTCCGTAGAACTCATCTTAAAACTCCGTATGAATTATGGAAGGGCAAAAAGCCCAATATTGCTTACTTTCATCCTTTTGGTTGCAATGTATTTATTTTGAACAATGGCAAGGATAACTTGGGCAAGTTTGATGCCAAATCCGACTCCGGAATATTTCTTGGCTATTGTACTAATAGCAAAGCATATCGTGTGTATAATATTAGAACGAATAAAGTTGAAGAGTCCATACACGTTAAATTCAATGATATGTTCTCACCCCCGAGAAAGGTAGAATATTTTGATGATGCAAGTACCTTTCCGGATCCCTCACCCGAAGTGAAGAAAATTTCGGAAATCGAAACGAACACAATCGTTGATTTACCGAAAGATTGGAGGCACATCAAAGACCATCCGAAGGATCTCGTGATCGGAAACATTGAAGACGGTGTTCAAACCCGAAGGAGAACCACCGAATTTATGGCTCATTGTGCTTTTGTATCCGAAATAGTTCCCAAGAATATATCCGAAGCTCTCGATGATGAAAGTTGGGTGATGGCAATGCAAGAGGAGCTTGTGCAATTCAAGCACAATAATGTATGGAATTTAGTTCCCGCGCCTAAAGATAAAACAATTATCGGAACTAAATGGGTGCATAAAATCAAGAGTGACGAAGACGGCTATCCTATTCGAAATAAATCTCGTTTGGTCGCCCAAGGATATAATCAAGAAGAAGGTCTTGATTACGAAGAAAGTTTTGCTCCCGTGGCTCGACTCGAATCCATTCGCTTGCTTTGTGCATTTGCCGCTCATAAGAAGATTAAACTATTTCAAATGGATGTCAAAAGTGCATTCTTGAATGGTTTCATTCAAGAAGAAGTCTACGTCAAGCAACCTCCCGGTTTTGAAGACCATCATTTTCCGGATCATGTCTACAAGCTCAACAAGGCACTCTACGGGTTGAAGCAAGCACCCCGAGCATGGTATGATCGTTTAAGTCAATTTTTAATTGCAAATGACTATAAAAGAGGCAAAGTCGATAATACCTTGTTTGTTAAAATACTAAATGATGATATACTTGTTTGCCAAATTTACGTTGATGACATTGTTTTTGGAGCTACTAATGAATCCTTGTGCCAAGATTTTTCTAATCTTATGAAAGGAGAATTGAAATGAGTATGATGGGAGAATTAACGTTCTTCCTCGGGCTTCAAATCAAACAATGCGAAGATGGAATTTTTATCCATCAAACGAAGTACTCAAACGACCTCCTCAAGAAATTCAATATGGAAAATAGCAAGGTGATATCTACGCCAATGTCGTCATCATTAAAGCTTGAGAAAGATGAAAATGGCAAACCCGTAGATCAAAAACTATATCGAGGTATGATCGGATCTTTGCTATATTTGACTGCATCTAGGCCAGATATAATATTTGCTACATGTCTATGTGCTCGATTCCAAGCTAATCCCAAGGAATCACATTTAATTGCTTGTAAACGCATTTTTCGTTACTTGAAAGGAACTATTGGACTAGGTCTATGGTTTCCTTCTTGCTTGGACTTTAATTTAATTGCCTATAGTGACGCCGATTTCGGCGGATGCAAAATTGACAAAAAGAGTACTAGTGGTACATGTCATTTTGTTGGATCTTGTTTAATATCTTGGGGAAGTAAAAAGCAAACTAGCGTAGCATTATCTACTGAGGCCGAATATGTCATTGCAGGGAGCGCCTGTGCTCAAGTGCTATGGATTAAATATCAACTACGCGACTACGGCATTCATTTTGAAAATACCCCTATCTTATGTGATAACACTAGTGCAATTAATTTGAGCAAAAATCCTGTTTTGCACAGCAGAACCAAACATATAGATATTAGACATCATTTTTTACGTGATCATGTTCAAAAAAAAGACATCTGTTTAATTTTTGTCGGGACGAAGGATCAACTTGCAGACATCTTTACAAAACCTCTTCCCGAAGAATCTTTTAACTCCATTCGTTTACAACTTGGCATGGGACATGTAGACAATTTTTGAAATAAGCTTCTACTCAAAACATCAAAATCCTTGATTCAGATCACTCGCTAGCGCGCGCTAGCTTCATATTCTTAACGCGCGCTAAAATCTGCATTCGATAGCGTACGCTAAACTCTTCCTTCTTGCGTACGCTAATTAAAGTTTTTCGAATTCCATCGATACCCAAAGAAGCCTATCATTTTCGCCTAACGCACGCTAATTCTTTACAACCTAGCGTACGCTAACTTAAAGATCGTTGACTATATATATGCCATACAACCCTAAAACACAACACACTCTCTAACGCACACAATCGACTGCAAATTCTCATCTTGCCAAAAACCCTAGCCGCTAATCGATCTCTCCAAACTTCAATTCCTTCTCCGATCAATGTCGAGCAAGAATCGCACAGCCATGGGAAAACAATACAACAACCTCAAACGACCTCTCAACGCCCAATTTGATGCGGATCGGTTCATCTCCGCCACCGCCTCGAGAGTTTTCTTCGACATACTTCCTCAAGAACACATCACCGATTGCTACTTCTTCAATCTCTCAAGTCTAGAACGGGTAAACGTTGATATTTCCAATTTCTTCTCCTCGCTTGGTATTTCCCGATTTGTCGAATGCAAAAACCCTATCTTCCCTGAACTCGTCCGAGAGTTTTATGCCAACCTTCATGTGGCCGAAAGTGAAGGGTCTTCAGCCCTTGTGTTAGGAAGTCTTGTCGGAGGGACTCGGGTGAAAGTTTCTTCAGATGTTTTGTATCAAATTTTTGGTTTACCCTGTGATGGTTTTGTTTGTACTGGAAAATCCTTGGCCGATGATAATGAAGTCGGTGAAATAGATGTGAAAGAGTTTCTGAGCTCGAAGGCCGTTATCGACATAACGGACGACTTTTTTGAAAACAACGACTTTGGGGTCAATATTCGCCTGCTTTTGGTAGCTCTCACGAAATGCCTTATGTCAAGGTTAATTCCCGACATAAACTAGTGGGAGTGGACAAGCAAGTAGTGTACCGCGTTCTCAACGACGATAAAGTTAATTTCTCCGACATCATCATCGGTTGGATGAAGGTGAAGGGAGACTTGTTTCGGTCGAAAAACTACGCCACTCGTTCTCGCAAGGTGGAATGCCTTACGGCTCAATCCTCTCGGCCATTTTCAGTTTTCATCAAGTCGACTTGTCGAAGGACAAGGCAGTCCCCGTCTCCCTCGGACATGAGATCTCGGACGCCTCGCTTAAAGCTATGCACTACGTCCGGACGTCCAATAGAGGCTAGATTCTTTTTCCGTACCTACGCGACGATGACCAAGTAGAGAAAGGGTCACGGATGCCTACTGCAGAAGAAAAGATCACTCGTCGGGGACCTCATACCCTTCGAGAAATGCGGTGGGGAATTCATAAGGAAGCCTACGTCGAAAGGCAAACGCCCAATGAGAGATGTGGTGACGGAAGAAGAGGAAAGTGATCTCTGTGCTCGGATGCGGGGCATCGAGACCTCACACGCTGAGATACGAGAGGATGTTCGGGCTCTGCGTTCAGAAGTCCGGGAAGTTCGTGGGATGATATCTGAGTTCATTCGCTTCACACACCCCTCGTTCCCTTTCCCTTCGTCTTCTTCCGATCCTTAGATTTGAGGATTTTATCTTTTGATGTTTGATGTAGAAACTTGTTGTTCGAACAATCTATATGTCTTTTGCCATGAAAACTCGTTGTATTCCCTGCATTTTATCTTAATGAAATTCGCATTTCTTCATTTGGCATTTGTTATGTACAAGTATTTGCTATTTACAAGTATTGTTACTGTTGTTTACTAGTATTGTTGATTGCACCTTGAATAATGACAATTTTCATTAATATATATTAATAATGCAACAATTCAGGGGGAGTTCCTTTTTGTTTATGTCAAAAAGGGGGAGAATACTCCAAAAACCAAAACCTACTAACATATCGAACAAGTTTACCTTGATTCGAATCATTTCAAAATGTTTTTGCAGGTATTAATTAAATGTTTTGACATCATCAAAAAGGGGGAGATTGTTGACTCAAAATGTATTTTGATGATTATTACATTCAAAACATTTAATTGGATCAATCTCGGCTCGATAATTTTTTGAAGGAGCAAAATATAGCTAACGCACGCTACTTATTATATCATAGCGCACGCTATCGGGACTTTCATATACAGACCAGACAAGTCAGCTGCAGCCTAGTGAAGTCGCCTGATCGATAGCGCACGCAAGCTATACAATGTTAGCGCACGCTAAGAATCTACAGTTAGCGCACGCTACACAGTAAAAATAACGCACGCTATCGTATTTCTCCAGAGGTCAGTGAAGTCTGGAAGGAAATCAGAACTGGATGTTGCGCACGCTATACATATCATATTACGTACGCTACAGCATGGACATAGCGCACGTTACTTATCATCTCTAGCGCACGCTACCAATATTATGGTTAGTAGTCCAGTAGCTACCGGGACTCAATTAAATCAAGGCTTTTACGTACGCTACACAAGGTAACGTCGTTAATGAAATAACTCGAGCGCACGCTAAGGGAAAGGCATTAGCGCACGCTAAAAGGAATCTGCATATTACCGTTTGAATTTCAACCGTTGGAAGCAAGAGTCAATGCAGATCCGGAAAATCTGGAAAAGTTGGATTTAATTAATGCTAGCGCACGCTATGCATACTTGATAGCGCACGCTAATCATGAATTTAGCCGTTGGATAAAGAGTCGTTGGAGAGAAAATCGGACATTGTCAAAGTCAAGATCGAAGACTAGTTGACCAGACGATTAACGCACGCTACCACTACATTCCTAGCGCACGCTAGACATGGTATTTTACCGTTGCAACAGTCTTTGTGACCGTTCAGAGATTTCAAGTCAAAAACCGTTAGTGCACGTTACAAGGTACTATTAGCGCACGCTAATAGTATGTTTTTCAGAAATTGAAGGATGTCTCACACCTATAAATACCCGAAGGACTTGGGTATCAAACACACAACTTCAAGCATTCAAGCATACAAGCATACAAGCAAACAAAGCATTCTTGAGCTCAGATTTATATATTTTATTGCATTACAAGTTGTGAGAAAAGAAAGATAGAAGAGCGATTTTAATTTTAATATCTATCATTCTTTGTATTCTTTCATTTGGTTGTAAGTGTTGCATCACTTACACTTGAGCGCAAAAGAAACGAATCAAGAGTCACTAATCCGGTGTTATTAGGATCTTTGATCCGGCATTGTTAGGATTATACTCCCATATTCGTATAGTGAGGATTATCTAGTTCCTATAGAACACTAGATAAACAATCATTTATATTGAGGGAAAGGTTGAGCTTGGACCGATAGAAGACAAGCGGATTGTAACGGTTGTGAACTCGGACCGATAGAAGACGAGTTAAGTTTGTGGTTTTTCTTTAGCCAATAGAAAAAGAAAGTCGGAGAGAGGACGTAGGCAAGTTGCCGAACCTCTATAAATTCTTGAGTCTTTAAATTCCGCACTATTTTCCTTTTACTCGCAAGAAATTTCGGTATTCCGCTTCACCACTATTCAACCCCCCTTCTAGTGGTGAATTTATCTCTTCAACGAGGACATGTTGTTCCACTATAAATCCACGAAATTCCTAAGTCCATATCATCGATTAATCCTTCCATAACTTGCTCCGATCGATCGATCAAGGTAAGTTTTCTTAAAATCTAGTTTTGGGGATTTCGTTCGATTTGTCCGTTTAATCCGTATTAACTCAGAATAGTAATGGGTTAATGACTGTTAAGCTATATTATATCAAATTCCTTGTTGTCCCACGGTTGGATTGCCGAGGATTCGTCGTTTTATTGAGTTTCTTATCGAACGTGTTCGATAAAATGTCACAAAGGGGATTCGGGCGTTCTACGATTATTCTTCCTCGTTCGATCGTTAATTTATTAATGGTATGATGTTAGGGTCAGGTTCCTTGCGAAGAACTCGAGTCGGAATTCTTCCGTTCATCGTTTTCTTCAAGCTTCCCGATCGATCGTGTTATTATTGTTCCGCTCGAAGAATTGTAGGTGTTCGAGGTTTTCCGATTGAGCCGTGTTCGTCGGAGTGTCCGGTATCGATTATCGAGGCAAGTATCTTGCTCATACATTACGTGTTTTGTGGATATAATGGTTGCTAATCGTCGATACTAAATAAATATTTATAACCATTTTTCAAAAGAATCGGTATATTTACCATCATGATTTTCTTAAAGGTGACCCGTGTGTTTCGGGAATTAATATGCTTAATTTAATATGTGTGCTAGTGTTGAGCATAGGATCGCCTTACTTTCGTATGATGTCATTATGTATGATTAGGTCGTCGGTAAATGTAAAGTTCAATTCTTTTGTGAAAATATATGCGTGGAGTCACATGGTTATCGATGAATATGTGAGTTTGTATGATATGGATTGTGTCGTTCGGTGCTGTTGAGATATTGTGCTTTCTTATGGATTGTTATAGTTCTGGGTCGTGAATATGTGTTGGATAATTTGGCCATTCTAGCAGTACCTCGACTACATATACTGTGATTGACTCTCGTGGTTTGTGTTTTTGGAAATATGATCTGATGAGAGTTGTGAGGTTGTTCTCGGGTACTCTCACAATGAAAGACGAATGATACTAATCACACGAAGGGCAGTTTTGGTTTCAGTTAGTCGGTGTCCATTGTACTGTCTTTTCCGCTGTCGTATTATCTGTTGTTTTGAAGTATTTTACCCTTGCGTGGGTACGAGTCTGAACAAGGTTATGTAATTTTGATTTGTAATTCAGTGATGAAAGACAAATCGGTCTAATGATTCGTGATTTTGCTACGTCGACATGTAATGTATTATGTTGATTCAGTGTATAGCCTGGTAGATCTTCATGGAGGAGGTCTGTGGCGTGTAATGTTCCCGGTTTGCTTCTGGGGGTGTTACATTTATGGTATCGGAGCTTAGGTTGCGGAAACCTAGGCTATCGGGTCCAGTCGTGTATTGTTGAGTCTTGTCTTGTCGGACTATGTCTGACTGAGTCGTGTCGCGACGCGTCGTCTGGGATGTCGGTCGTGATTAGTATCAAGGTGCAACCATCATCTTCGTGCGATCTGTGGATGTAAGTCTCCCTACTACATGTTGTACCACGAGCTATACGAGCCTGTGTGATTATGTGCTATGTAGTTGTATTTAAAGGTGCATCGTGAGTAAGTGACATATATTTGTTGATTCCCGTCTTGTGCTTTAATGAAGAATGATATTACTAAATGTATCCTCATATAAACTGTTTTCCTTTCAAGAGTAACAACCTTGGAATTTGAAGTTTTCGAATGCTTTCGGGGAGTCACGTAAATTTTTAAAATGTCACCCAAGGGAGGAAAAATTTTCGTATGATGACCTAAGGTCAAAAATTTTTTGAGACTTCAAACTACCGATATTTCATTTTCATCTTGTATTATAAGTTTTCAAAACATGATGATGTTCTCGTTGTTGAGCAGTGGTGCCAGTTTTATGATTAAAATAGTGATATGAATGCTGAGTCGATCGATATGTATATGTTGAGATAGCCCTCTTTATTGAGAGGTGAAATTTCGGTTTTGAATGACATTTGTCTTTTGATGGTTACTTGTGAGGTGTTGTAATTATGTGAATTGATGGCATTTAGACTTGTGTGTTGTTGTTTATTTGTAACCCTCGGTTCTAGCAATGTCATATATATGTTTGCAATCATGTTGCTGAATTAGAACAGTTAGCGCACACTAAGTATGAGGCTAGCGCTCGCTAATTTGGCAGGAGTAACGCACACTAATCTTGTTGTAACGGGCGCTAATCAGCCTGGGCAGAGGCTATGGAACCGCATTTTTAACCGTCAGGTCTATCTTTGCAGTCAATCATCTGTGACTGTATTCTATGTGTGTCGTCTAGTGATGACAATTGTTGTGTGTGATATGTGTAAGACTTTTCGTAGTGCTTGTTCAATAAATTGATAATTTATGTTTTCTGAAAATTTCATAAACTTGTCCAAGTTGCGGAAAATGTTTTGACGGTTCAATTAATCAGCGGCTTCGTGTGGACTTTGAAATTTTTTTTTTGGAATTGGTGAGCCGGCCTAGAACTCTCAAATAAAACCTCGACGGTATTTGAAAGAGTTGTTTTAAAGTGCCTTTGGACATTTTGTAAAATGTTACCGTCGTTTATTTTTGTGCAGTGTCGAGAGGAGAGGAGTTCATTTCATCATTCTCCTCATTCCTCCTCTCCTTGCGCGACTTAGGGCGATTTTGTGGGCCATTTGGCATCCTCAAACTCAGAGATTTCATCCTCCTTGAGTTCTTGGTCTGGATTAACAATATCTTTTTGGATTCTTCATCCTAATTCAAGGTAACTTCTTCAACACTAGATTCGATTTTGAGTTGGAGCATGATGTTTTGGATGATATAATCATGATTTGTGAAGGATATACGTATGATTATGAGTTTTTATGAGTTATCATCGGATTGTTGGAAGTTTATTCAAGAACACTTTTAAGGTTGACTTGGAATTGGGGTTTTCAACTAAATGTTATCGTAATATCGAGTTGTGTATTCCTAGTGGCTTATCGATTGTGTTGATGGTGTTTTGTTGGATTGAATCACTCTTTTGGAGGATGGTTTTCGATACAATTGGGATTGGTTGTAAATAATGGGAGATTGCTTATAAAGTGTTTGTCGAAATGTCCCAATGAGTTTGGATTTGTTGTATCGACCTCTTGTAGTGGTTTTGATCATAATTGATGCGTATATTAAGCGAATTATTGGTAATTGTATTATTCAAGGTTGTTCGAGCGACCGATATCTCCATTAAGGACGTTTGTTCGAGGAAGGACATTATTCATCGGTATTTGAGACAAGTTAATTCTTGCTCGGTTAAAAGGATAATCATTCCTTTCGTTGTTGTTCATTCATACGTATAATTCATGTTTGTTATTAATCATGTTGGGACTTGTAATTATCATACTATCATTCAATTCACGAGGAACAACGGTTCCGATCATTTCATTTGAAGATATCACTCATTGCGTCATTAGCTCACCTCGGTGAGTCATTCTTGACCCTTGTCGGTTTTATTCATTGTTCTTCATCAGGGTCGCTTTTGTTCGTGTGACCTTCCGGGATTGTATTGCGTTTCGGATGGTATATGTGTGGAATTTTTAGTCGGGCACATTAAGGTCATTGTGTTTGTAGGGATGCAGACACATTGGGCTGTGCACACGGTAACGTGCCTCCGTGAGACTAATTAGGCCAAGTTTTGCGGGTGTTTATGTGGGACGTCGGGCACTCGGCAGGCTTGTGGACTTGCACATACCATTCGTGGCGTACTATGATGCCCATCATTCAACTTAATTTTATAACTCATTCATGTGATTATTGTATTTTGTTCAACTCTTGAGGATTGTTGTTCTGTGTAACTGACCCCGTTGGGATGTTGTTTTTAGGTCATGGCAAGGCACAGGAACGGGAAGAGAACGTTGACGGTGAAGAGTCCCAATGATACTAGTAGGAGGCCCCAGTCTGTCCATTTGTTAATGCTTCTTTGATTTGTATTTTTCCGCTGCAGTTCCATTTGGATTTCATTTTATTCACTATTGTATATATTTTATCTTCATATGAAATATACATGTATTCTGTATTTCCTGGGTGTGTTGTATTGAAACTCCTCATCGGAGTAATTGGTAATATAATGTGGTTCAGTACTATAGTTATATTATTTAATTCATTAATTTTCATTCGCCTGGTGGGTCCTAGTTGGGGGTTCATGGCACTGTAATATCCGCCTAGTTTGGGGTGTTACAGCTGCCGAGCACCGTGTCCTGCGACGGGTCGGCCAGGACTAGCAGGTCTGCCGAGAAACGGCCGAGAGACCCACGCAAGTTTTGCGCCGGGTGATGCGTCGTGTCGGACACGGCCGAGACACATGCACAGGCGTCTTGCGCCGGGTGTTGCGCCGTGTCGGTCAGGTCGCGCACTGACCCGCAACCCGGCGGTAAACACGACGCTAGTTGGGCCGTGTTCTGAGCCATTTCGGACGCGGGTATAAATATGGCAGAGCATGCGGGTTTACACCCATTTTTCCATTTCCTTTCTTTCATTTCCGTGGCTGGGGCTTGGAGGAAACGAGGACATGTTGTTCCACTATAAATCCACGAAATTCCTAAGTGCATATCATCGATTAATCCTTCCATAACTTGCTCTGATCGATCGATCAAAAATCTAGTTTTGGGGGTTTCGTTCAATTTGTCCGTTTAATCCGTATTAACACAGAATAGTAATGGGTTGATGACTATTAAGCTATATTATATCAAATTCCTTGTTGTCCCACGGTTGGATTGTCGAGGATTTGTCGTTTTATTGAGTTTCTTATCGAAGGTATTCGATAAAATGTCACAAAGGGGATTCGGGCGTTCTACGATTATTCTTCCTCGTTCGATCGTTAATTTATTGATGGTATGATGTTAGGGTCAGGTTCCTTGCAAAGAACTCGAGTCGGAATTCTTCTGTTCATCGTTTTCTTCAAGCTTACCGATCGATCGTGTTATTATTGTTCCGCTCGGAGAATTGTAGGTGTTCGAGGTTTCCCGATTGAGCCGTGTTCGTCGGAGTGTCCGGTATCGATTATCGAGGCAAGTATCTTGCCCATACATTACGTTTTTTGTGGATATAATGGTTGCTAATCGTCGATACTAAATAAATATTTATAACCATTTTTCAAAAGAATCGGTATATTTACCATCATGGTTTTCTTAAAGGTGACCCGTGTGTTTCGGAAATTAATATTCTTAATTGAATATGTGTGCTAGTGTTGAGCATAGGATCGCCTTACTTTCGTATGATGTCATTATGTATGATTAGGTCGTCGGTAAATGTAAAGTTCAATTCTTTTGTGAAAATGTATACGTGGAGTCACATGGTTATCGATGAATATGTGAGTTTGTGTGATATGGATTGTGTCGTTCGGTGCTGTTGAGATATTGTGCTTTCTTATGGATTGTTATAGTTCGGGTCGTGAATATGTGTTGGATAATTTGGCCATTCTAGCAGTACCTCGACTATATATACTGTGATTGACTCTCGTGGTTTGTGTTTTTGGAAATATGATATGATGAGACTTGTGAGGTTGTTCTCGGGTACTCTCACTCGTGGATTGACTCGACGGGGTCACACGGGGACCTGGTGGCTTAGCGGATGGGCTGGGTCGCGAGGGTTACTTTCGAGTGGGCATTCTCACCTGGGTTCGCTCGACGGGGCACACAGGGACTTGCGCGAGAATTGCCAAAGTGTTTGTCTTCTGATTAATTGTGATATGTCCGGAGTATCACAATGCCTTGTGCTTGGAGTCGTGAGACATTATATTAAGTCTTGGTGTTTGGCTAGAATGGCATAAGTGTAATGTGTGGTGTGTAATTGTCTGTGGTAAAGATTTGAAATGAGCTGGTTGGGTCGTGGACCATGTGTTTTGTTATCGGATTTGTATTTTGGAAAATAAACTCTGGGTTGTAACCCTAAGTGGTTTTCGATAAGTTGAGAATTATTCAATTACTAATGTTTTTCAAAACTCCCGAGATCTTGAATTGATTATCAGAATGACCACTCATTTCATTTATACTTTTACGATATGAACTATTTTATTTAAATAAGACATCTCGGGAAGTCTTTTGTCTTGGCTGAGTTGCGGATTATTTCAAATTATCATATTCTCCGTATGCGTTGTGTATGGCTCATATTTGTATTTTATACTTGCACTAGCAAAACAGTGGATTTTTGCTAACCCCCGAGTAATCGGGGGGTGGATATCTGTATTGTGTCCAGGTACATGCAGGTTTTGGGGAGCAAATCACAGGATCGGTACGAGGGATGATGAAAGACGAATGATACTAATCACACGAAGGGAAGTTTTGGTTTCAGTTAGTCGGTGTCCATTGTATTGTCTTTTCCGCTGTCGTGTTATCTGTTCTTTTGAAGCATTTTACCCTTGCGTGGGTACGAGTCTGGACAAGGTTATGTAATTTTGATTTGTAATTCAGTGATGAAAGACAAATCGGTCTAATGATTCGTGATTTTGCTACGTCGACATGTAATGTATTATGTTGATTCAGTGTATAGCCTGATAGATCTTCATGGAGGAGGTCTGAGGCGTGTAATATTCCGGTTTGATTACGGGGTGTTACATTTATGGTATCGGAGCTTAGGTTGCGGAAACCTAGGTGTCGGGTCGATCGTGTATTGTTGAGTCTTGTCTTGTCGGTGTGTATGCACCGAGTCGTGTCGCGACGTAAATGCAGGATGTCGGTCGTGATTAGTATCAAGGTGTAACCATCATCTTCGTGCGATCTGTGGATGTAAGTCTCCCTACTACATGTTGTACCACGAGCTATACGAGCCTGTGTGATTATGTGCTATGTAGTTGTATTTAAAGGTGCATCGTGAGTAAGTGACATATATTTAAAGGTGCATCGTGAGTAAGTGAATGAAGAATGATATTACTAAATGTATCCTCGTATAAACTGTTTTCCTTTCAAGAGTAACAACCTTGGAATTTTAAGTTTTTGAATGCTTTTGGGGAGTCCCAATGATACTAGAAAGGGGCCCCAGTCTGTTCAGTTATTTATTCAGTCATTTTATGTTTCCTTTATTTATTCCGCTGCAGACATTCCGTTTGAATACTCATTTCATTCAGTGTTGTGTATTTTATCGTCACATAAAATACACATGTATACTATTTTATCCTGGGTGTGTTGTATGAAAATCCTAATCGGAGTAATTGATGTTGTAATGTGGTTCGGTACTACATTTACCCTGTGTAATTCATCCGTTTTCATTCGCCTGGTGGGCCCCAGTCGGGGGTCCACGGCACTGTAATATCCGCCTAGTTTGGGGTGTTACAGAGTTGGTATCGGAGCGTGGTTTTGAATACTACCTTCCGAGTCATGCGTCATTTGAAATCATCGTCATCGGGCTAGTATCATTGGACTTTCGCATCACGTGTGACCTGTGCAGATGCCGAGCCAATCAGACCGAAAGAACTGTAAGAATTCTATCGCCATGGTATAATTTCTAGCAATTTTCATTCATTCATAATTTATCAGTTAACAATCCTCAAACATCATTTTCATTTTGACCAGGACGGTCATTTTAACTCATTAATCACTCAATTCATTTCATTACTCGGTTGTTGATCTGGAAGATCATATAATTAATCTTGTTAACTTGTTCAAGATAATCATTTCAATAATTTCATCAGAAATCATGTCACCTCGGTTAATCGTTCATGTAATCACTGTGTTAGAGCGTATGCTCATTTTCATCACCTCATGTCATAGTCATAATGTGATATTCATGCGAGAGATATAATCATCATGTAACTTTCCACTTCAATATGGAAAGAGCTGGCAGAGGACGAGGAAGACGAGGCCGTGGTGCGGGCCGAACCCCGAGAGCTCGTGTGAATACACGCGCGAATGCGAGAAACAATGCCAATTCATCGAGCAGCGACGCTGCCACTCATTCACCTGGGCGTGATCATTCACTATCGGGGAGTCATAACCGGGACACGGCCCAGTCAGAAGGTGTTCGGGTGGACCCACTTGCTTGTATGCAGGGCATGATGGCCCAAATGACGCAGATGGCGCAACTTATGGAGACGATGCACAATTCAGTCAATCAAAATCAACAGGCTCCTCCGCCGCCGCCTCAAAGGCAAGAGAGGGGTGTAAGTAATATCATTAGCGACATCTCTCGCCAGCGACCACCTACCTTTGAAGGCTCATCTGAGCCGGCAGATATTGTTCATTGGCTCGAACACTTCGAGAAGTTATTTGCTATGGTGGATTGCCCAGAAGGGCATAAAGTTTCAGTCGCGGCTTACTATCTTGGTAAGAGCGCTCATTCATGATGGTTATCGTTGAAGCCCACAGACGGATCATGTACTTGGGATCAGTTCAAAATGCTCATGATGGAGAGGTACTATCTGGCCCCACTCAGAGAGGCCAAGCTGTCAGAGTTACTCACTCCCGACCCTTCATCAGACGCGGATGTTCTCGCCATTGCCGAGAAATTCCAGGAACTTCTTCCGTTCGCCTCATCTATCATTCACTCTGAGGCGGACAAGATCAAGTATTTCAGCAAGAGGTTGAAACCTCGTATGCGCCTGCAACTGCTTAATCATAATTGCACCACGTTGGCCGAATTCATTGAGAAAGCTCTTACTTACGAGCTTACTGCTAAGGAGATTGCTAAGCAGCAACCTTCATCTGCTGGCAAGAAGTCTAAGAACCGTAATCAGTCTGACGGAGTCGTGCCACTTTCAAGAAACCACGTGCGGGCTCTACTTTTTCTGAGCGACCTCCCCTGGCATCTAAACCCGCGGAATCTCAGTCACGAGCGGCCAGTTCGGCCATCACCTGTTTCAACTGTGAGGAACAAGGCCATTTCAGCACCAAATGTCCGAAGCAGTCTGTCACGTGCCTCAACTGTGGGATTGCTGGGCATAGGGCCCGTTTTTACCGAAGGGACTCTAAACCCACTCCGGCGTCATCTCAGGCCCCAGGACATTCAAAGATGCAGAATCAGGCCACTCAGTCAGCGTCGTTTAAGACGACAGGAGCTAGAAATGGCGGAGCAAAGAGCTATCAGACGGGAGCGTCTGGTTCGGGGGCCGGCAAGCCCCGAATTTACGAGATGAAGAAGACCGATGATCCAGAGGCCCGAATGATCTCAGGTACACTCGATATTCTATCCCAGCCTATGTGTACCCTTTTTGATACTGGTGCATCACATTCATTCATTTCCGAGTCATGTTTGAGTAGACTACGTCTGGGTAGTGCTACTAGTTGTGAGCCTTATGTCATTGGCCTACCTGATGGTAGGCGAATTATCGTGTCGTGAGATTGAGAATTGTCGATTGATTTCATGGTCGTGTATGGCCAGCGGACCTAATCGTAGTAGATTTGCCGAGGGACGACGTCATCTTGGGAATTGATTGGATGGATCGTCATGATGCCACCATTAGTGTCCGTAAGCGTATGATCACTATCATTGCAGACGATGGGGTTGAATGTGTGTTTCAGGGAGGAAATCCTGGATGTTCTGGTAAGGTCATTAATTTGATGAAAGCAGTACGATTACTCAGTCAGGGATGTGTTGGTTATTGGTGCTATATGACCAAAACCGAGAAATCATCAGTATTGTTGTCGGATATTCCGGTAGTATGGGAATATGCCGACGTTTTTCCAGACGAGTTACCTGGCTTGCCTCCACAGAGAGATGTGGAATTCACGATTGAGTTGGAGCCCGGTACGTCCCCGATATCGAAGGCACCGTACCTGATGGCCCCGACCGAAATGCAAGAATTAAAGAACCAACTTGAGGAGTTGTTCGAGAAAGGTTATATCCGACCGAGTGCGTCCCCGTGGGGAGCACCAGTTCTGTTTGTCAAGAAGAAGGATGGTTCGTTCCGGTTGTGTATTGATTACCGGGAATTGAACCGGGTGACGATCAAGAATAAGTATCCTTTACCCCGCATTGATGATCTCTTAGATCAACTTCAGGGAGCTTCATTATTTTCCAAGATCGACTTAAGATCTGGATATCACCAGTTACGGATTCGAGAGTTGGATATCGCGAGGACGGCGTTTCGAACATGCTACGGTCATTATGAGTTCGTAGTTATGCCGTTCGGGCTAACTAATGCACCTGCGGTATTCATGGAGTTAATGAATCGGGTTTTCATCGACTTTTTGGATCAGTTTGTTGTTGTCTTCATCGATGACATTTTGATTTATTCTCGTAACCGAGAGGAGCACGAGGTTCATCTTCATCAGGTTCTCGACGTGTTGAGACGAGAGCAACTTTATGGAAAGTTTTCCAAATGCGAGTTCTGGATGTCCGAAGTGACTTTTCTCGGACATGTAATTTCATCAGACGGAGTTCGTGTCGACCCTCAGAAGACGGAGGCTATCCGAGATTGGTTACCTCCGAAGAATGTTAAGGAAATCCGAAGTTTTCTCGGATTAGCGGGTTATTATCGGCGGTTTGTGGAAGGATTTTCTAAAATCGCTCAACCCTTGACGAACCTTTTGCGAAAGGATAAGAAATACACGTGGTCCGACGCGTGTCAACGGAGTTTTGAGGAACTCAAGAGCCGGTTAATGTCGACTGTACTTTCCTTGCCGCGAGGACGGAGGATTTGTGGTTTATAGTGATGCGTCCGGACAGGGTCTCGGATGTGTGCTCATGCAGAATGGAAAGGTTATTGCCTATGCTTCACGGCAATTGAGACCTTACGAGGTTAATTATCCGACTCACGATCTGGAGCTAGCAGCCGTGGTGTTCGCTTTGAAAATTTGGCGTCATTATCTTTATGGCGTTACCTGTCAGATATTCACCGATCATAAGAGTTTAAAGTATATATTCACTCAGAAGGAGTTAAATATGCGACAGAGGCGGTGGTTAGAACTAATCAAAGATTATGATATCGAGATCCTTTATCACCCGGGCAGGGCGAACGTTGTCGCCGATGCCTTGAGTCGTAAGTCCGTGCAGGAGCAGATGCTTGATCGTTTAACAGTTCAGAAGGAGCTTCAGCAGGAATTCATTAGACCTGAGATCGAGGTCTGGCTCCAGCGATTTCAGGGACAGCTTTGTATGTTGGAGATTTCATCGTCACTTGAGGCGGTAATCAGAGAGAATCAGAGTTCAGACCCTTCATTGTTGCGCATCCGTGAAGATGTGGCTCAGGGGAAAGCCCCTGGATTCGTGGCCCACGAGGATGGACTTTTGAGATTTAAGAATCGGTTGTGCGAACCGGCGAATGACGAGTTGAAAAACTCGATTTTGAGAGAAGCTCATGCTACCCCTTATTCTGTTCATCCGGGGTCCAGCAAGATGTACAAGGACTTGAAACAAAATTACTGGTGGAGTAATATGAAGCGAGAAGTCGCAGAATTTGTTTCGAGATGCTTAACCTGTCAACAAGTTAAGATTGAACATCAGCGACCGGCGGGTATGCTGAAACCTCTCCCTATTCCGGAGTGGAAGTGGGAAGACATTTCTATGGACTTCATCACGAGTTTGCCAACGAGTCGTCGTGGCATGAATACGATCTGGGTGATTGTGGACCGCTTAACTAAATCAGCTCATTTCCTTGAGATCAAGGATACGTGGGGTCCCGAGAAGTAGCTCGATTGTTCATCAAGGAGATAGTGAGACTGCACGGTACTCCTAAGAGTATCGTTTCCGATCGTGGCGGATGATTTGTGTCTCATTTTTGGAAATCAGTTCATCGTGCTATGGGAACTCAGCTCAATCTCAGTACCGCTTTTCATCCTCAGTCCGACGGACAATCAGAGAGGACTATTCAGACATTAGAGGACATGTTGAGGGCATGCGCCTTCGATTGGAAGGACGATTGGGAAGCCCAACTACCATTGATCGAGTTCACGTATAATAATAGTTGGCATGCTTCCATTAAGATGGCACCTTACGAGGCCTTGTACGGTCGTCGTTGTCGCTCTCCTTTGTGTTGGGATGACTTGTCAGAATCAATCGGCACCGAGCCCGATATGCTTATAGCCGCCCGGGAGAATGTAGCTTTGATCAATAGTCGTATGTTGACATTTCGAGTCGACGAAATCGTATGCGGATAATCGTCGTCGACCACTAGAGTTCGAGACGGGTGACCATGTTTTGGTCAAGGTATCCCCGAGTCGAGGTATTTTCCGTTTCGGAAAACGGGGAAGTTGAGTCCGAGATTCATTGGACCGTTTGAAATTTTGGATCGAGTAGGCGAGTTAGCTTATCGGGGCTTGACCTCGGCTTTGAGCGGGATTCATAATGTGTTTCACGTCTCTCATGCGGAAGTATGTTGCCGACCGAGTCACATACTTGATTCGACGTAAATCGAGATCGCAGATGATCATTCGTACGAGGAGCGTCACATGCGAGTGTTAGAGCGGCGAATCAAACAGTTGAGGAACAAGACGATCCCTTTGGTCAAGATTCAGTGGTCTAGACACGGAGTCGAAGAGGCCACTTGGGAAACCGGGGAGAATATGCGGGAGAGTTATCCCGAGTTGTTTGACCCTTAGTTTCGGGGACGAAACTCTTTTTAAGGGGGGGAGTATGTAATACCCGGTTGTAATTCATTCATTTTCATTCAGTAATTATCAGTCTGTAATTGTCACTCAGTAATTCTCACTCATTAATAATCACTCATCATTCATTAATCACTCATTTGCGTTCAATGTTGGCATGTTGTAATCGTATATCAGTTACCGATCGTCATTTTATCTCCGTTTTTAGATCGAGACGGGACCATTATCATTTTCATTGTGATTGATAGCCTTGTACTGGGAGTATCATCTTTGGCTCGTGTTAGACTTGTTCACTTCCACATTCATATGATATGTCGGATCATTCATCAGTCGTAGCGAGGAATCGGAATTATCGGATTTATTCACCTTGGCCAGCATCGAGTTACGGCCGTAAGGTTCTGGGATACGGCCGTAAGTCAGCGGGTACGGCCGTAAGGCTGGTCGGTTACGGCCGTAAGTGGTCCAGCAGGCTACCCAGGCATTTTGGCCGAAGGTGAGTTACGGCCGTAAGGAAGATGAGATACGGCCGTAAGTGGTGTTCGTAAATTTCGGGTGTTGTCGACCAAGGGTGACTTACGGCCGTAAGGGTTGCGGCATACGGCCGTAAGTCGAGGCAGTGCAGTAGTAGGCTTGGCCGGATCTGGCCGTCTGCAGGAAGGATGTCCGGCCATTTTTGACGAAGGCGGGTTACGCCGTAAGGTTGGCGGATACGGCCGTATCATCCGAGTTACGGCCGTAAGGTGTGCGATACGGCCGTAAAGGTGTCGGCAGTGTTTTTTGAAGGCGGGTTACGCCGTAACTCGGAGCGATTCTGGCCGTAAGTCTGTCGGCGAGCTTTCGGACGAAGCGAGTTCTGACGTCTGAGTTGGCCGGTTACGGCCGTAAGGCCGTTGACTTGGAAAGTTACGGCTGTAATAGGGCCGAGTTACGGCCGTAACTTCCGGCAGTATTTAAGGACCTGGCCGGGTCATTTCTCCTCACTTCTTCATTTTTCCATCTTCATCCGAGAGAGAGGGTTGAGAGAGAGATTTTGCAATCATCAATCACTTGAGTGTGTAATTTTCATCATCTTCATTCATTTGGGAAGCTTGGATACTCGTTTTAACTCGTGTTCTTCGGATCGAAGTGATTGGATCTTCAAGAGGTAAATTCTTCAACACATTGGATTTCGATTCTATGTTGAGATATCATGTTTTGGACATTATAATCATGTTATATGAAGGGATATGTATATGATTATGAGTTTGTATAAGGATTCATTGGATTATTGAAGGATTATTCAAGAACACTTTGATTATCGAGTTGAAATTGGGGGTTTTCGTTTAATTGTCGTTATAATCACGTTTTCGGATATTCATTCTGGATTATTGATCATTCGGAAGTTGTTTGTTGGTTTGAAACACTTCTTGGGGGAAATTGATAGTGGCTTATTGAGATTTGAGTGTAAACAACCGGAGTTTGGCCACAACGTATTCGATATAATGCCCCAATGAACTTAATTTAATCGTATCGACGTTTTGAGTTCGTTGTATTCGTGTTTGATTCGTATATTGAACGAGTTGTTGGATATTGTACAATTCAAGGTTGTTCGAGCGACCGATATCTCAATTAGGACGTTGTTTGTGGAAGGATAATTGTCACCGGTATTGTGTAAGTTAATTCTTACTCGGTTAAAAGGATATTCATTCCTTTCGTTGTTGTTCATTCATAATTATAGTTCATTCATAATGTATTAACCGTATTGAGACTTGTAATTGTCAATTAATCACTTCAGTCACAAGGAACGACGGTTCCAATCATTTCATTGAGCTATCATTCATTTCACTGTCATTTCATCTCGGTGAGTCATTATTGATTTCGATGTCACTTTTGTTATCTCGTGGCATTCCGGGTCATACTGGCGTGCCGGTTGGTATGTGTAGGATTTTCATGTCGGGCACATTTATGTCGTGTGTTGGTTGTTGGCCTCACATTGGACTGTGCACACGAGTCGATTGCTCGTGAGACTAATTAGGTACAAGACCACGCGGGTATTCGATCGATACTCGTTGGTGGCTTGTGCACGGACACATTTCCATCCCGGGCGTAGTGTGGCACCACCCTTTGAGCCGTACTGTTAGTTGATTCATACAGCATGTTTGATTGCGTATGTTTTCAACAAGATTGGGTTATAATCTAACTGCTTCATTTTAATCGAACTTGTGGTTTATACTACATATTTATATGATTGTGTTTATTCAACTCTGGAGGATTGTTGTTCTGTATAACTGACCCCGTTTGGGGATATTTGTTTCTCAGGTCATGGCAAGGCAAAGGCACAGGGTGAGCACGTTGACGGCGAGGAGTCCCAATGATACTAGAAAGGGGCCCCAGTCTGTTCAGTTATTTATTCAGTCATTTTATGTTTCCTTTATTTATTCCGCTGCAGACATTCCGTTTGAATACTCATTTCATTCAGTGTTGTGAATTTTATCGTCACATAAAATACACATGTATTCTATTTTATCCTGGGTGTGCTGTATGAAACTCCTAATCGGAGTAATTGATGTTGTAATGTGGTTCGGTACTACATTTACCCTGTGTAATTCATCCGTTTTCATTCGCCTGGTGGGTCCCAGTCGGGGGTCCACGGCACTGTAATATCCGCCTAGTTTGGGGTGTTACACTAATCACACGAAGGGCAGTTTTGGTTTCAGTTAGTCGGTGTCCATTGTATTGTCTTTTCCGCTGTCGTATTATCTGTTGTTTTGAAGTATTTTACCCTTGCGTGGGTACGAGTCTGGACAAGGTTATGTAATTTTGATTTGTAATTCAGTGATGAAAGACAAATCGGTCTAATGATTCGTGATTTTGCTACGTCGACATGTAATGTATTATGTTGATTCAGTGTATAGCCTGGTAGATCTTCATGGAGGAGGTCTGCGGCGTGTAATGTTCCCGGTTTATGCAGGGTGTTACATTTATGGTATCGGAGCTTAGGTTGCGGAAACCTAGTGTCGGGTCCAGTCGTGTATTGTTGAGTCTTGTCTTGTCGGACTATGTCTGACTGAGTCGTGTCGCGACGCGTCGTCTGGGATGTCGGTCGTGATTAGTATCAAGGTGCAACCATCATCTTCGTGCGATCTGTGGATGTAAGTCTCCCTACTACATGTTGTACCACGAGCTATACGAGTCTGTGTGATTATGTGCTATGTAGTTGTATTTAAAGGTGCATCGTGAGTAAGTGACATATATTTGTTGATTCCCGTCTTGTGCTTGAATGAAGAATGATATTACTAAATGTATCCTCGTATAAACTGTTTTCCTTTCAAGAGTAACAACCTTGGAATTTGAAGTTTTCGAATGCTTTCGGGGAGTCACGTAAATTTTTAAAATGTCATCCAAGGGAGGAAAAATTTTCGTATGATGACCTAAGGTCAAAATTTTTTTGAGACTTCAAACTACCGATATTTCATTTTCATCTTGTATTATAAGTTTTCAAAACATGATGATGTTCTCGTTGTTGAGCAGTGGTACCAGTTTTATGATTAAAATAGTGATGTGAATGCTGAGTCGATCGATATGTATATGTTGAGATAGCCCTCTTTATTGAGAGGTGAAATTTCGGTTTTGAATGACATTTGTCTTTTGATGGTTACTTGTGAGGTGTTGTAATTATGTGAATTGATGGCATTTATACTTGTGTGTTGTTGTTGTTTATTTGTAACCCTCGGTTCTAGCAATGTCATATATATGTTTGCAATCATGTTGCTGAATTAGAACAGTTAGCGCACACTAAGTATGAGGCTTGCGCTCGCTAATTTGGCAGGAGTAACGCACACTAATCTTGTTGTAACGCGCGCTAATCAGCCTGGGCAGAGGCTATGGAACCGCATTTTTAACCGTCAGGTCTATCTTTGCAGTCAATCATCTGTGACTGTATTCTATGTGTGTCGTCTAGTGATGACAATTGTTGTGTGTGATATGTGTAAGACTTTTCGTAGTGCTAGGTGATAATTGATTGTGTTCAATAAATTGATAATTTATGTTTTCTGAAAATTTCATAAACTTGTCCAAGTTGCGGAAAAAGTTTTGACAGTTCAATTAATCAGCGGCTTCGTGTGGACTTTGAAATTTTTTTTTGGAATTGGTGAGCCGGCCTAGAACTCTCAAATAAAACCTCGAAGGTATTTGAAAGAGTTGTTTTAAAGTGCCTTTGGACATTTTGTAAAATGTTACCGTCGTTGATTTTTATGCAGTTTCGAGAGGAGAGGAGTTCATTTCATCATTCTCCTCATTCCTCCTCTCCTTGGGCGACTTAGGGCGATTTTGTGGGCCATTTGGCATCCTCAAACTCAGAGATTTCATCCTCCTTGAGTTCTTGGTCTGGATTAACAATATATTTTTGGATTCTTCATCCTAATTCAAGGTAACTTCTTCAACACTAGATTCGATTTTGAGTTGGAGCATGATGTTTTGGATGATATAATCATGATTTGTGAAGGATATACGTATGATTATGAGTTTTTATGAGTTATCATCGGATTGTTGGAAGTTTATTCAAGAACACTTTTAAGGTTGACTTGGAATTGGGGTTTTAAACTAAATGTTATCGTAATATCGAGTTGTGTATTCCTAGTGGCTTATCGATTGTGTTGATGGTGTTTTGTTGGATTGAATCACTCTTTTGGAGGATGGTTTTCGATACAATTGGGATTGGTTGTAAATAATGGGAGATTGCTTATAAAGTGTTTGTCGAAATGTCCCAATGAGTTTGGATTTGTTGTATCGACCTCTTGTAGTGGTTTTGATCATAATTGATGCGTATATTAAGCGAATTGTTGGTAATTGTATTATTCAAGGTTGTTCGAGCGACCGATATCTCCATTAAAGATGTTTGTTCGAGGAAGGACATTATTCACCGGTATTTGAGGCAAGTTAATTCTTGCTCGGTTAAAAGGATAATCATTCCTTTCATTGTTGTTCATTCATACGTATAATTCATGTTTGTTATTAATCATGTTGGGACTTGTAATTATCATACTATCATTCAATTCACGAGGAACAACAGTTCCAATCATTTCATTTGAAGCTATCACTCATTGCGTCATTAGCTCACCTCGGTGAGTCATTTTTGACCCTTGTCGGTTCTATTCATTGTTCTTCATCAGGGTCGCTTTTGTTCGTGTGATCTTCCGGGATTGTATTGCGTTTCGGATGGTATATGTGTGGAATTTTTAGTCGGGCACATTAAGGTCATTGGGTTTGTAGGGATCCAGACACATTGGACTGTGCACACGGTAACATGCCTCCGTGAACTAATTAGGCCAAGTTTTGTGGGTGTTTATGCGGGACGCCGGGCACTCGGCAGGCTTGTGGAATTGCACATCCCATTCGTGGCGTACTATGATGCCCATCATTCAACTCAATTTTATAACTCATTCATGTGATTATTGTATTTTGTTCAACTCTTGAGGATTGTTGTTCTGTGTAACTGACCCCGTTGGGATGTTGTTTTTAGGTCATGGCAAGGCAAAGGCACGGGAAGAGAACGTTGATGGCGAGGAGTCCCAATGAGACTAGTAGGAGGCCCCAGTCTGTCCATTTGTTCATGCTTCTTTGATTTGTATTTTTCCGCTGCAGTTCCGTTTGGATTTCATTTTATTCAGTGTTGTATATTTTATCTTCATATGAAATATACATGTATTCTGTATTTCCTGGGTGTGTTGTATTGAAACTCCTCATCGGAGTAATTGGTAATATAATGTGGTTCAGTACTACAGTTATATTATTTAATTCATTAATTTTCATTTGCCTGGGGGGTCCCAGTTGGGGGTTCACGGCACTGTAATATCCGCCTAGTTTGGGGTGTTACAGCTGCCGAGCGCCGTGTCCTGCGACGGGTCGGCCAGGACTAGCAGGTCTGCCGAGACACGGCCGAGACACCCGCGCAAGTTTTGCGCTGGGTGATGCGCCGTGTCGGACACGGCCGAGACACATGCGCAGGCGTCTTGCGCCGGGTGTTGCGCCGTGTCGGTCAGGTCGCACACTGACCCGCAACCCGGCGGTAAACACGGCGCTAGTTGGGCCGTGTTCTGAGCCATTTCGCGCACGGGTATAAATATGGGAGAGCATACGGGTTTACACCAATTTTTCCATTCCCTTTCTTTCATTTCCATGGCTGAGGCTTGGAGGACACGAGGACATGTTGTTCCACTATAAATCCACGAAATTCCTAAGTCCATATCATCGATTAATCCTTCCATAACTTGCTCCGATCGATCAGGGTAAGTTTTCTTAAAATCTAGTTTTGGGGATTTCGTTCGATTTGTCCGTTTAATCCGTATTAACTCAGAATAGTAATGGGTTAATGACTGTTAAGCTATATTATATCAAATTCCTTGTTGTCCCACGGTTGGATTGCCGAGGATTCGTCGTTTTATTGAGTTTCTTATCGAAAGTGTTCGATAAAATGTCACAAAGGGTATTCGGGCGTTCTACGATTATTCTTCCTCGTTCGATCGTTAATTTATTGATGGTATGATGTTAGGGTCAGGTTCCTTGCGAAGAACTCGAGTCGGAATTCTTTCGTTCATCGTTTTCTTCAAGCTTCCCAATCGATCGTGTTATTATTGTTCCGCTCGAAGAATTGTAGGTGTCCGAGGTTTTCCGATTGAGCCGTGTTCGTCGGAGTGTCCGGTATCGATTATCGAGGCAAGTATCTTGCTCATACATTACGTGTTTTGTGGATATAATGGTTGCTAATCGTCGATACTAAATAAATATTTATAACAATTTTTCAAAAGAATCGGTATATTTACCATCATGGTTTTCTTAAAGGTGACCCGTGTGTTTTGGGAATTAATATGCTTAATTGAATATGTGTGCTAGTGTTGAGCATAGGATCGCCTTATTTTCGTATGATGTCATTATGTATGATTAGGTCGTCGGTAAATGTAAAGTTCAATTCTTTTGTGAAAATGTATGCGTGGAGTCAGATGGTTATCGCTGAATATGTGAGTTTGTATGATATGGATTGTGTCGTTCGGTGCTGTTGAGATATTGTGCTTTCTTATGGATTGTTATAGTTCTAGGTCGTGAATATGTGTTGGATAATTTGGCCATTCTAGCAGTACCTCGGCTATATATACTGTGATTGACTCTCGTGGTTTTTGTTTTTGGAAATATGATCTGATGAGAGTTGTGAGGTTGTTCTCGGGTACTCTCACAATGAAAGACGAATGATACTAATCACACGAAGGGCAGTTTTGGTTTCAGTTAGTCGGTGTCCATTGTATTGTCTTTTCCGCTGTCGTATTATCTGTTGTTTTGAAGTATTTTACCCTTGCGTGGGTACGAGTCTGGACAAGGTTATGTAATTTTGATTTGTAATTCAGTGATGAAAGACAAATCGGTCTAATGATTCGTGATTTTGCTACGTCGACATGTAATGTATTATGTTGATTCAGTGTATAGCCTGGTAGATCTTCATGGAGGAGGTCTGCGGCGTGTAATGTTCCCGGTTTGCTTCTGGGGGTGTTACATTTATGGTATCGGAGCTTAGGTTGCGGAAACCTAGGCTGTCGGGTCCAGTCGTGTATTGTTGAGTCTTGTCTTGTCGGACTATGTCTGACTGAGTCGTGTCGCGACGCGTCGTCTGGGATGTCGGTCGTGATTAGTATCAAGGTGCAACCATCATCTTCGTGCGATCTGTGGATGTAAGTCTCCCTACTACATGTTGTACCACGAGCTATACGAGTCTGTGTGATTATGTGCTATGTAGTTGTATTTAAAGGTGCATCGTGAGTAAGTGACATATATTTGTTGATTCCCGTCTTGTTCTTGAATGAAGAATGATATTACTAAATGTATCCTCGTATAAACTGTTTTCCTTTCAAGAGTAACAACCTTGGAATTTGAAGTTTTCGAATGCTTTCGGGGAGTCACGTAAATTTTTAAAATGTCATCCAAGGGAGGAAAAATTTTCGTATGATGACCTAAGGTCAAAATTTTTTTGAGACTTCAAACTACCGATATTTCATTTTCATCTTGTATTATAAGTTTTCAAAACATGATGATGTTCTCGTTGTTGAGCAGTGGTGCCAGTTTTATGATTAAAATAGTGATGTGAATGCTGAGTCGATCGATATGTATATGTTGAGATAGCCCTCTTTATTGAGAGGTGAAATTTCGGTTTTGAATGACATTTGTCTTTTGATGGTTACTTGTGAGGTGTTGTAATTATGTGAATTGATGGCATTTATACTTGTGTGTTGTTGTTGTTTATTTGTAACCCTCGGTTCTAGCAATGTCATATATATGTTTGCAATCATGTTGCTGAATTAGAACAGTTAGCGCACACTAAGTATGAGGCTAGCGCTCGCTAATTTGGCAGGAGTAACGCACACTAATCTTGTTGTAACGCGCGCTAATCAGCCTGGGCAGAGGCTATGGAACCGCATTTTTAACCGTCAGGTCTATCTTTGCAGTCAATCATCTGTGACTGTATTCTATGTGTGTCGTCTAGTGATGACAATTGTTGTGTGTGATATGTGTAAGACTTTTCGTAGTGCTAGGTGATAATTGATTGTGTTCAATAAATTGATAATTTATGTTTTCTGAAAATTTCATAAACTTGTCCAAGTTGCGGAAAAAGTTTTGACAGTTCAATTAATCAGCGGCTTCGTGTGGACTTTGAAATTTTTTTTTGGAATTGGTGAGCCGGCCTAGAACTCTCAAATAAAACCTCGAAGGTATTTGAAAGAGTTGTTTTAAAGTGCCTTTGGACATTTTGTAAAATGTTACCGTCGTTGATTTTTATGCAGTTTCGAGAGGAGAGGAGTTCATTTCATCATTCTCCTCATTCCTCCTCTCCTTGGGCGACTTAGGGCGATTTTGTGGGCCATTTGGCATCCTCAAACTCAGAGATTTCATCCTCCTTGAGTTCTTGGTCTGGATTAACAATATCTTTTTGGATTCTTCATCCTAATTCAAGGTAACTTCTTCAACACTAGATTCGATTTTGAGTTGGAGCATGATGTTTTGGATGATATAATCATGATTTGTGAAGGATATACGTATGATTATGAGTTTTTATGAGTTATCATCGGATTGTTGGAAGTTTATTCAAGAACACTTTGAAGGTTGACTTGGAATTGGGGTTTTCAACTAAATGTTATCGTAATATCGAGTTGTGTATTCCTAGTGGCTTATCGATTGTGTTGATGGTGTTTTGTTGGATTGAATCACTCTTTTGGAGGATGGTTTTCGATACAATTGGGATTGGTTGTAAATAATGGGAGATTGCTTATAAAGTGTTTGTCGAAATGTCCCAATGAGTTTGGATTTGTTGTATCGACCTCTTGTAGTGGTTTTGATCATAATTGATGCGTATATTAAGCGAATTGTTGGTAATTGTATTATTCAAGGTTGTTCGAGCGACCGATATCTCCATTAAAGATGTTTGTTCGAGGAAGGACATTATTCACCGGTATTTGAGGCAAGTTAATTCTTGCTCGGTTAAAAGGATAATCATTCCTTTCATTGTTGTTCATTCATACGTATAATTCATGTTTGTTATTAATCATGTTGGGACTTGTAATTATCATACTATCATTCAATTCACGAGGAACAACAGTTCCAATCATTTCATTTGAAGCTATCACTCATTGCGTCATTAGCTCACCTCGGTGAGTCATTCTTGACCCTTGTCGGTTCTATTCATTGTTCTTCATCAGGGTCGCTTTTGTTCGTGTGATCTTCCGGGATTGTATTGCGTTTCGGATGGTATATGTGTGGAATTTTTAGTCGGGCACATTAAGGTCATTGGGTTTGTAGGGATCCAGACACATTGGACTGTGCACACGGTAACATGCCTCCGTGAACTAATTAGGCCAAGTTTTGTGGGTGTTTATGCGGGACGCCGGGCACTCGGCAGGCTTGTGGAATTGCACATCCCATTCGTGGCGTACTATGATGCCCATCATGCAACTCAATTTTATAACTCATTCATGTGATTATTGTATTTTGTTCAACTCTTGAGGATTGTTGTTCTGTGTAACTGACCCCGTTGGGATGTTGTTTTTAGGTCATGGCAAGGCAAAGGCACGGGAAGAGAACGTTGATGGCGAGGAGTCCCAATGAGACTAGTAGGAGGCCCCAGTCTGTCCATTTGTTCATGCTTCTTTGATTTGTATTTTTCCGCTGCAGTTCCGTTTGGATTTCATTTTATTCAGTGTTGTATATTTTATCTTCATATGAAATATACATGTATTCTGTATTTCCTGGGTGTGTTGTATTGAAACTCCTCATCGGAGTAATTGGTAATATAATGTGGTTCAGTACTACAGTTATATTATTTAATTCATTAATTTTCATTTGCACAGGGGTCCTGGTTGGGGGTTCAGCCTTTGTAATATCCGCCTAGTTTGGGGTGTTACAGTGCCGGCGCCGTGTCTGCGACGGGTCGGCCGGGACTAGCAGTCTGTAGAGACACGGCGAGACACCGCGCAAGTTTTGCGCTGGGTGATGCGCCGTGTCGGACACGGCCGAGACACATGCGCAGGCGTCTTGCGCCGGGTGTTGCGCCGTGTCGGTCAGGTCGCACACTGACCCGCAACCCGGCGGTAAACACGGCGCTAGTTGGGCCGTGTTCTGAGCCATTTCGCGCGCGGGTATAAATATGGGAGAGCATACGGGTTTACACCCATTTTTCCATTCCCTTTCTTTCATTTCCATGGCTGAGGCTTGGAGGACACGAGGACATGTTGTTCCACTATAAATCCACGAAATTCCTAAGTCCATATCATCGATTAATCCTTCCATAACTTGCTCCGATCGATCGATCAGGGTAAGTTTTCTTAAAATCTAGTTTTGGGGATTTCGTTCGATTTGTCCGTTTAATCCGTATTAACTCAGAATAGTAATGGGTTAATGACTGTTAAGCTATATTATATCAAATTCCTTGTTGTCCCACGGTTGGATTGCCGAGGATTCGTCGTTTTATTGAGTTTCTTATCGAAAGTGTTCGATAAAATGTCACAAAGGGTATTCGGGCGTTCTACGATTATTCTTCCTCGTTCGATCGTTAATTTATTGATGGTATGATGTTAGGGTCAGGTTCCTTGCGAAGAACTCGAGTCGGAATTCTTTCGTTCATCGTTTTCTTCAAGCTTCCCAATCGATCGTGTTATTATTGTTCCGCTCGAAGAATTGTAGGTGTCCGAGGTTTTCCGATTGAGCCGTGTTCGTCGGAGTGTCCGGTATCGATTATCGAGGCAAGTATCTTGCTCATACATTACGTGTTTGTTGATATAATGGTTGCTAATCGTCGATACTAAATAAATATTTATAACAATTTTTCAAAAGAATCGGTATATTTACCATCATGGTTTTCTTAAAGGTGACCCGTGTGTTTTGGGAATTAATATGCTTAATTGAATATGTGTGCTAGTGTTGAGCATAGGATCGCCTTATTTTCGTATGATGTCATTATGTATGATTAGGTCGTCGGTAAATGTAAAGTTCAATTCTTTTGTGAAAATGTATGCGTGGAGTCGATGGTTATCATTGAATATGTGAGTTTGTATGATATGGATTGTGTCGTTCGGTCTTTGTTGAGATATTGTGCTTTCTTATGGATTGTTATAGTTCTAGGTCGTGAATATGTGTTGGATAATTTGGCCATTCTAGCGATTACCTCGGCTATATATACCGTGATTGACTCTCGTGGTTTTGTTTTTGGAAATATGATCGATGAGAGTTGTGAGGTTGTTCTCGGGTACTCTCACAATGAAAGACGAATGATACTAATCACACGAAGGGCGCTTTGGTTTGATTAGTCGGTGTCCATTGTATTGTCTTTTCATTGTCGTATTATCTGTTGTTTTGAAGTATTTTACCCTTGCGTGGAGTGCAGTGGACAAGGTTATGTAATTTTGATTTGTAATTCGGTGATGAAAGACAAATCGGTCTAATGATTCGTGATTTTGCTACGTCGACATGTAATGTATTATGTTGATTCGGTGTATAGCCCGGTAGATCTTCATGGAGGAGGTGCGGCGTGTAATGTTCCCGGTTTATGCAGGGTGTTACATTTATGGTATCGGAGCTTAGGTTGCGGAAACCTAGGTGTCGGGTCCATCGTGTATTGTTGAGTCTTGTCTTGTCGGACTATGTCCGATCGAGTCGTGTCGCGACGCGTCGTCTGGGATGTCGGTCGTGATTAGTATCAAGGTGCAACCATCATCTTCGTGCGATCTGTGGATGTAAGTCTCCCTACTACATGTTGTACCACGAGCTATACGAGCCTGTGTGATTATGTGCTATGTAGTTGTATTTAAAGGTGCATCGTGAGTAAGTGACATATATTTGTTGATTCCCGTCTTGTTCTTGAATGAAGAATGATATTACTAAATGTATCCTCGTATAAACTGTTTTCCTTTCAAGAGTAACAACCTTGGAATTTGAAGTTTTCGAATGCTTTCGGGGAGTCACGTAAATTTTTAAAATGTCATCCAAGGGAGGAAAAATTTTCGTATGATGACCTAAGGTCAAAATCTTTTTGAGACTTCAAACTACCGATATTTCATTTTCATCTTGTATTATAAGTTTTCAAAACATGATGATGTTCTCGTTGTTGAGCAGTGGTGCCAGTTTTATGATTAAAATAGTGATGTGAATGCTGAGTCGATCGATATGTATATGTTGAGATAGCCCTCTTTATTGAGAGGTGAAATTTCGGTTTTGAATGACATTTGTCTTTTGATGGTTACTTGTGAGGTGTTGTAATTATGTGAATTGATGGCATTTATACTTGTGTGTTGTTGTTTATTTGTAACCCTCGGTTCTAGCAATGTCATATATATGTTTGCAATCATGTTGCTGAATTAGAACAGTTAGCGCACACTAAGTATGAGGCTAGCGCTCGCTAATTTGGCAGGAGTAACGCACACTAATCTTGTTGTAACGCGCGCTAATCATCCTGGGCAGAGGCTATGGAACCGCATTTTTAACCGTCAGGTCTATCTTTGCAGTCAATCATCTGTGACTGTATTCTATGTGTGTCGTCTAGTGATGACAATTGTTGTGTGTGATATGTGTAAGACTTTTCGTAGTGCTAGGTGATAATTGATTGTGTTCAATAAATTGATAATTTATGTTTTGAAAAATTTCATAAACTTGTCCAAGTTGCGGAAAAAGTTTTGTGATTCAATTAATCAGTAACTTCGTGTGGACTTTGAAATTTTTTTGGAATTGGTGAGGCCTAGAACTCTCAAATAAAACCTCGAAGGTATTTGAAAGAGTTGTTTTAAAGTGCCTTTGGACATTTTGTAAAATGTTACCGTCGTTGATTTTTATGCAGTTTCGAGAGGAGAGGAGTTCATTTCATCATTCTCCTCATTCCTCCTCTCCTTGGGCGACTTAGGGCGATTTTGTGGGCCATTTGGCATCCTCAAACTCAGAGATTTCATCCTCCTTGAGTTCTTGGTCTGGATTAACAATATCTTTTTGGATTCTTCATCCTAATTCAAGGTAACTTCTTCAACACTAGATTCGATTTTGAGTTGGAGCATGATGTTTTGGATGATATAATCATGATTTGTGAAGGATATACGTATGATTATGAGTTTTTATGAGTTATCATCGGATTGTTGGAAGTTTATTCAAGAACACTTTGAAGGTTGACTTGGAATTGGGGTTTTCAACTAAATGTTATCGTAATCTCGAGTTGTGTATTCCTAGTGGCTTATCGATTGTGTTGATGGTGTTTTGTTGGATTGAATCACTCTTTTGGAGGATGGTTTTCGATATAATTGGGATTGGTTGTAAATAATGGGAGATTGTTTATAAAGTGTTTGTCGAAATGTCCCAATGAGTTTGGATTTGTTGTATTGACCTCTTGTAGTGGTTTTGATCATAATTGATGCGTATATTAAGCGAATTGTTGGTAATTGTATTATTCAAGGTTGTTTGAGCGACCGATATCTCCATTAAGGACGTTTGTTCGAGGAAGGACATTATTCACGGTATTTGAGGCAAGTTAATTCTTGCTCGGTTAAAAGGATAATCATTCCTTTCATTGTTGTTCATTCATACGTATAATTCATGTTTGTTATTAATCATGTTGGGACTTGTAATTATCATACTATCAATCAATTCACGAGGAACAACGGTTCCAATCATTTCTTTTGAAGCTATCACTCATTGCGTCATTAGCTCACCTCGGTGAGTCATTCTTGACCCTTGTCGTTTCTATTCACTGTTCTTCCGGGATTGTATTGCGTTTCGGATGGTATATGTGTGGAATTTTTAGTCGGGCACATTAAGGTCATTGGGTTTGTAGGGATCCAGACACATTGGACTGTGCACACGGTAACATGCCTCCGTGAGACTAATTAGGCCAAGTTTTGTGGGTGTTTATGCGGGATGCCGGGCACTCGGCAGGCTTGTGGACTTGCACATCCCATTCGTGGCGTACTATGATGCCCATCATTCAACTTAATTTTATAACTCATTCATGTGATTATTGTATTTTGTTCAACTCTTGAGAATTGTTGTTACGTATGACCCCGTTGGGATGTTGTTTTTAGGTCATGGCAAGGCAAAGGCACGGGAAGAGAACGTTGATGGCGAGGAGTCCCAGTGATACTAGTAGGAGGCCCTAGTCTGTCCATTTGTTCATGCTTCTTTGATTTGTATTTTTCCGCTGCAGTTCCGTTTGGATTTCATTTTATTCAGTGTTGTATATTTTATCTTCATATGAAATATACATGTATTCTGTATTTCCTGGGTGTATTGTGTTGAAACTCCTCATCGGAGTAATTGGTAATATAATGTGGTTCAGTACTACAGTTATATTATTTAATTCATTAATTTTCATTCGCCTGGTGGGTCCCAGTTGGGGGTTCACGGCACTGTAATATCCGCCTAGTTTGGGGGTGTTACAGCTGCCGAGCGCCGTGTCCTGCGACGGGTCGGCCAGGACTAGCAGGTCTGCCGAGACACGGCCGAGACACCAGCGCAAGATTTGCGCCGGGTGATGCGCCGTGTCGGACACGGCCGAGACACATGCGCAGGCATCTTGCGCCGGGTGTTGCGCCGTGTCGGTCAGGTCGCACACTGACCCGCAACCCGGCGGTAAACACGGCGCTAGTTGGGCCGTGTTCTGATCCGTTTCGCGCGCGGGTATAAATATGGGAAAGCATATGGGTTTACACCCATTTTTCCATTTCCTTTCTTTCATTTCCATGGCTGGGGCTTGGAGGACACGAGTGTTGACTCAAAATGTATTTTGATGATTATTACATTCAAAACATTTAATTGGATCAATCTCGGCTCGATAATTTTTTGAAGGAGCAAAATATAGCTAACGCACGCTACTTATCATATCATAGCGCACGCTATCGGGACTTTCATATACAGACCAGACAAGTCAGCTGCAGCCTAGTGAAGTCGCCTGATCGATAGCGCACGCAAGCTATACAATGTTAGCGCACGCTAAGAATCTACAGTTAGCGCACGCTACACAGTAAAAATAACGCACGCTATCGTATTTCTCCAGAGGTCAGTGAAGTCTGGAAGGAAATCAGAACTGGATGTTGCGCACGCTATACATATCATATTACGTACGCTACAGCATGGACATAGCGCACGTTACTTATCATCTCTAGCGCACGCTACCAATATTATGGTTAGTAGTCCAGTAGCTACTGGACTCAATTCGTCAAGGCTTTTACGTACGCTACACAAGGTAACGTACGTTAATGAAATAACTCAGTAGCGCACGCTAAGGGAAAGGCATTAGCGCACGCTAAAAGGAATCTGCATATTACCGTTTAAATTTCAACCGTTGGAAGCAAGAGTCAATGCAGATCCGGAAAATCTGGAAAAGTTGGATTTAATTAATGCTAGCGCACGCTATGCATACTTGATAGCGCACGCTAATCATGAATTTAGCCGTTGGATAAAGAGTCGTTGGAGAGAAAATCGGACATTGTCAAAGTCAAGATCGAAGACTAGTTGACCAGACGATTAACGCACGCTACCACTACATTCCTAGCGCACGCTAGACATGGTATTTTACCGTTGCAACAGTCTTTGTGACCGTTCAGAGATTTCAAGTCAAAAACCGTTAGCGCACGTTACAAGGTACTATTAGCGCACGCTAATAGTATGTTTTTCAGAAATTGAAGGATGTCTCACACCTATAAATACCCGAAGGACTTGGGTATCAAACACACAACTTCAAGCATTCAAGCATACAAGCATACAAGCAAACAAAGCATTCTTGAGCTCAGATTTATATATTTTATTGCATTACAAGTTGTGAGAAAAGAAAGATACAAGAGCAATTTCAATTGTAATATCTATCATTCTTTGTATTCTTTCATTTGGTTGTAAGTGTTGCATCACTTACACTTGAGCACAAAAGAAACGAATCAAGAGTCACTAATCCGGTGTTATTAGGATCTTTGATCCGGCATTGTTAGGATTATACTCCCATATTCGTATAGTGAGGATTATCTAGTTCCTATAGAACACTAGATAAACAATCATTTATATTGAGGGAAAGGTTGAGCTTGGACCGATAGAAGACAAGCGGATTGTAACGGTTGTGAACTCGGACCGATAGAAGACGAGTTAAGTTTGTGGTTTTTCTTTAGCCAATAGAAAAGAAAGTCGGAGAGAGGACGTAGGCAAGTTGCCGAACCTCTATAAATTCTTGAGTCTTTAAATTCCGCACTATTTTCCTTTTACTCGCAAGAAATTTGGTATTCCGCTTCACCACTATTCAACCCCCTTCTAGTGGTGAATTTATCTCTTGATTGGTATCGGAGCAGGTCTCTTTTTAAATGTTTAACCACCTAAGAGAAAAAGATCCGCAAATGGCACTTCTTGGCCAAATTGAAGGAAATGCTCTCAACCGTACTCCTTTCTTCGACGGTTCCAATTTCATGACGTGGAAAAAGAAGATGGCAATCTTCGTTCAATCCTACGATATTGAAATGCGGAAAGTTATTGCTCTCGGTCCTAAACTTGCTAAAAAAGAAAATGGATCGTTGAAAAAGATCGAAGAATTCAACGATGAGGATTGGAGAAACACGCATGTTAACTCACGAGCTACTCAACTCCTCTATTGCGCTCTCAATCCCGAAGAACTCAATAGGATATCGTCCTATGAAAGTGCAAAAGAAATTTGGGAAATTCTCGAAGTCACTCACGAGGGAAGCACCCAAGTCAAGGAGACCAAAATTAATATGTTACTCCATGACTACGAATTATTTTCCATGAAAGACGAGGAAACGATCACAAATATGTTGGATCGATTTTCGGCTATAACAAACGGTCTTGCATCTTTCGGAAAGCCTATATCGGCGGCTGACAAAGCTAAGAAAATTCTTCGATCGTTGCCGCGAGAATGGGATGCCACGGTCACCGCGATCATGGAATCCAATGATCTCAACAAGCTCGAATTTAGTGCCCTCATCGGGTCACTCATAAACTATGAGATCGTTCTCAAGTCTAGAGGCACAAAACCAAAGCCTCGGGAAAGAGTAGTCGCATTCAATGTTGACAGCGACGTTGAGGAAGATGTTGCCGAAGATGAATACGACGAGGAACTCGCTCTTTATGCCAAAAACTTTAGAAGGTACAAAAACCTAATTCAAAAGAGGCGAAGTTTTCTTGGTCGGGATGGCAAACCGGAGCAAAAGAAGAGTGGCTACACTCCTATCAAGAAGTTCGACAATAATTGTCGGAAATGTGGTCAAGCCGGTCATTATGCCAAAGAATGTCGAGGATCCTCTTCAAAACCGCAAATGGAAAGATTCAAAAAGAAGGAGGTTCTAATCGCTTCTTGGAGTGATGACGAGGAGGAGATTGAAAGATCTCTAGATGCAAATCTTGCATTCATGGCCCTCGACTCCGAAAGCAATATCGAGGTAAGCTCTAAACTCAATGAAGACGAATATGACTCTTTTGATTTTTGTGATTCACAAGAAGTTCATCAAGATGATGAGTTGTTGAGTGCGTTTGAGTCGTTAAATACGGAGTATGACGAGATGGTCAAGTTAAATATATCTTTAAAGAGAAAAATAAAATCTCTAGAACTCGAAAACTCCTCGCTTCAAAACAAGGGCAAAACTATTGAGACCGACCATACTTCATGTCTTGAAAAAGAAAATGTTTTGAAAATTGAGTTAACAAAAGCTCAAAAGGAGCTAAAATATATTTTGAACAAATTTACTCTCGGAAACGAGAAATTCGAAAAGCTCCTATCTATTCAAAAGAGGCGAAGTATTCGAAAAGTTTTCTTTATGCCAAAAACTTTAGAAGGTACAAAAACCTAATTCAAAAGAGGCGAAGTTTTCTTGGTCGGGATGGCAAACCGGAGCAAAAGAAGAGTGGCTACACTCCTATCAAGAAGTTCGACAATAATTGTCGGAAATGTGGTCAAGCCGGTCATTATGCCAAAGAATGCCGAGGATCCTCTTCAAAACCGCAAATGGAAAGATTCAAAAGAAGGAGGTTCTAATCGCTTCTTGGAGTGATGACGAGGAGGAGATTGAAAGATCTCTAGATGCAAATCTTGCATTCATGGCCCTCGACTCCGAAAGCAATATCGAGGTAAGCTCTAAACTCAATGAAGACGAATATGACTCTTTTGATTTTTGTGATTCACAAGAAGTTCATCAAGATGATGAGTTGTTGAGTGCGTTTGAGTCGTTAAATACGGAGTATGACGAGATGGTCAAGTTAAATATATCTTTAAAGAGAAAAATAAAATCTCTAGAACTCGAAAACTCCTCGCTTCAAAACAAGGGCAAAACTATTGAGACCGACCATACTTCATGTCTTGAAAAAGAAAATGTTTTGAAAATTGAGTTAACAAAAGCTCAAAAGGAGCTAAAATATATTTTGAACAAATTTACTCTCGGAAACGAGAAATTCGAAAAGCTCCTATCTATTCAAAAATCGCCCTTGCTCAAACACGGTCTTGGTTTAGACCCTTTTAAACGGGAACAATCCCTTATTAACCTTGACAAAATAAAGAAAACCGAAACCGAGAACTCAAAAGATCCGTTCAAACGAGTTTACAATGTTAATATTCATTCAAAGTTAAGAACTATCAAAGTTAAACAAATATGGGTTCCGAAAGGGATGATTGTTCCGAATGCTATAAGCATAGTTAACTTTGGAGGACCCAAACGGGCTTGGGTACCGAAACAACCGAGAAATTCTACTTTTGTAGGTACCGGCACCAAGGAAAAACAAGTGGTACATTGATAGCGGATGCTCAAGGCACATGTGCGGCTCCGAGGACTTATTTGAAGACCTCGAATATCAAGATCAAGGACATGTGACCTTTGGAGATAACCAAAAGGGAAAAATCAAAGGAATCGGCAAAGTCGGTAAGGAACCTTCTCCTTCTATCAACAAAGTACTATTTGTTGAAGGTTTGCATCATAATCTCCTTAGCGTTTCGCAACTTTGTGATGAAGGCTTTAAAATTCTAATTGAGCAAACGCATTGCACGGCATTTAGAAATAATAAAATTGCATTCATTGGTTTGAGATGTGGAAACATCTATATTGTTGATCTTAATGATAAAAGCTCTTTCAATGAAAAATGCCTTATTACCTTGGATGACAATGCATATTTATGGCATCGAAAATTGGGGCATACTTCTCTACCTATTATTTCTATTTTATCTAGACACGACCTTGTTCGTGGATTGCCCAAACTCAAGCTTGATAGAAAACATTTGTGTGAATCATGCATAAAAGGGAAACATACTCGAGAATCGTTTAAACCAAAATTCGAGGTTTCCACTAGTCGAGTTCTTGAACTCGTGCATATGGATTTGATTGGACCATCTAGACATGTTAGTTTAAATGGTAAACTTTATACTTTGGTTATTGTTGATGATTTCTCTCGATTTACTTGGGTTAGATTTTTAGCTCATAAAGATGATGCATTTTCCGAGTTTTCTAAATGGTGTCGTTTGGTATCAAACGAGAAAAACCTCTCCATAATTTCTATTCGCACCGACCACGGAGGTGAATTTGATTGCACCCCGTTTGAACTTTTATGTGATAAATACGGTATTAATCACAATTTTCGGCTCTAGAACGCCTCAACAAAATGGAGTTGTTGAAAGGAAAAACCGATCTTTGGAAGAAATGTCGAGGACAATGCTAAATGAATACTCTCTTCCACGATACTTTTGGGCCGAAGCAATCTTTACGGCATGTTATGTGATTAACCGAGTTCACGTCCGTAGAACTCATCTTAAAACTCCGTATGAATTATGGAAGGGCAAAAAGCCCAATATTGCTTACTTTCATCCTTTTGGTTGCAATGTATTTATTTTGAACAATGGCAAGGATAACTTGGGCAAGTTTGATGCCAAATCCGACTCCGGAATATTTCTTGGCTATTGTACTAATAGCAAAGCATATCGTGTGTATAATATTAGAACGAATAAAGTTGAAGAGTCCATACACGTTAAATTCAATGATATGTTCTCACCCCCGAGAAAGGTAGAATATTTTGATGATGCAGGTACCTTTAGGATCCCTCACCCGAAGTGAAGAAAATTTCGGAAATCGAAACGAACACAATCGTTGATTTACCGAAAGATTGGAGGCACATCAAAGACCATCCGAAGGATCTCGTGATCGGAAACATTGAAGACGGTGTTCAAACCCGAAGGAGAACCACCGATTTATGGCTCATTGTGCTTTTGTATCCGAAATAGTTCCCAAGAATATATCCGAAGCTCTCGATGATGAAAGTTGGGTGATGGCAATGCAAGAGGAGCTTGTGCAATTCAAGCACAATAATGTATGGAATTTAGTTCCCGCGCCTAAAGATAAAACAATTATCGGAACTAAATGGGTGCATAAAATCAAGAGTGATGAAGACGGCTATCCTATTCGAAATAAATCTCGTTTGGTCGCCCAAGGATATAATCAAGAAGAAGGTCTTGATTACGAAGAAAGTTTTGCTCCCGTGGCTCGACTCGAATCCATTCGCTTGCTTTGTGCATTTGCCGCTCATAAGAAGATTAAACTATTTCAAATGGATGTCAAAAGTGCATTCTTGAATGGTTTCATTCAAGAAGAAGTCTACGTCAAGCAACCTCCCGGTTTTGAAGACCATCATTTTCCGGATCATGTCTACAAGCTCAACAAGGCACTCTACGGGTTGAAGCAAGCACCCGAGCATGGTATGATCGTTTAAGTCAATTTTTAATTGCAAATGACTATAAAAGAGGCAAAGTCGATAATACCTTGTTTGTTAAAATACTAAATGATGATATACTTGTTTGCCAAATTTACGTTGATGACATTGTTTTTGGAGCTACTAATGAATCCTTGTGCCAAGATTTTTCTAATCTTATGAAAGGAGAATTCGAAATGAGTATGATGGGAGAATTAACGTTCTTCCTCGGGCTTCAAATCAAACAATGCGAAGATGGAATTTTTATCCATCAAACGAAGTACTCAAACGACCTCCTCAAGAAATTCAATATGGAAAATAGCAAGGTGATATCTACGCCAATGTCGTCATCATTAAAGCTTGAGAAAGATGAAAATGGCAAACCCGTAGATCAAAAACTATATCGAGGTATGATCGGATCTTTGCTATATTTGACTGCATCTAGGCCAGATATAATATTTGCTACATGTCTATGTGCTCGATTCCAAGCTAATCCCAAGGAATCACATTTAATTGCTTGTAAACGCATTTTTCGTTACTTGAAAGGAACTATTGGACTAGGTATATGGTTTCCTTCTTGCTTGGACTTTAATTTAATTGCCTATAGTGACGCCGATTTCGGCGGATGCAAAATTGACAAAAAGAGTACTAGTGGTACATGTCATTTTGTTGGATCTTGTTTAATATCTTGGGGAAGTAAAAAGCAAACTAGCGTAGCATTATCTACAGCTGAGGCCGAATATGTCGCTGCAGGGAGCGCCTGTGCTCAAGTGCTATGGATTAAATATCAACTACGCGACTACGGCATTCATTTTGAAAATACCCCTATCTTATGTGATAACACTAGTGCAATTAATTTGAGCAAAAATCCTGTTTTGCACAGCAGAACCAAACATATAGATATTAGACATCATTTTTTACGTGATCATGTTCAAAAAAAAGACATCTGTTTAATTTTTGTCGGGACGAAGGATCAACTTGCAGACATCTTTACAAAACCTCTTCCCGAAGAATCTTTTAACTCCATTCGTTTACAACTTGGCATGTGACATGTAGACAATTTTTGAAATAAGCTTCTACTCAAAACATCAAAATCCTTGATTCAGATCACTCGCTAGCACGCGCTAGCTTCATATTCTTAACGCGCGCTAAAATCTGCATTCGATAGCGTACGCTAAACTCTTCCTTCTTGCGTACGCTAATTAAAGTTTTTCGAATTCCATTGGACAGTCCAGTAAGCCTATCTTTTTCGCCTAACGCACGCTAATTCTTTACAACCTAGCGTACGCTAACTTAAAGATCGTTGACTATATATATGCCATACAACCCTAAAACACAACACACTCTCTAACGCACACAATCGACTGCAAATTCTCATCTTGCCAAAAACCCTAGCCGCTAATCGATCTCTCCAAACTTCAATTCCTTCTCCGATCAATGTCGAGCAAGAATCGCACAGCCATGGGAAAACAATACAACAACCTCAAACGACCTCTCAACGCCCAATTTGATGCGGATCGGTTCATCTCCGCCACCGCCTCGAGAGTTTTCTTCGACATACTTCCTCAAGAACACATCACCGATTGCTACTTCTTCAATCTCTCAAGTCTAGAACGGGTAAACGTTGATATTTCCAATTTCTTCTCCTCGCTTGGTATTTCCCGATTTGTCGAATGCAAAAACCCTATCTTCCCTGAACTCGTCCGAGAGTTTTATGCCAACCTTCATGTGGCCGAAAGTGAAGGGTCTTCAGCCCTTGTGTTAGGAAGTCTTGTCGGAGGGACTCGGGTGAAAGTTTCTTCAGATGTTTTGTATCAAATTTTTGGTTTACCCTGTGATGGTTTTGTTTGTACTGGAAAATCCTTGGCCGATGATAATGAAGTCGGTGAAATAGATGTGAAAGAGTTTCTGAGCTCGAAGGCCGTTATCGACATAACGGACGACTTTTTTGAAAACAACGACTTTGGGGTCAATATTCGCCTGCTTTTGGTAGCTCTCACGAAATGCCTTATGCCGAAGGTTAATTCCCAGCATAAACTAGTGGGAGTGGACAAGCAAGTAGTGTACCGCGTTCTCAACGACGATAAAGTTAATTTCTCCGACATCATCATCAGTTGGATGAAGGTGAAGGGAGACTTGTTTCGGTCGAAAAACTACGCCACTCGTTCTCGCAAGGCTGGAATGCCTTACGGCTCAATCCTCTCGGCCATTTTCAGTTTTCATCAAGTCGACTTGTCGAAGGACAAGGCAGTCCCCGTCTCCCTCGGACATGAGATCTCGGACGCCTCGCTTAAAGCTATGCACTACGTCCGGACGTCCAATAGAGGCTAGATTCTTTTTCCGTACCTACGCGACGATGACCAAGTAGAGAAAGGGTCACGGATGCCTACTGCAGAAGAAAAGATCACTCGTCGGGGACCTCATACCCTTCGAGAAATGCAGACTGGGGAATTCGTAAGGAAGCCTACGTCGAAAGGCAAACGCCCAATGAGAGATGTGGTGACGGAAGAAGAGGAAAGTGATCTCTGTGCTCGGATGCGGGGCATCGAGACCTCACACGCTGAGATACGAGAGGATGTTCGGGCTCTGCGTTCAGAAGTCCGGGAAGTTCGTGGGCTGATATCTGAGTTCATTCGCTTCACACACCCCTCGTTCCCTTTCCCTTCGTCTTCTTCCGATCCTTAGATTTGAGGATTTTATCTTTTGATGTTTGATGTAGAAACTTGTTGTTCGAACAATCTATATGTCTTTTGCCATGAAAACTCGTTGTATTCCCTGCATTTTATCTTAATGAAATTCGCATTTCTTCATTTGGCATTTGTTATGTACAAGTATTTGCTATTTACAAGTATTGTTATTGTTGTTTACTAGTATTGTTGATTGCACCTTGAATAATGACAATTTTCATTAATATATATTAATAATGCAACAATTCAGGGGGAGTTCCTTTTTGTTTATGTCAAAAAGGGGGAGAATACTCCAAAAACCAAAACCTACTAACATATCGAACAAGTTTACCTTGATTCGAATCATTTCAAAATGTTTTTGCAGGTATTAATTAAATGTTTTGACATCATCAAAAAGGGGGAGATTGTTGACTCAAAATGTATTTTGATGATTATTACATTCAAAACATTTAATTGGATCAATCTCGGCTCGATAATTTTTTGAAGGAGCAAAATATAGCTAACGCACGCTACTTATCATATCATAGCGCACGCTATCGGGACTTTCATATACGCACTGACAAGTCACCGCGGCTAGTGAAGTCGCTGATCGATAGCGCACGCAAGCTATACAATGTTAGCGCACGCTAAGAATCTGATTAGCGCACGCTACGGTAAAAATAACGACGCTATCGTATTTCTCCAGTCGGTGAAGTCGGAAGGAAATCGAAGCTGGATGTTGCGCACGCTATACATATCATATTAAATGCGCTACGGCATGGACATAGCGCACGTTACTTATCATCTCTAGCGCACGCTACCAATATTATGGTTAGTAGTCCAAAGAGCCACCGGACTCAATTAAATCAAGGCTTTTAATACGCTACACAAGGTAACGACGTTAATGAAATAACTTCAAGAGCGCACGCTAAGGGAAAGGCATTAGCGCACGCTAAAAGGAATCTGCATATTACCGTTTGAATTTCAACCGTTGGAAGCAAGAGTCAATGCAGATCCGGAAAATCTGGAAAAGTTGGATTTAATTAATGCTAGCGCACGCTATGCATACTTGATAGCGCACGCTAATCATGAATTTAGCCGTTGGATAAAGAGTCGTTGGAGAGAAAATCGGACATTGTCAAAGTCAAGATCGAAGACTAGTTGACCAGACGATTAACGCACGCTACCACTACATTCCTAGCGCACGCTAGACATGGTATTTTACCGTTGCAACAGTCTTTGTGACCGTTCAGAGATTTCAAGTCAAAAACCGTTAGCGCACGTTACAAGGTACTATTAGCGCACGCTAATAGTATGTTTTTCAGAAATTGAAGGATGTCTCACACCTATAAATACCCGAAGGACTTGGGTATCAAACACACAACTTCAAGCATTCAAGCATACAAGCATACAAGCAAACAAAGCATTCTTGAGCTCAGATTTATATATTTTATTGCATTACAAGTTGTGAGAAAAGAAAGATACAAGAGCGATTTTCATTTTAATATCTATCATTCTTTGTATTCTTTCATTTGGTTGTAAGTGTTGCATCACTTACACTTGAGCGCAAAAGAAACGAATCAAGAGTCACTAATCCGGTGTTATTAGGATCTTTGATCCGGCATTGTTAGGATTATACTCCCATATTCGTATAGTGAGGATTATCTAGTTCCTATAGAACACTAGATAAACAATCATTTATATTGAGGGAAAGGTTGAGCTTGGACCGATAGAAGACAAGCGGATTGTAACGGTTGTGAACTCGGACCGATAGAAGACGAGTTAAGTTTGTGGTTTTTCTTTAGCCAATAGAAAAAGAAAGTCGGAGAGAGGACGTAGGCAAGTTGCCGAACCTCTATAAATTCTTGAGTCTTTAAATTCCGCACTATTTTCCTTTTACTCGCAAGAAATTTCGGTATTCCGCTTCACCACTATTCAACCCCCCTTCTAGTGGTGAATTTATCTCTTCAACGAGGACATGTTGTTCCACTATAAATCAACGAAATTCCTAAGTCCATATCATCGATTAATCCTTCCATAACTTGCTCCGATCGATCGATCAGGGTAAGTTTTCTTAAAATCTAGTTTTGGGGATTTCGTTCGATTTGTCCGTTTAATCCGTATTAACTCAGAATAGTAATGGGTTAATGACTGTTAAGCTATATTATATCAAATTCCTTGTTGTCCCACGGTTGGATTGCCGAGGATTCGTCGTTTTATTGAGTTTCATATCGAACGTGTTCGATAAAATGTCACAAAGGGGATTCGGGCGTTCTACGATTATTCTTCCTCGTTCGATCGTTAATTTATTAATGGTATGATGTTAGGGTCAGGTTCCTTGCGAAGAACTCGAGTCGGAATTCTTCCGTTCATCGTTTTCTTCAAGCTTCCCGATCGATCGTGTTATTATTGTTCCGCTCGAAGAATTGTAGGTGTTCGAGGTTTTCCGATTGAGCCGTGTTCGTCGGAGTGTCCGGTATCGATTATCGAGGCAAGTATCTTGCTCATACATTACGTGTTTTGTGGATATAATGGTTGCTAATCGTCGATACTAAATAAATATTTATAACCATTTTTCAAAAGAATCGGTATATTTACCATCATGGTTTTCTTAAAGGTGACCCGTGTGTTTCGGGAATTAATATGCTTAATTTAATATGTGTGCTAGTGTTGAGCATAGGATCGCCTTACTTTCGTATGATGTCATTATGTATGATTAGGTCGTCGGTAAATGTAAAGTTCAATTCTTTTGTGAAAATATATGCGTGGAGTCACATGGTTATCGATGAATATGTGAGTTTGTATGATATGGATTGTGTCGTTCGGTGTTGTTGAGATATTGTGCTTTCTATGGATTGTTATAGTTCTGGGTCGTGAATATGTGTTGGATAATTTGGCCATTCTAGCAGTACCTCGACTACATATACTGTGATTGACTCTCGTGGTTTGTGTTTTTGGAAATATGATCTGATGAGAGTTGTGAGGTTGTTCTCGGGTACTCTCACAATGAAAGACGAATGATACTAATCACACGAAGGGCAGTTTTGGTTTCAGTTAGTCGGTGTCCATTGTATTGTCTTTTCCGCTGTCGTATTATCTGTTGTTTTGAAGTATTTTACCCTTGCGTGGGTACGAGTCTGAACAAGGTTATGTAATTTTGATTTGTAATTCAGTGATGAAAGACAAATCGGTCTAATGATTCGTGATTTTGCTACGTCGACATGTAATGTATTATGTTGATTCAGTGTATAGCCTGGTAGATCTTCATGGAGGAGGTCTGTGGCGTGTAATGTTCCCGGTTTATGCAGGGTGTTACATTTATGGTATCGGAGCTTAGGTTGCGGAAACCTAGGCTATCGGGTCCAGTCGTGTATTGTTGAGTCTTGTCTTGTCGGACTATGTCTGACTGAGTCGTGTCGCGACGCGTCGTCTGGGATGTCGGTCATGATTAGTATCAAGGTGCAACCATCATCTTCGTGCGATCTGTGGATGTAAGTCTCCCTACTACATGTTGTACCACGAGCTATACGAGCCTGTGTGATTATGTGCTATGTAGTTGTATTTAAAGGTGCATCGTGAGTAAGTGACATATATTTGTTGATTCCCGTCTTGTGCTTTAATGAAGAATGATATTACTAAATGTATCCTCATATAAACTGTTTTCCTTTCAAGAGTAACAACCTTGGAATTTGAAGTTTTCGAATGCTTTCGGGGAGTCACGTAAATTTTTAAAATGTCACCCAAGGGAGGAAAAATTTTCGTATGATGACCTAAGGTCAAAAAATTTTTGAGACTTCAAACTACCGATATTTCATTTTCATCTTGTATTATAAGTTTTCAAAACATGATGATGTTCTCGTTGTTGAGCAGTGGTGCCAGTTTTATGATTAAAATAGTGATATGAATGCTGAGTCGATCGATATGTATATGTTGAGATAGCCCTCTTTATTGAGAGGTGAAATTTCGGTTTTGAATGACATTTGTCTTTTGATGGTTACTTGTGAGGTGTTGTAATTATGTGAATTGATGGCATTTAGACTTGTGTGTTGTTGTTTATTTGTAACCCTCGGTTCTAGCAATGTCATATATATGTTTGCAATCATGTTGCTGAATTAGAACAGTTAGCGCACACTAAGTATGAGGCTAGCGCTCGCTAATTTGGCAGGAGTAACGCACACTAATCTTGTTGTAACGGGCGCTAATCAGCCTGGGCAGAGGCTATGGAACCGCATTTTTAACCGTCAGGTCTATCTTTGCAGTCAATCATCTGTGACTGTATTCTATGTGTGTCGTCTAGTGATGACAATTGTTGTGTGTGATATGTGTAAGACTTTTCGTAGTGCTTGTTCAATAAATTGATAATTTATGTTTTCGAAAATTTCATAAACTTGTCCAAGTTGCGGAAAATGTTTTGACGGTTCAATTAATCGGCTTCGTGTGGACTTTGAAATTTTTTTTTTGGAATTGGTGAGCCGGCCTAGAACTCTCAAATAAAACCTCGACGGTATTTGAAAGAGTTGTTTTAAAGTGCCTTTGGACATTTTGTAAAATGTTACCGTCGTTTATTTTTGTGCAGTGTCGAGAGGAGAGGAGTTCATTTCATCATTCTCCTCATTCCTCCTCTCCTTGCGCGACTTAGGGCGATTTTGTGGGCCATTTGGCATCCTCAAACTCAGAGATTTCATCCTCCTTGAGTTCTTGGTCTGGATTAACAATATCTTTTTGGATTCTTCATCCTAATTCAAGGTAACTTCTTCAACACTAGATTCGATTTTGAGTTGGAGCATGATGTTTTGGATGATATAATCATGATTTGTGAAGGATATACGTATGATTACGAGTTTTTATGAGTTATCATCGGATTGTTGGAAGTTTATTCAAGAACACTTTGAAGGTTGACTTGGAATTGGGGTTTTCAACTAAATGTTATCGTAATCTCGAGTTGTGTATTCCTAGTGGCTTATCGATTGTGTTGATGGTGTTTTGTTGGATTGAATCACTCTTTTGGAGGATGGTTTTCGATATAATTGGGATTGGTTGTAAATAATGGGAGATTGTTTATAAAGTGTTTGTCGAAATGTCCCAATGAGTTTGGATTTGTTGTATTGACCTCTTGTAGTGGTTTTGAAAATAATTGATGCGTATATTAAGCGAATTATTGGTAATTGTATTATTCAAGGTTGTTCGAGCGACCGATATCTCCATTAAGGACGTTTGTTCGAGGAAGGACATTATTCATCGGTATTTGAGACAAGTTAATTCTTGCTCGGTTAAAAGGATAATCATTCCTTTCGTTGTTGTTCATTCATACGTATAATTCATGTTTGTTATTAATCATGTTGGGACTTGTAATTATCATACTATCATTCAATTCACGAGGAACAACGGTTCCGATCATTTCATTTGAAGATATCACTCATTGCGTCATTAGCTCACCTCGGTGAGTCATTCTTGACCCTTGTCGGTTTTATTCATTGTTCTTCATCAGGGTCGCTTTTGTTCGTGTGACCTTCCGGGATTGTATTGCGTTTCGGATGGTATATATGTGGAATTTTTAGTCGGGCACATTAAGGTCATTGTGTTTGTAGGGATGCAGACACATTGGGTTGTGCACACGGTAACGTGCCTCCGTGAGACTAATTAGGCCAAGTTTTGCGGGTGTTTATGTGGGACGTCGGGCACTCGGCAGGCTTGTGGACTTGCACATACCATTCGTGGCGTACTATGATGCCCATCATTCAACTTAATTTTATAACTCATTCATGTGATTATTGTATTTTGTTCAACTCTTGAGGATTATTGTTCTGTGTAACTGACCCCGTTGGGATGTTGTTTTTAGGTCATGGCAAGGCACAGGAACGGGAAGAGAACGTTGACGGTGAAGAGTCCCAATGATACTAGTAGAAGGCCCCAGTCTGTCCATTTGTTAATGCTTCTTTGATTTGTATTTTTCCGTTGCAGTTCCATTTGGATTTCATTTTATTCACTATTGTATATATTTTATCTTCATATGAAATATACATGTATTCTGTATTTCCTGGGTGTGTTGTATTGAAACTCCTCATCGGAGTAATTGGTAATATAATGTGGTTCAGTACTATAGTTATATTATTTAATTCATTAATTTTCATTCGCCTGGTGGGTCCTAGTTGGGGGTTCATGGCACTGTAATATCCGCCTAGTTTGGGGTGTTACAGCTGCCGAGCACCGTGTCCTGCGACGGGTCGGCCAGGACTAGCAGGTCTGCCGAGAAACGGCCGAGAGACCCACGCAAGTTTTGCGCCGGGTGATGCGCCGTGTCGGACACGGCCGAGACACATGCACAGGCGTCTTGCGCCGGGTGTTGCGCCGTGTCGGTCAGGTCGCGCACTGACCCGCAACCCGGCAGTAAACACGACGCTAGTTGGGCCGTGTTCTGAGCCATTTCGCACGCGGGTATAAATATGGCAGAGCATGCGGGTTTACACCCATTTTTCCATTTCCTTTCTTTCATTTCCGTGGCTGGGGCTTGGAGGAAACGAGGACATGTTGTTCCACTATAAATCCACGAAATTCCTAAGTGCATATCATCGATTAATCCTTCCATAACTTGCTCTGATCGATCGATCAAAAATCTAGTTTTGGGGGTTTCGTTCAATTTGTCCGTTTAATCCGTATTAACACAGAATAGTAATGGGTTGATGACTATTAAGCTATATTATATCAAATTCCTTGTTGTCCCACGGTTGGATTGTCGAGGATTTGTCGTTTTATTGAGTTTCTTATCGAAGGTATTTGATAAAATGTCACAAAGGGGATTCGGGCGTTCTACGATTATTCTTCCTCGTTCGATCGTTAATTTATTGATGGTATGATGTTAGGGTCAGGTTCCTTGCAAAGAACTCGAGTCGGAATTCTTCTGTTCATCGTTTTCTTCAAGCTTACCGATCGATCGTGTTATTATTGTTCCGCTCGGAGAATTGTAGGTGTTCGAGGTTTCCCGATTGAGCCGTGTTCGTCGGAGTGTCCGGTATCGATTATCGAGGCAAGTATCTTGCCCATACATTACGTTTTTTGTGGATATAATGGTTGCTAATCGTCGATACTAAATAAATATTTATAACCATTTTTCAAAAGAATCGGTATATTTACCATCATGGTTTTCTTAAAGGTGACCCGTGTGTTTCGGAAATTAATATTCTTAATTGAATATGTGTGCTAGTGTTGAGCATAGGATCGCCTTACTTTCGTATGATGTCATTATGTATGATTAGGTCGTCGGTAAATGTAAAGTTCAATTCTTTTGTGAAAATGTATACGTGGAGTCACATGGTTATCGATGAATATGTGAGTTTGTGTGATATGGATTGTGTCGTTCGGTGCTGTTGAGATATTGTGCTTTCTTATGGATTGTTATAGTTCTGGGTCGTGAATATGTGTTGGATAATTTGGCCATTCTAGCAGTACCTCGACTATATATACTGTGATTGACTCTCGTGGTTTGTGTTTTTGGAAATATGATATGATGAGACTTGTGAGGTTGTTCTCGGGTACTCTCACTCGTGGATTGACTCGACGGGGTCACACGGGGACCTGGTGGCTTAGCGGATGGGCTGGGTCGCGAGGGTTACTTTCGAGTGGGCATTCTCACCTGGGTTCGCTCGACGGGGCACACAGGGACTTGCGCGAGAATTGCCAAAGTGTTTGTACTGCTGATTAATTGTGATATGTCCGGAGTATCACAATGCCTTGTGCTTGGAGTCGTGAGACATTATATTAAGTCTTGGTGTTTGGCTAGAATGGCATAAGTGTAATGTGTGGTGTGTAATTGTCTGTGGTAAAGATTTGAAATGAGCTGGTTGGGTCGTGGACCATGTGTTTTGTTATCGGATTTGTATTTTGGAAAATAAACTCTGGGCTGTAACCCTAAGTGGTTTTCGATAAGTTGAGAATTATTCAATTACTAATGTTTTTCAAAACTCCCGAGATCTTGAATTGATTATCAGAATGACCACTCATTTCATTTATACTTTTACGATATGAACTATTTTATTTAAATAAGACATCTCGGGAAGTCTTTTGTCTTGGCTGAGTTGCGGATTATTTCAAATTATCATATTCTCCGTATGCGTTGTGTATGGCTCATATTTGTATTTTATACTTGCACTAGCAAAACAGTGGATTTTTGCTAACCCCCGAGTAATCGGGGGGTGGATATCTGTATTGTGTCCAGGTACATGCAGGTTTTGGGGAGCAAATCATAGGATCGGTACGAGGGATGATGAAAGACGAATGATACTAATCACACGAAGGGCAGTTTTGGTTTCAGTTAGTCGGTGTCCATTGTATTGTCTTTTCCGCTGTCGTGTTATCTGTTCTTTTGAAGCATTTTACCCTTGCGTGGGTACGAGTCTGGACAAGGTTATGTAATTTTGATTTGTAATTCAGTGATGAAAGACAAATCGGTCTAATGATTCGTGATTTTGCTACGTCGACATGTAATGTATTATGTTGATTCAGTGTATAGCCTGATAGATCTTCATGGAGGAGGTCTGAGGCGTGTAATATTCCCGGTTTGATTCTGGGGGTGTTACATTTATGGTATCGGAGCTTAGGTTGCGGAAACCTAGGCTGTCGGGTCCAGTCGTGTATTGTTGAGTCTTGTCTTGTCGGACTGTGTCTGACTGAGTCGTGTCGCGACGCGTCGTCTGGGATGTCGGTCGTGATTAGTATCAAGGTGCAACCATCATCTTCGTGCGATCTGTGGATGTAAGTCTCCCTACTACATGTTGTACCACGAGCTATACGAGCCTGTGTGATTATGTGCTATGTAGTTGTATTTAAAGGTGCATCGTGAGTAAGTGACATATATTTAAAGGTGCATCGTGAGTAAGTGAATGAAGAATGATATTACTAAATGTATCCTCGTATAAACTGTTTTCCTTTCAAGAGTAACAACCTTGGAATTTTAAGTTTTTGAATGCTTTTGGGGAGTCACGTAAATTTTTAAAATGTCATCCAAGGGAGGAAAAATTTTCGTATGATGACCTAAGGTCAAAAATTTTTTGAGGCTTCAAACTACCGATATTTCATTTTCATCTTGTATTATAAGTTTTCAAAACATGATGATGTTCTCGTTGTTGAGCAGTGGTGCCCGTTTTATGATTAAAATAGTGATGTGAATGCTGAATCGACCGATATGTATATGTTGAGATAGCCCTCTTTATTGAGAGGTGAAATTTCGGTTTTGAATGACATTTGTCTTTTGATGGTTACTTGTGAGGTGTTGTAATTATGTGAATTGATGGCATTTAGACTTGTGTGTTGTTGTTGTTTATTTGTAACCCTCGGTTCTAGCAATGTCATATATATGTTCGCAATCATGTTGCTGAATTAGAACAGTTAGCGCACACTAAGTATGAGGCTAGCGCTCGCTAATTTGGCAGGAGTAATGCACACTAATCTTGTTGTAACGCGCGCTAATCAGCCTGGGCAGAGGCTATGGAACGGCATTTTTAACCGTCAGGTCTATCTTTGCAGTCAATCATCTGTGACTGTATTCTATGTGTGTCGTCTAGTGATGACAATTGTTGTGTGTGATATGTGTAAGACTTTTCGTAGTGCTAGGTGATAATTGATTGTGTTCAATAAATTGATAATTTATGTTTTCTGAAAATTTCATAAACTTGTCCAAGTTGCGGAAAAAGTTTTGACGGTTCAATTAATCGGCAGCTTCGTGTGGACTTTGAATTTTTTGTTTGGAATTGGTGAGCCGGCCTAGAACTCTCAAATAAAACCTCGTCGGTATTTGAAAGGGTTGTTTTAAAGTGCCTTTGGACATTTTGTAAAATATTACCGTCGTTGATTTTTGTGCAGTGTCGAGAGGATTTTCGAAAGAAATTTTTAAATGCACTGTTGTATTTTCATACAATTCGAGTACTTGATTTTCAAAATCTTTCACACCATAAAAAAAATTATTTCAAAATCCAATACGATTTTATTTTTCAAAATATATAGTGAAGGATGAAAGATCTTACTCGATTTAAACTTCAAATTCGGATTTGGAGAAGTTTGAATAACTCCAAAATAATTGTTGATTGGTGGAAATATTTAGTGCATGTGCGAATGGTTTGATGACCTTGCGTGGTTACCTTGTTGTTATTAACGGTGATGCTGGTTTGTAGTGGCGTGGGGGTTTTGACAATACCGGTTGCACAGAAAATATTGTTTTGCAAATGATTTCAAAATGAGACGGTTAAAGTCTATTGTTTACAAGTTTTGATGAAGCAACCCGAGGTACCAAAAAAATACTTTTAAAGTTTTATTTGGAATAGCATACAAATCCAATGATTTTCAAATGATATCATTTAAGAGGATACCTCGTGGATTTTCTCATTGAGTTGTTATTAGTTACCTTATGTGATATGTCGTGCTGAGTTGGTACTTTAGCATATTCTTTTTGCGAAGTTGTGCCATCTTATCGAGTCAGAATCCGCTTAGTATGCCGAGGGACAGAGGACGCGGTCGTGACCGCAGTACAGTTGGTCATGGAGATCAAATGCGGGACCAAAAGGATATGGCCGGGAAGGTTGCTATTCCAGTACTTCGTTCTCGTTGTTTAGGTTTCGGGGACGAAACCTCTTTTAAAGGTGATATGATGTAATACCTATATTATTTTCGCTTCCGTTTCGTTCGACCGTATCGACTCGATTGTGTTAGTTGATGCTTCTAACCTTGCGTTGTTTCTCACCTTTGTCATTCGAGCGAGTTCTGATATTGTCCCAAATTGATCTGTATATCGTTGTGACCTTTCCGAGTTCGGTGCGACTCCCGTGAACCCTATGTGAATGAACATCTTGTAGTAAACTTCGGCATTGTGGGCCAATCATTGTTGTTTTGATCGTTGTTGTTCAATCATCGTTGTTCGATTGTTAATGTTTGATCTCGTATCAAGATTATTGAACGTTTGGAATACTTCGTAATTTCCTTAAGTTTGGGGAAGTTGTCCTCGTATTTGATCTTCCAGATCTCGGAGTTATTGGAATTCCACGTTTGTTCAGTGTTAGACTTGTGTTTTGATTGTTGTATTGCTCGGATTTATCAACCGTTGTGACTCATGTTCATTGCTTTTCGTAAACACTCTTGTGTATTGAATCGAACCGCAATAGCTCTGTACTGCATGGAGCTCTTATGCACTGTCAGTATCAGATAACACGTGTTATATAGAGTCGCCTTGTTTTTGTTTTAAGTTTCGGGACGAAACTTATTTTTAATAGGGTAGAATGTAATACCCGAGATTCTCGGTTCAGGTTATTTTTGAATTTTTGCCGGTGGCACCGGTCATTTTGTTCTGTGGATGATTTCTTGGTCCGGCATGATGTACCGTCTTGTGATATTCGTCAGGTACGACTTATCGTTGCGTAAGTCGAGCTAATCGTATGTCCTGTTTTATTATTATTCGTCTTCTTCCGGATCGTTGTTGTGGTCCTATCGTAATTTTCGGATTGTGTCGGAATCGTTTTGCAACCGGAGGTTTGCTGGCCGGACCTGTACGAAATGGCGGTGAAAACGCCGCTGCCGAGCGCTGTGTCCTGCGACGGGTCGGCCAGGACTAGCAGGTCTGCCGAGACACAGTCGAGACACCCGCGCAAGTTTTGCGCCGGGTGATGCGTCGTGTCGGACACGGTCGTGACACACGCGCAGGCGTCTTGCACCGGGTGTTGCGTCGTGTCGGTCAGGTCGCTCACTGACCCGCAACTCGGCGGTAAACACGACGCTAGTTGGGCCGTGTTCTGAGCCGTTTCGCGCACGGGTATAAATATGGCAGAGCAGACGTGTTTACACCCATTTTTCCATTTCCTTTCTTTCATTTTCGCGGCTGGGGCTTGGAGGACACGAGGACATGTTATTCCACTATAAATCCACGAAATTACTAAGTCCATATCATCGATTAATCCTTCCATAAGTTGCTCCGATCGATCGAATCAGGGTAAGTTTTCTTAAAATCTAGTTTTGGGGATTTCGTTCGATTTGTCCGGTTAATCCGTATTAAATCAGAATAGCGATGGGTTGATGATTGTTAAGCTATATTATATCGAATTCCTTGTTGTCCCACAGTTGGATTGCTTAGGATTCGTCATTTTATTGAGTCTCTTATTGACACCTTGAAGGTGTTCGATAAAATGTCACAAAAGGGGATTCGGGCGTTCTACAATTATTCTTCCTCGTTCGATCGTTAATTTATTGATGGTATGATGTTAGGGTTAGGTTCCTTGCGAAGAACTCGAGTCGGAACTCTTCCGTTCATCATTTTCTTCAAGCTTCCCGATTGATCGTGTTATTATTGTTCCGCTCGGAGAATTGTTGGTGTTCGAGGTTTCCCGATTGAGCCGTGTTCGTCGAAATGTTCGGTATCTATTATCGAGGCAAGTATCTTGCCCATACATTACGTGTTTTGTGGATATAATGGTTGCTAATCGTCGATATATGCTAAATAAATATTTATAACCTTCTTTCAAAAGAATTGGTATATTTACCATCATGGTTTTCTTAAAGGTGACTCGTGTGTTTCGGGAATTAATATGCTTAATTGAATATGTGTGCTAGTGTTGAGCATAACATCGTTTTACTTTCGTATGATGTCATTATGTATGATTAGGTCGTCGGTAAATATAAAGTTCAATTCTTTTGTTAAAATGTGTGCATGGTGTCACGTGGTTATCGATGAATATGTGAGTTTGTGTGATATGGGTTGTGTCGTTCGGTGTTGTTGAGATATTGTGCTTCCTTATGGATTGTTATAGTTCTGGGTGGTGAATATGTGTTGGATAATTTGGCCATTCTAGCAGTACCTCGACTATATATACTTTGATTGACTCTCGTGGTTAGTGTTTTTAGAAATGTGATCTGATGAGAGTTGTGAGGTTGTTCTCGGGTACTCTCACTCGGGGATTGACTCGACGGGGTCACTCGGGGGCCTAGTAGCTTAGCGGCTGGACTGGGTCGCGAGGGTTACTTTCGAGTGGGCATTCTCACCTGGGGTCGCTTGACGGGGCGCACAGGGACTTGCGCGAGAATTGCCAAAGTGTTTGTACTGCTGATTAATTGTGATATGTCCGGAGTATCACAATGCCTTGTGCGTGGAGTCGTGAGACATTATATTAAGTCTTCGTGTTTGGCTAGAATGGCATAAGTGTAATGTGTGGTATGTAATTGTCTGTGGTAATGATTTGAAATGAGCTGGTTGGGTCGTGGACCATGTGTTTTGTTATCGGATCTGTATTTTGGAAAATAAACTCTGGGCTGTAACCCTAAGTGGTTTTCGATAAGTTGAGAATTATTCAATTACTAATGTTTTCAAAACTCCCGAGATCTTTAATTGATTATCAGAATGACCACTCGTTTCATTTATACTTTTACAGTTTGAACTATTTTATTTAAATAATACATCTCGGGAAGTCTTTTGTCTTGGCTGAGTTGCGGATTATTTCAAATTATCGTATTCTTGGAATGTGTTGTGTATGGCTCATATTTGCACTTTATACTTGCACTAGCGAAACAGTTGAGTTTTGCTAACCCCCGAGTAATCGGGGGGTGGATATCTGTATTGTGTCCAGGTACATGCAGCTTTTTGGGAGCAAATCACAGGATCGGTACGAGGAATGATGAAAGATGAATGATACTAATCACACGAATGTCAATTTGGTTTCAGTTAGTCGGTGTCCATTGTTTTGTCTTTTCTACTGTCGTATTATCTGTTCTTTTGAAGTATTTTACCCTTACGTGGGTATGAGTCTGGACAGGGTTATGTAATTTTGATTTGTAAGTCAGTGATGAAAGACCAAATTGGTCTAATGATTCGTGATTTTGCCACGTCGGCATGTAATGTATTATGTTGATTTAGTGTATAGCCTGGTAGATCTTCATGGAGGTGGTATGCGGCGTGTAATATTCCCAGTTTGATTCTGGGGGTGTTAGAGGTAAGCTCTTCCTGCTTGTTTCTTCTGGAATATCAGAATATCAAAGGACAATTCATGTGTGGCAATCAATTTGGATCGAGCCCAAATCACATTGCTAACTCGGCTCAAGTAGCAGAACGTATAATTTCACCAAGCTCAAACACAGCAATTCCACCCAAGACCACTCAAATCCAATCTAATTGGCAAGAACTAATATCTAATGCTTAGGCCGTGCCGGTCGGAAGAATGGGCGTGCGTGTGTGGCTGAGCCACGACCAAGAGTTGAGGCATAATCTTAGTCGATATTACATGCTCTCTCACTCTTTTACTTACTAATTATTATAACAATCCTCATATTTTCAATGTGAGATGGGACTTTTCATATTACCGCAATTAATATAAATGTACATTCAAGTGGCTAACTTTAATTATTAATTTCCCACTCATAGAAAATTAGTTTTGAGAAATCAAATATATTACGATTATCTACTTAGAACATAGATTAATTATGAACTATTTAATTTCACACAAACACTACTAAAAAAACAAGGCTTTAACAGCGGTTCTCGACCGCTGTTAAATTTAACAGCGGTCTGTTAAAAAAATTCAAAAAAAAAAATTTTTTAGAAATTATTTTTTTAACAGCGGCAACTATAAGAACCGCTGTTAAAATTATTGAAATAAAAAAATCAATTAAGCTGCCCCTGCCCAAATCCCCGCCCGCACATCCCTGCTTGTCCCGCCCGCCCGCCCGCCCGCCCACTCGCGACCCGCACATATCTGCATATAAATGTGCATTTTTGTTGCTCATGGGATTCGAACATGCGACCTCCATAAGGTGGAGGTGTATCAAACCACTGAGCCAAAGTCACTTTCTGATACTTTTGTTGCTTTATTTTATATAAGTGTACAATTAATCATATATATATATATATATGTTTATTAATATTTTCAGAATTATATTATATACATTAAAGTTATAATGTATATTATATAAAAAATTAATGAAACTGATTATTAAACTTTTATGATTTATATTATTAATTAAGATATTATATTATTATAGAATAATAATATAATATAATAAAAATTATACTACATATTAAAAATTATAATGTATATATTGTATATAACCATTCCGAAAATCTAAATTTTATAATGTACATTAAAAATTGATATGTTATATTATATATTAATAATATAATGTAATAAAATTATACAACTCGCTTTTATAATGTACAACTCGTAATTAACAGTGGTTGTTTAAAACAACCGCTGTTAAACTTATGCAATTAGCGGTTTTGTCTAAAAACCGCTGTCAAAGTCATTTCAACATGATGCAGTAAAATTACAAGAAAACAATTGTGTTCCCACGGATCAGCCGTCCTTGAAACACAGTCTTCTAAGAACCCTAGATTCAACCGATCTAAGAATTTTAAGAAAATTTAGAGAAAATTTGAATTCATTAAACGTATGAAATAGGCCTTACACGCATATATATATATATATATACCCTAGGGAAGCTAGGGTTAAACTTACGAAATTTAATAACAAGTAAAAAAAACTCTTAGAAAATTACAATTAAGTCCCTAAAAATAGAAAAATGCAAAATCGAAGGCCTAAACGTCGTTTTTTGGCCAAAAAGCGACGGACCTCACCGCATAGCAATTTTTTAAAGGCTGAGTTTATCCCAAAATTCACCAACAAATATTTTTCATATATTTAAAAAACGACCATTTTCCAAATAACAATTGCAATCTCATCCACTACATCACAACATTAACAGCAGTTGTTTAAAATAACCGATGTTAATTGCATAAGTTTAACAGTGGTTGTTTTAAAAAATACGATGTTAAACTTATGCAACATTAATAGCGGTTATTTTAAACAACCACTGTTAAACTTATGCAATTAACAGTAGTTGTTTTAAAAAACCGATGTTAATATCTTTTTTTTTTGAATAATTAACATCGGTTATCATAATAACCGCTGTTAATGTTTCTTTTAACAGCGTTTTTTTAAAAACCGCTGTAATATATTACACAAAATTTACAGGTATGTAGTAGTGAAATAAAATTAATGCACACACGAATGCGGACTCTTTTGCTCACTCTTCATGAGTCTTTATTAATTTCACCAGCATAAGCAATTTGTGTCTTTGAACCTTTCTTAATAGATATTACCAGGCATACCGACGACTTACTAAATCTAAAGTTAGAGAGAGAAACTGCTTTTTAAAAGGAACTTTTCTATTAGCTTGCTCAAACTTGGATATACTTCAATCTTCCGCATAGTTAACCAAGTGGGTTGGGAAGCCTGCCTTAGTGGCCGAAGGACTGAGTTGCTAAGGGGCGCACTGCATAACTCGACGGACTGAAGTTTGCCCGTGACACGTGGTATCAGAGCCAAAACCTCTCTCAGTACGGTATGGTTCGGGTGTGGTCAAGTTCTGCCGAAACCGATGAGGGCGGGGAGTGAACTCCGCTGCAAAGAGGGCACGGTCAAAGTGCGGCTCCTGACAAGGCTTCTAGGCAGAGAACATGAATCGATTCTATGCCGGAATGAGAGTGGTGCTAGGCTTGTGAGATCAGATGGTCCGGAATATGGATACACTTGTATTGCGCACTTTTGGTAGCTCCACCTTCGGTGACCGAGGTGTAAGAGCGTGGATAATCGTGGGCCACTGTGGGAACCTCGACATGCTGAAAAAATGCAGCGGCTGAGGGAATGTCGTTCAACCGAGGTACTATGATACGGATCAGACCGGGCCACTGGCTAGAAATTCAAGACCGGTTCGGGAACGTCGTCGACCTAGTCATTTGAAGGATTATTATTAATTAGTAATTAGGATTACCTTAGTAATTTCCAATATTTAAATGTATTTTTTAAAGAGTGTAATACTCCTTCATGTGTTTTCTTTTCGGTTCTTTCCCATGACGCCTTTATTGAACCGATAGGACTTAGCTATAAATATTGCAAACTATTATCTTAAAATTAATAAGAAAATATTTTCCCTAATCTCTTCTCTCTTCTCCCTCTCTTCTCTCTCTCTCTCTCGCCTATCTCTCCCTCCCTCCTCGGCCGTCGGCCTTCTTCTGGTTCTCTTCTCCGATCTACTTGATACGAATTAGTATCAATTGGTGCTTTCATCCCGAACTTCACATAAGCATGTAAAAAAACGTAGAGGAGACGTCGACTGTCACCACCACCGAGCTAGCCCGACATACACGATCTCCTTCGACAATTGACGATGGTCGTTCAAGCGACGCAACAAGAAATCCGGAAGAATAGACAAGAACAAGACGTTCAACGGGCTCGGACGTATCAGATTTTTCACATCCTCGGCAACCGCCATATTGCCGATGACTGTAATACCCGGTTGTAATTCAGTAATTATCATTCAGTATTTATCATTCAGTAATTGATACTCAGTAATTTCACTCATTAATGACCAATTGTCACTCATATTCAATCATGGTATTCATCATTCAGAGTAATTGTATCGTGTATCAATCGTCATTCGTCACTAATCTTATTGGAGTTTCGTGCCGTGTTGATCATCGTTGTCATTTTCGTTGTGGGCTGTGCGTGAGGAGTAGCGCACGCTACGTACTCTTTTTAGCGTACGCTAATTGAGTACAGGTAGCGCACGCTACCACTCAGCATTAGCGCACGCTAATGTTACCCTGGTTGCAGTCTAGAAGGTACTGGACTGCAGGTGAGTTATATGTAACGCACGCTACGAGTGGTAAGTAGCGCGCGCTAGTGGGTTGTAGTAGCGCACGCTAAATATGTGGAGTAGCGCGCGCTAGGGACGGATCAGGTTGAGTCCAGTGGCTACTGGACTGCACTGGATTAATTCATAGCGCACGCTATGAGTGATATTTAGCGTACGCAATCGATATTATAGCGTACGCTAATCGTTGGTTCTAGCGCACGCTATCGAGATCAGATCAGAGGACATAAGGTTTCTGGATTCCAGTACTGGGCATCACATAATTCGTTAGCGCACGCTAACAATGGGTATTAACGCACGCTAATGGCATGACCGTAGTGCACGCTACAAAAGGGCGCGCGCTACCGTGTTCGGACAGTGGGTACTGGACTACCCAAATTACCCGTTAGCGCACGCTACGCACAAGGGCTAGCGCATGCTAACCTGGAATGGCTATATATTGGACAGTTAGCCTGAGTTCGTCATTTTATCATCCTTTCTCATTCCCTCATCGGTTTTGGGCGATTTTGGGCATTTTGGAGAGTTCTCTTCGAGCTTCTATCATCCATCATCATCTTCAAGTCTTTGAGTTGGATTATCATCACTTCATCATCTCCTTAACATCGAATCAAGGTATTAATCTCTTGGATCTAGAATTTCGGATTTTTGGGTTTTTCCTTCCGATTTCTTCGTGTAAGCTTGGATTATCATTGGAATATGTTAGATATGGATTATCTACCTTGGATAAGTATATTCTTACGGATTTAATGGTTATTTTCGGAATTATTTCAAGAACCATTGGGGTTGACTTCGGTTATTTGGGGATTTTCCGATTAATGTAGTTGTAATCTCGAATTGTGGATTCCTAATAGATTATTGATATCATTGAAGTGTTTTGTTAGTTCGAGACACTCATTTTGGTGTTGGTTTCGATATATTCGGGATGGGATATTTTCGAAGTCGTGTGGTTGGTTACGTATTCGTTTGAATGCCCCTATGAGTTTGATTATCGTTGTTTTCGACCTTTGGGTTAGTCATGTTTAGTTGCTTGGTACGTGTATTGAACGGTTGTTGGTAATTATTGTTATTCAAGGTTGTTCGAGCGACCGGCATTTCATTTAGGACGTTGTTCGTGGACGGACATTCTTCATCGGTATTGAGTAAGTTAATTCTTACTCGGTTAAAAGGATATTCATTCCTTTTGATGTTGTTCATTCATAATCGTAACTCATTCATCATTGTATTAACCGTATCAAGACTTGTCATTGTCAATTAATCACCTCAGTCATAAGGAACGACGGTTCCAATCATTTCATTAAGTTGTCATTCATTCCATTATCATTTAATCTTGGTGAGTCATTATTCATTTTCGTTGTCACTTTTGTCATATTATGGCATCCCGGGTCATACTGGCGTGCCGGTTGGTATGTGTAGGATTTTCATGTCGGGCACATTATAGTCGTGTGTTGGTTGGTGGCCTCACATTGGACTGTGCACACGAGTTGATGGCTTCGTGAGACTGATTAGGTACAAGACCACAGGTGTATTTGATCGATACTCGTTGGTGGCTTGTGCACGGACACATTTCCATCCCGGACGTAGTGTGGCGCCATTCCTTTGAGCCGTATCATTAGTTGATTCATAGTGCACGGTCAAAGTGCGGCTCCTGACAAGGCTTCTAGGCAGAGAACATGAATCGATTCTATGCCGGAATGAGAGTGGTGCTAGGATTGTGAGATCAGATGGTCCGGAATATGGATACACTTGTATTGCGCACTTTTGGTAGCTCCACCTTCGGTGACCGAGGTGTAAGAGCGTGGATAATCGTGGGCCACTGTGGGAACCTCGACATGCTGAAAAAATGCAGCGGCTGAGGGAATGCCGTTCAACCGAGGTACTATGATACGGATCAGACCGGGCCACTGGCTAGAAATTCAAGACCGGTTCGGGAACGTCGTCGACCTAGTCATTTGAAGGATTATTATTAATTAGTAATTAGGATTACCTTAGTAATTTCCAATATTTAAATGTATTTTTTAAAGAGTGTAATACTCCTTCATGTGTTTTCTTTTCGGTTCTTTCCCATGACGCCTTTATTGAACCGATAGGACTTAGCTATAAATATTGCAAACTATTATCTTAAAATTAATAAGAAAATATTTTCCCTAATCTCTTCTCTCTTCTCCCTCTCTTCTCTCTCTCTCTCTCGCCTATCTCTCCCTCCCTCCTCGGCCGTCGGCCTTCTTCTGGTTCTCTTCTCCGATCTACTTGATACGAATTAGTATCAATTGGTGCTTTCATCCCGAACTTCACATAAGCATGTAAAAAAACGTAGAGGAGACGTCGACTGTCACCACCACCGAGCTAGCCCGACATACACGATCTCCTTCGACAATTGACGATGGTCGTTCAAGCGACGCAACAAGAAATCCGGAAGAATAGACAAGAACAAGACGTTCAACGGGCTCGGACGTATCAGATTTTTCACATCCTCGGCAACCGCCATATTGCCGATGACTGTAATACCCGGTTGTAATTCAGTAATTATCATTCAGTATTTATCATTCAGTAATTGATACTCAGTAATTTCACTCATTAATGATCAATTGTCACTCATATTCAATCATGGTATTCATCATTCAGAGTAATTGTATAGTGTATCAATCGTCATTCGTCACTAATCTTATTGGAGTTTCGTGCCGTGTTGATCATCGTTGTCATTTTCGTTGTGGGTTGTGCGTGAGGAGTAGCGCACGCTACGTACTCTTTTTAGCGTACGCTAATTGAGTACAGGTAGCGCACGCTACCACTCAGCATTAGCGCACGCTAATGTTACCCTGGTTGCAGTCCAGAAGGTACTGGACTGCAGGTGAGTTATATGTAGCGCACGCTACGAGTGGTAAGTAGCGCGCGCCAGTGGGTTGTAGTAGCGCACGCTAAATATGTGGAGTAGCGCGCGCTAGGGACGGATCAGGTTGAGTCCAGTGGCTACTGGACTGCACTGGATTAATTCATAGCGCACGCTATGAGTGATATTTAGCGTACGCAATCGATATTATAGCGCACGCTAATCATTGGTTGTAGCGCACGCTATCGAGATCAGATCAGAGGACATAAGGTTTCTGGATTCCAGTACTGGGCATCACATAATTCGTTAGCGCACGCTAACAATGGGTATTAACGCACGCTAATGGCATGACCGTAGTGCACGCTACAAAAGGGTACGTAGCGCGCGCTACCGTGTTCGGACAAAGGTACCGGACTACCCAAATTACCCGTTAGCGCACGCTACGCATGGGCTAGCGACGCTAACACGGAATGGCTATATATTGTACAGCTTAGCCCGAGTTCGTCATTTTATCATCCTTTCTCATTCCTCATCGGTTTTGGGCGATTTTGGGCATTTGGAGAGTTCTCTTGAGCTTCTATCATCCATCATCATCTTCAAGTCTTTGAGTTGGATTATCATCACTTCATCATCTCCTTAACATCGAATCAAGGTATTAATCTCTTGGATCTAGAATTTCGGATTTTTGGGTTTTTCCTTCCGATTTCTTCGTGTAAGCTTGGATTATCATTGGAATATGTTAGATATGGATTATCTACCTTGGATAAGTATATTCTTACGGATTTAATGGTTATTTTCGGAATTATTTCAAGAACCCTTGGGGTTGACTTCGGTTATTTGGGGATTTTCCGATTAATGTAGTTGTAATCTCGAATTGTGGATTCCTAATGGATTATTGATATCATTGAAGTGTTTTGTTAGTTCGATACACTCATTTTGGTGTTGGTTTCGATATATTCGGGATTGGATATTTTCGAAGTCGTGTGGTTGGTTACGTATTCGTTTGAATGCCCCTATGAGTTTGATTATCGTTGTTTTCGACCTTTGGGTTAGTCATGTTTAGTTGCTTGGTACGTGTATTGAATGGTTGTTGGTAATTATTGTTATTCAAGGTTGTTCGAGCGACCGGCATTTCATTTAGGACGTTGTTCGTGGACAGACATTCTTCATCAGTATTGAGTAAGTTAATTCTTACTCGGTTAAAAGGATATTCATTCCTTTTGATGTTGTTCATTCATAATCGTAACTCATTCATCATTGTATTAACCGTATCAAGACTTGTCATTGTCAATTAATCACCTCAGTCATAAGGAACGACGATTCCAATCATTTCATTAAGTTGTCATTCATTCCACTATCATTTAATCTTGGTGAGTCATTATTCATTTTCGTTGTCACTTTTGTCATATTGTGGCATCCCGGGTCATACTGGCGTGCCGGTTGGTATGTGTAGGATTTTCATGTCGGGCACATTATAGTCGTGTGTTGGTTGGTGGCCTCACATTGGACTGTGCACACGAGTTGATGGCTTCGTGAGACTGATTAGGTACAAGACCACACGTGTATTTGATCGATACTCGTTGGTGGCTTGTGCACGGACACATTTCCATCCCGGACGTAGTGTGGCGCCATTCCTTTGAGCCGTATCATTAGTTGATTCATATAGCATGTTTGATTGCGTATGTTTCGACAGGATAATTCATAACTTCAGATATATCATGATTGTGTATTTTCAACCCTTGAGGATTGTTGTTCTATGTAACTGACCCCGTTGGGGGATATTGTTTTTCAGGTCATGGCAAGGCTAAAGCACGGGGAGAGCACGGTGACGGCGAGGAGTCCCAGTGATACTAGAAGGGGGCCCCAGTCTTCTCAGTCATTTATTCTGTCATTTATGTTTCCTTCATTTATTCCGCTGCAGACAGTCCGTTTGAATATTCCTTTCACTCATTGTTGTATATTTTATCTCCATATAAAATATACTTGTATTCAGTATCATCCTGGGTGTGTTGTATGAAACTCCTCATCGGAGTAATTAATTGGGTAATGTGGTTCGGTACTACATTTACTCTGCGTGATTCACTCATTTTCATTAGCCTGGTGGGTCCCAGTCGGGGGTCCACGGCACTGTAATATCCGCCTAGTTTGGGGTGTTACAACGACAACCCTAACGCCGAGCAGCGAAACCCAACGTCGCCGAAACAACAGCCGTCACTCCTACCGCTCCCGACAACCACCACACCAGCACAGGACCGCCGCGGCGCCATGCATGACCAGCCGCGGCACGACAACCAGCCGAGAATCCGAGTTGACGCCCCTCGTTTCAACGGGTCTGATCCGGTCGGATGGATATATAAGGTACAATGCTATTTCGACTATTTTCATACTGCAGCGATGGAACGACTTCAACTTGTGGGTTTATTGTTTGATCACCCAGCCTCAGATTGGTTTCGTTATCAGAAACGAAATAATTGTTTTCGAACTTGGGAGGAATTTTTAGATGCCATCAAGCATAGATTCGACCATCATCATTACGAGGACTACGTCGGTCGACTCGCCAAATTACAACAAAAGACAACTGTTATTGACTACCAAACGGAATTTGAATCATTACTTAATAAAATTGAGGGGTTGTCAGAAACTACATTGATTTCTCTGTTTAAAGCCGGATTGAAACAACCCGTCCAGCGCGAACTCAATCTGCGTAAGCCGACCACCTTATCACAAGCCTTCGCTTTGGCTCGGGAACTCGCCTCATCTTTTGTTGACACATTTTCCAGTAATTCGAACCCGCGCCGTTGGAGCTCCAGCGGTTTCCGACCCGGAAGTACGACCAATTCGAGCCCAACAGCTGCTTCGTCCAGTCCCCCGGCTAACACGAACACGGCTCAGGGTGCAAGGAATAAATTATTAGCTCTGCCTATTAAACGCCTTTCCTTCGCTGAACGAGAGGAACGAACTAAGAAAGGACTGTGTTGGAATTGTGATGAACAATATGCTCCAGGCCATCGTTGTAAACATCGTTTCTTAGCCTTGTTAGGTAATGATGACCCCGACGAGGAGAACTCTACGGAAAATATACAAGACGAGTTGATTGTTACAGGGGATATCTCTAGCATTCATTCGATGGAAGGTTTCGCGAATCCTAAATCTCTAAAGATTTCTGGATCTATTAATGGTCTCACAGTGCAGGTTCTCATTGACGGTGGGAGTACACACAATTTTGTACACCCCACAGTTGCTGAACGATTACATCTTCCTCTATCTAAAGTGACACCGTTTCGAGTGTATGTTGGAAAAGGTGAGTATATGTTGTGCATTCATCAGTATGCGTCGACACCAATAAGCCTTCAAGGACACGTATTCCCGATTGATCTATTTGTGCTCGCGGTACACGGACCGCATATTGTTCTCGGAGTTCAGTGGCTCCGAGCGCTAGGCAAGGTATCTCATGATTACGCCCAGCTCACCATGGAATTCTTATGGCACGGAAAATCTATATTTTTGCAAGGAGACTGTCATACTCCGAAATGGATCTCATTGAATACCCTGCAGTCCTTGTATGCCGCGGATACGGTCATCGAATGTTTCGAAATTTGCCCCATTTTAACTGAGCCATTACCTATGTCATCTACGCCAACAGTTGTTTAATTTCCTGAGGACATTCATCCTCTATTCGGGAACTGCTCCAATTACACGAGAAGGTTTTCACTTTGCCAGTCGGGTTACCACCACAGAGAACTTGGGATCATCGAATCCACTTACATCACGGGTACAGACCGATCAACGTTCAGCCCTATCGCTATCCTTATTTTCAGAAATCCGAGATTGAACGCCAGGTGCACGACATGCTACAGCAGGGCTTGATTCGACATAGCACTAGCCCTTTCTCGTCTCCGGCCCTCCTAGTCAAAAAGAAAGACGGAAGCTTTCGGTTTTATGTTGATTACCGGGCATTAAATGCGACTACAGTAGCTGATAAGTTTCCTATTCCCACAGAAGATGAGTTATTCGATGAACTTGGCCATGCTATTTTTTTTACAAAATTGGACCTACAGTCGGGCTATCATCAGATCAGAATGCACACATCAGACATCTTCAAGACAGCATTCCAGACACATGATGGCCACTTTGAGTTCCTCGTCATGCCATTTGGTTTGACCAATGCACCGTCCACCTTTCAGACCGCCATGAATAATATTTTCTCTGATTATTTACGGGAATTTGTTATTGTATTTTTTGACGATATTCTAGTCTACAGCTCTTCATTGAACCTCCATGTTCGTCACCTTGATATCGTCCTTCAGATACTATGGGACAACCATTTTTTTGTCAAGAGCTCGAAGTGTTCCTTCGGCACAACTAAAGTTGAATACTTGGGTCACATCGTCTCGGCCGGCCGATTATTAGATGACCCAAGTAAGCTCGATGCCATGGCTAATTGGCCCAGACCCACAAACATCAAGCAGTTACGCGGCTTCCTCGGACTTACGGGGTATTACCATAAGTTTATTCGTAATTACGCCTTGATAGCAGCTCCGCTAACAGCTCTCCTGCAGAAAGACAAGTTTACATGGACCGATCTTGCCGACAACGCTTTTCAACGGCTGAAAACGACTATGATGACACTGCCTGTTTTACAGTTGCCGGATTTTGCAAAAGAATTCGTTGTTGAGACCGATGCTTCTGATGAAGGAATTGGGGCCGTGTTGTTACAGGAGGAACGACTGCTTTCTTTCTTCAACAAAACACTAGGCATACGCCGTCGAGGTACATCTACATATCATCGCGAGTTATTTGCTATAGTTTTCGCGGTCCAGAAGTGGAGACAATACCTTTTGGGCAGAGAGTTCCTCATTCGGACGGATCAGAAAAGTTTAAAGGAGCTTCTAACGCAGGTTATTCATGTTGGGATTCCACAGAAAACAAACGCAGCGGAAGAATAAACGGAATCCCTAAGAGGATCGATCAAGTAACGTATATACGAAAAGAAAAATAAGAAGATCAAGGAATCAAAGTCCCATACCTATGATGTCTCTGAAAAACCTTCGTATGATGATGATGATGATGATGATGATGAAGAGCCCTTCGTTCCAAGCACCTAAAGCAAGGTGCCTCTACTTCACACGCCGGAACTTGACGGAAAAATCAGCAAACTTCCTTTCTCTAAGAATGCGGCTAGGGAAGCTTGTAAGAATTTTTTTCTCTCGATCTTTTCTACTAATAACTTGTCTCTGAGATCAAGCATATGGTGTAGAAAATTTTTCTCACTCTTGAAGCTCTCTAAAAAAAACGAAATTAAACACTTGAGGAAGGAAGAAGGAGACTTTATAATTGAAAAGACTTTCTTTTCACCATTATTACTAGCCTCACATGTAGAAGATGCTTTTAAAAGCATCTCTACACCTCACATAACCCCACAAGTGTATAATATAATGAGAGAGAGACAAAGTAGAGATGAGGGGGGGCCTTATAGGGAATCTTCCAAGAAACGGGTCGAGTTAATTCGGCTCGCGTATTGGATGTTCGTCAAACAAATCCCTCGTGAATCGGATGTCCGTCAAACGAATCCGTTTTATTTCCAATGTGTTTATACTAATTAATTAATCCAATTAATTATTTATATCAAACACAAATATACATTTCTGTAAGAAATATAATTTATGAATTAAAGTAATCACCCAGTAACCTACTTACAATTCATAAGACCGCTATTTGATTTATCCGATAAATCACTAAAATCTAATATTATAAGAGAGATTATTAATTCATATTTATCCATCAATGATCCTATTGCGCGACTCCGTAGGTTCGTCTCAGCCGGCATTGGGAGGAACCAATGAGTGCGGCAAAGACTTAGCCACTTAGCGGCCGCACTATAAACCCCGATCGAGAACGAATGAACGAATCATTCCGAACCATTATGTCGTGAATACTATATACGTATAGACCCTTCATCGATGTCCCGGTCAAGTCTTCGGTCACGGTAAGTCAAACCCTAATGTTGAATAATCTCTATTCATTTGTTAATTCAAATCAAGTCCTACTGATTAATTTTGTATCTAATACGACTATATCAGAATGCTTTGGCCAAAGACTTATGATCTTATTTGCCATTAATCGTATAGGACATTCGCCGCTCACTAACAGAGATAGAATCCTTTGTTGGCGACAACAAAGATCGCTACTCGCCCGTATAGTCCGCACCGAGGTCGACTCAAAGAATTAAGAAAATTATTCTAAATACTCTAATTACAAACTAAACGTCACAGCACATCTTCTACCGAACCCTCAAGTCAAAGGTCCACGTATACTATCACAACCTTTCGATTCGTCATCGACTCCGAGAGTGAATACTGTGATCAATCGAGTATGAGTCGTGTTCGAGTATACTGGTCCCACCAATATACTTATAACTATGTTATCAAGACGTGCACACGTCCTAGCATCAGTTATACAAGTATTATTAAAACTTAATGTCCTGTTAAGTTTTATCGACTTGCGAACTAGTTAAGCATTCGAGCTCTAAACACTTCTAGTGCCTATCTCCTTATCTCCATAAGGAGTAGAATGTTCACTCTCAAATGCAAGGACTATTATTCTATATACCAAATCACAATGCCAGTGATATACAATAATATAGAAATAATAATTGCCTTATTTAATATAATATTCATAATTACAATACAATTGCTCTCACTCTCTCATCCTCTGAGTGGCATTCGAGGGCATATTCCTAACAATCTCCCACTTGCACTCAATGCCACAAATTATGGTATCTAATACCCATACTCTCCAGATGCCTCTCTAAGACCTTCTGAGATAGTGGCTTGGTAAGCGGATCAGCAACGTTATTTGCTGTGTCTACTCTCTGCAGTGTAACATTCCCATCCCGAACCATTTCTCTAACAAAATGATATTTTCTCGCAATATGTTTGGTGTTGTGGTGAGCCCTAGGCTCCTTAGCCTGTGCAACAGCTCCGTCATTGTCACAAAATAGTATCACGGGCTTCTCTGCGTTAGGAACCACTTGAAGTTCCTCAGTGAACTTCTTTATCCAAAATGCTTCTTAGCAGCCTCCGTGGCTGCCTGATATTCGGCTTGACATGTAGAGATAGCAGTCAAACTTTGCTTGGCACTTCTCCAAGAAACCGCCCCACCATTCAGAGTAAAGATATACCCTGATGTGGACATCTGAGCATCCATGTCCCCTGAAAAATCTGAGTCTGTATAACCCATCACTTTTAGTTCTCCACTGCCGTATGTAAGAACCAAGTCTTTAGTCCTCCTTAGGTACTTAAGAATATTCTTTACAATGATCAATGTTCTGCCTGGATTTGGTGAAACCGACTTACTACGCTCACGGCATAGGCAATGTCCGGTCTAGTGCAAATCATTGCATACATAAGGCTACCTCTTGCCAAGCATAAGGTACCTTGCTCATTTCCTTTCTATCTTCCTCACTTTGAGGACACATCTCTAAGGAAAGTTTTGCACCATGTTGCATAGGTAGAAACCCTCTTTTAGAATCTTCCATCCTAAATCGCTTCAGGATCTTTTCTATGTAGAGGGCTTGGAAAAGACCTAACATTCTTTTCGCTCTATCCCGGTAGAGACGAATACCTAGAATATAGGTAGGTTCTCCCAAGTCTTTCATTGAGAACTCTTTAGAAAGCCAAGCTTTCACAGAACTGAGCATTCCTACGTCGTTTCCTATAAGTAGAATGTCATCTACATATAGTATTAAGAACGCAATTTTGCTCCCACTAACCTTCTTGTAAATACAGGGCTCTTCTTAGTTTTGGACAAAATCAAACTCTTTGACTGTCTCGTTAAAACGAAGATTCCAACTCCGTGAAGCTTGCTTCAGTCCATAAATGGCACGCTGAAGTTTGCATACTTTATGAATATTGGTTTGAGATATGAATCCCTTAGGTTGTTCCATGTAAATCTCCTCCTCGAGGAATCCATTTAGGAATGCCGTTTTCACATCCATTTGCCATATTTCATAATCTAAGTGGGCTGCTATAGCAAGCATCATGCGAATAGACTTAATCATAGCTACAGGCGAGAAGGTCTCGAAGTAATCGATTCCTTCTCTTTGGGAATAACCCTTTGCCACAAGCCTGGCCTTATAGGTATCAACCTTGCCATCTCCATCAGTCTTTCTCTTATAGATCCATTTGTTTCCAATAGGCACTATGCCTTTAGGATGATCTACTAAAGTCCAGACCTGATTATCATGCATTGAGTCTATCTCAGCTTCCATAGCTTCTTGCCACCTCGTGGAGTCAACGTCTACCATCGCTTGGTCGTATGTAGAAGGATCATTCTCTTGACTACTTTCTGTCATCTCATGGACACCCAGTTCCTCTTGATGCAGATAGCCATACCTCTCAGGTATTTGAGAAATTTTACTAGACTTGCGAGGTTGTGTTTGTATTTCAGAAGGTTGGGTTCTAATATCTTGCATAGGTGTCTCATTTGGTGTTTCTTTTATTTTTTCCAAAGAAATATTTCTACCTGCCCCTCCTTCCTGAATAAACTGATCTTCCAGGAAGTGTGCTTGTATAGCAATTATGATCCTATGATCTTCGTGCATGTAGAATAGATATCCCATGGAATCCCCTGGATATCCTATGAAACGACCTTTCACAGAACTAGTTTCCAATTTCTCTACTTTAGTCTTCTTGACACAAGCAGGGCATCCCCAAATCCTAATGTGATTAAGACTTTGTTTCCTACCTCTCCACATCTCATGGGGAGTCTTAGGAACGGACTTGGAAGGACATCTGTTCAAGATATGCACAGCAGTAAGGAGCGCATAACCCCACAGATAAATCGGTAGATCAGTATAGTTAAGCATGGAGCGAACCATGTCCAACAAGGTTCGGTTCCTTCTTTCTGATACACCATTTAATTGTGGAGTAGCTGGAGGAGTGAATTGTGACACTATTCCTAGTTCTTTTAAGAACTTATCAAATTCGGTACTCATGTACTCACCACCCCGGTCTGACCGAAGAGTCTTAACACGGTTACCTATTTGATTTTCAACTAGGGCTTTAAATTCCTTGAATTTATCAAAAGCTTCAGACTTATGTTTCATTAAGTACACGAATCCATACCTGGTATGGTCATCAGTGAATGTAATGAAATCTCAAAGCCGTCTCGTGCCACTTCAAAAGGTCCACGACGCGTCGGTATGGATCAATCCAAGCTTTTGACTCTTTCAAAAGTCCGAGAAGGGTAACTTAGTCATTTTGCCTTGAAGGCAAGATTCACAAGTTGGATAGGGATCGATCCCAATGGACTGTAAGCCCATCTTTCTCCATTTTATGAACCTTGGTCTGACCGATATGACCAAGTCTAAGATGCCACTTAAGTGCTTGGTTCGTTTCATCCCTACCACGCTTCCTAGTTATAGTGTTCACAGTTGTTTTATTCTTTAAATTTAAATGGTATAAACCATTTAATAATGTAGCAGTACCAACCAATTTATTTCTGAAATAAATACGACACGACCCATCTCCAATAAAGAAGTGAAATCCCTTTCGGTCCATGACCGGAATTGATACAATATTCTTGTGCCCCTTGGGCAAAACAAGTACATCATCTAAAGTAAGAATAAAACCAGATTCTAAATCCAACATAAGGGATCCGATATCAGAAGCTTCGACACTATGCCCACTTCCGACGGTGACCATCACCTCCCCTGAATCCAGCTTCCTACTTCGTTCCAGATCCTGATTCATTGTACAAATGTGAGAACTCGCACCGGAATCAAGTATCCAAGAAGTAGAATATACGATTCTGAACAATTTGTTTCTAAAACCAGTAGTTCTGTACCTGAAGGCGCATTACGGTCAAGCTTTGGACAGTACCTCTTCCAGTGGCCTAGCTCACCGCAGTTGAGGCATACATCCGTTTTCTTGGCCCCCTTGCTCTTTTGAACCATTGGGGCTTTGCCCTTTCCCTTGTCGATCTTGGCTATTGGACCTAACTGCTTCTTGTTCTTTTTCTTCTTATTCTTGGACTTCCAAGTCCCAGAAGAAATCACAAGTGCAGCTTCCTTTCCCTTTGTCTTCATCTGAGACTGGGCAGTCGTCAGTTTGTTCATTAGCCCAACTAAGTTACATGCAATCTCATTGCAGTTGAAGTTCATGACAAATTGTGAAAAGGAGTCAGGAAGTGACTGCAGGATAAGGTTAGTTTGGAGAGATGCATTCATCTGAGAATCAAGAGCTTCCAATCTCTCAATCATCGAGATCATCTTGAGGACATGGTCCCCAACCCTCTCTCCTTCCTTCATCCTGGCGCCGAATAATTGCTTTGATATCTCATATCTAGCAGTTCGACTATGCTCTCCATAGAGCTCAGCCAGGTGCGCTAAGATGGCTCGTGAAGACGTCATCTTTTCATGGGCACGTTGAAGCTCATTGGTCATTGAGCCTAACATGTACCCTCGCACTCTTATGTCGTCTTTTACCCATTTTTCATGGGCATCGACATCTTCCTGATTGGCTCGGGTTCTTGCAGGAGCCGCTGGGATGTCCGCCTCCAAGACGTATCCCAGCATTTCCATAGTTAGGACAATCCTCAAGTTCCGAAGCCAGTCCACATAGTTCGGACCACTCAGGACGTTCTTTTCAAGTAGTATAGCGAGTGGGTTCATTGTCATATTGAGATTTATGTTAACTGCAGAGAATAATTTCAGATTCGTTAGTGTTTGTTTAATTATGATCCGAGTAAAGAATTTAAGGACTTTCTTTATTCATAACTCGGCTCCCACTATTTTATCGGGATTTACACACTCCCATGTTAAATCCGGAAGTCTTGGGTGACTTCATAGTGGTGATCGATTTCTTTACAAAGTTTAATAGAGGGCAACCCATACGGTTTATATTCTATTATTCTTTATAAAGTGGTGTCTAATACCAACCCATCTAATGGATGTTTCGATCTTCTTTTACCCCTAGTTCACTTGCCCTCAACCCATTCGGTTTCTATGGCTCGCTGAACTATCTAAGTTTGAACCGTCAACTCCTATTAGTCTGACAATTGAATCTTACCCGGCAACCCATACGGTTTATAGGGGTTTGATTTGTCACAACCAAAGGCATCTAATGCACTCTAGGAATTTATCAATTTTCCCCAAAAATATTACCCCGACATACTCGGAAGAATAATATTCCGGTTTAGATTTCAATTTTCCATGAGTTTGACGGAGGGTAGGAAACCTCGTAACCTTTATAACTTAGTGTTTGTAAGTGGGAGTATTAACGCGATTATATGTTACACTTTGCACATTAATCCGTTTATAAGCGCGGTTTGTGGTATGTCAATCATTCAAAATAAAAAAACAATAAATAGCAACCTAGTTACTACCAACATATAGCTCATGGACTTTTTCCTAAGTATTGGGCCAAGCCAAATAAAGAAAGGAAAAATACATTATTGATTCTTCGTCTTCTAGTCGGTCGTCTTCGGTCTTCGTCATAGCCATATGAATAATTACATCATTGAACAATACGTCCTATTATACATATTTTCTAGTAAAAATAAATAGGCTCAAAACGGCCTTTACAACCATATCGAATCGAACAAATCAACAACTAAGTCCACGAGCTATATCACCATCACATAAGGCATTACATACAACATGTAACGGTAAATGAAATTAAATAATCAATTAATATATTAATCTAATTAATATAAAAATTAATCTATTTAATTTCTACAATATTAATCAAATTAATATTTATAATCGTCATTTTAATCCGTTCAAAGTAATCCGGCCAAAACAATATTCTCGTCTAATAATTTCCCTTAAAAAAAATATACCAAATATTTTATTAAATCCAATTAAATCCAATTTAAATTTCGGAAATTATTACAACGAAATATAAACACAAAAATGGAGTCGGAAAATCGATGCTCAGGCCCGACCCGACCCGATTCAAAATCGGGCGAAAACCGAGAACCGCCGGACCGAGTCACTCTCGGCCCTTTGCCAGTGGCGAGCAGCTGATAGCCTACCGAGTCACTCTCGGCGGCGACGGCGATCGATGAGCTGCCGCAATGCATCTTCGTGCGGTATTAGTGTTTAACCGCCGTTTTTCTCATTTTTTCGTCTCGCTTCCAAAACGAAAAAGTTTCTTAACTTCATGAAGAACTTATAAATCAACAAAAATCAAATTTTTCAGATTTATAATTCACATAAAATAGTCGAAACTTGACTTACTACGAACGATTAAATTTCTTCGATTATATCTATTATGATTCTAAATCATAAACATCATCAAATAACATTCCAAATGCAAAGATGATCGTATATACGATATATTTGACCTCGCTCCGATACCACTGTTGGGATTCCACAGAAAACAAACGTAGCGGAAAAATAAACGGAATCCCTAAGAGGATCGATCAAGTAACGTATATACGAAAAGAAAAATACGAAGATCAAGGAATCAAAGTCCCATACCTATGATGTCTCTGAAAAACCTTCATATGATGATGATGATGAGCCCTTCGTTCCAGGCACCTAAAGCAAGGTGCCTCTACTTCACACGCCGGAACTTGACGGAAAAATCAGCAAACTTCCTTTCTCTAAGAATGCGGCTAGGGAAGCTTGTAAGAATTTTTTCTCTCGATCTTTTCTACTAATAACTTGTCTCTAAGATCAAGCATATGGTGTAGAAAATTTTTCTCACTCTTGAAGCTCTCTAAAAAAACGAAATTAAACACTTGAGGAAGGAAGAAGGAGACTTTATAATTGAAAAGACTTTCTTTTCACCATTATTACTAGCCTCACATGTAGAAGATGCTTTTAAAAGCATCTCTACACCTCACATAACCCCACAAGTGTATAATATAATGAGAGAGAGACAAAGTAGAGATGAGGGGGGCCTTATAGGGAATCTTCCAAGAAACGGGTCGAGTTAATTCGGCTCGTGTATTGGATGTTCGTCAAACAAATCCCTCGTGAATCGGATGTCCGTCAAACGAATCCGTTTTATTTCCAATGTGTTTATACTAATTAATTAATCCAATTAATTATTTATATCAAACACAAATATACATTTCTCTAAGAAATATAATTTATGAATTAAAGTAATCACCCAGTAACCTACTTACAATTCATAAGACCGCTATTTGATTTATCCGATAAATCACTAATATCTAATATTATAAGAGAGATTATTAATTCATATTTATCCATCAATGATCCTATTGCGCGACTCGTAGGTTCATCTCGGTAGGCATTGGGAGGAACTAATGAGTGCGGGCGGACTTAGCTTGACTGGCGGGCGCACCGTAAACCAGGCGAGAACGAATGAACGAATCATTCCGGAACCATTATGTCGTGAATACTATATACGTATAGACCCTTCATCGAGATGTCCCGAGTCAAGTCTTGGGTCACGGTAAAGTCAAACCCTAATGTTGACTAAACTCTATACATGTGTTAATGCAAATCAAGACCGATGATTAATAGTGTATCTAATACGACTATATCGAATGCTTTGGCCAAAGACTTATGATGTTATTTGCCATTAAGCGTATAGGACATTAGCTTTGCTCACTAACAGGAGATAGAATCCTTTCTTGGCGTCGGCAAAGGCGCTACCTGCCCGTATAGTCCGCACTTCGAGGTCGACTCAGCAATTAAGAAAATGAGTCTAACTACTCTAATGACAAACTAAACGTCACAGGCACATCTTCTACTGAACCCTCAAGTCAAAGGTCCACGTATACTATCACAACCTTTCGATTCGTCATCGACTCTCCGAGAGTGAATACCGTGTGACTGAATCGAGTATGAGTCGTGTTCGAGTATACTGGTGCTACCAATATACTTATAACTATGCTATCAAGACGTGCACACGTCCTAGCATCAGTTATACAAGTATTATTAAAACTTAATGTCCTGTTAAGTTTTATCGACTTGCGAACTAGTTAAGCATTCGAGCTCTAAACACTTCTAGTGCCTATCTCCTTATCTCCATAAGGAGTAGAATGTTCACTCTCAAATGCAAGGACTATTATTCTATATACCAAATCACAATGCCAGTGATATACAATAATATAGAAATAATAATTGCCTTATTTAATATAATATTCATAATTACAATACAATTGCTCTCACTCGCTCATCCTCTTAGTGGCATTCGAGGGCATATTCCTAACAATTCAGACTCCCGACCAACAGTTTTTTATTCGCAAGCTTATGGGATATAAATTTCGGATTGAATATAAGACGGGTGCCAATAACAAAGTGGCCGATGCATTTTCTCGCTGCATGATCGGCGATGAACCAACTTCGTCACATTTCTTTGCTTTGTCCGAACCTATACCCGAATTGTTGCATAGGGTACACCGAGAAAATTCAACTTTGTCGGACATAGTGGCATGGCATACTGCCGTGGCAAAGGGAGATCTTCCGACTACATTCCGTGTTCACGATGGCACCCTTTATTACGACCATCGGCTTTTTTTAGGCAAGGAATCGCCTCTTAAAGCCGAAGTTCTCATCGAGTTTCATGCTTCGCCGAGCGCCGGACACCCGGGTGTAGACCGCACTTTTCGCCGAGTAGCAATAGTATTTTTTTGGCAAGGGATGCGCCGAGACGTCAAACAATTTGTTGATTCTTGCCTTATTTGTCAGTTGACTAAATACAGCACCAATAAACCAGTAGGGCTTTTACAACCGCTACCGATTCCGCAGCAGGTGTGGGATGAGATCTCTATGGATTTTATTACCGGTCTTCCGCCTTCCCGCGGTTATACGACTATCTTAGTGGTCATCGATCGCCTTTCGAAGTACGCCTACTTTGGCGCTTTGGGAACGCATTTTGACGCCATTAAGGTCGCCACTTTATTTGTGGATATGGTTGTCAAACACCACGGAATTCCGGCTTCGATCTTATCCGATAAAGATGCTATTTTTACCAGTTCGTTTTGGAAAGAATTACATCGTTTAAGCGGAACAACATTACGCCGTAGCACCGCCTACCATCCTCAGACGGACGGTCAGACAGAAGTTAAGAACCGCGGCCTTGAACAATATCTCAGGGCGTTCACTCAAGGTCGTCCTAAGCATTGGTTCGATTTTCTTCCATGGGCGGAACTAGCACTCAATTGTACCTTTCATGAAGGTTTGCAAATGTCACCCTTTAAAGCACTCTATGGCCAAGAAACACCACCAATCCTTCGGACAACAAAACCCTCTGGTCCTCCATCGCAAGCCCTTGCAATGCTTCAAGACCGGGAGGAAGTTTTGGAGTTAATATGGGGAAACCTACGTAAGATGCAGCAGCATATGGCCACGTAGGCTAATTCTCACAGGCGCGATATTGAATTCCAGGTCGGTGACATGGTATTGTTGAAGCTCCAACCTTATCGACAACATTCGGTGGCCAAACCGCTCGCGACCAAACTCGCCCGTCGATTTTATGGGCCGTTTAAGATCCTTGAGCAAATCGGAGCTGTCGCGTATCACCTAGATTTACCGAATAATGCTCGCATTCAAAATATCTTCCATGTTTCGTTACTTCGACCATTCGTTGGTGCCAACTCGGGTCCCGTTCAAGCAGTGTTTCTGATCGAGTTCGTGCATGACAGACCGCTTTCCCACCCCTTACGTGCCATTGCCGAACGTCATATCTTATTGGACGGTAAACCTCGAACTGAATGGCTCGTTGTTTGGGAGGATGGCTCACCCAACGACACTTCTTGGGAACCTATTGATCATCTGCAAAAGTCATTTCCGGATTTACGCCTTGAGGACAAGCCGAATGTCAACGGGGGAGAGATTGATACGGATCAGACCGGACCACCGGCTAGAAATTCAAGACTGGTTCGGGAACGTCGTCGACCTAGTCGTTTGAAGGATTATTATTAATTAGTAATTAGGATTACCTTAGTAATTTCCAATATTTAAATGTATTTTTTAAAGAGTGTAATATTCCTTCATGGGTTTTCTTTTCGGTTCTTTCCCATGACGCCTTTATTGAACCGATAGGGCTTAGCTATAAATATTGCAAACTATCATCTTAAAATCAATAAGAAGATATTTGCCCTAATTTCTTCTCTCTTCTCCCTCTCTTCTCTCTCTCTCTCGCCTATCTCTCCCTCCCTCCTCGGCCGTCGGCCTTCTTCTGGTTCTCTTCTCCGATCTACTTGATACGAATTAGTATCATACTAACGCCAGGAAGCGCGTAGGGTGAAGGTTGATGTCGACTGGTGATGCGGTATGTGCGTGGCGCACTGCGGGCTAGCGCGAGGCGTGCTTGGATTCTTCTTTCATTAGTGTATATCGAGACCATGATAATCACACGATAAAAATGTTAACACATTTTCATCCTTCATTTGTATCCTTTTTAGTCATAGACATCACTTTGGATTCATAAGTTTTTACAACTAATCAAACCACATTTATACATACATGTGCTGTTGTGCATCTCATAAACCTACTTAACTTGCTGACTTTTTGATATATGAAAAAGGTTCCTATCAAGCGTGACCAGAGACTGTCTTCTACTTTTTTTTTTTTTTGTTCTGGCAGTTACGCATCAGCCATGCTTGATCAATGACCAGTACAGTGAAAAAAAAACTACTTTTTTATCTTCTGCTCATGAATATCATGTTTTTTCTTCCCATCCTGCTGCCGCCTCTGCTGATCATATTTCTTCTTATCGACATACTTACTTTCTTCATCTCTTTTCGCCGCTGCATGTCCGGACACACTACGATCGTCGTGTCCGTATAGTAAATGTTGTTTTCGGTCACTCGGACCAGACGATGCATCAGAAGCCATTGAATCATCGCTGTCGACATCATCATCGTCGGCTTTCCTGCAACCGTGTTGTCGGCCACCTAAGCTGATAATAGCATCCTCGTCATCTTCGTTATCGTCTTCATGATTGTGGTGGTCGGGTGAAGCGATATACATCGTCCATCCCGACTCGCTGCTGCTACATTCTTCACTACCTTCATGAATTTTAGAAGAATCCATTTTCTAGTTTTGACAGCACTTTTTTTTTATGGAAGAAAGTGGAGTAGAACTCAATTCAGAAGACTATATTATTAATTGGGCTATTTGGCATAGAGGTAAATGCCCCTTTTATTTGATTTTCTTTTTCATGCATCATTTAATAGAAAGTACTGCTTAGCTGTCTCTCTGTACATTATAACTTCTAAATCAACTTATAAAACCCTTTTTTTTTTTAAGAAGACACATTGGAATTGGAAGATACTACTCTCTCCATCCCATCGATCTTAGTTCATATTTTTTTTTGAGCCGTTACAAGATACTTGATAATTTCTTTTTGAAAACACTTTTATCTCTCACAACTTTAAATAATATATATTCATACCGTCACTTTATACACTACTTTTTAGATTTTCTTAAATTCCGTGCCGAAAAGCAAATGATCAAGATAGGTGGGACGAGGGAGTCTGTACTTTGTTTTTTTTTTATTGGTCTCTCATTAAAACTTTTTTAAGTGGTTCACTTACATGGCCTTTCTGCTTCATAAATGAAAAGCTGTGCTGATGATACACATGAGGCCCACTCTTCAAATGTCAAAGAATGTAATACTCTCGCGGTCCGTCCGAGCCGAAGGGTCGGCGGTTGGTGTATATTTTGTGTATTTTAGGTAATGATAAATATAAGTAATGATGGTAAATGTGTGGTGGAGATTAGAAAGGAAAAAGTGTTGATGATAAATGTGTAATGAGGATTAAAAGGTAAAAGGTGATTGGTTGATTTGATTGTAAAAAGTGATATATATAAACTTACTAAATGGACAATTTTTGTACAGAAATGTATACCTTTGAGGCGGGACTTAGGGAGAAAGAGTATAAGAGCGGTGTCTCGCCGGCCCGATTGCAACATTTAGAAGAAAATTAATAGTATGTTTTAGGTGGATGATAGATATAATAGATGTGTAAGTTTTGTAGGTATTGATGATAAACGTGATTGTTTGATGTGACTGAAGGTATTTAATGAAATGTAGCACTTTTGAAGGGACACATTTTGGGATGAAATGTAGCACTTGAGACGGACGGAGGGAGTATTATATTATGATCTAGTTAAAAAATATTTAACGTTCAATCACAAACACGTGTTGATTCTCCAAACAAGCTGATTCATGTTTAGTCACCTTTTTAGACTCCGCCTTCAAAACTGCTTGCCCAGCCACGAACCCCGTGTCCCGAAACCCCACCAACGGGGACACCCCGGTGAGGTCAACACAAGCATGTTTACCACCTGCCCAACCGAATACGAGGACATCCGCCGGGCGCAGGGTGGACCTTCCTTCCAACGGGTCTGTCAGAAAATTCACAGGGGCTTCTTTCTTAGCAGAAACCCCAGCTCTCCTCAAGACGTCCCACAAGACATCCCGAACCAGGTCATGCCGGTATTTGAACCCCGGCAACTCCTCACAGTGAAGGAAAATCATCAAAAAAATGGTAAAAATCGACGAACATTCGCTTGAATTTTCAATGAGAAAAACAACATATGAGCAAATACAGGGTAAGTAACAGATTGTCTTTTTTAAAATGAGCAATTTATCCCACTATGTAAAAAATAGGCTTTTTAACCCATATATAATTTAAATAGGTTAATTACCTATTTATTTTTAATTTTTGGTGCAGATGAATCCTATGCATTTACTGAGATATGTGTAAATCACTCATGTGGATAGGGCTTTATATGGGATAGGAGACACTTCTTTTAAAACATATAGGATTAATTCATTTATTTAAAATATACATGGGTTCATGAGCCTATTTTTCGAAAAAGAAAAGTGGTAATGAGCTTATTTAAATTATACTGATGGATAAACCTTAAACGACTTATTTAAAAAATTCATTTAATAAAGTATAGAGTGGAGTGTAGAGTGTATAGGGTGGAGTGTATATAACAACACCCTTTTACTTATTTTTTTTAAAAAAATCAATTAATATTGTGGTTAACCTATTAATTTTAATGATTATTATATGAATTTTGATTAGATATTAGTTTCTTATTTCGAAAGTATACTGTTCCAGTAGGACCTCTCGTGAAAGTAGAATTTTCCAATATAATAGACTAATATCATATTTGGAATTGCTTAACTTTAAAAATAATCAACTTTTTAATGAATGTTTAAGTTGAATAGTGTTTAGTATATGAAAAAAGCAGTTTTTTTTTTAGAATTTACGGATCACTGACAGCAGATTTTGGAAGCAGTATCGGGGTTGCTTTTAGAAGCTGTTGTCATAAAAAAATACTAAAAAAATAATATTTTATATCGTAAAAGTATTTTTAAAAATAATATTTTTCAAAGACGAATCTATTTAAATTTACAGCCGAATAATTTTACATTACAAATAGGATAGTTTTTGTTTAAGTCACGACAATAACAAACTTAATGAACATGAAGTAATAAACATATAAAAATCATGACTGTCTTTGGGGGTACACACCTTAGTATTCATCATTGATGATATATATCACATTTAATTTTCTGTCTTTTTTTGCCAACAAACTGAAGAGCAGCCTTTCATGTGAAATATGGAGTGGAATGTGAATCCAACTGTCTTTTGGCTTCTTGTTTTGTTTGTATAGTGATGGAATGTGTATGATCATTATTACTATCTCTACTACACAACTCTTTCATTGCTTTTAAATAAAATGAAATAATTATCAAAAATAAATCATAAATAAAACAGTATTGCATTGTATAAAAAATAGTACATTATATTACACTGCATAAAATAATATTAAATATATTTAAGAATAGAAACAAATGCAACAATAATATATGTTTCTCCTTTTTCATAAATTATCTTTTGTTGATGCTTGTCGTATTGTTGTTATAGCATTCATATTGGATCGATTAGATCAATAAACATCACGTACGTGTTGCTCAATCTTCCGTGCATTCTTCACTTTCGTTCTTCCTGGCCGTCTCTCGAGCGATTCTTCCATTTTTTGTGTATCCATCGAGTTGAAGTTGGAATTTGAAAAACTAGCCAGTGTAAACTTGTTAAGAAAATCGGATTTTGTTTTGATTTTTTGCCGTTTTTTCAATATTTTAAAATTTTTAATTAATTTTTGAAGTAAATAAAAAAGTATAAAAAACAATAAATTATAAAATATTGCACCATTTTGTTTAAATTTTTATCTATTTCTAAATATTAAAACAAATAAAATTTGAGATGATCTGGATTTTTCATCTCTAATTAATGATTTATATATCGTCTTGTTGGTAGCCCACCCTACTCAGAATCCACGTAGGCACTCCAGGCAGTTAAACTGGCCGAGCAGAACCCGAAGTCGGACCAGACAAAAAACTCGATTTCCAACCGGGCTCGCTAAAAACCGGACCGGACTGTGACTCCAAGGCCGACCCGGTATCTGATCCGAGAAGGCCGAGCAGAGAAAGGACAAAAATGTCCCGATTCAAGATTACGGCCAGGCCGACTGGCAGCGGAGACCCGGCCGACTGGCGGGGGACCCGAGGACCGACCCCATCGGATAGACATCACCGGAAGTCGGCAAGACAGACCCGCATGCCAATTAACGCATGCAGTCACGCCCCTTCCCAAGACACTCCTTAGAGGCCGCCACGTGTCCAAGACTTAAATGCAGATTGACAAGTGTTATGGGCATATTCCCCAAACATGCGCCAGCTGTCATCTCTCCACCGCGGATTGTCTATATATAGAAGAAATGTACAGTGAAAAGAGGATCTTTGAATTTTCAGCATTAATAAGGGAGAGAGAAAAAAGAGAGATTTGAGATATACTGAAAAAGAACGATAAAGACTTGCAATTAACAAGCAAACAAAATAGACCGGCACACATTATTCTGCTCGGCTCTATGCTATCAAAAGGTCATTAATAAAATTTAGTGATCAAATATCTTTCATCTTATTTATTATTTTCTACGTGTCTTCGATCCATTTATCCAGATCAGCACACGTGACGTTGACCAAACCAGACGTCAACAGATTGGCGCTAGAAGGAGGGGTGAACCTTCGATAAAAAAGGTAGATATAGACCCTTCACCAGAGATGTCTCAGAACAGTTCAAAAAACCCTCAGCCCGCGACGGAGGAAGAAAACCTCCTTAAAGTGGTTGAGTGCTTTAAACACCCTACCTTCATCCAAGGCATGGCGGCCCTTATGGCAAGAGTTACAGGGGGCGGGACCCTTCAAAAACCCGAGATCGGCTCGGCGGAATCTCGGGCAGCCCGCCCGGCTGTCTCGGGGAAAGCGAGAAAAGGACGGCCTCTGGGGCCGCCGGAGAAAGGGCAGAGAGCCACGGCGAAAGCTCACATCCCTCACGGAAAAGTAAGCTTTCGCGCCCCCCATCCGTTTTTGATCGCCTTGGGGCGGGAAGGAAAATCGAGAAGGCAGCGCCGGCTCCTACTGTCCAGAGTCAGAGCCGTAAGGAAGAGAAGGCTCACCACCCGTCCTTAAATCCAACGCAAATATTGCCTCTAACTCCGGGCGATAATTCGAGCGAGATCGAGTTTCTAAAAAAACGCCTTACGGAGCTCGAAAATAAGCAACTCCAGCCATCCCAAAGTTCGGAATGGCTCAACATCCAGGAGAGTCCCCTGGCCCCTAGCATTCTGGCGGAACCCCTCCCGGAGAAGTTCAAAATTCCTCAAATTCCGCCATACAACGGAGAAACAGACCCTAACGCCCATCTTGGGCATTATAATTCCTGGATAGATCTACACGGGTCTCAGGACGCGTTCCGATGCCGAATGTTTTCCCTAACTCTGGGGGAGAGGGCCCAGAGGTGGTATCGGACGCTGCCCCATCATTCGGTTCAAACGTGGGCTCAACTTTCGGCGACGTTCCGATCCCACTTCATGGGGTCCCTTGTGCGGGTCGCCCCACGCTCATCCATTGCTTCTGTGATCCAGGGGCCGAATGAGTCCCTTAAAGATTATATATCCCGTTTCAATAAACGGATATTAGAGACGGAGCCTATGTCCGACGATGCGCTGGCCATTATTGCCCAGGCCGGCCTTCTCAAAAATTCTTTCTTTCGCTGGACGGTGTGCCAGAATGTCCCACACACCTACCAGGAATTTTTGGAGTGCGCTAGCTCCCACATAGCTGCCGAGGAAGCCATGCCGGCACCAATGTTAGTCATGCCCTCCGATCAGAAAGGATCGTATAAAAAGAAAGAAAAAAGGCGCGACTACAAAGAGACCCGTCAAGAATCTCGAAGGGAAAATAAAACCCCTGCCTCTTCCTCGGCAGTCCCGGCCACTCAAAGCTATCGCCGTCCCGAGCTCATGGCCAATTTCACTGAAATATATTCCATCGGAGCCGCGGCGATATTCGATCAAATAAAAGACAAAAACTTGCTCTCAGTCCCTCGGCCGATCTACAAAGATCAGAAGGATATGGACCAAACCCGCTTCTGTAAATATCATGAGTCAGCGGGTCACAACACCGAACAGTACCGAGACCTCGTCGCCGCCCTGATCGCGGTATGCAACGAGACAGGCTTGAGGCGGTTTACCCGAAACCCGCCTCGGGATCGCCAGGATAGGGCCGACCCGACGAGAGCCAAGAATGATCGGGTGCCCCCGGCCCCCAAATCCCCCCGGGAAATTCTAACGATTATGGGCACCGCCGAGGTCGATGATCATCGGTCCAAGCGCCAGAAAAAGGCATCCATCCGAGAAGCCACCACTTTCTATCAGCGGACCGAGCGCCGAGCAGAAGGGTTTCTATCGGTGGCCGAAGAAGCCCCCAAAAACCCCCAGCTGGCAGTTACTTTTGAGGAGTCCGACGCAGAAGGCTTGGACCATCCCCATTCGGACGCACTTGTCATCACTCTGCCCATAATGGGGATCCCAGTCCACCGGGTATTGGTGGATTCCGGGGCCTATGCAAGCATCATATACCTTCATACCCTTCGTATGATGAAGGTAGACCAATCGTATGTCCGGCCCTGCAACGAGGATATCCGGGGATTTGCCAACTGCCGCACCTCCCCGCTGGGGGAAATCGACCTTGCCCTGGAATTTGGTCAGGGGTCGATCAGAAGAACGATGATCACAACCTTTAAGATCATCGACGTGCACAGCGACTACAATGCCATCATAGGCCGACCTGTGATGTCGAGGCTGAGGGCCACTCAGTCCACCTACCACCTGTGCATGAAATTCCCCACCCCGGACGGCGTCGGGGTACACAGAGGGGATCAAAGGGCTGCCCGTGAATGCAATCTCAGCATCCGGGCTCGCGAGATCAACACCGCAGGAGCCATCCTGGAAAATGTGCCGGAAGAAATGGAGACTACCAGCTCCGAACAATAGACGGGAAACACCCTGCTTGACTGGGGGCCCAACGGTCCCGGGGCCGCACAAACCCCCGAAATGAGAATCGGACAGGAAATGGACCGTGGCCGCAGGCCCGAGAAAGAGCCGATCCTAGAAGAAGATCCCGTTGACCTGCGGTATCAAAATCCAAAAGGAAAAATCCGCCACGCTGAGCCAACAAAAGAATTGGACCTGGTCGACGTGGATTCATCTAATCCAACCCGACGGCTAAAGATCGGCCACAACCTCCAAGAGCCGATCCGCTCCGAGCTAATCTTCCATCTAAGACAAAATCTGGATGTCTTTGCTTGGACCCATTCTGATATGTCGGGGATTGATCCGGAACTGGCATGCCACCGACTGAACATCGACCCCAGCTCAAAGCCGGTTGTTCAGAAGAGAAGAAAAATGGGGCCGGAACAATAGAAAGGGCTGGAAGAGGAGGTAGAAAAGCTAATCGATAACGGGTTTATTCGGGAAGCCCAATACCCGACCTGGGTAGCCAACCCAGTCCTGGTAAAAAAGCCGACCGGGCTATGGAGGCTCTGCATTGACTTCTCCAACCTGAACAAAGCCTGCCCGAAAGATAGCTACCTGCTCCCCCATATCGATTACATGGTAGATGCAACGGCCGGGCACGAGCTAATGAGCTTTATGGATGCGTATTCTGGATACAACCAGATCCCAATGCACCCCGCCGATGAGGAAAATACCTCCTTCTACTCGGCCCGTGGCTTATACTGCTACCGGATGATGCCCTTCGGGCTCAAGAATGCCGGCGCGACATATCAACGCCTGGTAAATAAAATGTTCAATAGCTTGATAGGTCATACTATGGAAGTATATGTAGATGACATGTTAGTTAAATCTCTGCACTCGGCCGACCATGTATATGACCTCAATAAAATGTTTGCTATTTTGCGAGAGTATAAGATGAAGTTAAATCCGAAGAAATGTTCATTCGGGGTAGGTTCTGGAAAATTCCTCGGCTACATGGTAAGCCAAAGAGGGATTGAAGCCAACCCCGATAAAATTAAGGCAGTAGCCGAGCTTGTTCCTCCAAACTCGGTCACTGGCATGCCGAGAACTCGGACTGGAATGAATATGATTTGGGTAATTGTCGATCGATTGACCAAGTCTGCACACTTCTTGAGTATTAAGGATACTTGGGGACCGGATAGATTGGCTCGAACCTTTATCGCTGAGATCGTGAGGTTACACGGTGCCCCCAAGACCATTGTTTCTGATCGAGACGGCCGTTTCGTATCGCATTTTGGCGAGCCGTTCATCGGGCTCTGGTGCGAGTTGAGATTGAGCACCTCCTTTCATCCTCGTCGGACGGTCGACAGAGAGGACGATTCAGACGTTGGAGGATATGTTGCGGGCTTGTGCCTTAGACTGGAGTAATGATTGGGAGCTTCACTTGCCGTTGATCGAGTTTGCTTACAATAATAGTTGGCATGCGTCGATCAAAATGGCACCCTTCGAGGCACTCTATGGTAGGCGATGTAGGTCGCCATTAGGTTGGGACGAGGCTTCTGAGCTAGTTGGGACGGAACCAGATATGTTGTTGGAGACCAAGGAAAAGATTTCTATTATCCGAGATCGATTACTGACTGCCCAGAGTCGTCAAAAATCTTACGCCGATACTCGTCGTCGACCCTTGGAGTTTGAAGTGGGGGATCACGTCTTGCTCAAAGTATCGCCGACCAGAGGAGTTTTCCGCTTCGGTAAAAAGGGAAAACTCAGTCCAAGGTATATCGGACCTTTCGAGATTTTGGACCGAGTTGGAGACTTAGCTTATCGCTTGGCGTTGCCTCCAGCTTTGAGTCACGTCCATAGTGTTTTTCATGTGTCCCAGTTGCGGAAGTACGTACCGGATCCGAGCCACATTATCGACTACAGTGAGATTGACGTAGCCGAGGATATTACCTTTCCAGAGAGACCCGTGAAGATCCTTGGGCGTCGCGAGAAACAGCTTAGGCATAAGACCATTCCACTGGTTAAAGTACAATGGTCGAGGCATGGAGTCGAAAAGGCGACTTGGGAGACGGAAGAGAAGATGCGGGTGGAATACCCCGAACTATTTATTTCTTAAGTTTCGGGACGAAACTTCTTTTTAGAGGGGGAGAATGTAATACCCAGTCGAAAGACATGTCATTTGAAACCTTTTCATATTCTTCGAATCGTGATTTGTTAAGCGAACCCTTGTAATCATTGCTTGGAACCACCGTTTTGGGGTTTCCGTACTTCTATTTTCGTGTTATTGTTGCCCGGACATTGAATCCTATTACTCTTATTCTCTTTCCGGGTCATTTTCCATCATTTTAGGACCCGAAGGGGGTGTGAGCCGCGGCACAAGGAGTGTGCGCCGCGGCACACACATTTCCTATATTTGGCCGAGCAGGCTGTACCGGGTGCCGCGGCACACTCCGGCAGTGCCGCGGCACACTGCCGAGTCATTGCCGCGGCACACTGGTGTGGCATTCTCACCCAAAACTCCTTTGTACCGGTCCGCGGCACACAGGCTGAGCCGCGGACACCTGCGAAACACAGGAACAATTTTTAGTCTGTGCCGGCACACCTATCTTGAGTCGCGGCACACAATGCGGTGTTGCATAATTCGGCTTTTTAAGCGAGATTTCAGCCATTTTCCTCCATTTCTTCTTCCATCGCGAGAGAGAGTTTGAGGAGGAGTTCTTTTCATATCTATCACTTGTGTGTTGAAGATTTACCACTTTCACTCGGTTGGGAAGCCCGGATAGTCGATCTATCGCGTATTCCTTGGATCATAGCGCTCGAATATTCAAGAGGTAATTCCTTCGACATCTTGACTTCTCGATTTTGTGTGGGTTTTGACGTTTTGGATGATAAAAGCATGGTGTATGATGTGATATATGCGTGATTATGGACATGATTGGGTATTCATCGGATTATTGAAAGATTATTCAAGAACACTTTGATTTTGTGTTGGTTTTTGGGGGTTTTCGTAGATTCGTCCGTTTTATCCGGTTGAAGCTTGAGAACCTTGAGATTTTGATATATCTATACCGTATGAGTGTTTTCTTACGATTTTACGGGTTGGATTGTGCCGTTTTCGGACTTGTGGGGAGTTTGGGCGATTTCCCAACCTTTAGTTACCCACCCGTATATTTTCTTGAATCGTAGACGAGTTTCGGGAGTCTCTTCGTATAATTTGAGTATGGATAATTAATTGTAATATTCCTTGCGAATCGTTTAGGTGCCGGAAGCGCGTTCTCGGACCTACCGAACTCATACCTTTCCTCCATTCGATTTCTCGATGTCTCAAAGGCAAGTATACATTTATGATTGTACGTTCTCGACTTTGAAAGTAAGAAATATTGATGGCATATCATGAACGAACCGTTTTTACGGCATTCATAGATATATTATTGGCATGTAATGAGCGAACCGTTTGTGGCATTCCTACATGTATCGGCGTATGAGGTGAACGAACCGTTTTACGGCATTCACATACGTAACGGCGTATGAGGTGAGCGAACCGTTTTACGGCATTCACATACGTCTTATGAGATTTTAGTTATTAGGAATACTAGTCTTGAATTGATGAATTGACGGTTACATTTACTTTATTGTCGAGGAGTATTGTGTTTCATATTGATATACTTGCACTAGCTATTCGACGGCTAACCCCTTTACGGGGGAAATACGTTTCATGTATTTCAGGTTCCAGGAGGTCGGACAGGCAGGTATCGGGTCGGCACGAGGATGGTGGGCAAGTGTGATACTGTGTCCTTCTTCCAGTTATGTTTGGAGTTCCGGTCCAGTGTTGTTGTACTGGATTGCCTTTTGAATACTCGAGTATTGTTTTCCCTTTTCCTTGATGTTCCGGCCTGTGTTTGCCGAAGTATTGAATTGAGTTGTAATGTCTGTGAATACATTGATTATATTTCGAATACCTTTGTATCGTTTTCATTCCATTGTGTGTAGACCTTATCGGTCAAAATTTATGGTTCCGCGTATGTATAGCCTTGTGGGTCCTACGGCGGGGCTTACGGCGCTGTAATATCCCTGAATAACTTGGGGGTGTTACAGAATATGGTATCAGAGCTTAGGTCTATGGATACCTAGGCTGTCGGTCTTTTGGGTCGATCGAGTCGTTAATTGTCCACAGTATCACTACTCTGCCATCATCACAGTGCGACCGGTACTTGTAAGACCTCTCACTCTTCTGGTGTTTCCTTATTCGTTTTGCTTCCTTTTATCGGTATTCTTGAGAATCGGACACTTTGTTGATGCGTGATTGAATTGTGCTTACGTGACTTGTGTGTTCTTGATATGTCGGTGGTAGGGGCCGTGGCCGTGGTCGTGGCCGTGGGCGAGGAAAGAGGTCGTGGCGCGGCCATTTCCATCGATTCGATTGCGGGGTCGACCAACCCCAGTTTGTCGAACTCGGTGCATCCCGACACCGAGAGTCGGCACGATCGATCGACGGTCGGGGAACAACGCAGGCGTTGGAGTGGCGAATGCACTTCAACAATTGGCTACTCAGATGACCATTTTAGCCCAAAGCTTCAACCGAATAACCGAACCCAAACACGGATGCCCCGCTTGAACGTAATCCGTATGCACCCTCCACGGTTTGGCGGTGCCACGGACCCGTTAAGTGGGAGGATTGGCTAGCGAGGTGGAGAAGATTTTCGAGGCGGTTGATTGCCGAGGTGAGGAAAGTACCGATTGCTCGGTATTTCCTCACTAAGGAGGCCGCTACTTGGTGGAAGGTCATCAAGCCACAGGATCGTATTGCCTCATGGGATGAATTTAAGGAGCTCTTGGAGGCCGAGTTTTGTCCTTGGCCGGTGCAGAGAGCCGAATCGAGCCTTCTTCGAGGCTAAACCACAAGATATTCCCGTTTCGCAGCGATCGTGGAGTATAACCAACAATTAATCCATGTGAAGGATCAAGTGCATGTAGCGTGATAAGATCCGTTATTTTGATATGCGGATGAATTTGGACTTACGGCGATACATGGTGGATTTGCTTGTACCACCTTGAAAGAGTATCGGATGAGCTTTAGCCCATGATATGTTGAGCCCGACAATGATACCGTTGAAGAATCGAAGAAGCGAGAAAGTCGGGGAAATTTTTACGCTCTAAGGGTGGCAACTTTGAAGTCACAGCGACTAACCGCTTTTGCGGACGATCGTCACGTTCTAATAAAGGGAAGAGGGTTACCGTCCCACTCCGGGTACCTCAAATCGTACGGTGACTTGCTATAATTGTGGCCGTCGAGGCCACTTTAGTTCGAATGCTACTTTCCACTATTAAAGTGTCACACGTGTGGTCGGATGGGGCATAGAGCGGTTTATTGTTCAGGCCGAACCGGACTTTGGACACTCGGGCTTACGCTGACACCCCTTGATCAAGGTGTTAATCGGCGGCAATCTTTCGGTCAACCTCGGCGAGAATTTTGGCGGGGGTCGGGGTCGGGGTCGAACGGCTGGAGGGGAACTCTAGCGTCGGTTCGGTGCAACCACGGGTTTATGAGATGCGTCGAACAGACGAACCCGATGCGGCGGTGGCTTCAGGTACCATCCATATTCTATCCTATCCAGTCCGTGTACTTTTTGATTCGGGTGCTACACATTTTTTTATTTCTTTGGAGTGTGTACGCCGTTTGAATATAACTTGTTTAACTGCTTGCGATCCCTTTATCGTGAGACTGCCTAGCGGGGATAGGATTGTGGGGAATCAAGAGTTTAGAGAATTTCCGGTGGTTATATCCGGTATGGAATGGTTATCAAATTTAATTGTAGTTGATATGGAAGGCGAGGACGTAATCCTCGGCGAGGATTGGATTAATAATCACCAGGCGACTATGAATTACCGTACCAAAGTTATCACTATGATGACTAAGGACGGATCTGAGTACTCATTTTTGGGACGTAAGTCGGGCCAATCCAAGTTACTTATCAGTGCCATGAAGGCCGTAAGACTTTTAAATAAAGGTTGTACGGGCTATTGGTGCTATGCTTTGAAAACGGAAGGAAGCGAAGTCGATTTCTCTTCAATTCCGGTTGTTAATGAGTATCCCGATGTTTTTTCGGACGATCTTCCGGGATTACCGCCAGATCGAGAGATAGAATTTACCGTAGACTTAGAGCCAGATGCGGCTCCGATCTCTAAAGCACCTTACCGGATGGCACCTTCCGAAATGCAAGAATTGAAGAATCAGTTGGGAGAACTTCTGGAAAGAGGGTACATCAGACCGAGCACTTCGCCTTAGGGCGCGCCTGTTCTTTTCGTGAGGAAGAAAGATGGTTCATTACGTTTGTGCATCGACTACCGCGAGCTGAACAAAGTAACCATCAAGAACAAGTACCCTCTACCGCGTATAGATGATTTATTTGATCAATTGCAAGGAGCTGTGGTTTTCTCGAAGATTGACTTAAGATCCGGGTATTATCAACTCAGGGTGAGGGAGTCCGACGTTCCGAAGACGGCGTTTCGGACGAGATATGGGCATTATGAATTTGTAGTTATGCCTTTTGGGTTGACGAATGCGCCGACAGTATTCATGCAGTTAATGAATAAAATATTCATCGAGTACCTCGACAGGTGTGTAGTCGTCTTTATTGACGACATCTTGATCTATTCTCGAGATAAGGAGGAACATGCCCGGCACTTGCGTTTGGTCTTAGACATTTTGAGAACCGAGCACCTCTATGCAAAATTCTCGAAATGTGAGTTTTGGTTGGAAGAAGTTATGTTTCTCGGCCATGTGATTTCGGCCGAAGGGGTTCGTGTAGACCGCGAGAAGATCGAGGCGTGCTAGAATGGGCACCGCCTAAAAATGTTAAGGAGGTTCGTAGCTTTTTGGGCCTTGCTGGGTATTACCGTCGGTTTGTCGAGGGTTCTCGAAACTCGCTCGACCGCTACGAAATTACTCAGAAGACCGAAAAGTTTGTTTAGACGGACGAGAGGCAAAAGCTTCGATGAACTAAAGAGACGATTGACTTCAGCGCCGATTCTAACTTTACCACATGGTAGCGAAGGCTTTGCGATTCTGATGACGCTTGGTCAAGGCACGGTGTGTTCTTATGCGGCATGATAAGACAATAGCTTTTGCGTCCACGACAATTAAAGCCTTATGAGATGAATTATCCTACTCACGATTTGGAATTGGCCGCAATTGTCTTCGCACTCAAGATTTGGCGACATTATTTGTATGGTTCACCGTGCCGGATTTATACCGATCACAAGAGCCTGAAGTATATTTTCAGTCAGAAGGAGCTGAATATGAGACAGCGGCGTTGGTTAGAGCTGATAAAGGACTATGATCTGGAAATTCTTTACCACCCCGGGAAAGCCAATGTCGTTGCGGATGCTCTGAGCCGCAAATCAGCATCTCTTCAAATGCTCGAAGTTCTTACGTCCCAGACGAAAATTCGTCAAGATCTAATTGAGCAAGGGATAGAAATTTGGTTTCAACGAGTACAGGGACAGTTGTGTACTCTCGAAATTACTTCGTCCTTAGTTGATGACATCAAAGGGAAGCAGTGGAGTGACCCGATGATTTCTCAACTGAAGGAAGATGTGATTAAAGGAAAAGCTCCTGGCTTTATGGTACACGAGGATAGTATTCTGAGATTTCAGGGCAAACTTTGCGTTCCGAACAATTTAGAGTTGAGACAGAGAATCCTCCGAGAAGCCCATGCTACGCCTTACTCAATCCACCCCGGGTCGAGTAAGATGTTCAAGGACTTGAAGCGAAATTTTTGGTGGAATAACATGAAGAAGGATGTTACGGAGTTTGTATTATGGTGCTTGACGTGTCAACAAGTCAAGATCGAACATCAACGACCGGCGGGGTTGTTGAAACCACTTCCCATTCCCGAATGGAAGTGAGAAGATATCTCAATGGATTTTATCACTGGCATGCCGAGAACTCGGACTGGAATGAATATGATTTGGGTAATTGTCGATCGATTGACCAAGTCTGCACACTTCTTGAGTATTAAGGATACTTGGGGACCGGATAGATTGGCTCGAACCTTTATCGCTGAGATCGTGAGGTTACACGGTGCCCCCAAGACCATTGTTTCTGATCGAGACGGCCGTTTCGTATCGCATTTTGCGAGCCGTTCATCGGGCTCTGGGTGCGAGTTGAGATTGAGCACCTCCTTTCATCCTCGGTCGGACGGTCGACGAGAGAGGACGATTCAGACGTTGGAGGATATGTTGCGGGCTTGTGCCTTAGGCTGGAGTAATGATTGGGAGCTTCACTTGCCGTTGATCGAGTTTGCTTACAATAATAGTTGGCATGCATCGATCAAAATGGCACCCTTGAGGCACTCTATGGTAGGCGATGTAGGTCGCCATTAGGTTGGGACGAGGCTTCGAGCTAGTTGGGACGGAACCGGATATGTTTTGGAGACCAAGGAAAAGATTTCTATTATCCGAGATCGATTCGATGCCCAGTCGTCAAAAATCTTACGCCGATACTCGTAAATCGACCCTTGGAGTTTGAAGTGGGGATCACGTCTTTCTCAAAGTATCGCCGACCAGAGGAGTTTTCCGCCGGTAAAAGGGAAAACTTCGTCAAGGTATATCGGACCTTTCGAGATTTTGGACCGAGTTGGAGACTTAGCTTATCGCTTGGCGTTGCCTCGACTTTGAGTCACGTCCATAGTGTTTTCATGTGTCCCGATTGAGGAAGTACGTAGGATCCGAGCCACATTATCGACTACGGTGAGATTGACGTAGCCGAGATATTACCTTTCGGAGAGACCCGTGAAGATCCTTGGCGTCGCGAGAAACTTGACTTAGGCATAAGACCATTCCCTTTGGTTAAAGTACAATGGTCGAGGCATGGAGTCGAAGAGGCGACTTGGGAGACGGAAGAGAAGATGCGGGTGGAATACCCCAAACTATTTATTTCTTAAGTTTCGACGAAACTTCTTTTTAGAGGAGAATGTAATACCGGTCAAAAGACATGTCATTTCAAACCTTTTCATATTCTTGAATCGTGATTTGTTGAGCGAACCCTTGTAATCATTGCTTGGAACCACCGTTTTGGGGTTTAGTACTTCTATTTTCGTGTTATTGTTGCCGGACATTGAATCCTATTACTCTTATTCTCTTCCGGTCATTTTCTATCATTTTAGGACCCGAAGGTGTGAGCAGCGGCACAAGGAGTGTTCGCGCGGCACACACATTTCCTATATTTGGCCGAGCGGTCTGCAGTGCCGCGGCACACTCCGGCGATGCCGCGGCTGCTTGAGTCATTGCCGCGGCACACCTACGCCGAGCCGCGGCACCGGTGTGGCATTCTCACCCAAAACCCGCTTTGCCGGTGCCGCGGCACACCTGAGCTGAGCCGCGGCACACTGCCGAAACCTGGGAACAATTTTTAGTCCTGTGCCGCGGCACACCTATGCTGAGTCGCGGCACACAATGCGGTCAACTGCATAATTCGGATTTTTAAGCGAGATTTCAGCCATTTTCCTCCATTTCTTCTTCCATCGCGAGAGAGAGAGTTTGAGGGAGGAGTTCTTTTCATATCTATCACTTGTGTGTTGAAGATTTACCACTTTCACTCGGTTGGGAAGCCCGGATAGTCGATCTATCACGTATTCCTTGGATCATAGCGCTCGAATATTCAAGAGGTAATTCCTTCGACATCTTGACTTCTCGATTTTGTGTGGGTTTTGACGTTTTGGATGATAAAAGCATGGTGTATGATGTGATATATGCGTGATTATGGACATGATTGGGTATTCATCGGATTATTGAAAGATTATTCAAGAACACTTTGATTTTGTGTTGGTTTTTGGGGGTTTTCGTAGATTCGTCCGTTTTATCCGGTTGAAGCTTGAGAACCTTGAGATTTTGATATATCTATACCGTATGAGTGTTTTCTTCCGATTTTACGGGTTGGATTGTGCCGTTTTCGGACTTGTGGGGAGTTTGGGCGATTTCCCAACCTTTAGTTACCCACCCGTATATTTTCTTGAATCGTAGACGAGTTTCGGGAGTCTCTTCGTATAATTTGAGTATGGATAATTAATTGTAATATTCCTTGCGAATCGTTTAGGTGCCGGAAGCGCGTTCTCGGACCTACCGAACTCATACCTTTCCTCCGTTCGATTTCTCGATGTCTCAAAGGCAAGTATACATTTATGATTGTACGTTCTCGACTTTGAAAGTAAGAAATATTGATGGCATATCATGAACGAACCGTTTTTACGGCATTCATAGATATATTATTGGCATGTAATAAACGAACCGTTTTGACGGCATTCCTACATGTATCGGCGTATGAGGTGAACGAACCGTTTTTACGGCATTCACATACGTCTTATGAGATTTTAGTTATTCCGGAATACTAGTCTTGAATTGATGAATTGACGGTTACATTTACTTTATTGTCGAGGAGTATTGTGTTTCATATTGATATACTTGCACTAGCTATTCGACGGCTAACCCCTTTACGGGGGAAATACGTTTCATGTATTTCAGGTTCCAGGAGGTCGGACAGGCAGGTATCGGGTCGGCACGAGGATGGTGGGCAAGTGTGATACTGTGTCCTTCTTCCAGTTATGTTTGGAGTTCCGGTCCAGTGTTGTTGTACTGGATTGCCTTTTGAATACTCGAGTATTGTTTTCCCTTTTCCTTGATGTTCCGGCCTGTGTTTGCCGAAGTATTGAATTGAGTTGTGATGTCTGTGAATACATTGATTATATTTCGAATACCTTTGTATCGTTTTCATTCCATTGTGTGTAGACCTTATCGGTCAAAATTTATGGTTCCGCGTATGTATAGCCTTGTGGGTCCCACGGCGGGGCTTACGGCGCTGTAATATCCCTGAATAACTTGGGGGTGTTACAGATGATCATCGGTCCAAGCGCCAGAAAAAGGCATCCATCCGAGAAGCCACCACTTCCTATCAGCGGACCGAGCGCCGAGCAGAAGGGTTTCTATCGGTGGCCGAAGAAGCCCCCAAAAACCCCCAGCTGGCAGTTACTTTTGAGGAGTCCGACGCAGAAGGCTTGGACCATCCCCATTCGGACGCACTTGTCATCACTCTGCCCATAATGGGGATCCCAGTCTACCGGGTATTGGTGGATTCCGGGGCCTATGCAAGCATCATATACCTTCATACCCTTCGTATGATGAAGGTAGACCAATCGTATGTCCGACCACCGCGAGGATATCAGGATTTGCCAATGCCGCACCTCCTCATTGGGAAATCGACCTTGCCCTGGAATTTGGTCAGGGGCCGATCAGAAGAACGATGATCACAACCTTTAAGATCATCGACGTGCACAGCGACTACAATGCCATCATAGGCCGACCTGTGATGTCGAGGCTGAGGGCCACTCAGTCCACCTACCACCTGTGCATGAAATTCCGCACCCCGGACGGCGTCGGGGTACACAGAGGGGATCAAAGGGCTGCCCGGGAATGCAATCTCAGCATCCGAGCTCGCGAGATCAACACCGCAGGAGCCATCCTGGAAAATCTGCCGGAAGAAATGGAGACTACCAGCTCCGAACAATAGACGGGAAACACCCTGCTTGACCGGGGGCCCGACGGTCCCGGGGCCGCACAAACCCCCGAAATGAGAATCGGACAGGAAATGGACCGTGGCCGCAGGCCCGAGAAAGAGCCGATCCTAGAAGAAGATCCCGTTGACCCGCGGTATCAAAATCCAAAAGGAAAAATCCGCCACGCTGAGCCAACAGAAGAATTGGACCTGGTCGACGTGGATTCATCTAATCCAACCCGATGGCTAAAGATCGGCCACAACCTCCAAGAGCCGATCCGCTCCGAGCTAATCTTCCATCTAAGACAAAATCTGGATGTCTTTGCTTGGACCCATTCTGATATGTCGGGGATTGATCCGGAACTGGCATGCCACCGACTGAACATCGACCCACTCAAAGCGGTTGTTGAAGAGAAGAAAAATGGGGCGGAACAATAGAAAGGGTGGAAGAGGAGGTAGAAAAGCTAATCGATAACGGGTTTATTCGGGAAGCCCAATACCCGACAGGTAGACCCGATCTGGTAAAAAAGCCGACCGGGCTATGGAGGCTCTGCATTGACTTCTCCAACCTGAACAAAGCCTGCCCGAAAGATAGCTACCTGCTCCCCCATATCGATTACATGGTAGATGCAACGGCCGGGCACGAGCTAATGAGCTTTATGGATGCGTATTCTTGATACAACCAGATCCCAATGCACCCCGCCGATGAGGAAAATACCTCCTTCTACTCGGCCCGTGGCTTATACTGCTACCGGATGATGCCCTTCGGGCTCAAGAATGCCGGCGCGACATATCAACGCCTGGTAAATAAAATGTTCAATAGCTTGATAGGTCATACTATGGAAGTATATGTAGATGACATGTTAGTTAAATCTCTGCACTCGGCCGACCATGTACATGACCTCAATAAAATGTTTGCTATTTTGCGAGAGTATAAGATGAAGTTAAATCCGAAGAAATGTTCATTCGGGGTAGGTTCTGGAAAATTCCTCGGCTACATGGTAAGCCAAAGAGGGATTGAAGCCAACCCCGATAAAATTAAGGCAGTAGCCGAGCTTGTTCCTCCAAACTCGATCAAAAAAGTGCAAAGCCTAACTGGCCACCTAGCCGCACTGAGCCGTTTTATCTCTCGCTCAACGGATAAATGCAAACCTTTCTTTGATGCGATAAAAAAGAACAAGAATTTTCAATGGACAGAACCTTGCCAAAAAGCCTTCGAAGCTATCAAGGAAGTCCTAGCGGAAGCCCCGACCTTGCAGAGACCGACCCGAGGGGAGCTTCTTAACTTATATCTCGCGGTCTCCGACTCCGCGATCAGCGCCGCTCTGATTCGAATGGAGAATGCGGTGCAACATCCGGTCTATTATGTGAGTCAGGCCCTTCATGATGCCGAGCTCAGATATGCCCCGATGGAAAAACTGGCCTATGCGCTCATAATGGCATCCCGGAAGTTGAGGCCCTACTTTTTGGTACATCAGGTAGTCGTCTTAACCAACTATCCATTAAAACAGGTTATGCACCGACCTGATGTTTCCGGACGAATGGTAAAATGGGCCGTCGAACTCGGAAAGTTTGACATAGCTTACGAATCGCGCACTGCTATAAAGGGACAAGCCCTTGCGGACTTCATTGCAGAGTTCACGCCCGCGATCGCCCAGGAGGACGACCGATCAGAAGAATGGTCACTCTATGTGGATGGGTCCTCTGCCGCTGACCGATCGGGTGCGGGAATAGTCCTCGTTAGTCCCGACCAGCGCCTGTTCTGCTCGGCTATTCGCCTGAATTTCCCAACCACCAATAATGAGGCGGAATATGAAGCTCTCTTGCCTGGTCTAGAAATGGCGACCTCTCTCGGCCTTACCCGCCTCACCATCCTGAATGATTCTCAGTTGGTTGTCAACCAGATCAACGGCGAATATGAAGCCAAAGAGCCCAAACTGGTTAAGTACCTCAGCCTGGCCCGGGCCCGGCTGCAAGGTTTTCAGGGAACTATACAACATATTCCCCGAACGGAAAACGTCCAGGCCGACTCTTTGGCCAAACTCGCATCTAGCTCCGGGGCCGAGCATATGGATGAGGTCAGCATAGGGTATCACGCCTCATCGGCCCTGGAAATGGCCGAAATCCGAGCAGCAGAGCAGTCAGAACCGCGAGGGTGGATGCAGCCTATAATGCAATACCTTCAAAGTGGTATTTTGCCCGAAGACCGAGCTCAAGCAAGATCCTTACGAACTCAGTCTGCCCGGTTCACTATCGTGGACGGAGCATTATATAAAAGAGGATATTCGGTTCCGCTGCTGAAGTGCCTATCCGAATCAGAAGCCGAATATGCCCTCAAGGAGGTGCACGAGGGTATATGCGGGAACCACTCCGGCGGCCAGGCATTGGCCTACAAGTTAATCCGACAAGGCTACTATTGGCCCGATCTCAAAAAAGATGCCATTGCGCTCGTGCGGAAGTGCGTCCGATGCCAAATCTTTGCTCCGCAGATCCGATCCCCACCGGAAACCCTCACCTCCGTATATTGTCCATGGCCATTCGCCAAGTGGGGAATCGACTTGATCGGCCCTCTGCCTAAGGGACGAGGAGGAGTGCAATACGCAATCGTCGCAGTCGATTATTTTACGAAGTGGGCCGAGGCCGAACCTATGGCACGAACAACCGAACAGAAGATAGTCGACTTCATATGGAAGTTAATCATATGCCGGTTCGGGATCCCTCAATCCATTATCTCGGATAATGCGAAACAATTTGACAATAAGAAGTTCCGAGGAACTCAAGGGTTCTTGACAGAGGAGCTCCCCGGGACCCTATGGGCCTACCGAACAACGCATAGATCCGCCACCGGGGAAACGCCTTTCTCCTTGGCTTTCGGCTCTAAAGCCGTTATCCCGGTCGAAATCGGGGCACCTACCTACGAGTAGCACATTTTGAAGAACAGGATAACAACTTGGCCCTCCAAGTGAACCTGGACCTCCTTGCCGAAAAACGAGCTCAGGCAGATATGCGAAACGCTGTCTACAAAAGGAGGAGTGAAAAATATTACAACTCCAAGGTTCACCCGAGAAGCTTCCAGGTCGGCGACCTAGTCCTTAAGAGGGTTTTGGGCCCGGATCCCGGGCCGCTCAAGCCCAAATGGGAAGGGCCGTATAAAGTTAGTGAAGTCCTTCAGAATGGAGCCTACCGGCTGGAATATCTGAACGGCCAAAGATTAACTTACCCGTGGAACGCTATGTATCTAAAAAGGTATTATCAATAAAAATTTGATGTTATTCCCTTTTTTAATACTGGTACACCTCGAATGACCGGCTCCTCCGGCACTATGAGACCGAGCTCGCCTCGGCACCTCGAATGACCGGCTCCTCCGACACTACAAGACCGAGCTCGTCTCGGCACCTCGAATGACCGGCTCCTCCGGCACTATAAGACCGAGCTCGTCTCGGCACCTCATAAGACCGGGCCCCCCGGCACTATAAGACCGAGCTCGTCTCGGCACCTTGTAAGACCGGCCCCTCCGGCACTATAAGACCGAGCTCGTCTCGGCACCTCATAAGACCGGCCCCTCCGGCACTATAAGACCGAGCTCGTCTCGGCACCTCGTAAGACCGGACCCTCCGGCACTATAAGACCGAGCTCGTCTCGGCACCTCATAAGACCGGCCCCTCCGGCACTATAAGACCGAGCTCGTCTCGGCACCTCGTAAGACCAGCTCCTCCGGAACTATAAGACCGAGCTCGTCTCGGCACCTCATAAGACCGGCCCCTCCGGCGCTATAAGGTCGAGCTCGTCTCGGCACCTCATAAGACCGGCTCCTCCGGCACTATAAGACCGAGCTCGTCTCAGCACCTCATAAGACCGGCCCCTCCGGCACTATAAGACCGAGCTCGTCTCGGCACCTCATAAGACCGGCTCCTCCGGCGCTATAAGACCGAGCTCGTCTCGGCACCTCATAAGACCAGCTCCTCCGGCACTATAAGACCGAGCTCGTCTCGGCACCTCAAATGACCGGCTCCTCCGACACTATAAGACCGAGCCTGCCTCGGCGCGATCAACCAAGAACAATAAAAAGAACAACGAAAACTGCAAGGAAGATTTTATTTCATCAAGTCGTTGCTACAAAATACAGACAATTACAAAAGACCTAAGGCAGGTTGGCACGCAGGTCGTACATCAAATGAAACAAGAGAAAGACAAAAATAGGCACGCAGGCCATGCTAGAAGCGAAATCTAAAGGAAACTACTCGACCCCACCATCCTGGACGGCCGCCTGAAAAGATTGCACATCGCCTTCGCCTTGCGGAGCCCGACCGGCATCCTCATCCTCGGCCACCTTCGGCTCGTCGCCCCCAGCAATGTCGACATGAAGGTCGGCCGCTTGAGAGGTGATGTAAGCCTCAATCTCCTGAACGGTCTTACCACCTTTCATAAGATCTAAAATCTCAAAACAAGTGGAGACGTAGTTCAGATTGATCAGCTCCTCAAAGGCAGACGTCTCCTTGAAGGCCTCCACCCCTTCGGCACGGCCCCTAGCGTAGCCCGAAGCCTCGCAAGTGTTGATACGCTTGGTCAGGCTTTCAACCTGGGCCTTGGTCTCCTTCAAATAAGCCTCGTGCTCGGCCCGGATATCCAAGCACTGCTTTTGCGCCTGACCTAGCGCATTGGTCATCTCCTCGGCCTTCAGCCTCCATATGTCGGCCTGGAGGGCCCGACCGTCCAGAAGATACATCTCGCCCCTCAGGGAGGTTATCTCCCCCTCTAGAGAATTGATCAAAGAAGGGCACAGGTGATGCTCCTCCTGCAAAGCCTTGAGGTCGGCCTCCGTCTTCTTGTGCCTCTCGGTCGAAGCCAGAAACTCATTGGAGGCCTTCACGTAGGTGCACATGGCCCGGCCGACCAGGGCATTTCCGAACTGGATCTGCTCAACCGGATCCATATCATTAGTCATCATTTCCAGCTTGGGCGTCCAACCCCGGATCGGAATATGACTAGAGATAGCCACCCCAGGAGGGACCCGACTGAGCATCTCAGGAGTCGGGGTAGCGGCCCGGACATAGTCAAGGAACCAGCGCGGCCGTCGCCCCTTCATCTGGTCACACGGCTCCACCCGCTCCTGGTTGACCGGGAGATAATGGCCCTCCAAGTCAATAACGGGCTCCTCCCGACCCGCCCGGACAGGAGTCGGGGCGGACACTACGACTTCAGGGGGCATTTAACCCTCGGCTTTGTTCGCCGGCCCTCGTGCCCAATCTCCACCCTCTTGCGCTTTGCCGGCCCGCTCCCTCCGCTCTGCGGCCTCACCGCTGCTTGCCACGAGGCTGCGGCGTCTCCTTCCGACCGGATGAAGTCTTTGCCTTAGGAGCTGGAAAAGGAAGACATGTCAAAAAAAAAAAAGAAAAAAAAAAAAGTCGAAAAAGAAGGATACCTGAAGAAGACATTGTACTCGGATCGGTCGATCTAAGTCCGGCCGCCCAAAGATTCTCCTCGGTTACTAAAAGATGAGACTTCCTTTGTTCCAGAGGAAGGTCCAAAGCCGCCGACCTTGGCCGTCGAAATCGGAAGAAGTCTCGATGCCGGATGTGTTCTGACAGTGCAACAAATGATGAGCGTTAGACAAAAAGGAACAAGAATGTAAAATACTACACTCACTCATTTTGGCCGTAAAAGCACGGGACCCGCGGCCAAAGATCTATCACCCCCGGCTCCCACTCATCCAAAGAGCTCCTCCACGCCCCCCCGATAAAGAACCACTGTTCTTTCCAGCTATGGATGGTCTCGGGTACCCCCACTAACTCCTTGTGCATAGCGTGACGGGCCGTCAGATAAAACCAGCCCGAGCCGGACCTACCAACCGACCTCCATAGATAGAGGCTGTTGAACTCCTCAAAGTCCGGGCTCGGCCACCAGGCCGATTAAAAAGAATAAAAAGGCCCACCACCCGAGCCTGTGAATTGGATGAACTGGGACAGGAAGGCCCCACTGCCTTAGCCACCGGGAAAAAGTCAATGGAAGCGGAAACCGAAGCCCGGCCAGTAGAGAGCGGTAATACACCGCCGTACAACCGACGGGCGGACTGTGGGGCCTCTCCTCGGGATTCGGAGCAAACATCCGCACCCTCGCCGGAATTTTAAATCGCAGCCGCCAGGCCGCCAATTGTTCCTCTGTAACGGTACTCGGAATCGAAGCAGAATCCCAATCCGCCTCCACGAAAGGGGCCGGACGAGGGCGAGCCCGGGCCACCACCGGCTCGACTCTCTCCGCCGGAGTTTCTCCGACCACTGTCAGCGGCGCCACCATCTCCACTTCCCAAGATCCCGGCGACTTCACAAATTCGTCTCCTTCCTCAACACTCCAGTCAACAGGAGCTTCGCCAATCGATAGATCCGCCACACCCGTGTGGTCCGGCGACACAGTCAAAACCACCTCCGTATCGTCCCTTGTCTCCGACATCTTAAATAGAGAAAGAAAAAAGAAAGAAAATCGAGCTTACCGGGAAGGTCTGTGAAATCGGAAAAGAAGAAAAAATCACCGAAAAAAAAATTTCTTTCTCTCTGCAACAATACGTAAAAATGGCGGAGGGAACATTGAAAGAGAAGACAAGCTCTATTTATACGGAAATGTAGGCATTAAATGCCAGGCGCGTGAAGCGAGAAATCCTGCTGAACCGTCGCGAAATTCGAGAACGCGTGAGCGCACCGCCCAGTCTGCTGGCGCCACGCGTCCCCCACATGATGACACCTAGAGACCAGGGAAGCGATTCGACGCGACTCCCGAAGGGACGTCTGTTCGAAAGGTCTTATCCTCCCACAAACTGGATCGGTCTCAACATCAAACGACTCCAGCCCCGGCCAGCAAGACGGCCTCGACTCGGGGCCCTTGTTGGTAGCCCATCCTACTCAGAATCCACGTAGGCACTCCAGGCAGCTAAACCGGCCGAGCAGAACCCGAAGTCGGACCGGACAAAAAACCCGATTTCCAACCGGGCTCGCTAAAAACCGGACCGGACTGTGACTCCAAGGCCGACCCGGTATCTGATTCGAGAAGGCCGAGCAGAGAAAGGACAAAAATGTCCCGATTCAAGATTACGGCCAGGCCGACCTGAGCGGCGGGAGACCCGAAGCCGACCTGAGCGGTGGGGGACCCGAGGACCGACCCCATCGGATAGACATCACCGGAAGTCGGCAAGACAGACCCGCATGCCAATTAACGCATGCAGTCACGCCCCTTCCCAAGACACTCCTTAGAGGCCGCCACGTGTCCAAGACTTAAATGCAGACTGACAAGTGTTATGGGCGTATTCCCCAAACATGCGCCAGCTGTCATCTCTCCACTGGCCCAGATTGTCTATATATAGAAGAAATGTACAGTGAAAAGAGGATCTTTGAATTTTCAGCATTAATAAGGGAGAGAGAAAAAAGAGAGATTTGAGATATACTGAAAAAGAACGATAAAGACTTGTAATTAACAAGCAAACAAAATAGACCGGCACACATTATTCTGCTCGGCTCTATGCTATCAAAAGGTCATTAATAAAATTTAGTGATCAAATATCTTTCATCTTATTTATTATTTTCTACGTGTCTTCAATCCATTTGTCCTGATCAGCACACGTGACGTTGACCAAACCAGACGTCAACACGTCTCAACCATTAAATTAAGAAAAAGAAATACAATCGTGCTTGGTGGGAAAACTACCACCGTATTTTACCATACCTCATTCCAAGTATTATAGGTTTCACCGTAGTTTATACTCCATCCGTCCTGCAAGAGTGTGCTCGGTTTGTTGTTTTCATCCGTCTCTAAGAATGTTCCTATTCTATTTTTAGAAAAAATACATTTTATATTTTTAGTTCACTTTTTCAACTTATTTACAACAATACCATTGATGATCAACACATTTTATCCTTTTATTAATCAAACAATAATTAACATATTCCTACAACAAAAAATGAGATTTTTTTCTCCACTCAAAATTATCACTAACTAACTTTTATTAAAACTCGTACTCATAAATAGTGACCACATTCTTATATATGAAACGACTGAGTATTAATTAGTTTTATATGATTAGCACACATTGTGGTACAAAAGTACAAATAGCAATTTCGGCTTTTTGCTCTCTCATCGGAGATGCTGTAATTTGCGAATTGCGATATCAGACCAAGGTCGGACCTATAAACCGGATCTACATGACGGTAGTTCTATTATGCCCGTATTTGAAAAAAAAAAAGTATATAGATCAAAATTTAATCGCATACGTTTGCGTTAATATCAAAGTCTACAAAATCTTGAATATATTAAAATAATAGCAAAAACAAACAAACAAAAAATAATAATAATTCATAATCATACTAGCTACAAGTTAGCAAAAAATATTTATTTTGCCCTTGTTTGAAGCAAACGCGTCAAGCAAATCATCATAGAATAGAAAAGTGTATTTTTTTTTTTTACAGAAGTGTATTAAATATTTATTTTTTTGTAAATAGAAATTAGATATTATACATTATATTATAGTATAGTATACACAGTATTATCTATACTATATAATATTTATCCCCCTTAATTTAATGTGGAAGGGGGATTTAATTTTAACTTTTAATTGTAAATATATGAAGAAACTATTTTAATTGTAACTTTTAATGTAAATAAACTAATTTAAATACAAAAGTTATGATAAGATCACAATGCAAATGCACCTTCTAATACACAAGGTGATTAAAATGAACTTTTAAATGATAGTATAAATTACAAGATGGTTAAATTTTAGCTATGAAATCTTAGATACACCCACTGATCGCACGGGTTGAATAAACCAAAAACAACCCCGGAGCAACATACGGGTTAGTAAAGCCTCATTTCATATAACTAATTACACAAACTAAAATAAAAGGACAATAACAATAAAAAAACATATAAACTTCTCTAAAAGGTATTTAAATTCTGTCACCTGCTCATTCAGCCGTCTGCCCCAATATTACGTACAAAACACGTAGATATTCAAACAAATACCGTTAAATCGCACGGGTTGGATAATGCCTCGTATATTAGAATTTAAAAACCTGGGATTTCCGTGCGGAGGTGGACTGACATGCATGCGCCCAAGACAAAGGTTAACCAGGCTGACAATATTTCCCTTAGCTGGTGGGATTTTGATTCTCACATGTCGGGCTGCAGATGTGTGTAATGGCGACTTAATTGTGGCAGCATTTGATGGGTTTCGACACTTATTATCTGCTTCATTTGCATCTTATTTCTTCAACATCTTCACGTGGAACTGTACAACCCCTGGTGTTTTGGCTTCGGAATTAAATGCTGAGATTTTGTTGGGTTCATAACCCGATTACAGCAAGCTTTGTGACTGGAGTAAAGAGTTAAACTTTGCGGTGTCTTTTTACATATAGATCTTTACTCCAATGCAGTCGAGTTATATATTTTACTTTCGAGTAGTAAAATTTTGAGTCAACTTGCAAAAATATACAATATTGAGGAAGGTTAACATTCGGGTAATACGAATTAGACAATCGAGTAACACGATAACATAAACGAGTAACACGATCGGTCATCGATCAACTCATTTAAGAAACTAGGCTAACTCGATTCACAACCTGTGTTACTCGAGATAAATTGTCGGGTAACTCAAATGACAAAATCGAGTAACTCGTCATAGTTACTCGAGTAAGTCGAGTGAGGCTTGAGTAACTCTTATGACAGTCGAGTTACCCGATAAGTTAGTCGATCTGTTGCTCGATTGACTCAAAACCTAATTGAGTAACTCAAATTGTTACTCGGGTAACTCGAAGTTGTAATCGAGTGGCTCGTTCCGACTAACACGAGTAACATCCATTTAAATAAATACCATGCTTGAGCAAGCCACAACATCCATTCAACTATCTCTCAGTAATATTTTTACCATTTTTCTGATAAATTATCTCACATCACGAGTTATCTCTCACTCGAAGAACATGCATTATTTCGACTATAAAAAATAAACGGTATATCTGTAGCTTAATTTCAAATAACGATTATACTTGAAACATCAGAAAATATTTAAATACTAATTAATCTGTATAAATATTATAAGTTTTGGTTTTATTTAATGTAATCTAAAATTTTCAAATTATTTGACAAATGAGTTTTTTGGAAAAGGTTACCATTCATTGTAATGGAAAGTGGCAAGATTTAGACTATCGCGGTGGAAAAGAAATAATGTTACCTTTGCCCGTTGGTGTGAGCTGTAATACCCGTTATTTTTATCCCCGGAAATTTTCTATTTTTGGCGGAAGTCTATTTTGACGATTTGCTTGGGACCGTTTCGTCATCCTGAGAATGATTAATTCTACACTTTTTGTCATCCGAGTTCGTTTCGGTATCGTTCTGTTGAATTCCGTGTCCTTAATCGACTTTTTCACGTGGGAGTTCGACTTTGTTAGATCACCATTAATTTTTGGTAACTCCAAAAATTCTGAATCTTTGCAATATTATAGAGCATCGAGTTAGCTTTCCAATGGTTCAAACGGTGAGTCAATCGGAGTCCGGACGAGAGAGTTATGGTCGTTTTAACTCACCCGCTCGTTATTAGCCGATCACTGCCGGCCGAACTCGGCCGTGTCGTCCGACACGGCCGCGGCTGCACTCGTCCGGAAATGCCGGAGTTTCGCCGACCAGACTTCGCCGTGTCGTCCGACACGGCCTGCGCTGCATTTCTTCCGGATAAACTGGAATGATCGCTGACACGCCCGACCGTGTCCCGTGACACGGCCGAAGTCATGCCTGGCCATTGCCGGCGGGTCGCTGTCGGAAGGCCCTCGCCGCGACCGTGCCGGGCAGGACACGGTCGAGTCCTCGCTGCCAATCAGGTAACACGACCGTGCCGACCGGCACGGCCGTGTCCGGCAGCACCAACCCCTATAAAAGGCCCCGCAGACGCTTTTCTTGCCATTTTTCACCTTCTTCTTCTCCTCTTCCGCAGCCTTGGCGTGTTCTAATCTTGAAGCCATGTTGTTTAACAACATATCCATGGAGTTTTGAGGTTCATATCATCAATCATTCGTCCGATAACATCCTTTGATCGAGCGAATCAGCCGATTTTCTAGAAATCTAATTTTGGGGATTTTGGGTATTTTGTTCGATTTCGTCCGCTTAATCCGATTTAACTTAGGATTGTGAAGGATTGATGATTATTTAGATGTATTGTATCATTTCCTTGTTATCCCATGGTTGGATCGTATCGATTCGTTGTTTTGGTCGAGTTCTTGACCGACGCCTTGAAGGTGTCCTAGAAATGTCATAGAGGGGTTTTCGGGCGTTCTACGATTATTCTTCCTCGTATGATCGATGATTTATTGAATTTATGTTGTTAGGGTCGAATTCTTGTGAAGAACTCGAGTTGAAACCCTTCCGTTCGTTGTCTTCCTCGTGGTTCAAACTTCCCGGTCGAACCGTGTTCTTCGGGATCTTCGGTAACGTTTATTAAGGCAAGTATACATTTATGATTGTACGTTCTCGACTTTGAAAGTAAGAGGAATTGATGGTATGATATGAACGAACCGTTTTTACGGCATTCATAGAAATATTGATGGCATATCATGAACGAACCGTTTTTACGGCATTCATAGATATATTGATTGGCATGTAATGAACGAACCGCTTTGACGGCATTCCTACATGTATCGGCGTATGAGGTGAACGAACCGCTTTGACGGCATTCACATACGTAACGGCGTATGAGGTGAACGAACCGCTTTCCACGGCATTCACATACGCCTTATGAGATTTTAGTTATTCCTAATACTAGTCTTAAATTGATGAATTGACGGATATTGATGAATCGACGGATTACATTTACTTTATTGTCGAGAAGTATTATGTTTCATATTGTTATACTTGCACTAGCTATTCGACGGCTAACCCTTTATGGGGAAATACGTTTCATGTATTTCGAGTTCCAGGAGAGCGGACAGACGGATGCAGGTCGGCATGAAGATGATGGGCAAGTGTGATACCGTGTCTTGTCTCCGGTTATCTCTTTTGGTTTCCTCCATTCGGTGTTGTTGTCTTGGAATGGATTTTTTTAAATACTCGAGTATTGTATTTCGCTTTCCTTGATGTTCCTACTGTGTTGCCGAGGTATTGATTTGTGCGGTGATGTATATGGTTTCATTGTTTATGGTTTCAATACCATTTGTATCGTCTTTCTTTCTATTGTATGTAGACCTTATCGGTCAAGTTTATAGTTCCGCGTATGTTTAGCCTTGTGGGTCCCACGGCGGGCTCACGGCCGTAATATACTGAATAACTTGGGGGTGTTACGAATATGGTATCGGAGCTTAGGTTTATGGATACCTAGTCAGCCGGTCTTTTGGGTCGATTGAGTCGGCATTTGCCCACAGTATCACTACTCGCCATCATCACGGGCGACCGGTACTTGTAAGTCCTCTCACTCTTCTTGTATTTTTCTTAATCGCTTTCGTTTATAGCTTGGTATTCTTGGGAATTGGTCACTTGGGAATGTGCGATTTGGATTATACTTACGCACGTATGTGCCTTCCGAATGTTGGTGAAAGTAGGAAGAATCGTGGCCGTGGTCACGACGTGAACTCTTCCTTGAGATTTTGTTAAATTGCTAATTGCGATATTGGTGTGTAACGGTATTATGTTGAGACTTTGTTTAGAGTCGCATGCTAGTATCACGAGATCTTCGACTTCCCGACTGTAAGTATGTTGTTCGGATTATTCGATAATTCCGGGTTATCTTGGTGATTTTGGATTTTCCGTTGAAATGTTTGTGCGAGTGATTGCAAGTTTCGAGGACGAAACTTATTTTTAAGGGGGTAGAGTGTAATACCCGATTTTTGGATATTTTTTTCCGTTTATATATCGGATATCGTGGATGGTTAATTATGCTCGAGGACGTTGTGAACGTTGAAAATGTTATTGAATTGAGTATATGTATTGATTTTGCCGTATGCTCGTATTTGGTATGTCATGACTTTGGACAGAATTGTTGAAATTGGTTAAGTATGGAATTATTACGACGTTAATGAGGTGAGATTACGACGTAAGATTGGCATGGTTACGCACGTCAAGGCTAAGGTATTACGCACGTAACGAAGGCATCGGACGTAACCGAGTCATGTGAGGCGTGGGACCTGTTTCGCAACTTTCGGCGAGAATGTTGACAGTGAGTCAACGACGTGTTACGACGTTATACGAACGTGTTACGCACGTAACACAACCATCAGATCGTAGCAAGTCAACTAGTATATTACGACGTTATATGGTATGGGTTACGACGTAATAGATCGCACGGATTGAGACAAAGGAGTTGGTTACGACGTTATGGATTTTGGATTACGACGTTAAAGTTGTTACGACGTTAAGAAAGGACACCTACGTACGTAATGAGAGTGCAATTTATAGATTGAAGTGTTGCCTTTCATTTCTCTCACGATCCTTTGAGATATTTCTCTCCAAAACTCGTCCCTCTTCACTTTTAAGAGTGTTCTAAACACTTTTAACATGATTGTGAGCTTGGAATCATGGAATTAGAGCTTGGTTATGGAACTATTGTTGATTCTTGAAGTGATTTTTTGTGTTATCCATATTTTATGAGGTTTATGCCGAAGGAAGATAATGATATGCTTTGAATATGTTGATTATGATTATGGAATCATAGAGATCTTGATGTTCTTGAGGCCATATGATGACTATGATGATTTAATGATTCTTGGAATGGAGTTCAATTATTCTTTCTTCGTGGTTCGTCCATGCAAGGTAATCCTCATATCCCTTTTGATAGTGGCTTATTTTTTCTTTTTGGATTACTACTTGGGAGGGAGTATGTTGGGAATCGTGTATTTTGATGTTCGTCTTATTTCAATGAAAATGCATAAATTGGATTGTACTTTTATCCGCTGCGTGAGTATTTTTGAAATGGATTTTGGTATTTTGCCAACTAAAATTTTATTTTGTAAAACCGATTCCCTAAACTGAGTTTTTGGCATTTTAACCTTGATCGTTTTGACGGTATTTGGAAAATGATTTTTTTTAGTATTTGAAAAATATTACCGTCATCGGTCTTTTTAGCATTTTTGGAACGACGTGGAAATTGTGCTTAGCCTGGTAAATCCTTGTGAGAAGGGTTTACGGCGTGTAATATTCCCAGGAGGATCTGGGGTGTTACAATTATGGTATCATGTGATAATGTTATACGAGATTTATTGGAATTGTAATAAGAAATTTCGGATGTTGATATGATCATTGAGATCTTCTTCATATGGTGATAAGGGTTTTGTTGCGATTCTTGAGATTGTATGAATGACATGATGAAGAAAATGGTAACATGGAGATATATACCTGAGATGTTGTTCTGAACGTGATTTCGGATATTTCATGTTCTTGAAGAACTCTTGAATTATACGAGGTGATGAAAATTTTTTTTGAAGTGTTGATGTTTTGAAAATGAATATGGAATATTCATATCTAGAGCTAAACTATGTGTTGGAAATAATGTTCGTATAGGAATACGAATGTGATTATGAGTTTGATGAGACTATTATTCATCTCTCGAATTTGGAAGCCCATACGTAGGAGCAAATATTCAAATCGAATGATTGGATTGTTTGATAACCTTTTTAATATGATTATCTATTATTTTGAACCAGTCGGATGATTCGAATTGATGACGGTTATAAGTAAATTTTAACGATGGATTTACGAGAAGGGAACCTTGTAAATTCGTATTTAAGAATTGAGTTTGGAACATTTATACCCTTATTATTGGTCCGAATTGGTTGCTGATATGATCATCATTTTTCGACTCGTATTGTGGATGGATTTGTAAGTGTCCGAGTTGGATTGTTCAGATCGTGATTAGTCGAGATATGGTAAAACGATTGAGTTCGTGGTTTGGTGGTATTGATATTGGTCGTCATCGAACCGGTTGATTATCAATCCTTCATTTTACAATAAGGTATGATATTTGATCGTGAATTATGACTGTTGTGTTGCGGTTAAGGTTGAAGGATTCGTAGATTAACTTGGTCGAGATCGAGGGAATTCGTAAGACGAAATCAATCGAATTGGTAATGATTTTGTATTGATATCGAGACAAGTTTTATACTCGTACTAATCAATGAGACTAATGTTATCGTAGGCGTACGATTGTGTGTATCATTTTGGGACTTGGCCTCTTTATGATTGTATTGATGTCGGATTGGTTGACACGACGCCCGTCGGCAAATTATGCCAAATGTTACTATTGTTTGTAAAAGGCCGGTTCGAGGCATTGCGATACTTGTTGGTTAAGTCGCCGCCGATTGCCGGTTCGCGTATCGACGTATCGATTGTGATTGTGATGGATGTTCCATTGAGATATTGTGGTAATCGTCGCCATTGACATCGGTGTTTTTCTATTAATATTATATTAACCAATGAGAGACGCTTGATATATCCTTTTATCATCTCCGCTTCGGTGGTCGGTTTAAGACACCGGACATCCATTCTATCGTATCATTGTTTATCGATTGACCGCTCTAAGGTAATCGAGGTATTGAATTGGGATTATCGAAGATAATTCCCATCCGTTGTCAAAAATATTCTCATCCGTTGTATCGTTGTTATCGATTGGCCATTCTACTAATCGAAGTATTGAATTGGGATCGAGGATAGTTCCCATCCGTTGAATTATTATTGTCGTGTTGGCGATTCAAGGCAAGACACTATTTTCTTGTGAACTCGGTAATTTTGTGATCTTTGAAGGTTGAGGATTTTCCCGAATCTGTGTTGTGATCGTTGCTCGTGTTAATCGGTCCTTAGGGGAAATTCGATCCCGGGATGGTTGTTTTGAATATCGTTGGTCGTGTCGATCTTTTATTATTCGTGTGTCATCGCTCACTTGGTGAGTCGTATGATCCATATCGATGTTTTATCCCTTGAGTTTCGTTGTCATGTTGTATCGTGGCATATCCTAATCATGTCTCGCGTGCCGATTGGTTATGTGTAGGATTTTTAGCCGTGCACTCGATGGTCATGCGTGGATATTTCCGCATTGGATGGTGCACACGAGACGTAGTTCTTGAGGCTAATTAGGTACATTGTCACACGTATATTCGGATTCCGATACGGGTGGACATGTGCATGGACACATTTCCGGATCGGGCGTCGTGATGTCCCTCTTGAGGTTTATTGATTGATCGCTCGTAGTCCATGTTGTATTGGATATGTCCGACGATTTCCGATCGTTGTTCATACGCCGAGGGGTATGTCCGATCGAGTTTGCTCCTTTGAGATCTGTATTGTGATGATTTGACTTTGGTACATTCGGCTTTCAGCCATTGTGATATATCGGTATTTCCGTTGGAGCCTTCGGGCATTGTGAATTCGTATCTTTTTCGGCATTGGTTTGGTTTGCCTTCGGTAATGTATTGTGGTGTTCTATATTGATGATTCGCCGTTTGGGCGTAAGTTTGATTCTTGTGCATCTCGTTGAGTTTTTCTGCGAAATATTTCTTCTCCCTACTCGTTTTAAGTTTCGGGACGAAACTTCTTTTAAGGAGGGTAGAATGTAATACCCGTTATTTTTATCCCCGGAAATTTTCTATTTTTGGCGGAAGTCTATTTTGACGATTTGCTTGGGACCGTTTCGTCATCCTGAGAATGATTAATTCTACACTTTTGTCATCCGAGTTCGTTTCGGTATCGCTCATTGAATTCCGTGTCCTTAATCGACTTTTTCACGTGGGAGTTCGACTTTGTTAGATCACCATTAATTTTTGGTAACTCCAAAAATTCTGAATCTTTGCAATATTATAGAGCATCGAGTTAGATTTCCAATGGTTCAAACGGTGAGTCAATCGGAGTCCGACGAGAGAGTTATGGTCGCTTTAACTCACCCGCTCGTTATTGGCGACATCACGGCCGAACTTCGGCCGTGTCGTCCGACACGGCCCGTGCTGCACTCGCCCGAAATGCCGGAGTTTCGCCGACCAGACTTCGCCGTGTCGTCGCCCGACACGCCCGTGCCGCATTTCTTCCGGATAAACTCGAACGATCGCCGACACGCCCGACCGTGTCCTGTGACACGGCCGAGTCATGCCCGGGCCGTCGGGCGAGTCGCTGTCGGAAGGCCCTCAGCGCCGCGACCGTGTCAAGCAGGACACGGTCGAGTCCCTGCTGCCAATCAGGTAACACGACCGTGCCGACCGCACGGCCGTGTCCGGCAGCAGCCAACCCCTATAAAAGGCCCCGCAGACGCTTTTTCTTGCCATTTTTCACCTTCTTCTTCTCCTCTTCCGCAGACTTGGCGTGTTCTAATCTTGAAGCCATGTTGTTTAACAACATATCCATGGAGTTTTGAGGTTCATATCATCAATCATTCGTCCGATAACATCCTTTGATCGAGCGAATCAGTCCGATTTTCTAGAAATCTAATTTTGGGGATTTTGGGTATTTTGTTCGATTCCGTCGCTTAATCCGATTTAACTTAGGATTGTGAAGGATTGATGATTATTTAGATGTATTGTATCATTTCCCTTGTTATCCCATGGTTGGATCGTATCGATTCGTTGTTTTGGTCGAGTTCTTGACCGACGCCTTGAAGGTGTCCTAGAAATGTCATAGAGGGGTTTTCGGGCGTTCTACGATTATTCTTCCTCGTATGATCGATGATTTATTGAATTTATGTTGTTAGGGTCGAATTCTTGTGAAGAACTCGAGTTGAAACCCTTCCGTCGTTGTCTTCCTCGTGGTTCAAACTTCCTGGCCGAACCGTGTTCTTCGGGATCTTGATAACGTTTATTAAGGCAAGTATACATTTATGATTGTACGTTCTCGACTTTGAAAGTAAGAGGAATTGATGGTATGATATGAACGAACCGTTTTTACGGCATTCATAGAAATATTGATGGCATATCATGAACGAACCGTTTTTACGGCATTCATAGATATATTGATTGGCATGTAATGAACGAACCGTTTTGACGGCATTCCTACATGTATCGGCGTATGAGGTGAACGAACCGTTTTGACGGCATTCACATACGTAACGGCGTATGAGGTGAACGAACCGTTTCCACGGCATTCACATACGTCTTATGAGATTTTAGTTATTCCGGAATACTAGTCTTAAATTGATGAATTGACGGATATTGATGAATTGACGGATATTGATGAATTGACGGATTACATTTACTTTATTGTCGAGAAGTATTATGTTTCATATTGTTATACTTGCACTAGCTATTCGACGGCTAACCCCTTTATGGGGGAAATACGTTTCATGTATTTCAGGTTCCAGGAGAGCGGACAGACGGGTACCGGGTCGGCATGAAGATGATGGGCAAGTGTGATACTGTGTCTTGTCTCCGGTTATCTCTTTTGGTTTCCTCCATTCAGTGTTGTTGTACTGGAATGGATTTTTTTTAAATACTCGAGTATTGTATTTCAGTTTCCTTGATGTTCCGGCCTGTGTTGCCGAGGTATTGATTTGTGCAGTGATGTATATGGTTTCATTGTTTATGGTTTCGAATACCATTTGTATCGTCTTTCTTTCTATTGTATGTAGACCTTATCGGTCAAGTTTATAGTTCCGCGTATGTTTAGCCTTGTGGGTCCCACGGCGGGGCTCACGGCGTTGTAATATACCCTGAATAACTTGGGGGTGTTACATGAGCTATGCAATATTAATTAATAATGTTAATTGTAATGTTGAAGCTGATAGAACAAAACATGTTTATGTTCTATTCTCAATTGATTATGATGGAAAAAAAGAAAAAGAAAGATGAAGATTAAGAATGATTCAGATATAAACTACTTGTTCCAATTCAATGCAGGTGATTTTTCCTAGCCTTCAGAATACAACTACCAATTATAGTAATACCCAGTTTAAAAATACTATCGCTAATTTTAATTTTTTTCAGTTCCAAAATATTTCTCTAACAGCTCCTTCATTTGGTCCACAATTTGACTTGCATGGATCTAGCACTTTCCTGTACCTTACAATTCTAATCGTATGGATATATGACTGATTGGAGTTCAAGCATGCAAATCCCTTAGAAATTTGATGGTTCTCGATTTGATGATTGCGCTCCTTCAAATAATGTATGTGATGTTGGTAGTAATAGTGGTGGTGGTGGTGGTGGTGGTGGTAGTGATGATGATCCTAGTAGTGATGATGATAATGAAGACATAAATATCGATGATATCGATCTTGAAGATGCCGAAGTTCAAAAATATTGGTTTAAAAATTTTTGCAAATATTGTGAGAAACATGCATGTTCAATTAAAGATTTAGAAAAGAGGCAGCACCAGAACCAAAATGGAGACGCTTTGATTTTGATCAATTAGTAGATGAAGAAGATGCTCCTCCTCCCTCTGGTTCTGGGTGGAAAATTCCAGGCAGACCTCCATATGTGTCACCTTTTGGAGTTGATGATGATATGGATGAGACATTTGATCTAGCAAATGCAATACCTTTAGAAAGAGAATCTGTATTTCTCTCTAAAGATAGATTGAAGAACGTTGCTGGGTGGTATCATTTGGAAAAGAAATCTACTATCATACTCTAAAATTTGATAAGAAGCGCTATTCTACCGCTTCTACAGATGAGACTTGTAATTTTTTGCTAAGCGCCTCCGGGAGGGGTGTATTTTCGAGAGTGCAGTCACTGAACGAGCATACCTGCCATTTTGTCCCAAATTGCAAGGCACCTAAGCAGTTGTCTTCTAAGATGTTCGGTGAATACATGTCGGACAAACTGTAAGTGGATGGGCAGATTATGACTTGAAGCTAGTGCAGGCTCAACTAAAGAAGGGGCATTGTTTGACAATCTGTTATGGCTTGCCATTGAGCATTCGCAGCCATGCTATTTCGGTGATATATGGAGACCATCAAGATTCTTTTAAAGTGATCGCCTCGTACTTGCATATGTTGGAGGTGACCACTAGTACAAATATCCCCTTTACTGACACTAAAATAGTGTCAGTAATTATTTTTACTGACACTTTATAATTGTGTCAGTAATGCTAAAGCCAGAAAATACTGACACTAATTTTTAGTGTCGAATACAAAATAAGAATACGACACTTGAATAGTGTCAGTAATTATTTTTACTGACACTATTTTAGTGACAGTAATTATTTTTACTGACACTAAACATTAGTGTCGATGTTCGGCTTTAGCATCGACACTAATATAAAGTGTCAAGAAAATAATTCTCGACACTATTTTAGTGTCACTATATGTTCAGATTTGTGAAAAAAAAAATCTATTTTTATCTCAATTCTATTTTTATCTTAACTACATTTTTCGGTTTAATTACATGAAAAAAAATTACCATAAATTGAAATTATCAAACAGACAATTCACTTATAAAACATCCCAAATGCATTATTAAATTGAATAATCAACATCAGTCGATGACGTTTTAGTCTCGAAAAAAAGAGCAAAGAATACAAAACTCAAAATCTTATTAAACTACTACTAGAACGAAATCAAAGCACTACAGAATCTTAGTAAAAGAGAACAAGCTGCATGGGGGCAGCACCAAAGCAAATAAACAAACCATAAGCACAAGCATAATCATAAACTGATGTGACAAAGAGCCAACAACACCATGGATTCATTTTTGCAGCTCAGTTATTCTTCAACTACTGATCTGATCAGCCTCTTTGTACTCATCAGAACCTGTGGAGTAGAAATTTGTCCATCCATAATAATATATGTATATATGTCCATCCTTATTAATATAAGTATACATGTATATAGGAACAAATATGTAGGAATCTGGTATATGTAAACTTAGATACCTGTTGTGTTGTGTTCCAAACAGCGCATGCGCCTAGTAGTAATAACAATACTTCAATGGAAACTACGATCAAATCAATACCAATAGATATCAACAACTTCGAAGTATCTTTTAGACACAAAGCAATAACAATACTTCAAAATTTATTTGTACCAATAGAAGCAAATAGAATAATGTAAGAAAACAACACACCTCCCATATCAACTATTGCTAGACCCAAGACAGCCCAACTAACAGTTGACGCCTACAGGCATGTTCAATAAGTGGCACACGGTCTCCCTGTCATAAAACCAACTGTTGAAAGCCAGATAAAAACGTAGTACGTTTAGAAAAAAGGAGAGAGAGAGAGAGAGAGAGATCAGACAAATTAAACCACACATACACTCATTGATACCACAAATGTTGAATCAGTTCCAGTTACACCAATCCATGTGAATCCAAAGGTGCTTTCTGATCCGGATAAGATAAATGATGGTAACCAAACTTTGGTATATATATGCAAAGACATGAAAAATAAAGCAATGACGTGTTTGTTCGTACCCGTCCAGGAATAGGCACCATCAGACAAGTGCAGATTCTTTGCTCTTCAGTTGTTCCAAAGAGAAAATGGTTGTTATATTTTATTCATTATGAAAAAAAGTTGATAGAAATAGAGATTGGCTACACCCTTGCCGGGCCCATAGTAAATGCTGTTTCGGAAGGGTAACATGTCCCCTCTTAGCATCCGTTGAAGGAGTTCTGAAAATCAAGATATTTAATTAAGAGAAAATCTTGAAACCAGAGTCCAGTAACATGAATAAAAGTGGTGTTGGTAAGAATAAAATAGAGAAGGTGAAAGTGGTTACCGTATTCAGCCTTGTCATCCTCATCATCCCCGTCATCCTCAAAATATACACGTCGCGCATAGTCTAAATAGGCATGCAGAAAATGTAATAAATCAGACTGATAACTATAATAAACAAACAAACAACAACAACAAATGATAATACACAAAGTAGTACCTATTAAGGCTTATGAAGGATTTATAATTATACTATCCGAATCAAAAACCACAAGAAAGAAAGTAAATAGATTTGGTTATTTGAAGATAAACGAATAATAATCATAATTATAAACCTGCAACTGCAGATGTAGTGGTGTTTTTAGACTTGTCTCCATCCATAAATTTTCTCATCTTATTCTGTCTCTCCTGTGCTGCGTCGTCAAGGTCTATAAACAAACAAATAAACAAACAAATGTAGGTCACAAGTCGTCCAGGAACAAGTCTAGAGGGGGGGTGAATAGACTTGTTGAAACTCTTAAACTCTTTTTCACAAAAAGTGAGTTTCTTCAGCTGATAGTTAAACAAATGACTTGGAGTCGTTTGTTCTTGGATATGTGCGGAAGTTAGCTGATGACGAATATAAATTAACTTAATGAAACACTTAACAATGTATGCAGCAGTTAAAGTATGATGCAGTAAAACAGTAAATAACACAGGCAATTATAGTGGTCTCAGAGGTGGGATAATCCTCTACTAATCCACTTTTCTCCAAACCAGTTGGAGATGAATTCACTATAATTTTCAACCAGTGATAAATATTACAATGATTCACAACACACTACAACAGCTTCCAACCAGTGGAAATCCGTGCCGTTGTACACACACTTGACTGCCTTGCACCTCTTGATCCTCGATCCTCGGATGCCTTTACAGTCTCTTACTTCAACCAGTGAAGTACCCCGTACTCAAGATTATAGACAAGAGTGTTTGTCTTCTCCAACTTAAGAGCTTCCTTAAGTATGAACTTTTAGATCTGCTCTTTTCATGATGCTATTTGATTGCTTGGGATTTCTTGATTGCTTTGATCGCTAGAATGTATGTTCGCACCGGTAGTTGCTCAGTTTCAAATCTTCGGATATATATAGATCACGATCTCTGAGCTTCTTCCTTGTAGCCGTTGCAATTCTTTTGAACAAATCCGTCCGTTGGAGGGAGACTTCATTGTTTAATCTTTCTGAACATTTGCAAGGCTGGATTCCCATTATTTTATTTTATCTTCCGACCGTTGTGAGGACTTCTGCATGTGAGCGCCGAATCTTTTGAATATAAAAGGGTTAAAGTCTTCACGGTGGGTCAGGATGATTTAATTAAATCATATCTCTTGCGGGAATCACTCCAATTTGTCTCTTCACGTTGCATGTGAGCTTTCCGTAATACTTGACTTTTCAACGCATGCTGACGTGGACTTGGAGTACTTGGCTGTAGTTGAGTAGCCTGATGTGCAGCTTACATCTCTGCAGCTTACATCTGGTCAGGTGACTTCCCTGAGGTACCTCGGCTGCAGTCTGGTCAAACTTCTCTGATAAATTTAGTTGACCAGAGCTACTCTGACTAGAGTCGGCTATTCCTCTCTGATGGACTAGGCTGTACTTAGTACTTAGCCGTTTTTCAGCCTAACTAACTTTTGGCCTACAGAAGACACTCATTTGGTTCTTCTTTACATTTTGCCAAGTTTTATACTTAACATATTTTGGCCTATGGAAGATACTCATTTGGTTCTTCCTTACATTTTGCCAAGTAATGAACATTTGATTTTATATTAATGACATCATCAAAATCTAACAAGTATTCCTAACAAATTCTCCCTATTTTGATGATGACAAAACTAAGTAAGAAATCAAATGACCAAGTCTGCACTTAAGTGCGAGACAAAAACTGAAATCAGTCTAATATTGAGACAACTGGAAATTGTCATTCAACAGACTGTTCATAAAATTTTCTGACTTATTATTGAAATTTTACAAGAATGTTTTAAGTACAGAAAATAAAATTACAAGTGAAAGAAATAACTAAAGGTCATCTGCCTCTTCCTCTGCCTCTTCGAATAGGCTGCTTGGCAGGCTTGAATGGTTTGGCTCCGATTGGTCTGACCTTGACTGGAGCAAGGCCATATTTTCTCTTCACAACAAGTGCTGTGAAGTCTTGTTCTTGCTGAGATCTGAATCTGTTCTCAAGGCACACTAGCTTGATTTTCTTCTGAAGTGCTAACTCATCAAGTTTACCATCCATACGGATTGGTGCTTCTTCTGCTCTGAATGGAGGTATCATGGGATAAGCATTTTGCTCTTTAGCGTGCTTCTTCAGAACAGCCCACAGCTTCGGATGGACTTCTTTTATGAAAATTTCCTGTGGGGAGAGTTTGTCATCATTAAGTAGTTCCCAGATGTAATAGTCTCTGATGAACCTCTTCCTAGCAGCTCCCCACATCTCAAGAGCTTCAAATGGAACGAAATCCTCAACAAACCATAGCTCCATCCCTTCCCATTCTAGAGTAGGTTCAAAGCCGCCTCTAGTCCTTTTTCTTTTTCCTTCAGGCTCGTTAGCCTGGTCATCTCGATCTACAGCTTCCTTTCTCTTTAGACTGGAGGGTCCTTCAATCTGAGGGACATCCTGCTTCTTCTTGCTTCTGATTTCTCTTTCTTCCCCCTGTATTCTCTCTTCCCCATTTTTGCCAGCATCAATAATGGTAGTCAACTGCTGTTCCATGCGGCTCATCCAATCAGACATGCCAAATGGCATTCTGTTGTTGGTAGGGAGAGGAAGCTGAGGGATCTCTCTCTGAAGAAGGGTGTCAATCTTGGCATTTATTGTCTGAAGGTCAGGAGTGACCTGAGTTGATAGCAGCTCCCCAATAGTGTCTCTGACAATTTGCTTGATCATCTCAGTCATGGTAGGTGATAACTGAGCTGATGGAGAGTGCTCTCCTGATCCTTCAGCAAGGGAGCCACTAGACTGCAGGCTCCTGGCTGCAGCTGGTAGGTCAGATTGGGTTTTCTCCGGGGTCCCTGACCTGGAGTCTTCAGCCAGCTCTGCGTCTAGGCTGGTGTACCTGGCAGGTACATCAATCCTAACTGCAGCTTCGTGAGTAGGCTCTGGCTCCGGCTCTTGTTCTGGCTCCTTGCCTCCTTCTCTCTCTTCCTCTTTCCCTTCTTCTTCTCCAGATTTTTCTTTTTCTTCTTCCTCATCTTTTTCTTTTTCTTTTTCTTTTTCTGCTCCTGCTTCTCCTCCATCATCATTATCATCATCATCATCATCATCATCATCATCATTCTGATCATCATCCTTCTCCTTCTTTTCTCCTTCATCATCCTCATCCTCCTTTTCATCTTCATCTTTTTCCTGATCTACTTCTTCTCCTTCTTCTTCATCTCCTTCATCAGCCACTTCTTCTGTCTTCTCAATCTCCTCTGGCTGTTTTTCAACTGGTATATTTTCTTCTGATTCTTTCTCTTCTTCATCTTCTTCAGCCAAATCAATAATTTCATTGTCTCCATTAATTTCTTCAATCCTAATCTCCTTTTCTACTTCCTCTTCCTCCTCCTCTCCAAAAACACCATCAAAAATACTGAGCATAATAGAATGGATAAAGTGGTCCATGTTTGTTTTAAAATGTGACATGAACCATTTATCCTGGAGGAGTAAAGCCAAGTCTGATTCTTTGCAAAATTCAATCAGAACTTCCTCAGTGGCTTGGGGATATTCCCAACCACTAGTTGCAATAAAGGTTTGAAGATTTGTAAAAGGCATGGTTTTGAAAGATTTCCACTCTTTAAAAATATGTACAAAAGAGTGTTTTTCTGCTTGTGGTTTAACAAGCTGAAGTTGTTCAATGGAAAGATTGAAGGTATTATTATCTAATAGGTTAAAAGTGTAATCTGCTTCAGGAATAGAGATTATAAGACCTGCTTACTCTTCTTCGGATATGTAAACTGGAGGTGTGATAACAGGTACAATCCGAGTTTCAGTGTCTGGTGCAGGCAGGTCCGGATGGATTGGTGATTGGACTGATGGGCTGGTATGGTGCTCATACTGCTCTCCCTCGCTGAACTGCAGCTTCCTAGGCCTCTTAGGAGAGGGTTATGGTGATGACTGCAGGTTAGAGGGTCCTTCTGGGGCTGGTCCCCGTCTCTTGAATCTGATTGCTATTGGTGTATCGTCAGACTCATTCCCGGACTCGACTGCAGTTCCGATCTCAGCTGCAGGTCTGTCCGATTCCTCTGATAAATCGTATCTTGGGTAATACGTTGAGTCCGGAAAATCCTTCAACAACTGGGCTGCCCTCCCAGTGCCTCCGACTTTCTTCTTGTCATGGTCCATATGACCTAGCCTCTTGTTTGGGTGGAAAGGGTCAATGTTTCCCTTAGCCACTCCGATTTTCTCCAAAAACCAACTAAGATGCGTTCCGAACGCCAACTTAGTCTTGAACTTCTTATCATCTTCAAGCCATTCGACCTTGTTCACCTCGCGCACAAGTTGCCTGAAAATATTGTCCGCCCAATCGACTTCCTCTTCCTGAATTAACGCACCCAACACCATAAATTTCGAAGATGACAGTTGGTCATAGCTGCCTGCCATCCCCATGACTATCTTGTTGGTGATGTCCAAAGCAACACGATAAATCCTTTTCAATTCATTCCTCTTGGCTGTAAACTTCAATTTCTCTGGGATATTTTCGATTTTAATCGTTTTCCAGGTTTCGGCGGGTGATTGTTTAAGAGCTTCGACCGCCAATCCACGATGTTTCATCCCGAATACAGAACGAATCTTCTCTCGATCTATGCTGACAGGAACTCCGCCGACTGAGCTGTTAATCCCGTGTTGAATCAGATAAGCATTGCGATAGAATTCAACGACATCTTCCTTGAACAGGTGTTGCGGGTTGATGTCGAGAAATGGGTAAATCCCATTAAGCTTCATCGCTCGGATCAAATTGAGCATATCGAAGTCCTCTAGATTTGCTTCTAATAAACCTTCGAAGTCGACGACCATGGATAAGATGACCTGGTCCTTCACCGCTTTCAAGTTCACTCCTTCGAAAGATGCCATTTCTGCAAAAGAAGATTTTTAGTGTATATTTTTGCTCTGTAAATTCTAGGGTTTCTGTAAGCGTAAAGAGTAAAGTGAAAGGTTTTCTTTCCTTATAAAGAAGATGAAAAGACGTTTGTATTAGTTTATTATATATTTGAACGGTGGTACGCCTTTTGATATTCTTTTGAATTTCAAATTTGAATCGGTGGCCCAATTTAAAATTCGACGGTTGATTCTGATTGGCCATCGTAGAGGTTAATTAAATAGGCGTTTGACGCGTGTATTAAAATTGCCACTTGGCTTATAAAGATGTATATTTAAATGCCATTTCGTTAGCCAAGATAATATTATAAGTAATTAAAAATTTAGAGATCAGTTTAGAGAACTTAGCTGGTCTGATTTTGTTGACTGTTGACCACTCTGCTACAGGTGAGTTTGACTTCTCGCCTGGTATTCTGTACAGCTAAGTTGCTTCGTCTGGCCTTCGTCTTGTCGCCTGCATCAGCTTAGGCTGATTCTGAGGGTCCGTCCTTCCTTTAACTTGCTTCAGTACTAGATTCCCAATCTAGTAATCCAAGGTCTCTGCTAAGTTCTAGGAATCTTTCTTCCGGCAAGGGTTTAGTGAAGATGTCGGCTATTTGGTAGTCTGTGCTGACTCTTTCAACTCTAACCCTTTTGTTAAGCACATGATCTCGAATGAAATGGTGCTTAACGTCAATGTGCTTCGTCCTTGAATGCAAAACCGGATTGTTGGTTATTGCAATAGCACTATTGTTGTCACACCATATTGGAACTTCGTTGGCAATAATATTATAGTCCCTTAACTGTTGTCTGATCCATAGAATCTGTGCACAACAGCTACCTGCAGCTAGGTATTCTGACTCTGTAGTGGATATGGAGTTAGAAACCTGCTTCTTGCTAAACCAGGATATCAGTCTGGTTCCTAGAAATTGACACGTTCCACTAGTGCTCTTCCTGTTGATTTTGCATCCTGCGAAATCCGCATCTGAGTATCCTGATAGCTCGAAGTTGTCATCCTTGGGATACCATAGTCCAACATTAATTGTAGACTTTAGGTACTTAATTATTCTCTTGGCTGCATCTAGGTGTGATTGCTTCGGCTTGGACTGGAATCTTGCACAAACTCCAACTGCATATGATATGTCTGGCCTGCTTGCAGTGAGGTACAGAAGAGATCCGATGAGTCCTCTGTAGTGGGTTGAGTCCACTGATATGTCTGCCTCGTCTGCATCCAGGTGAGTGCTTGTGCTCATTGGAATTCTTGCGGGCTTGGCTGATTCCATTCCATATCTCTTGATAAGGTCTCTGGTATACTTTGCTTGGTTGATGAAAATTCCTTTTTCCATCGGCTTAACTTGTAATCCGAGAAAGAAGTTAAGCTTTCCCATCATACTCATTTCAAATTCTTCTTGCATGAGGTTGGAGAATTTCTCGCATAGTTCTGGATTGGTTGACCCGAATATGATGTCATCCACATAAATCTGAACTATTAATATGTGGCCTTCGTGCTCCACTCTGAATAGGGTCTTGTCCACTTTCCCTTTGCAAAATCCATTTTTCTCAAGAAACACAGACAGTGTTTCATACCACGCTCTTGGTGCTTGCTTGAGTCCATACAGAGCCTTCAACAGCTTATAGACTTTGTCTCCTTTGACAAAACACAGGGTTGCTCTACATAGACTTCTTCTTCTAGGATTCCATTGAAACGCACTTTTTACATCCATCCGTAGACTTCAAAATCCTTGAATGCAAGATATGCGAGGAATAGTCCGATGGCTTCTAATCTTGCAACAGTGCATAAGTTTCATCAAAATCTATTCCCTCACATTGTGCATATCCTTTTGCTACGAGTGCAGCTTTATTCCTAACAACGACTCCATCTTCATCACTCTTGTTTTTATACACCCATTTGGTGCCAATAACTTTCTTGTGATCGTGTCTGTCTCATAGTTCCCAAACTTTGTTTCTTTCCATCTGCTCCAATTCCTCTTGCATGGCATTAATCCATGAATAATCTTCCAAGGCTTGTTCTGTAGTCTTGGGTTCAATTTGTGACATGAAACATGAGAACATCGCCATTCCTGCTGGTAGAGTTGACTGTCTTGTCTTGACTCCATCAGTCAATTTTCCGATAATTTGCTGAATTGGATGATCCTTGAGCCATTTGGGGATCTCGTCCTCTTCTGGGTTTGTTCCCCCTGTTGGATTGCTCTGGTGGTTATCTGCATCAGTTGGGTTCTGGTCTGCAACTGGATCAGCTACCGCCTTGTCATCTGCAGCTTGGTTCTGAACTGCAGATGAGTCTTTGTCGACTCACATGGTCTTCTTCCGCAAAGAATCGGATCAGATAGGTTTGGTGATCCTGTCTGATCTGCAGTTGGGTCTTCATCAGCTGCAGTTGGGTCATCAGGCTGGTCTGCAGGTGAGTCCACCATTCCAGTGTCATGTATAATGACTTCTTAAAGGGTTGCTGACTTGAGCTTGTTCTCAATTTGCTCAAGTTGTTTCCTGTAGTCAACGGTAGATTCATCAAAAACAACATGGGGTGTTTCCTCCACAACTAAGGTTCTTTTATTAAAAACTCTATATGCCTTGCTTCTTTGGGAATATCCCATAAATAGACCATCATCAGTTTTAGCATCAAAGGCATTTAGCTGTGTTTTACCGTTGTTGTGGATGAAACACTTACAACCAAAAACATGAAAGTAAGCAACAGTAGGAGTTCTATTATTCCAAACCTCATAGGGAGTTTTGCCATGTCTCCCTACTATCATACTCCTGTTCTGGGTGTGGCAGGCTGTGTTGACCGCTTCAGCCCAGAACCTTTTGGGTAGGTCCACTTCTGCAATCATGGACCTTGCTGCTTCCTTCAGGGTTCGGTTCCTTCTTTCAGCAACACCATTCTGCTGGGGCGTCCTGGCTGCAGAGAGCTCATGCTTGATCCCATTCTGATCGCTAAAATCAGTTATCGCCTTGTTGAGAAACTCTCCTCCTCTATCTGATCTGATCTTGATTATGGAGAGGGATTTCTCATTCTGGATCCTCCTCAGCAGCTCAGGTAACTTGGTCAGGGTTTCACTTTTCTTGTATAGAAAAATGATCCAAGTGTACCTTGAATAATCATCTACTATTACAAGTGCATGCTTTCTGCCGCTCAAAGTCCTTGGTTTGATAGGACCAAATAGATCCATGTGGAGTAGATCTAAGATCCTTGATGTGAGCGTTGTAGCCGAATCGGCTTGAACGATGCCTTGGTCTGCTTTCCCTTCTGACATGCATCACAGAGTGCTTCCTTCTTGAATGCTTCATTTGGAAGTCCTCTGACCAGCTTCTGAGAGCTAATCTTGTTGATGGCTTTAAAGTTCAGGTGACATAGTCTTTTGTGCCACAGCCATCCATTCTCAGCTACTGTCTTGGATAGAAAACAGGAGTTAGATGTTCCTGTGTTCCAATCAATCATGTAGACATCTCTTCTTCGGAAACCTTGTAGCTTTATTTCTCCAGATAAGATGTCTATCACCATACACTTCAAGATGGTGAAGACTACTAGATTCTTCTCGTCACAGAACTGGATTATGCTCAGGAGGTTGTATTTGAGCCCTTTGACATAATGAACTTTGGATATTACAATGTTTCCTCGGTGCAGCTCTCCAAAGCCTTTTGTCTGTCCTCTAGAGCTATCTCCAAAGGTTACATCGGGACCTCTTTCTTTGATGTATTTGGTCAGCATCTTCTTGTTCCCGGTCATATGCCTCGAGCATCCAGAGTCTACAAACCATTCTTCACCTCCAAAATTTGAGCTTGAGGAGATGTGGTTGTAGTCCTTCCACCTTTTCTGCAATTAAATAAGCAGAGATTTAGGTACCCAAATTTGTGTGGGTCCTTTGGGGTTAGTTGGTTTCCTGGAGAATTGATTTCTCCTTGGATTATAGAAATTATTATTATAACCCTTATAAGGTGTCTGTGGTCGAGGTCTAAATCTCCTGGTTGGATTGTATACCGGATATTCCTCAAAATTTTGATAGTGTGGGCCTTTTATAAATCTAGGCTGAGACCATTTATTAAACCTTTGTGGTCTCCACACTTGTTCATTTTGGTAATTAGGATAACCTTGAGGTTTCCATCTGCCCCTCCCATTATGAAATCTATTTTTGGGGAGTTGTTGGTAATAGTGGGCATGTTGTGGGCCGCTTTTGCTCGCCTTTGCTTAGTCGCTGTCTAGGTGGTCATGCGGTGTAACTCGATTGCAGCTAGACGTTTGACTTGGCTGTTGCCTGTTTTTGAATATTGGTTTATACACAGGCTCAGCAGTCGAGACCATTGTTTCTCCCTTGATAAACTTGGTTTCAGAACTAGAGGGAGTGTGAGAATCATATCCAAGGCCTGATTTGGTATATAGTGACCTATTATAAGTACACAATTCGCCCAGAGTTGAAGACGCCTTCAGGGAGGTTATTTCGTGCGCCTGAGTTTTATTTATCTGTGCCAGCTTAGTAAACTCAGCTTTGGCATGAGCAAGTGCAGCTGATTTTTCTTTAAGTAAAATATTTAGCCGGTCTATCTCAGCTGTATTGACACTTGCCTGGTTTTTAAAGTCATCTGTAGTTGTCTCAACCTTACTTAAATCTAGGCTGAGTTTTTCGAAATCATTTTTCAGCTGCCTATTCTCATCTTGCAGCTGAGTCTTCTCTTGACATCTGACTTGGTGTGCGATTTAAGTGTTTCAAAATCTTTGAATAAGCGATTTACCGATTCATGTAAATCCATATCTTGTGACATGGCCGAGCTATTATTTGAACCGTAGGTTTCAAGTTACCTCTTCATCGCCTAAGTTTGCCATCGTGCAATCATACTCCTCGTCTTCATCGGAAAAGAAACCGCTTGATTCGATATGCTCTGGTCTTCTCCGATGAGAGCTTTTCTTCCGTCTTCCTTTCGCCCACCTCCTTCTTGGTTTCGTCCTTCTTGAGCTCGGGACAATCCATTTGGATGTGTCCTATTTTGTGACGATTGTAGCATTCAACTTTCCAGCTTCCACCTTTCCGGTTCCTTCTTGGGTTCTCCTTGTAGTTTTTCTTATACTTGGAGTAGTTCTTTCAAAATTGCTGAACCTTTGCATTATGAAAGCCATTTCTTCCTCAAAATCTAGTGGATTTGGAGGTTTCACATCAGATAAGCTCTTAGCAGGGGACTCGGCTGCAAATGCGATTCCCTTCTCTGCAGGCTCAGTTGAGGATGAGCTTGGAAGCTCGAACTCATAAGCCTTTAGATCAGAGAACAGCTCCTGAATCTTTATCTTATTCAGGTTTTTGGACTCTCTCATGGCTACAGCCTTCATGCTCCATTCGGGATTGAGAGATCTGAGGACCTTTAGTGCCATTTCCCTGTTGCCATAGGTTTTGCCCAGGGAGTTGACCTCATTGATAATTTCAGTGAACCTTGTGTCCACTTGATCTATAGATTCTCCATTCTTCATTTTAAAGTTGTCAAACTTTTGGATAGCTATTGACAACTTGTTTTCCTTGATCAGCTCCGTTCCTTCACACATTAGAGCTAATGTGTCCCAAATTTCTTTGGCATTCTTATAGTTTTTGATCTTGACCATGGTGGATTTGTCAAGAGTTTGGTATAACACATCTCTGGCCCTGTTGTCAAGATTGGCCAGCTTTCTCTCTTCGGGGTCGCCCGTTCTCTTCTTAGGAATCTTTTCGGGCCTCCCAGCTGCGATCTCCTCGGCTGTGTTGTCCTTCTCAAAAATGAATGGACCGTCTTCAATGATGCACCACATGTCGCCATGAATTGGAGATAAATGTGCCTGCATTCTTATCTTCCAGAGATCATACTCGTCAACTGAAAAGACAGGGAGTCTAGAGTGCATGTGTTCCATTATAAAGTGAGAGATAAGATATATATATCTAATATAGATCTAGTTCGTGAAAGAAAATGAACCAACCTCTCTGATACCACTTGTAGGTCACAAGTCGTCCAGGAACAAGTCTAGAGGGGGGGTGAATACACTTGTTGAAACTCTTAAACTTTTTTTCACAAAAAGTGAGTTTCTTCAGCTGATAGTTAAACAAATGACTTGGAGTCGTTTGTTCTTGGATATGTGCGTAAGTCAGCTGATGACGAATATAAATTAACTTAATGAAACACTTAACAATGTATGCAGCAGTTAAAGTATGATGCAAAGAAACAAGAATAACACAGCAATTATAGTGGTCTCGGAGGTGGGGTAATCCTCTACTAATCCACTTTTCTCCAAACTATTGGAGATGAATTCACTATAATTTTCAACCGTTGATAAATATTACGGTGATTCACAACACACTACAACAGCCTTCCAACCGGTGGAAATCCGTGCCGTTGTACACACACTGATCGCCTTGCACCTCTTGATCCTCGATCCTCGGATGCCTTTACGTCTCTTACTTCAACCAGTGAAGTACCCCGTACTCAAGATTATAGACAAGAGTGTTTGTCTTCTCCAACTTAAGAGCTTCCTTAAGTATGAACTTTTAGATCTGCTCTTTTCATGATGCTATTTGATTGCTTGGGATTTCTTGATTGCTTTGATCGCTAGAATGTATGTTCGCACCGGTAGTTGCTCAGTTTCAAATCTTCGGATATATATAGATCACGATCTCTGAGCTTCTTCCTTGTAGCCGTTGCAATTCTTTTGAACAAATCCGTCCGTTGGAGGGAGACTTCATTGTTTAATCTTTCTGAACATTTGCAAGGCTGGATTCCCATTATTTTATTTTATCTTCCGACCGTTGTGAGGACTTCTGCATGTGAGCGCCGAATCTTTTGAATATAAAAGGGTTAAAGTCTTCACGGTGGGTCAGGATGATTTAATTAAATCATATCTCTTGCGGGAATCACTCCAATTTGTCTCTTCACGTTGCATGTGAGCTTTCCGTAATACTTGACTTTTCAACGCATGCTGACGTGGACTTGGAGTACTTGGCTGTAGTTGAGTAGCCTGATGTGCAGCTTACATGAGGTACCTCGGCTGCAGTCTGGTCAAACTTATCTGATAAATTTAGTTGACCAGAGCTACTCTGACTGGAGTCGGCTGTTCCTCTCTGATGGACTAGGCTGTACTTAGTACTTAGCCGTTTTTCAGCCTAACTAACTTTTGGCCTACAGAAGACACTCATTTGGTTCTTCTTTACATTTTGCCAAGTTTTATACTTAACATATTTTGGCCTATGGAAGATACTCATTTGGTTCTTCCTTACATTTTGCCAAGTAATGAACATTTGATTTTATATTAATGACATCATCAAAATCTAACAAGTATTCCTAACAACAAATTCTATAATCATAATCGACAAAAACAAAACATACATTTTTTAAACATATCAAAGTAAATAAACTAGGGATTATCCTAATAATAATATATAATCGAACAAAATATGAATCCTGGCTGCAGATATATGTATGTATGTCTGTACCTTCATCCCATTGCGAATCCGTTGCCGCTAGGGTTTGGGTGGGCATATAACCATCAAAATAATTATCCATCAGCATTGCGTGGTAGAGTTTTTTTCTTCTTTTTGCTTCGCTGTGTGGTCTTTATATATACGACTACTCCACAAAGTCTACCCTACGTGTTGTACATAATAACCCATATATGGAAGCACGACTCAAAAACAAATAATCGCATTCATTTTTCTATAAACCAATACTCCAAAAACAAATGTTTGAGCTAGAAAAACGAAACCTGTAACGTATAAACTCCAGGAGGCAAAACAGCAACAGATACAGCCTTCTCGTAATTCTCGAAAAATTCACATGTTGGAGATAATATTTCCATGAAGCTTCCTCAACTGAAATCGAAAAGAAGATAATATTTACTGGGGAAGGAAGAAAGGAGAAGGCTAATATAGAAAAGGTATGTTACTAAGGATCAGATCACAGTGAGAGGTATGTGTGCAATTCAAGTAAACCATGATTGGATTCAACATACTAGTAAGGTTCCCCCTTTGTGCTTCTGCATGCAATCGACCAGCATCAGTGGCCTTTAACCTTCCTACCATATTAAATAAAGTTTAGATAAAAATAATATGCAATAATTAATCCATTTCTAATAAGAAAATAATTTCACACTCTTAAGACAAATAATAACAGTAACTGAAATTTCCTTCGATATGATTCCAGAAATTCTGGGATCAAGCAGGTACTGGTAGCTATATACCACTACATTCGCATATTGCACCATATGGCGTGCTAAAAAGTACGGGCACCACCCCTTCCCTTTCCTAAATGCCCTCAAATCCTTCAAAGATTATAAGAAAAGTAAACATAGATCCATATTGTGAATTTCCATCTAAATAGTAGCAGATCATTGATGGACAACATAAAAGCATAAATCAAAGCTTCAAAAGCATCACAAATTCAATGTAAACCTTCACTGCGCAAATCAAAAGCACTTTACCAGAAGCCTCATCAAGATGATCAGAAAATAACAATTAAGAAAAGAAGGAAAACTTGCAAGGGAACGGAAACAAATAATCGCATTCGTTTTTCTATAAACCAATACTCCAACAACAAATGTTTGAGCTACGAAAATGAAACCTGTAACGTACAAACTCCAGGAGGCAAAACAGCATCAGATGCAGCCTTTTCGTAATTCTTGAAAAATTCACACGTCGGAATATTAGGGTTTTCACCCGCCATCGCCCTTACCCAACTTGATGTAAGCTTTCTACAAGCAGCATCGACTGAATCTCGATTCTCCTCCGACACAACTCTCGGATTAACGCACAAGTTCTTCCTCGACGAAAGCCCTAAAGCGAGAATCATCGTCAAAGGTCCCAAACACTTGCCCTGATAATTGTGCAAAAACCTCAATTCTGGTAAAAATAGCAGCAGAAAATCAACAGCATTATAATAAAATAGAAGAAGATAACTCAAATCGCAGGAGTTCTAGTAAATGAATGTTCCATGGAAATTTGGTGCTTATGGACTGCATGTATTCATTCACATAAGCACAAGTCAGAAAGACATATGACAATAGTACAGTTCTGAGTTGCGGATGTCCTTTTGACCCCATTAAAAATTTAAAACAGGGTTATACAAAGGGCACTTTAAAAAACAAGTCAGAAGGCAAAAAACTGAGCATTACAATATCATTCTAAGAAGAGAAAATAATAAACTAAAACTAAATAGATCTATTGATACTTTCAGACAAGAATTTAACAAGTGATGGAAGAAAGCGCAAGAGAAGGCTTATGTTCTTGATGACAGCGTTGACAGTTTAAATTTCCAGATATCACGTTTAGCATTGTACAAGATCGACACTGAAGATAAAAGCTGCAAATCTTGAGAGAAGGTGTCTGAATACACGCTCAAACCTTAATTGGTCTACATCAGTTGTCCTAGGTTGTTAACTAAGGAATGACTCCTGTAAACTATGAACAAGAGATGACATTATATGAAGATGCAATAAAACTGATAATGATAAGTTTTGTTGATAGCTTGCCATTAGTGATATTCCCTCCCATGGTTCCATCTACTAAATAAGTGATGCTAATAGATTTCTTCACTCCGGAATTTACATATCGAGAATTTATCTTATGTACTTTGTTGGACAGTGAATGATGAATTTATTTTATGTAATTTGTTGGACAGTGAGAAAAAAAAACTCAACCATAACATTCAAAATTACATCTGAACAAACAAGTGAAAAGCTTTACTGCATATATTTGGTTTATTAAAAAATGCCCAATCTTCTGCAGCCGCACATACATTGAGCCATGGAAGCATGTATTAAAATCAATATACATATAACATATTCATTTCACACTCACCGCCTTCACAGATGAAACAATACACTCTCTTTCGGGTGGACTTAACACATTGAATGGTAGTCTTACTCTAAAGAAGTCATCTCCTTTCAGTCTCTATGATTTCAACAGAGAAAAAAAAGAACAAAAGAAAAAAAAAACATCACATTCTATAGGATAAAATTCTCAAATTAACAACAGTAAATCAAAAAGATTTAAAATCGGGCCATCTCTTTTAGTCCAAAACCTCAACCATAACCGATCTGGCCGCCAAGTTCCTTCACTGGTTTAGAAAAATTTCATACAAGCACACTTCATTAAACCAACCATTTCCAAAATTCACGTAACACATGAAACCCATTTTCTTTTGGAATTTAAAATCGGAACAGTAAGAAAAACGAACCTGAAATTCGTTATTTCAGTCGCGACAAAACCCAACCCTCCGTCTCACTGACACCTTCAGTCGCATCCATGGATAGTCGCCGTCGAAGCTTATCGGAGACCTTGGCTTCCACCTTTTTCCCACCGGTAGTCGGATCTGGAATTTCGGATTTCCAAACCAGGCCCTTGAATCGGGCTGAGAGGCGGATGTCGCTCCAATTTACTCCAATTAAGGACATGTATGATGCCGAGTCGAGCGGGCGGTGGTAACGCCGGAGATAGAACGCTCGGAAGCATTTTTGAGAGAGAGAGATAGAACGATGAGAGACAGAGAACAGAAAGGGGACGATGAGAAGAGAGAGAGAGAGAGAGAGAGAGAGAGAGAGAGAGTCAGATTAGAAGACTTTTTCATCGGGATAATGATGTAGCATTTTTTTTATTTCTGATTTAAATTACTGATATTTGAGTGTCAATATATTTTGACACATTTATATTAAAGTAATAAAATAGATCAAATGTCGTAAGTTACTGACACTTTTGATAAAGTGTCAGAACAAAAGTGTCAGTAAAAGCTATTTTTGTAGTAGTGGACGAATCTAGGTACCATAACTGATTATGTGGTTGATGCTAATACTGGAAAATTTAAATACATGTTTTATACTTTGAGGGCTTCGGTATCTGGATTTTGTTATGCTAGACCAATTATTGTTGTTGATGGGACACACCTTAAGAGTAAGTATCGAGTAGTGTTATTTGTTGCTGTTACAAAATATGGTAATAGTCAGATTTTTCCACTTGCTTTTGGGATTGGCGATATTTAGGGGTGGGCATGGAACGGGATGGGTCGGGATTGAGCGAATCCCGTCCCGTCCCGAAAATAAATTATCGGGACGGGACGGGATTGCGTATTTTGAAATTCATCCCGCACGTCCCGATCCCGTTCGGGTTCGGGTCGGATCGGGACGGGACGGGATATCCCGCACATTTATTGACCTGAAACTGTGAAAAGACGAATCAGATAGATATAAATTTTGGAATTATCAAATGAATGAGGTAGAAATTTAAAAAAAAATTCAAACTAGTCATTCCAAAAAAAATGACCCCCAATATCCATTAGAAACTTAAAAAACACACAGAACGGAGCACCAGTATTATTTGTCAAGAAGAAAGACGGTTCTTTTCGCTTATGTATTGATTACCGGGAATTGAACAGGGTGACGATCAAGAATAAATATCCCCTACCCCGATAGTAACGTAAACACGCACAAAGGACAATAGATCAATAATCCAACTGCATAGTGCATATTACATCAACATCAACACGTGAAGATAAAATTCAAATTGAAAATGCAGAAAACATCAACTGAAAACTTAAAACTGAAACTTTGATGTTTCATACATCATACATCAATTTAGGGTTTACATGATTAAATGATATATAAAAAATGATATTAAATATTACGGGACGGAACGGGATTGATCGGGATGGTCCCGATCCCATCCTGTCCCATTTGAATAGTAACAGAGCGGGACGGGACGGGATGGGATTGCCATTTTAAGAAACTATCCCGTCCCGTTAGTTTTCGGGACGGGATCGGAATGGGATCGGGATTTCGGGTTCAAGTGCCCAGCCCTAGCGATATTACAATATATATGTCCCTCATTTTTTTGCAAACTTAATTCTAAAAAAACAAGTTAAACGATATTATGTTATCTTCAAATAATTTTGAACAAATTATATTCAATTACACTTTAATAAATAAAATCCTACAAAAGTAAAAAATGTTAAAAAGTTAGCATAAACCAAAAAAACAATAAAACTAAAATTTATTAAAGAAATTGATATAACTTTAGAAATTAGGAGATGGAGATTGAAGAGAATGAAGGTGGATTGGATGAATTGTGAAAATGAGTTTGATATTGTATATATAGTGGATTTTTTTTTGGCAAATAGCTCCACATAGGTGAAGCAAAGATTTTAGTAATTTGAATTTCCCCCTTGTTTTTGCGAAAATTTTCAAATTTTCGCTGAATTTTCTGAAAAATTCGAACCAAGATGTCACATATGTGGCGCTAATAAAACTTTATAAATTGGCGTCACATATTTGATGCCTTATACTTTTGTGTTCCATAAAATATGGCTTCACATATATGAAGTTCAACTACTCTATTTTCGTGAGCCACCTACCACGAGAACGAATCATAAAATTTTTCTGTGGTTTCACATATTTTAGATAGTACATTAGAAAACTGATATTTTGGTCGATACAGAGAATGATCTCAGACTTCTCATTTTTTTGCGGTATATTTTTTTTCATAAACAAAAAATATATCTTTTTTCTTAAATTTATTTATTTTAAAACCAAACTGTCACATCCCGAGACCGCTCCGCCGTAGCATGATAGTGTCTGCTTTGGGCACTCTCAAGTCTCATTTGAGCTGGCCCTCACGATTTTATTTCTAGGAGCCCACGAGCAGCTTCCCAAGAGGTCACCCATTCTGGAACTGTTCCAGCACCAAGACGCTTAACTTTACAGTTCCTATATCCTCGAAGACGGTGAGCTCCCAAAAGGCCTCATGCTAGATGGAGACCGACATGCACATATAAATCACATATAAATCACATAATGAAAGATAAATTGAGTGTTTTTAAGGAATATTCATCGATGATATAAGGTATATATGACTTAAACAGCTCAACTTTAATATGCACTTTATATATATTGTATGTTTTCTTGCTGCTAATACGAAAACAATTATTTTTTAGTTGATAATTTAATTGTAGTTTTATATCAATTTTACACTCATCATGCGGGGTTCTCTCATCCGAGAAGGAAGATCGGCACGCTCCTCGATACTATGTCTCAACATCTGGAATATAAAATATGATCTTTACAAACTAACTTTAAAACAACTAATATCAGTACTATATACTATTATTAATGATTGATCTAATTATCATAATTTATAATTTTTCATCAACTTAATAATCAACTACTCAACTAAATTTTAAATTAATTCTAAATTATCGACCAAATTATGAATCACTTTTTAATTACTTATTACGCTTTCTATTAATTTGAATTTTCAGTAGAATTAACAATTAACTATTATTTATCGTTGGATTATGAAGTAATTAACATAAAACTCACAAAAAATGTATTTTTTTCTACATCAAGATCAACAATTCAAAAATAAATGTCTAAACACATCAATATCAACAATTCAAAATCTATCCATTTAATTTTGAATTTTCAAAGAAACTATTCATTAATTTTGAATTTTAAATTAATTAATACCCACTTTCAAACTTTCAACTACTTAGTGCCTAAGTTTAATTTAAATCCACCAAGAATAATCAATATATGTTCTACATCAATAATTCAAGAATCATAAATGTAACACTTCAAAAAAGCGGCTATTACAGTGCCGTGGACCCCACACTGTGACCCACCAGGCGATACCAAAATACAGATTAAATAAGTATTATCTTGTGATACCGAACCACATTAAATCGTCACTACTCCGATTAGGAGTTTATTAATGGTATGGCCAACGACCTTATGATATACATGATCCAAAATATAAGTATAAACCATATGGAGATGAAATATACTGCAAATAATAGTACAAATGACAATAGTTCAAATGAAGCGGAAATTAACATTACACGGTTTAAACATAACCGGACAACAACAGACTTGGGCCCCCCGAACTAGTATCCCTCGAACCCTTCGCCGTCACAATACTCTTCCCGTGCCTTGCCTTTGCCTCGACCTAAAATACAACATAAGTATTTCGCCCAAACCACAGGGTCAGATATACATGATAATAATTCTCAAGATATTATACAATTCACATATATTAGATCTCAAAGAAACATCCCGACTATTGAACATACCCCTCAGGCGTATGAACAATCAGTCACAAACCGTCGAACATATCCAATCATACATGGACTATGAAAGACCAAAACAATATGGCTCAAGATGGACATCACAGTACGCCCGATCCGGAAATGTGTCTGTGCACATGTCCACCCTGTATGCGGAATCCAGAATATATGTGTGACAATGTACCTAATTAGCCTCACGAACTACGTCTCGTGTGCACAGTCCAATACGGAAACATCCACGTATGACTTTATATTTGCCTGGCTAAAAATCCTACACAATAACCAATCGGCACGCAGATATGATTCCAGATATGTCACGATACAACATGACAACGAATTCAATAAATCACATATCCAATTAAGGATCAAGAAACTCACCGAAGTGACAATAAGGATCAACGAGATCAACGATTCAAAGGTGATGGACTTGGGAATGCAATCCCGCAATGAAAAAAGGAAACATCATCAAGAACAATATCAAATTACGAATCACATATTCATAAGTGTTTCATATACACGAATGTATAACCATCACAAGAATTCAATCATCATTATAACCAAGCAAGATAACTTGCCTCAATTCCGTAGGCGAAAGATAGTCCTTCTCCAAATGATCAAACGGACGGTATCCTCGACTAAAATACTCACTCGAACGAGCAACCTTGAATGAAACATAATTCATTCAATAATACATTCATACAATATTGATATCAATTCGTAGGAAACGACGCCCGCAACCTACCCGAATAATTCATTCCACCCTAACGAATATTCTACCGATTATTGAAGGATTCCAATACATATAGTTCGTCTTCCACAATCGGATTACTATACTAAAATGTCCTTTAATACTCTTGTCATTGCTATGAACAAACATCTTCAATTCACCATTAAAATCGGTTTAACCAAGTGCTTATGTTCTACAACATCTACTACTATACAAGGGCAATCATAACGAAATCAATTTTCAATCTACTATGACATTAACATTCACAATTAACATCTCCTTCTTAAGAACATTATCTACTCTATCATGATGATCAAATACATTCTTACGTTAACAACACATTCGATTAATAAAAAGTTATTGTTGTAATCATCAATATCCTTATCATTTCTCAAAGACTTGTTAAGCCGAACAATAATGAGGTTATAACTTCTAAGATTTCTAAACAAGAGAACATCATCCCAATATAAACATTGTCAAGTTCTTCCCAAGGTACGTAAATACCTAATATGGTGTTTTAACACTTTATGATATCAATTCCATTGATTAAATCTAACTATGATGAAGGTAACTGGTTATCAATGTTCTACTGAGATTATTTCGTCCAGCAAGATGAGCATGATATTTATAAACATGGTTACTATTACTATAACATCAAGAACACCTCCATTTAATTACAGACATGTTTTACTTGATTAATTCAACACTAGGTGAAGTATTCTACATTACTAACATCATAACTACGAAAATATAGAGGATAATCGCACAACATACCTCCATAAATGAAGAACAACCCCCAAAGCTACAAGAACACACTCCAAGTTCAACAACACCTTCTAAACTTCAAATCAATGAGCTCCACTCCAAGATTTAAGGCTCAAAAATAAGTTGGAAGAGGGTAATATCGGTCTAGGGAGGCGGGGGGCGATATATGGAGAGAAAATCGGGTTGAAGTTGTGAAGAAATGAAAAATAGGCTATGTCTTTAAATAGACTGTACATCAGTAGCGTACGCTATTGAAAGATATTAGCATACGCTAACCCTGTTACGTACGTTAACCCGAAATTTTTACGTACGTAACCATTCTACAGAGGCTATTGTCACAAATTCACATGCCATTTACGTACGCTAAATAAAAGATATTACGTACGCTAATTATGGTTGACTTTGACCCTCCCGACAGTCCAACACTCACCACGTGCATGGCCATACACGGGCAGGAGTCAACTGATGCGATCTGATTCCCTCCTAGCGCACGCAATGGATAAGAGGTTACGTACGCTAAGACACAGGATTTAACGTACGTTAATCTAACTGTGTAGCGTACGCTAACGCCACCAGAATAGGTAAAAAATGCAACTCTCTAAATAACATTGAACCATCAAACATGAAGTGAAATAACAACGATAAGTAACTCAAATCTATAACATCTCAACATTATAGTCATTATACTAAATGCAACGATCCACGACATTCAAATTATCCTAGTAATACAACGATAGATAAAAATTACGGTTGAATATTACATACTCCCCCCTTAAAAGGAGTTTCGTCCTCGAAACTAAAGGGTAAACAAATCGGGATACCTCTCTCGCATGCTAACCTTGGTTTCCCACGTAGCCTCCTCGACTCCATGTAGTGACCACTGAACTTTCAGCAAGGGAATCGTCTTATTCCGAAACTGTTTGATCCTTCTCTTGAGTATCCGCATGGGACGCTCCTCATACGAGTGATCCTCCGCTATCTCGACCTCGTCGAACTGAAGTATATGACTCGGATCAGCAACATATTTCCTCAGCTGAGAAACATGAAATATGTTGTGAATCCAACTTAAAGCTGGTGGCAAAACCAGTCGATAGGACAGATCACCTACATGATCCAAAATCTCAAACAGCCCAATGTACCTCGGGCTCAGTCTGCCTCTCTTTCCAAAACGAAAAATACCTCGGGTAGGAGACACCTTCATTAGCACATGATCGCCAACCTATAACTCAAGCGTTCGTCGACGATTGTCTGCGTAAGACTTCTGTCGGCTTTGAGCCATTAACAAACGACTCCTAATCAGAGCGATCTTCTCACGGGATACTAACAACATATCGGGTTCCGTACCCAAGGATTCTGATCGTTCATCCCAACACAAAGGGGACCTACAACGACGGCCATACAATGCCTCATACGGTGCCATCTGAATCGAAGCGTGTCAACTATTATTATAATTGAATTCCACCAAAGGTAGTTGGGTTTCCCAATCATCCTTCCAATCAAGAGCGCACGCCCTCAACATGTCCTCTAGAGTTTGGATAGTTCTTTCAGACTGACCATCAGTCTGCGGATGAAAAGTCGTACTGAAATTGAACTACGTACCCATCGCACGATGAACTGCCTTCCAGAAATGCGACACGAATCGCCCGTCACGATCCGATACAATACTCTTGGGAGTACCATATAATCTTACAATCTCTTTAATAAATAGCTGGTCTAATCTCTCGGGACCCCACGTGTCTTTAATCTCCAAAAAGTGGGCTGATTTGGTCAGCCGATCCACCCAAATTGTATTCATCCCTCGACGACTCGTCGGCAAGCTAGTGATAAAATCCATCGATATGTCCTCCCATTTCTATTCGGGGATCGGGAGAGGTTTCAGCATTCCTGCGGGTCGCTGATGCTCAATCTTAACCTGCTGACAGGTTAAACATCTCGAAACAAATTCGGCAACCTCACGTTTCATGTTCCCCCACCAATAACCTTGCTTCAAAGCCTTATACATCTTACTAGACCCGGGTGAATAGAGTATGGAGTAGCATGGGCCTCTCTCATGATAGAATTCCCCAACTCTTCATCTGCGGGTACACAAACTCGATTCCTGAAGTGTATCAATACATCCTCGTGGATCACAAATCCAGGGGCTTTCCCTTGAGCTACTTCATCCCAAACTCGAGATAAGAATGGTCCGTAACCTGCTTCGATCTAATTATATCATCAAGAGACGAAGAAATCTCTAGTGTGCAAAGTTGTCCCTAAACACGCTGTAACCAAACTTCAATCTCCGGCCTCATAAGATCTAACTGCAATTCTCTCTGAGCTGTCAAGCGGCTAAGCATCTGCTCCTGCACTGTCTTATGACTTAAAGCGTCGACAACCACATTTGTCTTGCCCGGATGATAAAGGATCTCGATATAATAGTATTTGATTAATTCTAGCCACCTTCTCTGTCTCATGTTCAACTCCTTCTGAGTAAAAATGTACTTGAGGCTCTTGTGATCAATAAAGATCTGACAGGTAACTCCATACAGATAGTGACGCCAGATTTTCAAAGCAAACACCACGGTTGCTAGCTCCAAATCATGGGTCGGATAGTTAACTTCATAGGGTCGCAATTATCTTGATGCATAGCCAATCACTTTCCCTTCCTGCATCAGTACACATCCAAGGCCCTGTCTCGACGCGTCACTGTACACCACGAATCCCTCCGTTTCTTTTGGTAGAACCAAAACAGGTGCTGAAATCAATCGACTCTTGAGCTCATCAAAACTTTGCTGACATGCCTATGACCACAAATACTTCTTATCCTTCCTCAATAGGTTAGTCATCGGTTGCGCAATTTTGGAAAAACCTTCCACGAACCGTCAGTAGTAACCTGCTAGACTGAGGAAACTACGAACTTCCTTCACGTTCTTCGGAGGTAGCCAATCTCGAATAGCTTCTGTCTTCTGTGGGTCTACTCTCACCCCTTCGGCTTATATCACATGCCCAAGGAAGATAACTTCAGGCATCCAGAATTCACATTTAGAAAATTTCCCATAAAGTTGTTCCCGCCTCAATGCATCGAGAACTTGGTGGAGATGACGCTCATGCTCTTCATGGTCACGAGAATAAATCAGGATGTCGCCAATAAAAACGACTACAAAATGATCCAGATAATTAATAAAAACCCGATTCATCAATTCCATGAATACCGCCGGTGCATTAGTCAATCCAAATGGCATCACCACGAACTCATAATGCTCATAGCAAGTACGGAAGGCTGTCTTCGAAATGTCAGACTCTCGAATCCTCAACTAATGATAACCGGACCTCAAGTCGATCTTAGAAAACACAGCAACTCCCTGAAGTTGATCCAATAAATCATCAATATGAGGCAATGGATATTTGTTCTTGATGGTTACCCTGTTCAGCTCACGGTAATCAATACATAAACATAGAGATCCGTCTTTCTTCCATACAAATAGCACTGGTGCTCCCCAAGGGGACGCACTAGGTCGAATATAGCCCTTCTCAGTCAACTCCTCAAGCTGGTTCTTCAACTTCTGCATCTCAGTCGGAGCCATACGATATGGTGCTTTCGAAAGTGGGGACGTACCTGGCTCTAACTCAATAGTAAACTCTACCTCATGATGTGGAGGTAAGCCTGGAAAATCATATGGAATTACGTCTGGGTAGTCTCGGACTACCGGAATATCGACCAATTCAACTGGTCGATCTGCTGTTTTGGTCATGTAACACCAATAACCAATACACCCTTGATTAAGCAGTTTCACTGCTTTCATAGCGCTGATGACTCTCCCGGAACGGCTGGGATTATCACCCCAAAAAATACACTCGAAACCATCATCAGAAGTGACGATTACCATCCGCTTGCGGACACTAAGTAAGGCATCATGACGATCCATCCAATCGATACCCAAGATTATATCATCCTTAGGTAAATCGACCACAATTAAATTTGACAACCACTCACGGTCATTCATACGAATCGGAGAGTCCTGGACTTCATGATTTCCAATAATTCTTCTACCATCGGGTAGACCAATCACATAAGGCTCACAATTGATAACATGGTCTAGAGGCAAACAACTTAAACAAGAAGCAGATATAAAGGAGTGTGAAGCGCCCGTATCAAAAAGAACATAAACAGGATGAGAGTGGATCTCGAGTATACCTGCAATCATGCTGGCCTTGGGATCGTCAGCCTTCTTCATCTCGTAAATCCTGGGTTTCGCAGCTCTAGCACCAGGTGTACCACTTTGATTCCCACGGCCCATTCCCCTGTTTGCCCCGGTAGTTTGATAAGAAGCGGACGGAGGCACACGGTCCTGGACAGAAGACTGAACTAGAGCATGAGGCGCTACTGGATAACGTCCCGGTCCATTCCTGCAATAACGAGCACGATGCCCATTCTTCCCACAAGTATGACATGCGACGGCCGGCTTCGGGTATTTGGAGCTGACGTGTCCCTGGTCTCCACAATTATAGCACACAACAGATGAGTTGACCGTTCGAGAGTGCAATCCGGCTGGCTTTGATGCCATGGTTGGTCGTTCAGAAGGGTTTGGCAACGATTGGGGCTTCCTGAATGTCCCCCGGTTACTGTCAGTCTGGTTCTGGTTCCTTGGTCTTTTGTTGTTGGACTGTGGTTGCTTCTTAGAAATCTCTTTCACGGTGAGTTCGTATTCCAGAGCTTTATCGATGAACTCCGGTAGGGTCGTACAGTGGTGATTCTACAGTTGCATTCTCATTCGGGGTTTAAGCCTCTTGAGAAAATATTTGATCTTATCGGCCTCCATTCGGACAATCGAAGAGGTGAAAGGAAGGAGTGCCTGAAATTTCTCGGCAACAGATAGCACATCGTCATCCTCGGACGGATCTGGGTTCAGCAATTCTGACAGCTTGGCATCACGGAGAGGACCTGGATAGTAACGGTCTAACATGAGGTTTTTTAATTCATCCCAAGTATAAACACCATCAGCTGGCCTAACCGAAAGCCACCAGGTGTGGGCGCCCTTGCTAAGATAGTAAGCTGCTACGGAGACGCGGTTCTCTTCTGGGCAGTCCACCATCTCGAATAATTTCTCAAAGTGCTCAATCCAATGTACAATGTCAGCAGGCTCATAGGAGCCTTCAAAAGTCGGGGGTCGTTGGCGAGAAATGTCGCTGATGATCCGACTCACGGGTCCGCCATGCACATGAGGTGGACAGTGAGGCCCCTATTGCTGGCCAGTCGTATCTCTCTGCATAGCCTCCCTTAATTGACCCATCTGGGTCATCTGAGCCATCATGCCCTGCATCACAATGTAAGGATCGACACCTGCATCATCGCGTCCAGTGTGGTGCGATTGGTCCCTAGAAGGCGAATCACTGCCTGCGGAACTATGCCCCACATTCGCGCGCCTGTTGGCTCGTGGTATCGGGATTCGGCCCCTTCCGCGGCCTCGTCCCCCTCTGCCACGGCCTCTCAGATTTCTTTACATACTGAAAGAATCAACCATAATGATAACCATAAGTACAGTTCAAGATACCAATCAAAATTCATGCTAAGGAATTACATATTCAAGAAAATAGTTCACAATGAATTATCGACACTACGAGTGTCACACAGAATATCATATCGACGTTGAGTTGAACAATTTCAATCACATAATCAATCCAGAATTTACCTCGAATTATCAATCAGATAAATTCTGCCACAGATCCTCGAAATAACAAGATCAACAAAGAGATCCATTACAATATCAATATCATGCCAGTAATTAAATCATGGCTCGTAAAATACATACCGTACTAGGCTCGTTGGGTCAGGCGCTTGCACAGGTCACACGTGACACGAAGGTCTCTTGATTCTAGTTCATTTCACAACGACTCTTAAAGAGAAAACGACTCTCTGATACCATCTTCTGTAACACCCCAAAAAGGCGGCTATTACAGTACCGTGGACCCCACACTGGGACCCACCAAGCGATACCAAAATACAGATTAAATAAGTATTATCTTGTGATACCGAACCACATTAAATAGTCACTACTCCGATGAGGTGTTTATTAATGGTATGGCCAACAGCCTTATGATACACAGGATCCGAAATACAAGTATAAACCATATGGAGATGGAATATACTGCAAATAATAGTACAAATGACAATAGTTCAAATGAAGCGGAAATTACCATTACATGGTTTAAACATAACCGGACAACAACAGACTTAGGGCCCCCGAACTAGTATCCCTCGAACCCTTCGCCGTCACAATGCTCTTCCCGTGCCTTTCATTTACCTCGACCTAAAATACAACACAAGTATTTCGCCCAAACCACAGGGTCAGATATACATGATAATAGTTCTCAAGACATTGTACAATTCACATATATTAGATCTCAAATAAACATCCCTCTGCTTGCCGCATATAGATTTCCTTGTCTAGACACCCATTCAAGAATGCAGTCTTGACATCCATCTGCCAAATCTCCAGATCCAAATGCGCAGCTATAGCTAAAGAATCCGGATTGACTTAAGCATGGCTACCGGCGAAAAGGTTTCATCATAATCGATACCCTCTTTCTGAGTGTAACCTTTTGCAACAAGCCTTGCTTTGAAGGTTTCAACCTTCCCGTCACGTCCTTTCTTTCGCTTGTAGACCCATTTACTCCCAATGACTTGTACACCATCAGGTAGCTCTACTAGCTCCCACACTTGATTGGAATCCATAGATCCCATTTCTGATTCCATTGCTTCTGCCAGAGTCGCATCTTTATCTGATTGCCTCCTTATAGGTCCAGTGGAACCGATTCATCTTCGTCTGGGATTGAGTCCGAAGACTTTCCCACGCCTATGAATCGCTCGGCCGACGAACAACCCTCCCACTACGACGAGGCAAATCCCGAGTTGGTGTAAAAGTTTCGTAATCGATACGTGGTGCGGTGTTAGTTGGCGCTTGTACGATTGGTATAGACGAGTCTCGCCTCGCCTCTTCCAATTATTTCGCTCATGGGCTTGTGACTATCATATAATCCTCTTCCGTAAATCGGGCATTGGTGCTAACAATGACCTTCGATCTGGGACTATAGAACAAGCCACCCTTCGCTCCTTAGGGTATCCCACAAACACTCGTATTTCGTGCGAGATGCCAACTTATCGCCTTCCTTATTCAGACATGTGCCGGAGTACCCCAAATCCGAACATGTCCTAGATCGGGCTTACGCCCACTCCACGCCTGGGTGTTTTGGAATCGATTTCGAAGGCACTGTGTTTAGAATGTACGCCACTTGTTTCTAAGGCGTATCCCCAAAACGAAATAGGTAAATCAATAACTCATCATTGATCTAACCATTTCCAAAAGAGTCCTATTCCTTCTTTCACCACTCCATTTTGTTGTGGAGTTCCTGCATGGTGAGTCGGGATGAAATCCCTCATTCGCCAAGAAATCCAAAACTCTCCACTAAGGTATTCGCCACCACGATCAGATCGTAGTGACTTGATACTCTTCCCATGACGCTTCTCCGTTTCAGCCTTGAAGTCTCTGAACTTGTCAAAAGCTTCAGACTTACGTCGCATCAAAAAGATGTATCCATATCTCGAATAATCATCTATGAACGTGATGAAATATTCAAAACCTCCCCTAGCCTGGATATTCATTGGACCACATACATCCGTATGAACCAATTCTAACACATCCTGAGCACGGTTTCCCTTGGTTTTAAAAACCCTTTTGGTCATCTTACCTTCCAGACAGGATTCACAAATTAGAAATGACTCAACTTGGAGATCATCCAATGGGCCATCATCTACCAATCTTTGAATCCTTCTAAGGTTTACATGTCCTAACCGTAAATGCCACATATATATTTGGTTTATGCTTGACGGTTCTTTTCTCTTTTTAGGTTTAGACAAAGAGTTAAGTGATTTATGCATAGGAGTTTGTGCAGTATTAACAATATATAGTCCATCATTAAAAATACCTCTGCAAATATATTCACCGCTTCTTTTCTTAATAATGGCATCATCATCAAAAGAAACTGAATAACCATCGCATTTTAATTTAGAAACCGAAATTAAATTCATTCTAAAATCTGGTACTAATAATACATTATTGAGAACTAATAATTTATCATTAATCTTCAACTGCACGACTCCCACCGCAATGCCCATAAGCCCGGAATAATCGCTATTGATGGTAATCTCGCCCGCACTAAGCTGCTTGGTTACCTGAAAACCATGCGAGTCAAAGCAAACATGATCAGTGGAGCCTGAATCAACTATCCACGAAGTGGAAGAACAAGCTGCCAAACATATTTTGACTACTAGTGCACGAGACATACCTTTCTTAAGAGCAGGGCAGTCCGCTTTAAAATGTCCTTTCTGACCGCACTTGTAGCACTTCCCTTTAGCTTTTTGTTCGCCTCGGGGTGAGGAGCCTTGCTTTTCACCTTGAGGGCTGCCACTTGCTTCTGGCCAACCTGCTTCTTCTTCTTTCCCCATTTGGGTTTGGAAGAAGTAGCACCGGTTGCCGCAAGAATCTGATGATAACCTTGTTTGAAGAGACCTTCAGCAGACTGAAGCTCTGTCAGAAGTTCCGCCAAACTATATGTCCTACGGTTCATATTGTAGTTGAGGTGGAACTGCTCAAAGCTTCTAGGTAAGTTGCCTAAGATAATATCGACCTGCGTTTCCGCATCGATAGTAGCCTCCAGTATGCTCAGTTCGTTCAAATGAGACATCATTTTTAGAACATGATCCTCATCGGAGTCCCTTGACATTTGTGTTGTCATCAATACCCTCATAGCATTTTGTCTAGCCGCCTGCTCGATGACCAAACATCTCGGTGAGACTTTTCATCATTTCCGCGGCCGAACCCATCGTCTGATGCCGATGCCGCAATACATTTGTCGGTGAAGCCAAAATGTAACAATGAGCCATCTCATCGACTTTTTCCATTTTGAATTCCGCCAACTCTTCGGGAGTGGCATCCGGTTCGGTTCTAGAGGGCTCTCCTCGATTAAGACAAACTTATGCCCTCAAAGAATGTAACAATGTCAAGATTTCTTTTCCAATCGGCAAAGTTAGTGCCATCTAGTTTATTTTCTTTGAGAATAACAATGAGTGGATTGAAAGACATCCGAGAATAAAAATTAAAAACATCCATCACATAATGCATAGCAAAATATATCGAAAAACCTCAAAACACAATATATATGCTAGCAACCAACACCTCAAAAATCCGCACATGCAAGCCACGATCGTGTGGACGTTACACACACATTTTTCAAGTAGAGTTTTACGTCTTTAATTTTACTATCTAGTCAAATTACGTTATGACAAGTAAAATTAATAGTCTTTCCTTCGCCATGTATTAATTAACATAAACTCCGATGGGGAGCTTATTAATTAATACACCTAAGTGAACACCATAATTTAACATCCTTAAAATATTATCTTTTAAATAATAGTCCTACAGATGGAGAGGTCCTATCATAAAAAGTAATATTTACCTTATGTTATCATTTTGAAATTTAAAACTAGTGAACCTATAATTAGCACATCCGATATGGAGGAAGACTCTAATGTCAACGCGCATGCTAATTACTTCACAATTTAAATTAATTATGGAGGCCAATTTGATTTTATTTAAAATAAAAATCAATTTAATCACTTAGTTATTTTAGCCTTATGGTTTTTAATTTTCTCGCACTTACATGCAAGGAAATTTTTCACGCATACATAAATACATGCCATACATCAAAACAATAAAAACCAAAATAAAGCATGGATAATTAAATTTATCCAATTATCATGGTCTTCTTCCTTGAGTTGAATCCGAGAAAATCTTCACTCGATCTCTCCCATCAATCAAGCATCTGCCGCTTCTCCCTACGGACCGTGGATTTTCATAATTAAAATTTTACTTTTATGCAAAATTAATTACATAAAAAAAATTTAATTTTAAATCCCGACTTCCAAATGGACGCATTTAACGGCGTTAAAACGGACGGACCAAATCGACGATCTTACCAACCAAATAACTGCCCGACCAGCCGCCGACAGCCGCCTTCAGCTTCGCAACCGCCGCTTCAGTACTCGCCACTTCGTCGGCCGGCCGCTTGCTAAAGATCCCGTAGCCTCGGTTCTGCTCTATTTCTTCGCGATCCCGTCTTTTCCGAATTCGATTACAATTTTATACAAAATAAAATACATCGAAATTACATCAAGATTTACACGAAAAAATAAAACCACCTAGAACTACCCGCGGATTTTCTCACGGGAAAAACCATTACATGCCTCAAAAAATGGGCCAAACCAACAATTGCATAATTAATAAAATAAATAAATAAATGCACCATTCATATAAACCATGATAATTGGATCATATCACCTGCAAGAACACATCTAGCAAAATATTCCAACATCAAAATATATGAATATTTAAATTGCTATCAATTAATCACTAAAATTAATTAAAGTAGCAAAAGCCTAAAAAACTGGCTCCGATACCAATTGTTGGAAAGTAAAATGCAGTGGAAGCGAAGTTTGGGAAAATATGATAAAAGCGTTTTATGCATCTACGAGCATTAGATCTATTTAGGCATGCTAATTAATTAATTACTAAGACTAACAAGCAATTTAAATATTATTTATTGTTTATTAATTAAATATGTTGATTTAATTAAAATATCCTAATCTAGATCCAAGATCATAGGATATTACCTTTTGAAGCGGTTGGTTATTTCCTTCTTGATCACCTTGTATTTCTACCTTCAGATCTTCTAGAGTATGATCCGCCTTGAACCGGACGTTGTGTGGGCAACGAACCACCGGATCTTGCTTGGACACCTTATGGATCAGCCGAATCTACCTTGAATCACAACTCTCGATTTTATTTTCTTCAAGTAATTCCGATATGTAGCAAGAATTAAAGTGTTATCTCAATTGTGGAATCAAAGACACAAGTCAAGATCCACAATTAAACACTTAGAAGAAAAATCGAAATTTATTGTGCAAGTATGTGATAAAAAAAAGGCCAACACCCCATAATGTCCTATTTATAGGCTCTTGGACTACTATTATGGAAGGACTCCCAATTAATTCATCTTACCTTATTAGGACTCTTCCTAATATATGATGAATCAATTAATATCAAGTTAGTCCACTAAAAAGTTGATATTGCACTTCCTACCAAAATCCCAAATTACGAAATTGGGCTCCTTATTAAATATATTATTTCCCGTGTTTAAGATATCGAATGTCCATTAATTAATTATAAGCTACCGATGACTTTAATTAATTAATATCTTATCCAAGAGTAGTACCACTCGAACCTTATTATTATATCGGAATTAAATCCACCTGCAGGGTTTAATATAATAATCATTATCGAGCTCCTCAAGGGGACATCATCAACCCACACGAGTCGGGACACGATTTCTAGTAATAATAATAATTGTCGTATAAACAATATTATTGCCCAAGATACAAGGCTTATTGAGTCGATCATTTTGACTCTCACCTATGGTAAATCAAAGGAATAATTATTATAAATACACAATTAAATATTATATACTTAGAATTAAGAAATAATAATTATCCGAGATTTACGTTCTTCTTACAGTCAGTACAGAAGACACTATCTCACCTCGATCCTGTTCAAGTACGCTAATGTATGCTAATAGTCAAGACCAACTATTCTCAAGCATACACTACAACCCTTTATATAATTTGTCTAATAATTATATAGGTTGTGAACTATTATATTATTTTATAAGGCACCGATAATGTGATCTTCCGTGTGACACCAACACACCACATTATCTACAATATAAAATAATTAGACATTTCATTTGCATAACCATAACGTGAATTAATATGCAAAACATGTGAGTAAATATAATTAATATCCTCATAGGTAGTAATAGGGAAATTAGGTAATACAAGCATAAAGTATGATTTGCAGTATACAATCCTAACAGAAGGAATATCAGGATCGCGCCCTAGCGATCGAGATGGCTGTCCCGGAATCAGAGTTGGGTTCTGAGGCTAAGAAACAGAAGACTATCGACAGTTTTTCAGCCCGTAAAGGTAGACGATTTTCGAGGTCGTAGTCTGCTCTGACGTTTGGGAAGAGACCATTTCATCAGGCCGGAGGATCTCAGAGTAACCGTTCGGTCCAGTCTCCTACACCTGGCGGCAGAGTTTGTTTTAATTGCAGTCAGTACGAGCACGTGATGAAAGATTGTCCATTTCTGTTGGTTACTTGCTTTACTTATGATAGACCGGCATCGAGCGCTTCATTGCGAGAGGGCTTCCAGTACGCTGTGGCTCGATTACCACCGCTGCTCATAAGGAGCACAAGATTGAGCAGAAGACCCCATTACTCATGTTCCTCGAGTTCGGGCCGTGGTAGGGGACGGTCACTGGATCGCCTGCAAAGATCAAGTTCGGGCCTGGGCCACCCGGTTGTACCAGATGAGATGCACGGAGGAGGCAGACGTTCGTGGCGTCAAGTACTACTCGATCCTTTCTCATCCAGCCGTGCTTTTTGATTCAGGTGCTACCCACTCTTTTATTGCTTCAGATTGTGTGAATCGTATTGGTATTGACTACTTGTTCGAGTGTGAACCGTTTGTAGTGGGTACGCCTAGCGGGGATCGTATGGTTGGGGACCGGGAAGTTTGGGATTGCCCAGTGAGGATCGGGAGACGAGAATGGCCCTCGAATCTCATTGTTATAGACCTTAAGGGTGAGGATTTGATCATCGGGGACGATTGGTTGGATCGTCACGGTGCTATCATGAATTATCGGACTCGTACCATCTCGATAGTGGCCGAGGACGACACTGAGCATACTCTCGTCGGTTGTAAACTGGGTAGATCGGGAAGTGTGATTAGCGCCTTGAAGGCGATGAAACTTCTGAATCAGGGTTGTGTCGGATATTGGTGTTATGCCCTGAAAGCAGAAGATGGTGGAATTGACATGTCTTAGATTCCAGTTGTGAACGAGTATCCTGACGTATTTCCGGATGACTTGACGGGACTACCACCACAGCGGGAATTTGAGTTTCCTATTGATCTAGAGCCGAATGCGGCCCCTGTTTCTCGATCGCCGTACCGTATGGCACCGTCGGAGATGTTAGAGTGGAAGAAGCAGTTGGGGGAATTGCTAGATAAAGGGTATATCCGACCGAGCGCATCGCCTTGGGGTGCGCCTGTGCTTTTTGTTAAGAAGAAGGATGGGTCGCTTCGTTTATGCATCGATTATTGAGAATTAAACAAGTTAACCATAAAACAAGTACCCCTTGCCTCGGATTGACGACCTGTTCGATCAACTTCAGGGAGCGACAATCTTTTCGAAGATTAATTTACGATCGGGCTACTACCAATTGAGGATTCGGGACAGTGATGTACCAAAAGCTGCAATTCGGACGAGATATGGCCATTACGAGTTTGTGGTTATGCCTTTCGGGCTAATCAATGCCCCAGCAGTGTTCATGCAGTTGATGAACAAAGTTTTCATATAGTATCTGGACAAATTTGTAGTCGTATTTATCGACGACATTCTCATTTATTCCCGGAGTTGGGAGGAGCACGTCTTACATCTCCGGATTGTGTTGGACATTTTGAGAGCTGAACAGTTATATGCTAAGTTATCTAAGTGTGAGTTTTGGCTCAAGGAAGTAATATTCCTCGGGCATGTGATCTCAATGGAGGGAGTTTGGGTAGATCCGCAGAAGATAGAGGCAGTGACGGCGTGGGAATCGCCCAAGAATGTGAAGGAGGTGAGGAGTTTTCTGGTACTTGCAGGCTATTACCGTAGATTTGTCTAGGGATTCTCTAAGATCGCTAGACACCTCACTCAGTTACTCCAGAAGACTCAGAAATTCGAGTGGACCGCAGACAGACAGGATAGTTTTGACGAGTTGAAGAGACGACTGACTACCGCACCCATTTTAGCATTGCCTCAGGGGAACGAAGATTTCGCGGTGTAGAGTGATGCTTCGGGCCTCGGTATCATATGTGTTTTGATGCAGAGAGATAGGGTTATTGCTTATGCGTCCCGACAGTTGAAACCTTACGAAGCAAATTACCCTACGCATGATTTAGAGCTAGGTGCAGTCGTCTTTGCTTTAAAAATATGGAGGCATTATCTATATGGGTCGTCGTGTAAGATTTACACGAATCACAAGAGTCTGAAGTATATCTTCAGTCAGAAAGAGTTGAACATGAGACAGTGTAGGTGGTTGGAGCTAATTAAAGATTATGACCTCGAGATACTTTACCATCCGGGTAAGGCTAATGTAGTGGCCGATGCATTGAGTCGGAAATCGATGGTGTTACAGATGTTAGAGGTACTTACACCATAGAGCAGGATCCAACGGGATTTGATTTGTCAAAATATCGAGGTTTGGGTTCAGAGGGTTCAGGGTCAGTTATGTGCATTGGAAATCACTTCGTCCTTGACTGATGATATCAAGGCGAAACAGTATACTGATCCGTTTTTGGTCCAGTTGAGGGAGGATGTGAGGAAGGGGAAAGCCCTGGGTTTGTGATTCAGGATGTTGGAGTTTTGAGATTTCGCGGCAGATTATGTGTACCGAATGACATTGAGTTGAAGCATAAGATCTTGAGTGGGGCTCATACTACACCTTACTCCATATATCCTGGTACGAGCAAAATGTACAAGGATGTAAGGAGTAACAACTGATGGAGAAATTTGAAGACGTACGTGAATGAGTTTGTATCGAGGTGTTTAACCTGTCAGCATGTTAAGATTGAGCATCAGCGGCCCGCAGGACTATTGCGACCACTTCCTATCCCGGAGTGGAAGTGGGAGGACATTTCAATGGATTTCATTACCAGTATGCCTAGGACTCGGACTGGAATGAACATGATTTGGGTTATTGTCGATAGACTAACAAATCAGCCCATTTTTTGGGTATTAAGGATACTTGGGGGCCGGAGAGACTAGCACGAATATTCATTGCGGAGATCGTGAGGTTGCATGGGACTCCTAATAGTATTGTCTCGGATCGAGATGGCCGATTCATATCACATTTTTGGCAGGCCGTTCATCGAGCTTTGGGGACTGAGTTGAGACTCAGTACATCCTACCACCCTACAGACAGACGGGCAGTCAGAGCGGACGATCCATACGCTGGAGGATATGTTGAGAGCCTGCACTTTAGATTGGAAGGATGATTGGGAGTCGCACTTGCCATTGATCGAGTTCACGTACAACAATAGTTGGCACGCCTCGATCAAAATGGCACCATTTGAGGCATTATATGGGAGGAGGTACAGATCGCGGTTGTGTTGGGATGATGCATCCGAGCTAATCGGCACCGAGCCAGATATGGTAGTTGAGACGAGAGAGAAGATTGCACTGATTCGCGATAGGTTGTTGACAGCCCAGAGTCGACAGAAGTCGTATGCCGATACGCGTCGCCGACCGTTGGAATTTGAGGTGGGAGACCATGTTTTGCTTAAGGTGTCGCCGACACGGGGAGTTTACCGCTTCGGTCGGAAGGGTAAACTTAGTCCGAGATATATTGGACCATTCTAGATTCTAGAGAGAGTTGGAGAGCTTGCATATCGGTTAGGCTTGCCGCCGTCCTTGAGCCACATACATAACGTATGTCATGTTTCCCAGCTTAGGAAGTACGTACCAGACCTTAGCCATATTATTGATTTTGGAGAGATCGAGTTGGGGCCCGACATGACCATCGAAGAGAGATCGATTCAGATTTTAGAGCGTCGGGTGAAGCAACTTCGGCACAAAACCATTCCCTTGGTTAAAGTGAAATGGTTGAGACAGAGATCCAAGGAAGCCACGTGGGAGACGGAAGAGAATATGAAGTCGAGATACCCCGAGTTATTCACGTTGTAAGTTTCGGGCCGAAACTTATTTGTAGGGGGAGAGAATGTAATATCCGAACTTTCTATTTTTGGTAATTTCTATTTTTGGTGTATGTTTGGTTCGGACGACTCTCTTGTCACTGTTTTGGGATCCTGAATCTATTTTGTTCTTTGAGTTTTTCCATTTGGATGAGTTTCGGATATGTTTTTACGTAATTTCATTTTAAGTCATGTTTTGTCGCATGTACGTTCGATTCTCGTAAAACTCGTTCGATTTCATTATATATCTCTTCCCATGAGTCCGTATGGTTGAGTTGATCATGTCATGAGTCTCGGATTGTTAATCCGACGTCGTATCCTGAAATTCGGATGTTGGGTCATTTTTGTAATTTCTCATTATTTTGGGATGTCGCTGTTAATACTTGTTCTACCCCGACTTTTGGGCGACCGGAGACTTGTGATAGTTTTTGTGCCTATCTCGTATGTAAAATCCTCGTATATCTGTGGTTTCATTTCTCGTGTTTTCATTCCGGTTGTTGGCATTTCGGATCGCAGCTCACGCTGCACTGTGACACGGCCGTAAGTTGATGTGAATTACGGCCGTAAGTCTTCATACATGACGGCCGTAATATCCTTTGCGTAGTGGCCATAACGGATGTGTGAAAACTGGGCAGTGAGGTCATGAACACCATTACGGCCGTAATGGTGTTGGTGTTATTGTAATGCCGCCAAAGATAATAAATCGGGCGGGATTTCTTCTCATTTTTCATTTCCTTCACTTCCTTCGCGACGGGAGCGATTTCCTGGCCTAGGGTTCGTCCGGTTTTCATCCAACCTCAGTTGAGAAGCGATTTTTGGGGCATCATATCATCACTCTAGCATCAAATCTTCCGTTGTTCATCGTCTAATCGAGGTATATTTCGTTAGAACCCTAGCTTTTGGGGATTTTGGGGTTTTGTTTTGATTTTCACCCTTCTAGTCCGATTTGCCCTTATGATTGTTAGATTTCGATAGTATAATCACTATCCCTTACTTCTCTTGCGGTTTTGCGGATTGAATTCGATATTTTTCTCCGTTGATAGAGGGGAACCAATTATGACCTTGTATTGTCCGACGAATTGTCCCATTGGGTAGAACTAGGATGGATTTCTACATTTTCACAATTTTGAGATTAGTTGTGTATCGTTATTGTGTTAGGATCGGATTTGTGAAGATTATCCGGGCTGAAACCTTTCCCTTCACCGTTTTCCTTCACGTCGTGTTATCCAAGGCAAGTACATGTATTACATTTCATTGTGTGTCTACGGTTTTGATGCGAATGATGTAAATTGTGCTATTGAATGAATGTGATTGTTTCTCTTCCACCCGGAGATGGCATATGTGGCCTCTGGAGGCCGATACTAATGGGTACGGCCACGGAAGTGGACTTGGGTGCGTGTGTTGATGTTCTTCCAACCGGGGATGGTTCGACGGGACCTCTGGGGGCCGATACTAATGGGTACGGCCGCGGAAGTGGTTTCTAACCCGGGGACGGTCCGACGGGGCCTTTGGGGTTCGATACTAATGGGTACGGCTGCGGGTTACCAAGCGTGGATAGTTGTGATGTGGAAAACTTAAGGACATACTGTTTTGGGTGTAATGTGATATTCCGAAATATTGATGGCAAATGTTTCTCAAATGGATTTGCTTGTGTCGAATCGTGTATGTATATAATGTAGTGTAATTGTGTACTTGCACTAGATATTCGAATGCTAACCCCTTAAATGGGGGAAATGCGTCTTATGCATTTCAGGTACTGGTTGAGCCGAGGAGCTGGCACGGGATATGCATGCAAAGGATGGACCAACATGATGATGAATCGAGTGATGTTTTATGTTTTACTATTGCATTTATCTTGATGTTGGAGTTAGACTGAGTGTTTTATAAATTGGTTAAAGTCCCCTGCATGGGCAATGGATTCATATGGAGTTACACTCTTCGATACTTTATTAAAATGTTTTGGCCGAGGCCACGGCCCTATTTTACTATGATGATTGTGACTTTTGGTATTTCATATTCGGATTGTATGTTATGTCTTTTGGGATTTCATATTCGCTGTAATATCCCCGAATAGTTTTGGGGGTGTTACACGTAAGACTTCAAGATTTATGTACGCTAATTCCAATTATCGTACGTTAGCTCAGTCAGCTAGCGTGCGCTAATGCCATGCAATTGCATGCATTACAAGTATCAATCAACACCTTGTGATCATAAATATGAATGTAAGGGAAATCATACTCCAAGATTAATCATAATCTTTCCAAATTCAACCTCATTACCAAAGTAATATGTTCATCACTTATTCATATCCATCAAGTTTATAACAATCACAATTCCAAGGTTGTCAAATAATCCTAACATCCGAATTGAACACTTTGTTCAATTCGGATGAACAAATATACTCAAGGATGAATAATAATCTCATTAATCTCATAATCATTATTCCTATACGAATATCACATCATCAATCAGCATAACTTGATTCTAAATATAAACATTCCATGTTGATATCCGAAAACATCAATACTTCACATATAATCATCTTGGTATATTATATTCACCAAGAACTTCTTCAAAAACACCAATTATCCTATAGTCATGTTCATAATCAACAAAACAATATAATTCAATGTGTTCTAACATCTAAACCATCATCTAACTCATAGTTCAATATATATCATTTTTTTCAACAAGCTCCGTAAAACACCAAGAATCATAACATCACTTCCATATTTATCATCATACGAAGTTATCAACAACAACAACATCAAGAGTCCTAAATGAAGGGAGGGGTTAATCAACATGACTCTTGGAGATAAACAACACAATCCAAAACCACAAGAATCATATCAATACCCATATATCAACAAAGAACATCAACATAATTCGATAATCCATCTTACGAGCATGTTTGAACGAATCGCAACTCTTATAACATGAATAACCTTAACCAATATTTTCAATCTCTTGTCACACTTCAAGTTAATCATGTATAGCATCATCATAAGTAATAGGATAGACCAACATGCTTCATAACATGTATACATTCTAAGAATAATCAAATTCCTTCTAAGAATCATCATCAACTCTAAGACTAAAGATCTAATCCGTGCCCCCAAGCTCATAACCAAGTTAGAAGAGGGTTAATATAATTAAGGATGATCAACTCCACAAACACTCAAGTGTTTGGAACCCAAAACCTTCTCCAAAAACTCTCTCTAGCCGATGAAAGGAAGGAATGGCCGAAAATGAACAATAATACCCGGTAGCATATATATATATATATATATATATTGCCCATTACTAGCAAGCGCTAATGGGTACCTTAGCGTGCGCTACTCTACTAGATAGCGTGCGGTAATCCTTTTTCAGAGACTACTGCCTTACCTCGTTACAATGACTTATGTACGCAACATACCTACTCTAACGTACGTAAACCTCATGCTCCATTAACGTACGTTATTCTTGAGTTATAGTGTATGTTAACCCCATCGTTGACTCGCTTGTCTGCCCTTGCGCCTAAAGTGCCTGGTCCCACCTGCCGAAAGCAAACCACGAAGCCAGGATTCACTTTGATCGATCTAGAATTAGCGTGGGTTAAGCCCTATGCTTAGCGTGCGCTAAATGCCATTGACTCGAGTATGCACATGCACGTCGAAAACTGCCGACCACTGGAACCACATATCTTGCGTGCGCTAATCTTTGTGTTTAGCATGCGCTAAGCTTGCACACTAGCATGCGCAATGTCCTTCAACTAGCATATGTTAATCAAGCTATACTTAGTCAAAAATGCAACTCTCCAAGCAACATCCGGTCGACAAACAAAAATAGTTCGATTTCGTAAAATATAATATATACGTTGTATAAATCCAGTACAATATCATTTTGTATAATTCCAGCTGAATATGTAAACTCATTCCAATAATACCCTCATACGATATACCTGATATCAAAAGTACGATAACCTGGTACACTATTTCTTCAATTGTAATTGTCGACCACTACGACAATTATATCAATACATCTATCTGAATCCTCAGAATATTTTATCCATATCAGATCGATTCCACAATGTGCAATATGACTCGGATATAATAACATTAAACAACAATAGTATAAATTCAAGATATTACAATTAGAAGGCTCAATATAAAATTTAATAATTAACATATAGACAATACACAATAAGAAGTACAAACTAAATATTAAGCATATATGTGAAGTAATTTTGGTTGAGGCATCATAAAAGTCTCCTAATATACTCATTATATGATGTTGGAAGAAATTTGGTCGGCCACTTATCAATTTAAAGTTGTTTACAAACATATCGATACATGTATCTCATAAGGACAATTGTTTATTTATTCATATTTTAAGACATTTAGACATTTCTTTCCATATTAATACCATATTTGCATTTGTATCATTGCATAATATACATAAATTCATGATCTAAAACCATTCAAATGGATAAACATAAAATTTAATAGTTAACATATAGATTGTACACCATAAGAAGTAATAACTAAATACTAAGCATATTTATGAAGTGCTTTTGGTTGATAGATCATAAAAGTTTCCTAATATAGTCATTATATGATGTAGAAAGAAATTTGATCGGCCATTTATCAATTTGAAGTTGCTTACGAACATAACGATACATGTATCTCATAAGGACAATTGTTTATTTATTCATATTTAGTCCTTTAGACATTTCTTTCCCTATTAATACTATATTTTCATTTTTATCATTGCATATACACATAGATTCATGATTTAAAACCATTTGAATGGATAATTAGATGGCTCAACATAAAATTTAATAGTTAACATATAGACTATATACTGCAAGAAGTACAAACTAAACGTTATGCATATTTGTGGAGTTATTTTGGTTGGCATATCATATAAGTCTTCTAATATAATTATTATATGATGTTAGAAGAAATTTGCTCGGTCAATTAGCAATTTAGAGTTGTTTACGAACATAACAACTCATGTATCTCATAGCGATCGTCGTTTCATTATTCATATTATAAGCAATTTTAGACATTTCTTTTCCCACAAATATCATATTCACACTTGTATCATTGCATATACACATAAATTTATAATTTAAAACCATTTAATTTGGAAATTAGAAGGCCCAATATAAAATTTTGTAGTTAACATATAAACAGTACACTATAAGAAGTACAAACCAAACATAAGCATACTTGTGAAGTGATATTGGTTGAGAGATCATAAAAATCTCCCAATATACTCATTATATGATGTTGGAAGATTTTTTTCAATCATTTATCATTTTGGAATTGTTTACGAACATAATGATACATGTATACCATAACGACAGTTGTTTATTTGTTCATATATTAAGATATTTTAGACATTTTTCCTCTATTAATATCACATTTCCACTTGTATCATTGCATATACACACAAATTCATGACATGCAAATAGAAAATTAGAAGGCTCAAAGTAAAATTTAATAGTTAACATATAGATCGTAAACCTAAGAAGTGAAAACTAAATGTTATGCATATTTGTGGATTAATTTTGGTTGACATATCATAGAAGCCTCCTAATATAATTATTATATGATGTTGTAAGAAATTTGGTTGGTCAAGTATCGCTTTGAGTTGTTTAAGAACATAATTTATGTATCTCATAACGATGGTTGTTTTGCTATCATATTTTAAGTAATTTTAGACATTTCTTTCCACACAAGTATCACATTTGCACTTTATCATTTCATCATACATAAATTCATGATTTAAACTATTAAATGGGAAATTAGAATACTAAACGTAAAATTTAATTACTCAGTGATTTTGGTTGGATACCATACAAGTCTCATAATATACTTACTATATGATGTTGAAAAAACTTGCTACCAATAATAGTTTGGAGTTATTTACGAACGTAATGATACATGTATCTCATAACGAGTATTGTTTCGTTATTCATATTTTAACTAATTTTAGACATTTTTCTCACTAAATGTTATATTTGCACTTGTAGCATTTCATATACACATAAATTCATGATTTAAAATTATTTAAATTGAGAATTAGAAGACTGAACTCAAAATTTAATGGTTAAGCATATTTACGGAGTGATTTTGGTTGAGAGACCATGAAAGCCTCTTGCTATACTTATTATATGTGGTTTTAAAAATATTGGCCCGCCAATTATCAATTTGGAGTTCTTTATGAACATAACGACACAGGCATCATCATGCACTACATATAACGACTGTACAATCATTATCACTGCTATTCACCTCATCATACCTAAAATGTAAAAAATTATCTAGAAATCCTAAAAATCTAAACAAATCTATTAAAATAAAAAGAATACTTATTGACTTATTTCTTCAAATCTTCTCATTATTTTTCTAGAAATCTTTTCATTATTTTTCTAGAAACACCATATAAGAATCATTTTTTAATCCTCAACTAGACAACTACTGTATAAACTTTCAACAACATAAATTAATGTTTTTACAATATAAATGACAACAAAGAAATTTCTTTTAGCCAAAAGATGGACTAGTAAATAATTATCATGGAATAAAAATAATAGAAATAAGCTTAGAAAGAGGAGAGAAAGGGGAAGAAAATGGAGTCTTTCAAAATAAAAGATATTTTAGATATTTCTACTTTTATTTTGATAAGGCAAAATAAATTTACTAGTGACTAAGATTTGTCATTTTTATCACTTAAGTGCCTAAAGTTTTAAGTGTTTCAAACATGACTAAAGTTTAATTTGTTTCGTTACAGTGAGTTAATTTGGTCCCGTTAACTTTTAATGGATTGATGACATGGCTAGTTAAGCGCGCCAAAGATTTTATTGGTCATTAATAATAAAATAATAACAAAATTTTTAGATTTTTGTAATAATAATAAATAATAACAAAAAATATAAAAGTCTAAAATAATATAAAAAATTAAAAATCTGTATTTTTTAGAAAAATTGAAACTTTATTTTTTTTTGAAAAAATCTGGAATATTAATATTAAAAATCTAATGCTTTTATTTAAAGTTATAAATAAAAATTAAGAATTAAAAATATTTGAATCCGATTTATAATTTACCTTTAGTTTGCTTTTTTCAGATTTTTTTGTAAAATAATATTTATTGATGACAAATAATATCTCAATTTTAAAAAAAAAAGTTTATAAATTAGATCCAAATTTTTTATTTTTTATTTTTTATTTTTAAATTTTAAATAAAAACTTCAATTTAAGTACTAATATTCCAGATTTTTTAAAAAATTTGAGAAAAAAATAAAGTTTCATTTTTAAAAAAAAATCCAGATTTTTTTATTTTTTTTATATTTTTATTATTATTTTATTATTATTATTACAAAAATCTAAAATTTTTTATTATATTTTTAATTTTTATTTTTAACTTTAAATAAAAGCATTAGATTTTTAATTTAAAAAAATAAAATTTCAATTTTCAAAAAAATACAGATTTTTATTTTTATAATTTTTAGACTTTTATATTTTTGTTATTTATTTATTATTATTACAAAAATCAAAATTTTTATTACTATTTTATTATTACCGACCAATAAAATCTTGACACGTGACTTAACTATTGCCATCAATCCGTTAAAAGTTAATCTTACCAAACTAACTGAGTTCCTAACGCTAAACTGATTAAACTTAGCTTTGTTCAAACAGCTTAAAACTTTACCCTTGCCGATAAAAATCAAAAACTTCATTACTATCTTCTCTTTTGATAATATTCTTATACAAAATCATTTACACATTAAGATATTTGACCTTCCTCTTGAAAAAAATCCAGATCGCGGCTACAGATCCCGATTTACATTCGATTGAAACCCTAATTTCTGATATCGCCAATGGACGATTCGAAGGTATGGATGCATATTCTTCTTTACAATTGTGTAATTTGTTTGTTTCAGTTCTTCTTCTTTATATTTGTATTTTGTTTGTTCCGATTTTCCTGTATTTTGATTGTTCTCATTAGATTAATCTTCTATTAAAATTTATTCAACAAACTTTTGTTAGTTTTTGTAAATATTATTATTATTATTATTCAAATCATGCAAATCTTAATCTTCAGGTTCAATTCGGGCAGAAAAGAATGAAGCCTGAGCCAATAACCTCTTCCGATGAATTGGTATGGGAAAGTGGACTTAAAAATCTTTATTGATTAGTACTAGTATTTAAATTATATATTTTAAACGAATGGATTAATCTCCAGGATGTCAAAGATCCCTCTGAGTCAGGAAATCAATCTGGACCGAAAAGAGCAAACCTTGATTCAACACACTCTTCCGATAAAATGGTATTGGATAACGACTGTGTGATTCTGCAATTGTTTGGTTGTTGACAATGTGAAGCCTGCCTCTTTCCAATTTCATTTTTTTTTTATTGTTGTTGTTGTTGTTGTTGTTCTTGTTCTTCTTCTTGTGGGGGTGGTGAAGGTGGTGTTGGTGTCTTATTCTTGTGGTGGTGGTGGTGGTGGTTCTTGTTCTTGTTCTTGTGCTTGCGCATGCCCTTGCCCTTGGGCGTCGGCGGTGGTGGTGGTTGTGCTTGTTGTCTTCGTCCTCGATTTTTCATGCTCCATGAATTAACAGTATGCATGTGACTCATATTTTGTCGCTGATTTTTCATCCCAACTCAAAAATAGAGAACAATTAGCGTAAATTACTCACCATTCGCATCCTGAATTGCAATATTGCCTTCCGATCCAATTCAAAGATGCTAAATGAATCGGCAACAAGAAGAATATGAAGAACTGTCGCAATAAATTCCTCCTCGGTAAACAAAAGAAAATTGCAAAGGAACGAAATGAAATCTCTCAACGTTTTTTTTACCAAAACGAACCTCAAGTATGAAATAAAAAAAAATCAGCTCACACATACGAAAATACAGTTGAGTGTACCTAACTAGAACACTGAGGTCCACACCATTGCCCTATTTTTGTGGCAATTGGCAACACACCAAGTTTCGACATGCTTTGAATAATTTTCGGACTAGTACAGGCCCAACTATTGTGGTTATAAACTGATTATTATATTTATCATATTATTAATTAATTTGAGTCGAGTCATGTTCCATAATGTACGTGTTGATTTCACAATATCAATTACGTATAGCAATTATCTCGACTCGTCACCGTCTCATGATATTTTTCACGTGACTGGAAAAAACCTATGATTTTGATTCTTCTTTACAATTGTATTTTGTTTGTTTCAATTCTTCTTTATGATCGTATTTTTTTTGTTCTGTTTTTCTTGTATTTTGTTGTTCCAATTATCCTCATATCTCATTAGATTGATCTTCTATTTAAAATTTATTCAACAGTCTTTTGGTCGTTTTTGTAAATATTATTGTTCCCATCATGCAAATCTTAATCTTCAGGTTCAATCCGGGCAAAAAGGAACAATGCTGGAGCCATCAAACTCTGCCGATAAATTGGTATGTGGTAATGACTTTAAATTTCCTTGTTGATTAGTACTCGAATTTGATTATATATTTTAAAGGAATTAATTAATTTTCAGGAGAAGGATCCCTCTGAGCCAGGCAATCAATGTGAGCTGAAAAGAGCAAACCTTGAATCGGTATTGGATGACGAGTTTATGATTTTGAAATTGTTCCTTTGTTGACAATTTGAAGCTTCTCTGTCCAATTTCATTGCTTTGTGGTGATTTTTTGTTGTTGTTTCGTACTCTATAACGACTTTGTGATTTTGGAACAACAATATGAAGACGGTCTCTTTTCGATTTCATTACATTGTGGTGATTTTTATTTTGTTGTTTAAGCAAATGAATAAAATTTCAGGACGAGACAATGCTTTTCTGGCAGACATTAGAGAGTGGTGCGGAAATGGTTGTGGAATGGGAAATTTCTAGCGACGGTTCTTCGTTCTCGTCGTCAGACCCATTTTCTGTCATTGAACTTATTCATGATGTACGTGCCTACATCTTTTTTATTATTATTAATATTATTAAATGTAGAACGATTTCCCTTGAGCCCCCCCCGATTCCTTGTTCTCATCTTAGCTGGACATGAAGGTCTATGAGCAAATGCATTCGCACAAAAACTGCCTTTTACATATATGCAGGTGAATCCTGTCATTGAAATGGGCGAGGAGATAGCTGAAGATTTTCCGAGCTCTTTTCAAGGCCGAAGAGCTTCTGAAACTTCTCGTTAAATCTGATGATGAAAAACGCCTAAAGGAAATAGCTAATGAAATTCTGGAAGATGATTATGTTTTCTCATGTTTTGTTGAGGCAGCAAATATTTATAATACATTTTTCACCTTTGTCGGCTGCCCTCTCGCCCACTCGTGGGACAAACAACCTTGTGGAATGATCGATCGTATTAGGGATGATCCTTTGTTCAACATGTATGTGGCAAGTAAAGAGCCTGCACATATTATGAGGGGAGTCTTAAGCATTGTAATGGGCTACTGGATTGATAAAGCCTATTATACGAAGCTATCCAAAGCATCAAATAACTCCGTAATGAACATTAACCATCGTCTGAAGAATAGAGAATCTGCACTACGACAAAGAGAACAGCGACAAAGAGCTCGAATGCAGAAACAAGGACGAGACTTTGTGGACGTAGCATTGCCACCTCTTGTGCAATGGGTGAAAGATTGATGGAGCAATGCCGCTTGGAGGTAGAAGGCCCATGGGTCGTCAACTTCTTTTCCCTGAAAAGTAACGATGGAGTTTGGGGTATAAGCAACGTTTATATTTTCCTTTTGCAACTGAGATACTCAAATCTGTTCAATGAATGAACTTAACGTGGGTTTTGTAAAATATGTTGTATTCACATTTGTGTTAGTTACTAATGTAGTGCCCACTTTCACTGCATTAGTATGCTGTTCTTATTTGTGTCTATGCACATTAGTTCGGATGTAATTTTCAGTGTTTTTGTGGGCATCCATCATCATTTACTTACTTGCTTAGTCTTGTCTCGGAAAGATAGCCGGCTTCAATTACTTTTTGAAAAGAGGTTAATTGGTTTCTCTTATATAATTATTCTTGATAATTTTTGTCGTCTGAAGTATTTGATAATTAAGCTTTGACGGCTGAATTGAGAGAACTATCGGTCCAGTAATTTGTGTCACGTACCAATCTGCTCGTCTCGTCATGAGCTTGATGATTAAAATTTAATTGTTAGACTAGTCTCTAAAATAATACTCCATATCTGGCAAGAGTTGACAAAGTTGTCAAAAATATTTGGTATATTTTAGGTATTGGTATAAATAAAGATGGTAAATATATGATGGAGATTAAGAAATAATAAGTATTGTTGATGAATGTGTGGTGAATATTAAAAAGTAAAAAAGTAATTGTTTGATTTGATTGTGAAAAGTGATATATGTAAATGTACAAAAAAGACAATTTTTGGGTGAAATGTAAACTTTGGTCGGGACACCTGAGATATTTAGTTTCATAAATTAACAATATCAAGGACATTTAATTTTCTATATTAGTAGATTAAGGATTAATCTTGATCATTTATTTTCTTCATCAACAATTGTGATTTGATTCTATATTTCCTTTATAAAGATATTTTCCAAACAGGTCCAATCCCTATATGTATTGGTAGTAATCCCTATACATATGGAGAAAGATTAAAAATTAAGGTCAAGTTATGTTTGTTTTCTATTTTCTGTCTTTTACATTAAAAATACGCCAAATTTTATTAAACTATTTTTTATTATAAATAATAAACCATATGCTCGGTCTATGCTTTTAGTGAAATGTAGTTTGGCTCATGGTAAATATATAGGAAATAATTAAATAAATGACATAAATAGTTCAATCAATCTATTTATTCATATTTTATATATTGCTATATTACAAAATGAATTTGGGTCCATGATATAACAACTCATCTTAATCACAATACCACACATTTGTGACCAATCTTTTTTTGGTACAATAATTAAAGAGTTGTAGCTTGAGCCTCTTTGGTGGTCATCAAAAGTCGAAATTTATGTTATTCATTTGTATTTATTTTTTATATATTTATTACAAATTCATTATACATTCTGAACTAAATTGCTAATTGCTATACCAGAAATATGAATGATCATGCTGAGACAAAAGATTGCTACAGTAAAACCTCTATAGAGGGACACTATACTTAGAAATAAAATCTATGTAGGAAAAAAAATTATGGTACCAACTCAAGACTAGTTATAAATGAGAATAAATTCTATATTCTCAAAATTCATACTTATTCCAAGTCATGCGTTAAAGAAACACACCTTCATTAGGAATAATATATATATATATATCGTTAGAAAAGATTTACGTTAATTTAAAATAATTGTCTAAGATTGTCTATGACAATGACTTAATCTTTCGTGTTGTAACCGCATTCATTAATGTGCGTATGTTTAGTAGCTCGTCCGTATAATTACCTTTTTGTTCAACACAAAATATTCGATATGAATGACCTGGGGAAGGCTCGATTCTGCTTATGCTTAGAGCTGGAACATCAAAGTGAGAGTATGCTCATTCATGAGTCTGCCTATGTCCATAAAATGTTAAGGAGATGGTTACCACATATCTTTATGGGAATCTAGATACCGAGATTTATATGTGTAACACCCAACCCGTTCAGAAATATTATAGTGCCACAGACCCTCTTTAAACGAATCTACTAGGCTAGATACCAAAACAAGACATCACAACTCATGCCAGTATGGCTGAAATACTGAATTAGTAGACCAATTTGGTCTTTCATCGATAACATACAAATTAAACTTCATGTACATCTCTGTAAGAAACTCATACCCGCACAGGGTCAAAATACAACAACACTCCCATAAGAAGGGATAACATTACAGCGGAACGGATAATACAATTCGACCAACAAATCACAATACTGGCCCTCATGTGATTAGTATCATTTGTCTTCCATCATCCTTCGTACCGATCCTCTGTTATACTCCTCAAGAACCTGCACGTACCTGAATGCAACACAGACATCCACCCCCCGATTACTCGGGGGTTAGCAAAATTCCAATAGTTTGCTAGTGCAAGTATAAAGTGCAAAAACGAGACATACACAACATATTCCAAGAATGTAATAGTCTGAACCAAACAATGGTAAGATAACTGAGGGTCACATATAATCGATAGTGAATAAATGTAATCGTACAATTCATGATCAGTATTCCGGAACAACTAAATCTCATAACATCTCGTTTCAATTTCATACGTGATTCACCAAAATATGCGTGGAACCGCACCAAAGGCAACGGAACCCTCTGAGGCCCCGTCGGACCCTCCCAGAGTGAATATATATATATAATCACAAACCAAAATATTCGTGGAACCGCACCAAAGGCAACGGAACCCTTTGAGGACTCGCCAGTCCGTACCAGAGTGAATATATATAATTAATCGGATTCAAGACTAGTATTCCGGAGTAACAAATGTTCTGTCCAACTGGAAGAGCTAGTTCTCCCAACCTAACGAGTCCGAAGATCCTACAAAACGGGGCGGGTGCATTCTCATCACATCCCGTAACCATTTTCTACCTTCATTATTCCTATCCGGGTTCTCATCCCGGTGCACGATCTGATTCATCTGTGCCAACTGATCAACCACCTGCCGAAGGATGGTGGCGGCACCAATGTCAACATTACCTCTTGCTGATTGCCCCTGATCACGTGACTGGTCATCTCGACCATCTGTACTGAGCTGATTAGCACTCGACGACGAGCGAGTCGCCCTTTCATGCTCCTGATTACGACCACTACCACGGCCACGTCCTCGGCTTCGACCTCTCGGCATACTGAATGGACAACCATTCAGAGTAACGCAGCAAAACAAACATCACATAATCAACATAGGACAATGTTGTTACCCAAAATATTATCCGGATATGATATTGCTGGAATGGTCGAGTAACAAACAAAGTGCGAGAGGATGTCCGTAGGGAAATGAATAACACAAGATTTGATGGGGTTGTTAGTCTCGGGCTTGAATGCTCTCGCGAGATGTTATTAATATGAATACTAGTGAGTAGAGATATTAATGTTAGAGTACAATTACAATGAGTGTAAAGACTCTAGTTATCTTAGCTATCTAGTGCTGAAGATTGCCGGAAGAACTAGAGTTGAAGCTCTGTGAGTTCTTGTTACAAAGATGGAGAGTTCTCTGTATTGTTTGCTTTCAGTGTTATGTGTTCACGTTGTGAATTGTCACTGTGTTAACGTTTTTTCACTCTGTCCTTTGGCCACTTCTGGAGGCCTTCTATTTATAGAAGAAGAGGTTGCTAGGTTCTCCCTGTCCAACCCGGGCGACCGCCGTTTCTTGTATTAAAATAAGGTGGGGGATCGTCCCATCACGTGGGACTATTTCCTTAAAGTCCGCAGCTGCTGCTGGTTGCCTGAGGCGCGAACCAATGAGGAGGCGGCAGGTGCCTCTTCTTGATGTCCTGGTCGGTCCCACCTTAGGTCTTTTCGGCGGGCCTATCGGTTGGTGAGGCCGTCCCTATCACGGACAGCTGCTGATGGGCTGGAGTAGAACCTGTTCATGCGGCGCCTTTTGCAGATCTGCACGTGGGTCTTCATCCAAGATTCGGTCTTCGAAGACTTTGACGGGTGTCGGATTCACACGTGGCATGGGATGATCGTCTCCAGTCGGACATTAGAGGCAATCGCCAAATGCCAATAGATGATCGCCTTGGACGTCGACCGCTAGGTGCTTGCCCAGCATCTGTCTTCTTTAGCTGGCTCCTGACCATTATTCCGATCGCCATCGAGGTGTGTAAATCGCCGCACAACAATTGCCCCCCAGCTCGCTCCGATGTTGAAGACGTGGGGTGAGGTGGTACTGTTGGCGATCGCCTATTTTAGGCGAGCGACTCATCTACTTATGAAGCGGACGATCGTCGCCTAGACGAACTGATTTTGAATTTGGATGATCTCCTTAGGCGCTGGAGATAGCGGGAAGTGGAGGCGGGCTTTCGAAACGTCACAGGGACACACGTCGCGCTCCCGTTGGGGGAGTCCGGCGGTTTTTGTCAGACTTGTCGCCTGGCGTTCCCTCGAAACGATGCGTACGCGGGTTTCGAGGGCTGCATTTAATGTGTCTCCCCCGACGGTTGCACTTCAGCCCCCGGGATTCCGCCTATTTGCACAGAGGTCCCTTCTCTCGCCTATAAAAGGGCTAGGGCTATTGGAGTTTAGATCTTTATGCGCCCTTGCCTTTAGACGAAGACTCTGCCGAAATTCCTTGAAGCGTCTTGCGCCGATCGACTTTCTTTCTAGGTAAGAACAAAAATTCTCTCCCCCTTTTTCTCTTCGAACATGTCTAGAGGAGGATCCAATGTGTATGAGGCGGGTAGTTCTTCCGCCGCCGCGGCTTCGCCTGCCCGGGAAGGGACCTCCGTGGCTCTTCACATGGAGACGGCCGTCGAGGCCATTCGTGCGGGAATCGCACCCGCGGAGGTTGAAGAGCTTTTTAACGAGGCTAATGCGGCGAGGTCGGCGGTGGCGGGGCAGAAGGGCTCGCCGGTAGACGAAGACGAGGCGGTGAGGCTTTATTGGGAGCAGAACAGTGTGTTCGGCCCTGCCTTTCTGGAATTCGCCGGACTTATGGAGAGGCTGGCCGGACCACGTCCTCAGTTTGATTTCGGTGCATACTCGATCGCCCACCCGTATGAACCCATGAAGCGGACGTCATTCCGGGCCACGGACCGCTGCCTATGGACCCTCGGTCATATCCGGAGTTCGGCGACCAGGAAGGACTTGAGTCGCTGGAGGGCGAAGTTCCATATCCCTTCTGATGTCTCATTGTATGTGTCTTCGGAGAACGAACGCGCCGACCAACATACCGAGGGTATGGTCGCCGTTAACGAACTGATCCTGGAGGCCGGTTTGCGATTCCCATTGCCGTTCTCCGTGTCATACCTGCTGACCGCCTGAAATGTGGCGCTACTCCAATTGACACCGAACGCCTGGTTGCAGATCGTCAGTACCTTGAATCTTTTTGGCGGTCACCGGCTGTTCCGTCTACCTTCTACGCTGGAAATGAACTACCTCTTCAAGCTGACGGCGCAGAAGGGCTCAGTTGGCGGCTACCACATTCAGGGTCACATGGGCAGAGTGGTCCTCGGGGTTCCGAACAAGGTCCGGGGCGACCTGAAGAAATGGTGTTGGGTCGGTGGAGCGTGGAAATCAGCGGCGAGCGATAATCCAGAGGATGAGTTGGATATCCCCACCAGCTTTCGGGAGAGGAAACCGAGTAAGGATTTTTACTCTCCCTTTATTCGGATATGCCTTGAACTGATCTAATTTGGTTTCCTTTTTGCAGGCTCACTTGTTCCAGCGTCCGGCAACCTTCCATTTGACTTCTTGATCGTCTGGGAACGAATCTGCGGTCTACCGGACAACTACATCGACGCTCGCACGGTCAACAACGAAGCTCATTGGTTGGGCGCTCGGTTGTTTCGCTTCCCTCGTCACTTGAAGGTTCGAGGTATAAATGTTTACTATACCCTTTATGGTTGATGATCGTCTTTGATTGAAAGAGATGTCTAACTTGGTTGAATGTCTTCTTTGACAGAGATCCACTTCCCCCGCTACTCCAATCCGCCGAGAGAGATTGCAATGTCGAACCCCGGACTCATGAGTCGTCTCAAGCAAGGGAAGAAGGCGGGTCGGGAGGAGGAACAGCTCCAGTGCAACCGCAAGAGGTGGAGGCGGGAGGAGCCCCTGCCGACTGCTGCAGCGGAGGCGTCCATTGTGGTGCCACCGGTTGCCGCGCCTCCTATTTCCGCCGTTCCAATGGTGGAGGGGTCTACACCCTCAGCGGCCTTCCTAAAGACTGCGGCGATCGCTGAAGCCGAGACTCCTTGGGGCAAGCCCTATTTCGGCCGCGACCCCGAGTTGGTCGCAAGGTAAGACTGGTTTGATCTTTCTGAGTTAAGCTATTTGTGTAGGGTGCGTACTAACTTCTTCGTTCTTTTTTGTTGCAGGGTCCGCCTTGCCGATCCGAACACCTCGCCGATGGTGCTGGATTTCCTGGCGAACAAGTCCCCGCGTGAGCCTATCGACGTCCCTTCCTACGTTTCCCGGGCCATATCCTCTCTTCCGAAGGCTTGGACGACTGATCTGGACGCGATTGCGCGCCGACGGTCTGTGGATGCCATGAAGGCGACACTTGCCCTGACCCTCCAAGCGGCGACGATGCTGCTCAAGCTGTTAAAGATTATGAGGGGCGGCCCTCTACTGCTCGCCTCCATTCAGATCTTGAGGCTGCTCGGAACCAGAACGCCGAGTTTTCCAATAGGATCGTGGCCATGGAGAAGGAGTTTGCTGATACGGCCAAGCGAGCTAAACAAGATTTTGACCGGATGAGGCAGGAGCTCGATCGGTCCCGGACGGTGGTCGATAGGATGCGTGACCAAATGACGGAGGCTCGTCAGTTGCATTCGGCCTTGCAGGAGGAGGTGACCGGGCTGAAGGCGGTGGTGTATCGGCTAAATGGCGAGCTGGAGTTGTCAAAGGGAGAGCTGGCCGCCAAGGTAGCCGAGCTCAAGGATGCGGAGAAGACAGCCGCGGGCCTGAAGGAGAAGTTGGAGGTGATCGAGACCGATCCCTACCTCAGCGTGGAGTACGTCTCCGTGCTGCCAAGAAGGGAGGGCTCGAGGTCGGCCCTCAGATCGAAAACTTCAAAGCCTACGTGCTTGAGCATCCTTTATAGCCGGACTTCTCTCTGCCGATCCTTGACCTCACCGACCTTGGGATCGATCTGAGCTGGTACCCTTCGCCGGACAAACTTGTTTATTCGGAAGCCGGTGAGGAAGCGCGCGTCGATCCGTCTGCTGGAGGCGAAGGCCATGCGGGGGTGGCCTGAGCGAGACCGCTGTTTATGATGTTTTTCTTTCCTTGTAATTTCCATTTTGTTCTTGTTTTGCCTTCGGGCGTGTATGTACAAACAATTTGAATGGAATAAAATACGTTTTTTGCATCTGACTCTTTATTTGTACGATCGCCTCTCTGAATGTTTTGCATACGAATTTACACAAGTGTTTACACAATTGCACCTGATGCCTTGTTTGTATGATCGTCTTGTCTGAATGTTCCGTATCATTTCGACTTTGCACAATTGTTTAGAGAGCGGCCGTTGTATGAATTGATCTGAATGCATTGGTACAATTGAAATTCTTATTTGTAAATTTCTTGAACAAAACCGATCGCCATATGTGTGGTTGAACAAAGCCAATCGTGTGTGGTTCCGTCCTCCTAATCACATGTATTAATAGCTCCGTTTTGCCCCTTGTTTTTGTTTACTTAGTGAAAGTAAGGGAACGAAAATAATTCGATTAGTGAGCTGTCTTTAGTTCGGTTCTTGTGATCTTCCATTTTGTTGATTCCATGATGGAGGCCGAATGTCCCATCCTGGACAGACTTCGCATAGTCGTGGGGTTCGATGGAACCAACCTCGACGACTATGTCTTGTGCGCGAGCGACATTTCGTCTGATGGTTAACTTCTCGCGACTCATTTAATTGTAAGGGTCCTCCGTAGGCTACGTTTTGCCTCGCAAAGTAGCGATGGGGCGGACCGTCTCTGCCTGGAGGATTCCTTGTACGGGGCGCCGTCGGATAAATCGACTTCGCTACCATGGCTAGTTAGCACTTTTCTGCCTAAGAGGGCATACGTTGTGACGGGGTTAGGACGCAATCGCCTGCCTCGGTCCATCATATTAGATGATGGGTCCGAGGACGGGCGAGTGCGTCCACTGATTTGTTTTGGAAGGTCCTTCGGCTACGTCCGTCTCGTATTTAAACGAAAGGGCGGGCGATCTTTGCCCAAAGGAACCTTGCATGGACTGGTCATCGGTTCCATCGACTCCCAGGACCATGGCTGCACTTTTCTACCTCGGACCGCCATGTTAGATAGGGCATCGGACTGGGAGTTGTGCTCTCTCGGGACTTGTTCGATCAGCACTTCTTCAAACTTTGTGCACATTTCGACGACCAACTCTTGGTATTTGATCATTTGTTCGCCGCGCGCCTCATATTCCCCCTTGACTTGGTTCACGACCAAGAGGGAGTCCATGAAGATGTGGAGGCGACGAGCGTCCAGGGCGAGTGCTAGATCGAGCCCGCCTACCAAGGCTTCGTACTCGGCTTCATTGTTGGTCGCACGGAACCCAAAACACACAACATTTGTGAAAATTTGGTCATAGGGGCTGATGAGGACAATCCCTGCCCCTGCTCGCGAGTTGGTCGCCGAGCCATCTACGTACAGTTTCCAAGCAGGACAGCCGACCTGGGCCGGACTGGGCGGGAACGTTAATTACACCACGAAGTCCGCCAGAGCTTGGCCTTTGATTGCTGTGCGAGGAGCGTACGTAATACCGTATTGGGCGATCTCCAGTGACCACTTGAGGAGTCGCCCGTTGGTGTCTGTCCGGTGCAGAACTTGCCTTAAGGGGAGAGTCGTCAGAACCTCCACTTGGTGTTCGAAGAAGTAGGCCCTCAGCTTGCGAACACTCATGACTAAATCATAGGCGATCTTCTCCAGAGGCGTGTAATGTGTTTCCACGTCATGGAGCGCTTGACTAACGAAGTAGATCGGCAAGTGGGCTTGCCCCTCTGCTCGCACTAATACAGCGCTCAGCGCGACCTCCGAGGCTGCCAGGTAAAGGAATAGCTTTTCACCGGGGATAGGTTTCGCCAAAATTTGGGGATTGGACAGATACTCCTTGATTTTGGCGAACGCCACTTGACTTTCCTTCATCCACGCAAATTTCTTATTCTTTATGGTGGTAAAGAATGGCTTGCTTTTGTCTCCGAGCCGAGAAATGAAACGGTTAAGGGCAGCTAGACAACTTGTGAGGCGTTGCACCTGTTTGACATTTCGTGGCTCTTGCATGTCGAGGATCGCCTGGATCTTGGTGGGGTTTGCCTCGATCCCTCTTTGACTCACGATGTGCCCTAAGAACTTTCCGGAGCTTACCCCGAAGTTGCATTTCTTGGGGTTCAACTTCATGTTGAACTTCTCGAGGATGGCGAACGTCTCGGCAAGGTCATTGAGGTGATCTTCCTTTTTGAGGCTCTTGACTATGATGTCATCAATGTAAACTTCCATGGTCTTGCTGATCTGGTTGGCGAACATCCCGTTGACTAGACGTTGGTAGGTCGCCCCCGCATTCTTCAGACCGAACGGCATTCAGACCCCAAAGTACACGTCTTTTTCCGTGTGGAATGACGTGTGTTTAATGTCTTTCTCAGCCATTGGGATCTGGTGGTACCCGGCAAAGGCGTCCATGAACGACATCATTTCGCAACCTGCCGTGCTATCGACCAAGTGGTCAATATGAGGCATTGGAAAGTGGTCTTTTGGACATGCCGCGTTGAGGTCGGTGAAGTCGATGCATAACCTCCAGGAGTTGCTTGCCTTTTTGACGAGCACCGCGATGGCTACCCACTGTGGCTCGTTGGTAGCTACTCCGATTAGCTTGTTGTCGAGTAGCTTTTTGACTTCTGTGTCGAGCGCAGCGTACTTCTCATGACCGAATTTCCTATGTTTCTGGTGAACAGGCTTCATTGCTGGGTCGATCTTTAGATAGTGGCAAGCATGTTCAGGACTAATGCCGACCATATCTTAATGCGACCAGGCAAAGACTCCGATGTTCTTACGTAGTAAACTGACCAGATCGTCCTTTAACTCGAGACCGACGCTTGTGTCGATCTGCACTTCCCGCTCCGGGCGAGCCGGATCTATCGTTATACTTTCCAACTCTTCAATGGGGACGGTCGATTCTCGTTTGGAATGATTTCCGGACTCGATCCTTGGATCGATGTCGAGGCTTGGCTCGAAACCGATCCTTAGCTCGATGTCATCCGTCAATTGATGTGAGATGCCGTCTTTGAGTTGGGCTGGTACGAGGTGTTTGGCTCGTCGATCTCCATCGGTTGATTGTCGATCATCTCAATGTTATATATAGTATGGGAAGTGTTGAAAGAAGTTACGACACAGGAGTAATTTAAACATTTCTCAGCCATTAGCTGATCTCCTTTTACAGTATCGACCGTCCCATCGGCCGTGAGGAACTTGATACAGTAAAAGAAAGAAGAGGCGACCGCCTCGAAGGTGATGAGCGCGTCTATGGAGATGGTCGGCTCTGGGGGCACCACGACATGGACCCCTGCGAACGCCCTCAGCTCGGCCTTCCGCTTTCTATTCGACATGGTGGAAACTAGGGAAAGGCCTCCGAGGTTCCCACCTCCCGACTGAAGCATATTGATCCGGCCGCCGGGGTTGATCGGAGGGATTAATTCGTCTAAGTACTCCGGCTCGTTCTGCTCGATCCTGGCGACCGGATTGGGATGGATTCCATCGCTCTGCCGGCGGTCGCACCCCCTGGTTCTTTCTGCTCGGGGTTCTGGCTTGGTAACCAAGTTATCCAACTTGCCTTCCTCAAACAGTCTCCAGAGTTGTCTGAAGAGGTCGCGGCAATGGATAGTGTTGTGGACGGGACTCTTGTGGTAGGCACAAAATTTGCTGCGGTCTAGATGACCGTTGTCCCTCATCGACTTTGGTTTGCTCAGCCACTCGCGCCCCTTGATGGCGTTGTGGGCCGGAGACAGATTGAGGTTGCGGAGGAGGTGAACTTCCACATCCTCGAAGGCCTTGAACTCACTGGGCGGTTTTGTGACCGCCTTTCTGGGCTTGGCGACCACCTTTCTCGGGATGGAAGATGGCGCCTTCCCCTTGCCGGTAGATCCCTCGCCTAAGCGAAGGGTGAGCATCCTCAGCCTAGCCAGAAAATCAGCGGCCCTGACGCGGAAGATCGCGTAGGTCGGGGGGATGTCCTTCGTGAGGTGCCTGAACATGGGCGAATGGCCATAGAATCCCCCTAGGACCGAGTAGAGAGCGAGCTCGTTCCTAATGGGCTCGTCGGTAGAGATGTTAAACGGGCTAGCCCTAGCGGTTCCGGGCTAGCCCTAGCGGGCTTCGGGTTAAACGGTCCGGGTCAAAAAAGCCCGGATTTAAACGGGCTTGGAAATATCGGCCCTAACCCTAACCCTAACGGGCTTCGGGCTAAACGGGCTAAATATTTAAAAAATCTAATTTTTACTTTTTATAAGTCATAAACCAAAAAAAAAAACAGTAACAATATATATTTATATATATATATATATAGTAACAAATATACTATAATAAATATATCAAAAAATACACTTTTATGTATATATATATATATACATACACTATATTAACAAATACAGTAATAATATATATTATATATAATATTAATATATATTACATATATAATATTAATATATATTATATATAATATTAATATATATTATATAAATATAGTATTACTGTAAGTTGAAATTAACAATATATATATATATATATGGCTAAAATACTCCTGGGGTCCCTTAACTTAATTTCAGATAACGATTTAGTCCTTTATCTTTTTTTGTCCCAACTAAGTCCTTTATCTATCTAATTTTAAGCAAATTTAGCCTTTTAGTTGGTCTCAGTTAATCAGGGTGGTCATTAAGTTGCCTACGTGGCTATAAACATACCTGCGTGGAGAACATAGTCAAATTTCTAACCTATGTGTCCATTTCCTAACCTCCATTTCCTAATTTTACCTAAATTTATATATATATTTTTTCAAGAAAATAATTTTATTTCGAAAAAATATAATTTGCCAAAAAATATTTTTTCCTACAGAAAATATTTTTTTAATTTTTTCGAAAAAATATTTTTTTTACAGAAAATAATTTTATTTTTTCGAAAAAATAATATTTTTTTTCAGAAAATAATTTAATTTCGAAAAAATATTTTTTTTTATTTTTTTTTTTCAGAAAATAATTTTATTTTTTCGAAAAAATAATATTTTTTTTCCACAAAATAATTTAATTTCGAAAAATATTATTTTGCCAAAAAATACCTTTTTCTCTAGAAAATATTTTTTTAATTTTTTCGAAAAAATAATTTTTTTTATTTTTTTTCCAGAAAATAGTTTTATTTTTTCGAAAAATAATATTTTTTCCAGAAAATAATTTTATTTCGAAAAAATATTATTTTGCCCAAAAATAATTTTTTCTCCAGAAAATATTTTTTAATTTTTCGAAAAAAATAAAAATTCCATAAAATAATATTTTTTTCGAAAAGATAATTTTTTTCCCAAAAAATATTTTTTTCTAGAAAGCTTGAAAATTTATTACACTGAAGTCCAAAAGTGTTATATATATTACAATGAGGCAAAATAATATTTTTTTGAAATTAAATTATTTTCTGGAAAAAAATATTAATTTTTCGTAAAAATAAAATTGTTTTCTGGAAACAAAATAAAAAAAATATTTTTTCGAAAAAATTAAAAAAATATTTTCTGGAGGAAAAAATATTTTTTGGCAAAATAATATTTTTTCGAAATAAAATTATTTTCTTGAAATATATATATATATATATATATATATATATATATATATATATATATATATAAAGTCAGGTAAAATTAGGAAATGGAGGTTAGGAAATGGACACATAGGTTAGGAATGGACACATAGGTTAGGAATTTGACTTTGTTCTCCACGCAGGTATGTTTATTGCCACGTAGGCAACTTAACAGCCACCTAGACAACAATTAACGGAGACCAACAGAAAAGGCTAAATTTGCTTAAAATTAGAAAGATAAAGGACTTAGTTGGGACAAAAAAAAGATAAAGGACTAAATCGTTATCTGAAATTAAGTTAAGGGACCCCAGGAGCATTTTAGCCTATATATATATATACATATACAGACACACACACACACACTATATATATATATATATATATATATATATATATATATATCGGGCTTCGGGCTAAACGGTCCGGGCCAAAAAAGCCCGGATTTAAACGGGCTAGGAAATATCGGCCCTAACCTGGTTTTTTGGCGGGCTAAACGGGCCAGCCCGTCGGGCCCGAGCCCGTTTAACATCTCTACTCGCCGGTGAGGACTATTTCATCCACCAGGTCGATGTAGTCTTCGTCGGGCTCGTCCTTCCCCTGCCTGATCTTCATCATGCGGTGGGGGACTTCTGGCCAAGCAACTTTGGCGGCGAAATACGACGTGAAGTCGTTCGCCAGTTTCTCAAAACAGTTGATTGAACGCGGTGGCAGTGAGATGTACCACCTATGGGCAAGATAGCCCAATGTCAATGGGAACATTCGGCATTTTGTAGCGTCCGATGCCCCGTATCCGGTCATGTAGATCCGGAACTTGCTCAAATGGGTCTCAGGATCCGATCTCCCCTCATATAGAGGTGTTTGAGGAGGAGCGATCTTCGGCTGTATGGGGGCGAGCTCGATCTGGACCGCGAGCGGCTCACTCGGTCCGGCAATCGATCTCTTAGCGCCTGCCGCAGTTTCTATGAGCGCCTTCATTTCGTCGAGCTGGCGCTGCATTGCGGCCATTACCGTAGCTTGACTGCTCGTGGATTGGCTCTCGGAGCGGGAGCCGAGGCGATCGTGTACCGATCTCCTGGACCCGTGGTAGGTGACGAGTTCTCTGCCACCGAGCTCAATTCTAGGGTGAGTGGGAGCCCATTGGCCGGCCTGTCTTCTGGGAGTTGGGTATGCCGAACTCCTGGTGATGGATTCGGACTCCGATGTCTCCCGGCTGGGGCCCGAATGCCCGGGTCGCCATGAGGGATCACTCCCTAGGCGGCTGAAGACGGAATCGTCCCGCCTTACGAGCGTCTTTTCCTGCGGCTCGGGGCTTTCTGATGATTTCTCGACATATTGCCCATTGAGCTTCCGCTTGCCCGCACGGCGGATGGCTGATGGAGTAATGGTGGGCGAGTCGCATGCTCTCCGTCGCTCCCTTAGGATGGCCATGACCTCCTCGATCTGTTTCGCGGTTTGGAACTGATCGAGTGAGAGGCTGGGGCCGTCCCTCGGGGGCGGGAGTGAGAGTCAGCGTCGCCGCGGTCACCTTCTGCCGTAGGTTGGAACTCGGTCTGGGCCGGAATAAAGTGTCCGGCAGATCGTAGGGTGGCCCTTTTCGTGGTCGTGGCAAACGTCATGATTCTGAAGGTTTTTCTTTGAAGAACAGTGAGTGTTTCTTCAAGTATATGCCCCGGAGAACAGTGAGTGTTCTTCGAGACGGTCGGAATAAAAAAATGAAGGTTAATAGACCCCTCCTTCTAGCGCCAATTGTTGTTACCCAAAATATTATCCGGAGATGATATTGCTGGAATGGTCGAGTAACAAACAAAATGCGAGAGCACGTCCGTAGGGAAATGAATAACACAAGATTTGCCGGGGTTGTTAGTCCCGAGCTTGAATGCTCTCGCGAGATGTTATTAATATGAATACTAGTGAGTACAGATATTAATGTTAGAGTACAATTACAATGAGTGTAAAGACTCTAGTTATCTTAGCTATCGGGTGCTGAAGATTGCCGGAAGAACTAGAGTTGAAGCTCTGTGAGTTCTTGTTACAAAGATGGAGAGTTCTCTGTATTGTTTGCTTTCAGTGTTATGTGTTCACGTTGTGAACTGTCACTGTGTTAACGTTTTTTCACTCTGTCCTTTGGACACTTCTGGAGGCCTTCTATTTATAGAAGAAGAGGTTGCTAGGTTCTCCCTGTCCAACCCGGGCGACCGCCGTTTCTTGTATTAAAATAAGGTGGGCGATCGTCCCATCACGTGGGACTATTTACTTAAAGTCCGCAGCTGCTGCTGGTTGCCTGAGGCGCGAACCAATGAGGAGGCGGCAGGTGCCTCTTCTTGCTGTCCTGGGCGGTCCCATCTTAGGTCCTTTCGGCGGGCCTTTCGGTTGGTGAGGCCGTCCCTATCACGGATAGCTGCTGATGGGCTGGAGTAGGACCTGTTCCTGCGGCGCCTTTTGCGGATCTGCACGTGGGTCTTCACCCAAGATTCGCTCTTCGAAGACTTTGACGGGTGTCGGATTCACACGTGGCATGGGAGGATCGTCTCCAGTCGGACATTAGAGGCGATCACCAGATGCCAATAGACGATCGCCTTGGACGTCGACCGCTAGGTGCTTGCCCAACATCTGTCTTCTTTAGCTGGCTCCTGACCATTATGCCGATCGCAATCGAGGTGTGTAAATCACTGCACAACAAACAACAAACAACAGCCTATTAAAATATTCACTCCGAGTCATTACACGAATATACGAATCAACAATGCAATAATAGAATTTAATTTAATAAATAATCCACATGGCCACATAGACAGAAATGTATGACCTTTATCAAAACAACACTGTCAAAACCATATACATATCATTGGGGTCAAACATCTGTAACATTCTTTAAAATAAAATTTTCTGAGGTATTCGTTCAAATGATAATATTTTAAAATTCTTGAATTTGAAAGATGTTGCCAAAATGAAATTTTTGAAAAGAAATACTTTCAATACCTCGGTCGTTTAATCAAAACCATTATTCTATTATCATAATTGTTTCGTTTGAAGTCATTTGCAAAACAACATTTCGAAATATCATATTTACTCGATAACCGCTATCGTCAAAATGACCTACAGGGTAACCACATGTTACCACGCCACACCATTACGAATAACAACGCACATGACAATCCGTGGCCATGCCCCTTAGCATCTACCCCCAGAGGTTTTGCCAAACCATCCCCGGGTGGAAAACCGCTTGTACTAGCACAAATCATTACCATAGATCAACTATCCCATCAGGATAACATCATAAAATAATACAATCAAAACAGACCTTGCAGGTACAATCAAAATTCGTCAACAAGAAAGGTAACAATTACTAACACGTCAATAATATCCATGGAATCAAACGATCGGCAAAGAGCATAGGTATCACTGTAATAACAAAGTTACTATCGTAACAATCACAAGCTGGTGGCCCTAATAACATACAGTCTACGGTCATAACATCTAGGATCTTTCGGCCGTAACACCTAAGAGCTTACGATCCTAATGGTAAATATCTTACGGCCATAATCAATAGCTGCAGGACAACAGAATTATCCCAGCAGCCCCGAAATGGCTCCGAAGGTTAAGCTTCGACTCCTGACAATATATCCCGACATTTAGAAACACTGTAAAATTCTCCGACGAGCATAACGACATAACAAACTTGTCGCAACGACTTAGTCCCAACACACAAACACATAACGTTTTAAATTTCGAAAAAAAAATCAAAGTCGTTTTGCAAAATAAATATTTTCCAAAATCCTTTCGATCATATAAAAAATGACGGTAACAGTTTTCAATGTTCGAAGTATTTTAGAACACATTTTTCATATGCCATCTGAAGGTGTCATTTGAAAATACATGACTTATTCGTCAAAGTTCAACCGATTTCGAAATATTTTCAAAAATCGATTATTTTACAAACATACTCAAGCTCATAAAATCTTTTAGAAAACCGTTTTAAACCTTCACGTAGCGGACATAATTAAGATAATAAAACTTGAAACCACATGCCTAATCGGCAAACGATATTACCAATTTAATCAAATACGACTTGTGAACACCAAGTTCAAACATACGTCAGAACCATCCGCCTGAGTTCATCATGAACTCTACTGTCGATACAATCTTTGGATCACATTAAAGTTTACAGCTTCCACATCATACCACTCCACGCGGTGGTTCAAAGTCAAACCATCAATACTTTCTATTCAATATACAAACGGCGTACCACAAATATTAAACACGGATTCTATTTCACAACACCATGCAAACAAAATTACGCACCACAATTATCGCACATAAATGAAATCATGAAACACCGATACCTCGCATAAAAGGGGAGACTTACACCCACAGGCCGCACGGAGATGACGGTCGCCCATGATACTAATCTCGTCCGACCATGCATTCGACACGTTGTGACCACGCACAACTCAACTTGTCACCCGACAACTCGAATGACATGACATCATATTACTCGACAAACCACGACTCGGCATGACCCGACAGCATAGGTTTCCGCAACCTAAGCTCTGATACCATAACTATAACACCCCCAGACCATATGGGAATATTACATGTCGTAGACCCTCTCCGCGAGGACCTTCCAGGCTAAACAACACAAAGATACCAAATCTTGACCGACCGAAGTCAATCATTACAATAATGCAGACCATTAAGGTCAATTACAACACAAACACACGTACCGATGAGGTCACACGACTAATGCAAACAAGACGAAATACAACTCTTTACAAAAAATACCCACGCAGGGGTAAAGATACATAACAGCGGAAGTTTGATAATAACTTGGTCAACACAACATAACCCGACCAAACTCTCAGCTCTTGATTAGTATCATAGCTCGTCACTTTCTGTGCCGATCCTATGACTGCTCCCCCGAACCAAAGATGTACCTTGATAGCAAACAGACATCCACCGCCTGACATTTCGGGGTTAGTAAAACTCCACAGTTTTACTAGTGCAAGTATAATGGTATATGAAATGCATCAAGCAGAAGGCAATCACGAATCATGTAACACAATCAATTGTCAAAATATTCCCGAGAGGTTTTATTAGTCAGAAAACAAGTGATGAAGTTTTTTAAAGTTAAATTCCGTATCTCAGGAGTTTTTAAAGTACAGTTTCCTTTGGACCTCGAGTCCCAAAATTTCAAAACCTCTTTCGAAAATCATCAAGGCCTCAGCCCGGTTCTTGTTTCAAAACACATTGGTGAAAATATCATCACGTGTTCGAGATTTAATATCAAAATATTATCCACACAATCAATGTTCGTACTCGTCAAGTAACGAATCCCGGAGGTCACGACAGACCATACCCGGTTCCACACATTCACTATTCGTACACATCATGTACCGAACTCCAGAGGCCACTCGGACCATACATGGACCACATACACTGTTCGTACACATCATGTACCGAACTCCAGAGGCCACAGGGAGCATACGTGGACCACATACACTGTTCGTACTCGTCAAGTACCAAACTCCAGAGGCCACACGGACCGTACCTGGACCACATGCACTGTTCGTACACATCATGTACTGAACTCCAGGGGCCACTGGAACCATACCTGGACCACACACACACACACACACACACACACACTTCCCAACACATATCAAACAACGCAAAACACTTCACCACGAATAGCACACCTTAATACAAATACGTTTGAACATCCAATCATACACCAAAATACATGGCCAAGTGTATAGTCAATCCAACACAATGAACATAATCAACACAAGACATCAAACCCGAGCAATCAAGTCCATCACGAATCACGAAACTATCATGACCAACATAACTTCACAACATTAAACAAGCAAGAATATCATTAATACTCACAACCATTCGAATATTCAATTCGCACGAAATATATCCACAAAGGTAACCCAAATCATCATAAATCCAACACGTAAGCTCTATACACAAGACAAATCGTATAAGTAGAATACTTGTCTCAATAACCGATACCGAACACTCCGAAGAACACGGTTCAACCAGGAAACCTCGGACCCCGAAGAAGACAACGAACGGAAGAGTTCCGACTCGAGTTCTTCACAAGGATTTCGTTCCTAAGACATATCATCAATAAATCAACGATCGTACGAGAAATAATAATCGCATAATGCCCGAATCCCCCTCTAAGACCTTTTATCAGACACCTTCAAGGCGTCGATTAGGAATTCAACAAAACGACGAATCCTAGACAATACAACCATGGAACAACAAGGGAAATGATAGAATACATCTTAATAATCATCGATCCGCCAAAAATCTAAGTTATTACGGACTAATCGAACAAAACCAAGCAAAACCCCCAATTTTCCCAAAACTAAGATTTTAGGAAATCTAACATTGATTCGCTCGATCAAAGGAGGTTATGGAATGATTAATCAATGATAGGAACTCTAGAACTTCGTGTATAATCGCTTGACAATATGTCTCCATGCTCACCAAGTCTCCAACCGCGGAAGGGAAAGGATAGAAATGAAAAACGAATGAAATTATGACTGCCCAGTCATATTTATAGAAGTGGGCATTAGCCTGCGCTAGGCCCTCTGAGTAGCATGCGCTAGCGAGCAGCCTCAGCCTAGAACCTTCGGCCGGGGCCCGCACGACCCAGTCCTGCTGACCTATCCTGCCGCCCAAAACTTCCTTTTCCGACCACGATCGTGCGCGCTGGCCGTTGCTTGCGCTTAGCCGACCCATCCGTAACCCTCTGACTAAATCGCCGGCCAGTAGCGGCGGCTGTCGGCCGATAGCGTGCGCTACACTGCCGATTAGCGCGCAACGACCGACAAGAGCGTGCGCCACCCGCCGATCCTACCAAGGCCCGTAACCTCGAAACCCCTCGCCCAGTAGCGTGTCTTTGGGCGGCCGATAGTGTGCGCTATGCCTGTCGATTAGCGCGCACTGCCATCCGACAGTAGTATGCACTATGCCGGTCCCTGCCGCAACTGTCCGGCCGGTGTCCAACCCCTATGACCCGGCAACTCGATTTCCAAAAATGCACCAAACGAACTCGACAAAACGCTCACGGACAACACCAACAATCCGAAATGAAAACATCATGCAACAATTAATCACACGAAACCATATAAACACAATCAATCGTAAAGAAAATAATACCAACACTCGGTCAACTGAGAAATATCCGGAAAAATCCAAAATAATCGGAACGAAAATCTCGGGTATTACAATACTTGTTCAGTTCATAATATTTAATGAATGGTCTTGATTTCATTTCATTTGTACTTAATATAGCAATGATATTATAAATGTAAATTGTAGGGATGATGGTTGGTTCGTGGAATAGATATTGTCTTCGGCTTTGAGGTAATTTAAGTATTGTTCAGTTATGAGGATAATTGTTCTGATGAATTGTTGTATATGTTGTATGTTAAGGTTTCATATAATGACATTCGTATTGACTGTTCGTCGAGGGATTTTGATTCCAGGGTCATTATTTGGTATTGATGGTTGTGTTGATCGATCGTTGAGGAATGATGATTCCAGGACTGTTGTGTTGAGATTGTTGATCGCGTTGATCATTATTTGGGGATGGTGATCCCAGGATAAGTGTTTTGGATATTGTTGGTCGTGTCGATCTTTCAATATCCGTGTATCGTTGTTCACTTTGGTGAGTCTCTTGATCCTTATTGGATATGTGTTTTCCTTGAGTTTCGTTGTCATGTTGCATCGTGACATATCCGGAGTCATATATGCGTGTCGATCGGTTATGTATAGAATTTTCAGGTCGGGCACATATTGTCATGTATAGGTTCATTACCTTCACATTGAGCTGTGCACGCGAGACATACTTCATAAGACTAATTAGGTACAAGACCACACGTGTATTTCATCGATACCCGTTGGTGTCTTGTGAACGGACACATTTCTGGATCGGGCATATTGTGATGTCCATTTTGAGCCATAATGATTGGTCGTTCATACTCCATGTATGATTGGGTATGTTCGATGGTTTGCGACTGGTTGTTCATACGCCCGAGGGGTATGTTCGACAGTCGGGTTTGTTTCTTTGAGATCCATTATAAGTGATTTGTATGTCGTTTTGAGAATTTTATTCTCTCGAATATCAGTCACCTTGGTTCTTCATTGGTCTTGTTTGGAGTTTATCGTGTTGATGATATTACCGGTTGTGTTTTGACCTTTGATTGGTCGTATTGGAGTTTATTATGTTGATGATATTCTCGGTTGATGTTTTGGTTGATCATGGTTATTGATCGTATGAGCGTTCAGACTTTGTGTCGATGTTTCGGGATTTTAATGTCATTGGTCTACAGATGTATTATGTATATTTGGTCCTTATCTGGATGGGTATCTGATTGTGCGATCCGACGGATATGATTTGACACTGATGGATTATTCCACACTTATGAGTTTTGATGATGTTTTGAGAATTCTTGGTATTGATTGAATACAGTACAGATGGTTGTAGTTGAGTTCAGTTCGTCATTTGAGAATGTGAAATGTGGATTATGGTAAGAATTGATTTGATATGGATTGTTATGGGTTGGTGAGGTTATGACGGTAAGATTACGTTGGTAGTATTCTTACTATGTTATTACATTGGTATGTAATTATTTATGATGATGTGATCGATATCATTGTTGAGTATTGTGGCTGACCCCGTCGTGGGTTTTATTTTTAGGTACTCGGAGATCGAGCTAGTATCGGTCGTGAAGGGATGAGCTTCCTATGTGATACTAGTTATGACATGTATTTGGGAACCGAGTATTTTACTGTTCGTTATATTTCACTGCAAATATATTTTTAACTATGTATATGTTCGCTGCGTGTATAATTTAAAATAGGTTTCCGATATTTTACCAACTCGTGTATACTTTAAAATGGCCTTTTGGATATTTCGTAAATTTGGTTTAATTCGTGAAACCTTTTTCCTTAAACTATCTTATCGGTACGTGTATGTGGTGACTTAATGTACATTTTGAAGCGGTCGAGTTTTGGCATTTTTGCCTTGTACTTTCAAATCAAATTTTATGACGGTATTCGAGAACTATATTTTGGAAAACATTTAATTATTCATAAAATATTATCGTCTTTGCCTCTTTGGCGTGTTTGAAATGGTTGTGAAAATGATTTTTAGCCTTGTGGGTTCCGACTGTAATATCCGAACTTTTTATTTTTGGTAATTTCTATTTTTGGTGTATGTTTGGTTCGGACGACTCGTTTGTCACTGTTTTGGGATTCTGAATCTATTTTGTTCTTTTAGTTTCTCCATTTGGATGAGTTTCGGGTATGTTTTTACGTAATTTTATTTTAAGTCATGTTTTGTCGCATGTACGTTCGATTCTCATAAAACTCATTCGACTTCATTATTTCTCTATTACCATGAGTCCGCATGGTTGAGTTTATCATGTCATGAGTCTCGGATTGTTAATCTGACGTCGCATCATGAAATTCGGATGTTGGGTCATTTTTGTAATTTCGCATTATTTTGGGAAGTCGCTGTTAATACTTGTTCTACCCCGACTTTCGGGCGACCGGAGACTTGAGATAGTTTTTGTGCCTATCTCGTCTGTAAAATCCTCGTATATCTGTGGTTTCGTTTCTCGTGTTTTCATTACGGTTGTTGGCATTTCGGATCAGGCAGGCCTGCTGCCAGACCTGCATTACGACCGTAAGTTGATGTGAATTACGGCCGTAATTCTTCATACATTATGGCCGTAATATCCTTTGCGTAGCGGCTGTAACGGGTGTGTGAAAACTGGGCAGTAAGGTCGTGAACACCATTACGGCCATAATGCTGCCAAAGATAATAAATGGGCGGCAGGATTTCTTCTCATTTTTCATTTCCTTCACTTCCTTCGCGACGGGAGCGATTTCCTGGCCTAGGGTTCGTCCGATTTTCATCCAACCTCAGTTGAGAAGCGATTTTTGGGGCATCATATCATCACTCTAGCATCAAATCTTCCGTTTTTCATCGTCTAATCGAGGTATATTTCATTAGAACCCTAGCTTTTGGGGATTTTGGGGTTTTGTTTTGATTTTCACCCTTCTAGTCCGATTTGCCCTTATGATTGTTAGATTTCGATAGTATAATCACTATCCCTTACTTCTCTTGCGGTTTTGTGGATTGAATTCGATATTTTTCTCCGTTGATAGAAGGGAACCAATTATGACCTTGTATTGTCCGACGAATTGTCTCATTGCGTAGAACTAGGATGGATTCCTACGTTTTCACAATTTTGAGATTAGTTGTGTATCGCTATTGTGTTAGGATTGGATTTGTGAAGATTATCTGGGCCGAAACCTTTCCCTTCACTGTTTTCCTTCACGTCGTGTTATCCAAGGCAAATACATGTATTACATTTCATTATGTGTGTACGGTTTTGATGCGAATGATGTAAATTGTGCTATTGAATGAATGTGATTGTTACTCTTCCACCCGGGGATGGCATATGTGGCCTCTGGGGGCCGATACTAATGGGTACGGCCACGGAAGTGGACTTGGGTGCGTGTGTTGATGTTCTTCCACCCGGGGATGGTTCGACGGGACCTCTGGGGGCCGATACTAATGGGTACGGCCGCGGAAGTGGTTTCTAACCCGGGGACGGTCCGACGGGGCCTTTGGGGTTCGATAATAATGGGTACGGCCTCGGGTTACCAAGTGTGGATAGTTGTGATGTGGAAAACTTGAGGACATACTGTTTTGGGTGTAATGTGATATTCCGGAATATTGATGGCAAATGTTTCTCAAATGGATTTGCTTGTGTCGAATCGTGTATGTATATAATGTAGTGTAATTGTGTACTTGCACTAGCTATTCGAATGCTAACCCCTTAAATAGGGGAAATGCGTCTTATGCATTTCAGGTACTGGTCGAGCCGAGGAGCTGGCACGGGATATGCATGCAAAGGATGGACCAGCATGATGATGAGGCTCGAGTCGTGTTTTATGTTTTACTATTGCATTTATCTTGATGTTGGAGTTAGACTGAGTGTTTTATAAATTGGTTAAAGTCCCCTGCGTGGGTAATGGATTCATGTGGAGTTACACTCTTCGATACTTGATTAAAATGTTTTGGCCGAGGCCACTGCCCTATTTTACTATGATGATTGTGTCTTTTGGGATTTCATATTCGGATTGTGTGTTATTTGTTAGCCTGGTAGACCTCATGAAGGTTCTACGGAGTGTAATGTCGTATTTGTGATTTGGGGTGTTACATTTATGGTATCGGAGCCTTAGGTTTTGAATGCCTAGGCTGTTGGTTAATTTTGGGTATGTCAGTTGTGTCGTTAGAGTCAGTCGTTGAGCCTAATATCATCATGCTACTGTATCTTCATGCAACCCGTGACTGTAAGTCTCCTCGAACTCTTATATTTCTGTAATTCGTTTCCTTGAGTTTTCTGGAATTATGAATTTTGGTGCCAACCTTGTAAACTGTGAATTTTTCTGATCTTGTTCCTTTCATATCTTTTCTTCAGTATGTTGAGAGGTCGCGGTAGACCAGCTAGGGGACGCGGCCGAGACCGTGGTCGGGGTGCTATTAATGAGGAAGTCCCACTTTCTTAGTCCTCTGCAGATTCGGCCTCTCAGTCAGTGCCGAGCACTCTACCTCTGAGCTCTGACGGGTAGCAGGATATGTCGGTCGATCGAATCTATCGTCGGTAATAATGCCGATCCGGGGCTACTGCATTTGCCAGCTTGGTAGCCTAGGTCGCTCAGATAGCTCGGTGGTGGACGCCAGAATCTGCCTCCGACTCCAGAGGATGAAGCTAGTAAATGGCTTCAAAAAGTAACTAAGATGCACCCCCCTCATTTCTCTGGTTCTTCCGACTCCCTCGGTTGGGAGAATTGGCTCTTTCAGTTGAGCAGGAATTTCGATACCATGGCTTGTCTTGATGACAGGAGGGTACATATTGCTCAGTACCTCTTGGATAAGGAAGTTGCGGAATGGTGGGAGGCTGTGGCGCCCAGAGACCGCCGAGCCACTTGGGAGGAATTTAAGGCTGCTATGGAAGCAGAATATTGTCCACCGCCAGTCAGGGAGCGCAGGATTGTGGAATTCTTTACTGCTACACCTCATGATGTGCCGATTTCTCAGGCCATCATCACTTATAATGAGCAGTTGGGATTCGTGAAAGATCAAGTGAGGACCGAGGCTGATTAGATCCGTTATTTCAATGTGCACATGAAGCCGCATATCAGACATAGTATGGCACCGCTCATGTGTGCCATCTTGAAGGAATATCAGGATCGCGCCCTAGCGATCGAGATGGCTGTCCCGGAATCAGAGTTGGGTTCTGAGGCTAAGAAGCAGAAGACTACCGACAGTTTTTCAGCCCGTAAAGGTAGACAATTTTCGAGGTCGTAGTCTGCTCCGACATATGGGAAGAAACCATTTCATCAGGCCGGAGGATCTCAGAGTAACCGTTCGGTCCAATCTCCTACACCTGGCGGCAGAGTTTGTTTTAATTGCAGTCAGTACGAGCACGTGATGAAAGATTGTCCATTTCTGTTGGTTACTTGCTTTACTTGCGGATAGACCGGGCATCGAGCAGTTCATTGCGAGAGGGCTTCCAGGGCTGCCAGGGCTCCGATTACCACTGCCGTTCATAAGGAGCACAGTATTGAGCAGAAGACCCCAGTTACTCATGTTCCTCAGAGTTCGGGCCGTGGTAGGGGACGGGGTCAGCTGGATCGCCCTGCAGCATCGAGTTCGGGCTCAGTTCACCCTCGGTTGTACCAGATGAGATGCACGGAGGAGGCAGACGTTCTGGTGGCCTCAAGTACTACTCAGATCCTTTCTCATCCAGTTTCGGTGCTTTTTGATTCAGGTACTACCCACTCTTTTATTGCTTCAGATTGTGTGAATCGTATTGGTATTGACTACTTGTTCGAGTGTGAACCGTTTGTAGTGGGTACGCCTAGCGGGGATCATATGGTTGGGGACCGGGAAGTTTGGGATTGCCCAGTGAGGATCGGGAGACGAGAATGGCCCTCGAATCTCATTGTTATAGACCTTAAGGGTGAGGATTTGATCATCGGGGACGATTGGTTGGATCGTCACGGTGCTATCATGAATTATCGGACTCGTACCATCTCGATAGTGGACGAGGACGACACTGAGCATACTCTCGTCGGTTGTAAACTAGGTAGATCGGGAAATGTGATTAGCGCCTTCAAGGCGATGAAACTTCTGAATCAGGGTTGTGTCGGATATTGGTGTTATGCCCTGAAAGTAGAAGATGGTGGAATTGACATGTCTTCGATTCCAGTTGTGAACGAGTATCCTGACGTATTTCAGGATGACTTGCCGGGACTACCACCACAGCGGGAATTTGAGTTTCCTATTGATCTAGAGCCGAATACGGCCCCTGTTTCTCGATCGCCGTACCGTATGGCACCGTCGGAGATGTTAGAGTGGAAGAAGCAGTTGGGGGAATTGCTAGATAAAGGGTATATCCGACCGAGCGCATCGCCTTGGGGTGCGCCTGTGCTTTTTGTTAAGAAGAAGGATGGGTCACTTCGTTTATGCATCGATTATTGAGAATTAAACAAGTTAACCATAAAACAAGTACCCCTTGCCTCGGATTGACGACCTGTTCGATCAACTTCAGGGAGCGACAATCTTTTCGAAGATTAATTTACGATCGGGCTACTACCAATTGAGGATTCGGGACAGTGATGTACCAAAAGCTGCAATTCAGACGAGATATGGCCATTACGAGTTTGTGGTTATGCCTTTCGGGCTAATCAATGCCCCAGCAGTGTTCATGCAGTTGATGAACAAAGTTTTCATAGAGTATCTGGACAAATTTGTAGTCGTATTTATCGACGACATTCTCATTTATTCCCGGAGTTAGAAGGAGCACGTCTTACATCTCCGGATTGTGTTGGACATTTTGAGAGCTGAGCAGTTATATGCTAAGTTATCTAAGTGTGAGTTTTGGCTCAAGGAAGTAATATTCCTCGGGCATGTGATCTCAGTGGAGGGAGTTCGGGTAGATCCGCAGAAGATAGAGGCAGTGACGGCGTGGGAATCGCCTAAGAATGTGAAGGAGGTGAGGAGTTTTTTGGTACTTGCAAGCTATTACCGTAGATTTGTCTAGGGATTCTCTAAGATCGCTAGACCACTCACTCAGTTAATCCAGAAGACTCAGAAATTCGAGTGGACCGCAGACAGACAGGATAGTTTTGACGAGTTGAAGAGACGACTGACTACCGCACCCATTTTAGCATTGCCTCAGGGGAACGAGGATTTCGCGTTGTAGAGTGACGCTTCGGGCCTCGGGATCATATGTGTTTTGATGCAGAGAGATAGGGTTATTGCTTATGCGTCCCGACAGTTGAAACCTTACGAAGCAAATTACCCTACGCATGATTTAGAGCTAGGTGCAGTCGTCTTTGCTTTAAAAATATGGAGGCATTATCTCTATGGGTCGTCGTGTAAGATTTACACGGATCATAAGAGTCTGAAGTATATCTTCAGTCAGAAAGAGTTGAACATGAGACAGTGTAGGTGGTTGGAGCTAATTAAAGATTATAACCTCGAGATACTTTACCATCCGGGTAAGGCTAATGTAGTGGCCGATGCGTTGAGTCGGAAACCGATGGTGTTACAGATGTTAGAGGTACTTACACCATAGAGCAGGATCCAACGGGATTTGATTTGTCAGAATATCGAGGTTTGGGTTCAGAGGGTTCAGGGTAAGTTATGTGCATTGGAAATCACTTCGTCCTTGACTGATGATATCAAGGCGAAACAGTATACTGATCCGTTTTTGGTCCAGTTGAGGGAGGATGTGAGGAAGGGGAAAGCCCTGGGTTTGTGATTCAGGATGATGGAGTTTTGAGATTTCGCGGCAGAATATGTGTACCGAATGACATTGAGTTGAAGCATAAGATCTTGAGTGGGGCTCATACTACACCTTACTCCATACATCCTGGTACGAGCAAAATGTACAAGGATGTAAGGAGTAACAACTGATGGAGAAATTTGAAGATGTACGTGAATGAGTTTGTATCGAGGTGTTTAACCTGTCAGCAGGTTAAGATTGAGCATCAGCGACCCGCAGGACTATTGCGACCACTTCCTATCCCGGAGTGGAAGTGAGAGGACATTTCCATGGATTTCATTACCAGTATGCCTAGGACTCGGACTGGAATGAACATGATTTGGGTTATTGTCGATCGACTAACAAATCAGCCCATTTTTTGGATATTAAGGATACTTGGGGGCCGGAGAGACTAGCACGAATATTCATTGCGGAGATCGTGAGGTTGCATGGGACTCCTAATAGTATTGTCTCGAATCGAGATGGCCGATTCATATCACATTTTTGGCAGGCCGTTCATCGAGCTTTGGGGACTGAGTTGAGACTCAGTACATCCTACCACCCTATAGACAGACGGGCAGTCAGAGCGGACGATCCATACGCTGGAGGATATGTTGAGAGCCTGCACTTTAGATTGGAAGGATGATTGGGAGTCGCACTTACCATTGATCGAGTTCACGTACAACAATAGTTGGCACGCCTCGATCAAAATGGTACCATTTGAGGCATTATATGGGAGGAGGTGCAGATCGCGGTTGTGTTGGGATGATGCATCCGAGCTAATCGGCACCGAGCCAGATATGGTAGTTGAGACGAGAGAGAAGATTGCACTGATTCGCGATAGGTTGTTGACAGCCCAGAGTCGACAGAAGTCGTATGCCGATACGCGTCGCCGGCCGTTGGAATTTGAGGTGGGAGACCATGTTTTGCTTAAGGTGTCGCCGACATGGGGAGTTTACCGCTTAGGTCGGAAGGCTAAACTTAGTCCGAGATATATTGGACCATTCTGGATTCTAGAGAGAGTTGGAGAGCTTGCATATCGGTTAGGCTTGCCGACGTCCCTGAGCCACATACATAACGTATGTCATGTTTCCTAGCTTAGGAAGTACGTACCAGACCTTAGCCATATTATTGATTTTGGAGAGATCGAGTTGGGGCCCGACATGACCATCAAAGAGAGATCGATTCAGATTTTAGAGCGTCGGGTGAAGCAACTTCGGCACAAAACCATTCCCTTGGTTAAAGTGAAATGGTTGAGACATAGATCCGAGGAAGCCACGTGGGAGACGGAAGAGAATATGAAGTCGAGATACCCCGAGTTATTCACGTTATAAGTTTCGGGCCGAAACTTATTTGTAGGGGGAGAGAATGTAATATCCGAACTTTCTATTTTTGGTAATTTCTATTTTTGGTGTATGTTTGGTTCGGACGACTCGCTTGTCACTGTTTTGGGATCCTGAATCTATTTTGTTCTTTGAGTTTTTCCATTTGGATGAGTTTCGGATATGTTTTTACGTAATTTCATTTTAAGTCATGTTTTGTCGCATGTACGTTCGATTCTCGTAAAACTCGTTTGATTTCATTATTTATCTGTTCCCATGAGTCTGTATGGTTGAGTTGATCATGTCATGAGTCTCGGATTGTTAATCCGACGTCGTATCGTGAAATTCGGATGTTGGGTCATTTTTGTAATTTCTCATTATTTTGGGATGTCGCTGTTAATACTTGTTCTACCCCGACTTTTGGGCGACCGGAGACTTGTGATAGTTTTTGTTCCTATCTCGTATGTAAAATCCTCGTATATCTGTGGTTTCGTTTCTCGTGTTTTCATTCCGGTTGTTGGCATTTCGGATCAGGCAGGCCTGCTGCCAGACCTGCATTACGGCCGTAAGTTGATGTGAATTACGGTCGTAAGTCTTCATACATGACGGCCGTAATATCCTTTGCGTAGTGGCCGTAACGGATGTGTGAAAACTGGGCAGTGAGGTCATGAACACCATTACGGCCGTAATGGTGTTGGTGTTACGGCCGTAATGCTGCCCAGTATAATAAACTGGGCAGCGGGATTTCTTCTCATTTTTCATTTCCTTCACTTCCTTCGCGACGGGAGCGATTTCCTGGCCTAGGGTTCGTCCGGTTTTCATCCAACCTCAGTTGAGAAGCGATTTTTGGGGCATCATATCATCACTCTAGCATCAATTGTTCATCGTCTAATCGAGGTATATTTCATTAGAACCCTAGCTTTTGGGGATTTTGGGGTTTTGTTTTGATTTTCACCCTTCTAGTCCGATTTGCCCTTATGATTGTTATATTTCGATAGTATAATCACTATCCCTTACTTCTCTTGCGGTTTTGCGGATTGAATTCGATATTTTTCTCCGTTGATAGAGGGGAACCAATTATGACCTTGTATTGTCCGAAGAATTGTCCCATTGGGTAGAACTTGGATGGATTTCTACATTTTCACAATTTTGAGATTAGTTGTGTATCGTTATTATGTTAGGATCGGATTTGTGAAGATTATCCGGGCCGAAACCTTTCCCTTCACCGTTTTCCTTCACGTCGTGTTATCCAAGGCAAGTACATGTATTACATTTCATTGTGTGTGTACGGTTTTGATGCGAATGATGTAAATTGTGCTATTGAATGAATGTGATTGTTGCTCTTCCACCCGGGGATGGCATATGTGGCCTCTGGAGGCCGATACTAATGGGTACGGCCACGGAAGTGGACTTGGGTGCGTGTGTTGATGTTCTTCCACCCGGGGATGGTTCGACGGGACCTCTGGGGGCCGATACTAATGGGTACGGCCGCGGAAGTGGTTTCTAACCCGGGGACAGTCCGACGGGGCCTTTGGGGTTCGATACTAATGGGTACGGCTGCGGGTTACCAAGCGTGGATAGTTGTGATGTGGAAAACTTGAGGACATACTGTTTTGGGTGTAATGTGATATTCCGGAATATTGATGGCAAATGTTTCTCAAATGGATTTGCTTGTGTCGAATCGTGTATGTATATAATGTAGTGTAATTGTGTACTTGCAGTAGATATTCGAATGCTAACCCCTTAAATGGGGGAAATGCGTCTTATGCATTCAGGTACTGGTTGAGCCGAGGAGCTGGCACGGGATATGCATGCAAAGGATGGACCAGCATGATGATGAGGTCAAGTCGTGTTTTATGTTTTACTATTGCATTTATCTTGATGTTGGAGTTAGACTGAGTGTTTTATAAATTGGTTAAAGTCCCCTGCGTGGGCAATGGATTCATATGGAGTTACACTCTTCGATACTTTATTAAAATGTTTTGGCCGAGGCCACGGCCCTATTTTACTATGATGATTGTGACTTTTGGTATTTCATATTCGGATTGTATGTTATGTCTTTTGGGATTTCATATTCGCTGTAATATCCCCGAATGGTTTTGGGGGTGTTACACGTAAGACTTCAAGATTTATGTACGCTAATTCCAATTAGCGTACGTTAGCTCAGTCAACTAGCGTGCGTTAATGCCATGCAATTGCATGCATTACAAGTATCAATCAACACCTTGTGATCATAAATATGAATGTAAGGGAAATCATACTCCAAGATTAATCATAATCTTTCCAAATTCAACCTCATTACCAAAGTAATATGTTCATCACTTATTCATATCCATCAAGTTTATAACAATCACAATTCCAAGGTTGTCAAATAATCCTAACATCCGAATTGAACACTTGTTCAATTCGGATGAACAAATATACTCAAGGATGAATAATAATCTCATTAATCTCATAATCATTATTCCTATACGAATATCACATCATCAATCAGCATAACTTGATTCTAAATATAAACATTCCATGTTCATATCCGAAAACATCAATACTTCACATATAATCATCTTGGTATATTATATTCACCAAGAACTTCTTCAAAAACACCAATTATCCTATAGTCATGTTCATAATCAACAAAACAATATAATTCAATGTGTTCTAACATCTAAACCATCATCTAACTCATAGTTCAATATATATCATTTTTTTCAACAAGCTCCGTAAAACACCAAGAATCATAACATCACTTCCATATTTATCATCATACGAAGTTATCAACAACAACAACATCAAGAGTCCGGAAATGAAGGGAGGGGTTAATCAACATGACTCTTGGAGATAAACAACACAATCCAAAACCACAAGAATCATATCAATACCCATATATCAACAGCAACATCAACATAATTCGATAATCCATCTTACGAGCATGTTTGAACGAATCGCAACTCTTATAACATGAATAACCTTAACCAATATTTTCAATCTCTTGTCACACTTCAAGTTAATCATGTATAGCATCATCATAAGTAATAGGATAGACCAACATGCTTCATAACATGTATACATTCTAAGAATAATCAAACTCCTTCTAAGAATCATCATCAACTCTAAGACTAAAGATCTAATCCGTGCCCCCAAGCTCATAACCAAGTTAGAAGAGGGTTGATATAATTAAGGATGATCACCTCCACAAACACTCAAGTGTTTGGAACCCAAAACCTTCTCCAAAAACTCTCTCTAGCCGATGAAAGGAAGGAATGGCCGAAAATGAACAATAATACCCGGTAGCATATATATATATATATATATATATATATATATATATATATATATATATATATATTACTAGCAAGCGCTAATGGGTGCCTTAGCGTGCGCTACTCTACTAGATAGCGTGCGGTAATCCTTTTTCAGAGACTACTGCCTTACCTCGTTACAATGACTTATGTACGCAACATACCTCCTCTAACGTACGTAAACCTCATGCTCCATTAACGTACGTTATTCTTGAGTTATAGTGTATGTTAACCCCATCGTTGACTCGCTTGTCTGCCCTTGCGCCTAAAGTGCCTGGTCCCACCTGCCGAAAGCAAACCACGAAGCCAGGATTCACTTTGATCGATCTAGAATTAGCGTGGGTTAAGCCCTATGCTTAGCGTGCGCTAAATGCCATTGACTCGAGTATGCACATGCACGTCGAAAACTGCCGACCACTGGAACCACATATCTTGCGTGCGCTAATCTTTGTGTTTAGCATGCGCTAAGCTTGCACACTAGCGTGCGCAATGTCCTTCAACTAGCATATGTTAATCAAGCTATACTTAGTCAAAAACGCAACTCTCCAAGCAACATCCGGTCGACAAACAAAAATAGTTCGATTTCGTAAAATATAATATACGTTGTATAAATCCAGTACAACATCATTTTGTATAATTCCAGCTGAATATGTAAACTCATTCCAATAATACCCTCATACGATATACCTGATATCAAAAGTACGATAACCTGGTACACTATTTCTTCAATTGTAATTGTCGACCACTACGACAATTATATCAATACATCTATCTGAATCCTCATAATATTTTATCCATATTGTACTGATTCGACAATGTGCAATATGACTCGGATATAATAACATTAAACAACAATAGTATAAATTCAAGATATTACAATTAGAAGGCTCAATATAAAATTTAATAATTAACATATAGACAATACACAATAAGAAGTACAAACTAAATATTAAGCATATATGTGAAGTAATTTTGGTTGAGGCATCATAAAAGTCTCCTAATATACTCATTATATGATGTTGGAAGAAATTTGGTCGGCCACTTATCAATTTAGAGTTGTTTACAAACATATCGATACATGTATCTCATAAGGACAATTGTTTATTTATTCATATTTTAAGACATTTAGACATTTCTTTCCATATTAATACCATATTTACATTTGTATCATTGCATAATATACATAAATTCATGATCTAAAACCATTCAAATGGATAAACATAAAATTTAATAGTTAACATATAGATTGTACACTATAAGAAGTAATAACTAAATACTAAGCATATTTATGAAGTGCTTTTGGTTGATAGATCATAAAAGTTTCCTAATATAGTCATTATATGATGTAGAAAGAAATTTGATCGGCCATTTATCAATTTGAAGTTGCTTACGAACATAACGATACATGTATCTCATAAGGACAATTGTTTATTTATTCATATTTAGTCCTTTAGACATTTCTTTCCCTATTAATACCATATTTTCATTTTTATCATTGCATATACACATAGATTCATGATTTAAAACCATTTGAATGGATAATTAGATGGCTCAACATAAAATTTAATAGTTAACATATAGACTATATACTGCAAGAAGTACAAACTAAACGTTATGCATATTTGTGGAGTTATTTTGGTTGGCACATCATATAAGTCTTCTAATATAATTATTATATGATGTTAGAAGAAATTTGCTCGGTCAATTAGCAATTTAGAGTTGTTTACGAACATAACAACTCATGTATCTCATAGCGATCGTCGTTTCATTATTCATATTATAAGTAATTTTAGACATTTCTTTTCCCACAAATATCATATTCACACTTGTATCATTGCATATACACATAAATTTATAATTTAAAACCATTTAATTTGGAAATTAGAAGGCCCAATATAAAATTTTGTAGTTAACATATAAACAGTACACTATAAGAAGTACAAACCAAACATAAGCATACTTGTGAAGTGATATTGGTTGAGAGATCATAAAAATCTCCTAATATACTCATTATATGATGTTGGAAGATTTTTTTCAATCATTTATCATTTTGGAGTTGTTTACGAACATAATGATACATGTATACCATAACGACAGTTGTTTATTTGTTCATATATTAAGATATTTTAGACATTTTTCCTCTATTAATATCACATTTCCACTTGTATCATTGCATATACACACAAATTCATGACATGCAAATAGAAAATTAGAAGGCTCAAAGTAAAATTTAATAGTTAACATATAGATCAGAACCGCAAGAAGTGAAAACTAAATGTTATGCATATTTGTGGATTAATTTTGGTTGACATATCATAGAAGCCTCCTAATATAATTATTATATGATGTTGTAAGAAATTTGGTTGGTCAAGTATCGCTTTGAGTTGTTTAAGAACATAATTTATGTATCTCATAACGATGGTTGTTTTGCTATCATATTTTAAGTAATTTTAGACATTTCTTTCCACACAAGTATCACATTTGCACTTTATCATTTCATCATACATAAATTCATGATTTAAACTATTAAATGGGAAATTAGAATACTAAACGTAAAATTTAATTACTCGGTGATTTTGGTTGATACCATACAAGTCTCATAATATACTTACTATATGATGTTGAAAAAACTTGGCCAGTCAATAATAGTTTGGAGTTATTTACGAACGTAATGATACATGTATCTCATAACGAGTATTGTTTCGTTATTCATATTTTAACTAATTTTAGACATTTTTCTCACTAAATGTTATATTTGCACTTGTAGCATTTCATATACACATAAATTCATGATTTAAAATTATTTAAATTGAGAATTAGAAGACTCAACTCAAAATTTAATGGTTAAGCATATTTACGGGGTGATTTTGGTTGAGAGACCATGAAAGCCTTTTGATATACTTATTATATGTGGTTTTAAAAATATTGGCCCGTCAATTATCAATTTGGAGTTATTTATGAACATATCGACACAGGCATCATCATGCACTGCATATAACGACTGTACAATCATTATCACTGCTATTCACCTCATCATACCTAAAATGTAAAAAATTATCTAGAAATCCTAAAAATCTAAACAAATCTATTAAAATAAAAAGAATACTTATTGACTTATTTCTTCAAATCTTCTCATTATTTTTCTAGAAATCTTTTCATTATTTTTCTAGAAACACCATATAAGAATCATTTTTTAATCCTCAACTAGACAACTACTGTATAAACTTTCAACAACATAAATTAAAGTTTTTACAATATAAATGACAACAAAGAAATTTCTTTTAGCCAAAAGATGGACTAGTAAATAATTATCATGGAATAAAAATAATAGAAATAAGCTTAGAAAGAGGAGAGAAAGGGGAAGAAAATGGAGTCTTTCAAAATAAAAGATATTTTAGATATTTCTACTTTTATTTTGATAAGGCAAAATAGCTCTACTAGGGACTAAGATTTGTCATTTTTATCACTTAAGGGTCTAAAGTTTTAAGTGTTTCAAACAAGGGACTAAAGTTTAATTTCTAACCTATGTGTCCATTTCCTAACCTCCATTTCCTAATTTTACCTAAATTTATATATATATTTTTTCAAGAAAATAATTTTATTTCGAAAAAATATAATTTGCCAAAAAATATTTTTTCCTACAGAAAATATTTTTAATTTTTTCGAAAAATATTTTTTCGAAAATAATTTTATTTTTTCAAAAAATAATATTTTTTCAGAAAATAATTTAATTTCGAAAAATATTATTTTGCCAAAAATACCTTTTCTCCAGAAAATATTTTTTTAATTTTTCGAAAAAATTTTTTTATTTTTTTCAGAAAATAATTTTATTTTTCAAAAAATAATATTTTTTTCCACAAAATAATTTAATTTCGAAAAATATTATTTTGCCAAAAATACCTTTTTCTCTAGAAAATATTTTTTTAATTTTTCAAAAATATTTTTTTATTTTTTCCGTAAAATAGTTTTATTTTTTCAAAAATAATATTTTTTCCAGAAAATAATTTTATTTCGAAAAATATTATTTTGCCCAAAAATAATTTTCCCTCCGTAAAATATTTTTAATTTTTCGAAAAAATAAAAATTCCATAAAATAATATTTTTTCAAAAGATAACTTTTTCCCAAAAATATTTTTTTCTAGAAAGCTTGAAAATTTATTACATCAAGTCCAAAAGTGTTATATATATTACAATGAGGCAAAATAATATTTTTTCGAAATTAAATTATTTTCTGGAAAAAATATTATTTTTTCGTAAAAATAAAATTATTTTCTGGAAACAAAATAAAAAAAATAATTTTTCGAAAAAATTAAAAAAATATTTTCTGGAGGAAAAAATATTTTTTGGCAAAATAATATTTTTTCGAAATAAAATTATTTTCTTGAAATATATATATATATATATATATATATATATATATATATAAAAAGTCAGGTAAAATTAGGAAATGGAGGTTAGGAAATGGACACATAGGTTAGGAATGGACACAAAGGTTAGGAATTTGACTTTGTTCTCCACGCAGGTATGTTTATTGCCACATAGGCAACTTAACATCCACCTAGACAACAGTTAACGGAGACCAACGGAAAAGGCTAAATTTGCTTAAAATTAGAAAGATAAAGGACTTAGTTGGGACAAAAAAAAGATAAAGGACTAAATCGTTATCTGAAATTAAGTTAAGGGACCCCAGGAGCATTTTAACCTATATATATGTATATATATATATATATACATATATATATATATATATATATATATATATATATATATATATATATCTAAGCTAACGGGCTTCGGGCTAAACGGTCCGGGCCAAAAAAGCCCGGATTTAAACGGGCTAGGAAATATCGGCCCTAACCCGGTTTTTTGGCGGGTTAAACGGGCCAGCCCGTCGGGCCCGAGCCCGTTTAACATCTCTACTCGTCGGTGAGGACTATTTCATCCACCAGGTCGATGTAGTCTTCGTCGGGCTCGTCCTTCCGCTGCCTGATCTTCATCATGCGGTGGGGGACTTCTGGCCAAGCAACTTTGGCGGCGAAATACGACGTGAAGTCGTTCGCCAGTTTCTCAAAACAGTTGATTGAACGCGGTGGCAGTGAGATGTACCACCTATGGGCAAGATCGCCCAATGTCAATGGGAACATTCGGCATTTTGTGGCGTCCGATGCCCCGTATCCGGTCATGTAGATCCGGAACTTGCTCAAATGGGTCTCAGGATCCGATCTCCCCTCATATAGAGGTGTTTTGAGGAGGAGCGATCTTCGGCTGTACGGGGGCGAGCTCGATCTGGACCGCGAGCGGCTCGCTCGGTCCGGCAATCAATCTCTTAGCGCCTGCCCCAGTTTCTATGAGCGCCTTCATTTCGTCGAGCTGGCGCTGCATTGCGGCCATTACCGTAGCTTGACTGCCCGTGGATTGGCTCTCGGAACGGGAGCCGAGGCGATCGTGTACCGATCTCCTGGACCCGTGGTAGGTGACGAGTTGTCTGCCACCGAGCTCAATTCTAGGGTGAGTGGGAGCCCATTGGCCGGCCTGTCTTCTAAGAGTTGGGTATGCCGAACTCCTGGTGATGGATTCGGACTCCGATGTCTCCCGGCTGGGGCCCGAATGCCCGGGTCGCCATGAGGGATCACTCCCTAGGCGGCTGAAGACGGAATCGTCCTGCCTTACGAGCGCCTTTTCCTGCGGCTCAGGGCTTTCTGATGATTTCTCGACATATTGCCCCTTGAGCTTCCGCTTGCCCGCACGGAGGATGGCTGATGGAGTAATGGTGGGCGAGTCGCATGCTCTCCGTCGCTCCCTTAGGATGGCCATGGCCTCCTCGATCTGTTCCGCGGTTTGGAACTGATCGAGTGAGAGGCTGGGGCCGTCCCTCGGGGGCGGGAGTGAGAGTCTAGCGTCGCCGCGGTCACCTTCCGCCGTAGGTTGGAACTCGGTCTGGGCCGGAATAAGGTGTCCGACAGATCGTAGGGTGGCCCTTTTCGTGGTCGTGGCAAACGTCATGATTCTGAAGGTTTTTCTTTGAAGAACAGTGAGTGTTTCTTCAAGTATATGCCCCGGAGAACAATGAGTGTTCTTCGAGACGGTCGGAATAAAAAAATGAAGGTTAATAGACCCCTCCTTCTAGCGCCAATTGTTGTTACCCAAAATATTATCCGGAGATGATATTGCTGGAATGGTCGAGTAACAAACAAAATGCGAGAGCACGTCCGTAGGGAAATGAATAACACAAGATTTGCCGGGGTTGTTAGTCCCGAGCTTGAATGCTCTCGCGAGATGTTATTAATATGAATACTAGTGAGTACAGATATTAATGTTAGAGTACAATTACAATGAGTGTAAAGACTCTAGTTATCTTAGCTATCGGGTGCTGAAGATTGCCGGAAGAACTAGAGTTGAAGCTCTGTGAGTTCTTGTTACAAAGATGGAGAGTTCTCTGTATTGTTTGCTTTCAGTGTTATGTGTTCACGTTGTGAACTGTCACTGTGTTAACGTTTTCACTCGTCCTTCGCCACTACGGAGGCCTTCTATTTATAGAAGAAGAGGTTGCTAGGTTCTCCCTGTCCAACCCGGGCGACCGCCGTTTCTTGTATTAAAATAAGGTGGGCGATCGTCCCATCACGTGGGACTATTTACTTAAAGTCCGCAGCTGCTGCTGGTTGCCTGAGGCGCGAACCAATGAGGAGGCGGCAGGTGCCTCTTCTTGCTGTCCTGGGCGGTCCCATCTTAGGTCCTTTCGGCGGGCCTTTCGGTTGGTGAGGCCGTCCCTATCACGGATAGCTGCTGATGGGCTGGAGTAGGACCTGTTCCTGCGGCGCCTTTTGCGGATCTGCATGTGGGTCTTCACCCAAGATTCGCTCTTCGAAGACTTTGACGGGTGTCGGATTCACACGTGGCATGGGACGATCGTCTCCAGTCGGACATTAGAGGCGATCACCAGATGCCAATAGACGATCGCCTTGGACGTTGACCGCTAGGTGCTTGCCCAACATCTGTCTTCTTTAGCTGGCTCCTGACCATTATGCCGATCGCCATCGAGGTGTGTAAATCACTGCACAACAAACAACAAACAATAGCCTATTAAAATATTCACTCCGAGTCATTACACGAATATACGAATCAAGAATGCAATAATAGAACTTAATTTAATAAATAATCCACATGGCCACATAGACAGAAATGTATGACCTTTATCAAAACAACACTGTCAAAACCATATACATATCATTGGGGTCAAACATCTGTAACATTCTTTAAAATAAAATTTTCCGAGGTATTCGTTCAAATGATAATATTTTAAAATTCTTTAGTTTGAAAGATGTTGCCAAAATGAAATTTTTGAGAAGAAATACTTTCAATACCTCGGTCGTTTAATCAAAACCATTATTCTATTATCATAATTGTTTCGTTTGAAGTCATTTGCAAAACAACATTTCGAAATATCATATTTACTCGATAACCGCTATCGTCAAAATGACCTACAGGGTAACCACATGTTACCACGCCACACCATTACGAATAACAACGCACATGACAATCCGTGGCCATGCCCCTTAGCATCTACCCCCAGAGGTTTTGCCAAACCATCCCCGGGTGGAAAACCGCTTGTACTAGCACAAATCATTACCATAGATCAACTATCCCATCAGGATAACATCATAAAAGAATACAATCAAAACAGACCTTGCAGGTACAATCAAAATTCGTCAACAAGAAAGGTAACAATTACTAACACGTCAATAATATCCATGGAATCAAACGATCGGCAAAGAGCATAGGTATCACTGTAATAACAAAGTTACTATCGTAACAATCAAAAGCTGGTGGCCCTAATAACATATAGTCTACGGTCATAACATCTAGGAGCTTTAGGCCGTAACACCTAAGAGCTTACGATCCTAATGGTAAATATCTTACGGCCATAATCAATAGCTGCAGGACAACAGAATTATCCCAGCAGCCCCGAAACGGATCCGAAGGTTAAGCTTCGACTCCTGACAATATATCCCGACATTTAGAAACACTGTAAAATTCTCCGACGAGCATAACGACATAACAAACTTGTCGCAACGACTTAGTCCCAACACACAAACACATAACGTTTTAAATTTCGAAAAAAAAAATCAAAGTCGTTTTGCAAAATAAATATTTTCCAAAATCCTTTCGATCATATCCAAAATGACGGTAACAGTTTTCAATGTTCGAAGTATTTTAAAACACATTTTTCATATGCCATCTGAAGGTGTCATTTGAAAATACATGACTTATTCGTCAAAGTTCAACCGATTTCGAAATATTTTCAAAAATCGATTATTTTACAAACATACTCAAGCTCATAAAATCTTTTAGAAAACCGTTTTAAACCTTCACGTAGCGGACATAATTAATATAATAAAACTTGAAACCACATGCCTAATCGGCAAACGAGATTACCAATTTAATCAAATACGACTTGTGAACACCAAGTTCAAACATACGTCAGAACCATCCGCCTGAGTTCATCATGAACTCTACCGTCGATACAATCTTTGGATCACATTAAAGTTTACAGCTTCCACATCATACCACTCCACGCGGTGGTTCAAAGTCAAACCATCAATACTTTCTATTCAATATACAGACGGCGTACCACAAATATTAAACACGGATTCTATTTCACAACACCATGCAAACAAATTTACGCACCACAATTATCGCACATAAATGAAATCATGAAACACTGATACCTCGCATAAAAGGGGAGACTTACACCCACAGGCCGCACGGAGATGACGGTCGCCCATGATAATAATCTCATCCGACCATGCATTCGACACGTTGTGACCACGCACAACTCAACTTGTCACCCGACAACTCGAATGACATGACATCATATTACTCGACAAACCACGACTCGGCATGACCCGACAGCATAGGTTTCCGCAACCTAAGCTCTGATACCATAACTATAACACCCCCAGACCATATGGGAATATTACATGCCGTAGACCCTCCCCGCGAGGACCTTCCAGGCTAAACAACACAAAGATACCAAATCTTGACCGACCGAAGTCAATCATTACAATAATGCAGACCATTAAGGTCAATTACAACACAAACACACGTACCGATGAGGTCACACGACTAATGCAAACAAGACGAAATACAACTCTTTACAAAAAATACCCACGCAGGGGTAAAGATACATAACAGCGGAAGTTTGATAATAACTTGGTCAACACAACATAACCCGACCAAACTCTCAGCTCTTGATTAGTATCATAGCTCGTCACTTTCTGTGCCGATCCTATGACTGCTCCCCCGAACCAGCATGTACCTTGATAGCAAAACAGACATCCACCGCCCGATTACTCGGGGGTTAGTAAAACTCCACTGTTTTACTAGTGCAAGTATAATGGTATATGAAATGCATCAAGCAGAAGGCAATCACGAATCATGTAACACAATCAATTGTCAAAATATTCCCGAGAGGTTTTATTAGTCAGAAAACAAGTGATGAAGTTTTTTAAAGTTAAATTCCGTATCTCAGGAGTTTTTAAAGTACAGTTTCCTTTGGACCTCGAGTCCCAAAATTTCAAAACCTCTTTCGAAAATCATCAAGGCCTCAGCCCGGTTCTTGTTTCAAAACACATTGGTGAAAATATCATCACGTGTTCGAGATTTAATATCAAAATATTATCCACACAATCAATGATCGTACTCGTCAAGTAACGAATCCCGGAGGTCACGACAGACCATACCCGGTTCCACACATTCACTATTCGTACACATCATGTACCGAACTCCAGAGGCCACTCGGACCATACATGGACCACATACACTGTTCGTACACATCATGTACCGAACTCCAGAGGCCACAGGGACCATACCTGGACCACATACACTGTTCGTACTCGTCAAGTACCAAACTCCAGAGGCCACACGGACCGTACCTGGACCACATACACTGTTTGTACACATCATGTACCGAACTCCAGGGGCCACTCGAACCATACCTGGACCACACACACACACACACTTCCCAACACATATCAAACAACGCAAAACACTTCACCACGAATAGCACACCTTAATACAAATACGTTTGAACATCCAATCATACACCAAAATACATGGCCAAGTGTATAGTCAATCCAACACAATGAACATAATCAACACAAGACATCAAACCCGAGCAATCAAGTCCATCACGAATCACGAAACTATCATGACCAACATAACTTCACAACATTAAACAAGCAAGAATATCATTAATACTCACAACCATTCGAATATTCAATTCGCACGAAATATATCCACAAAGGTAACCCAAATCATCATAAATCCAATACGTAAGCTCTATACACAAGACAAATCGTATAAGTAGAATACTTGTCTCAATAACCGATACCGAACACTCCGAATAACACGGTTCAACCGGGAACCCTCGGACCCCGAAGAAGACAACGAACGGAAGAGTTCCGACTCGAGTTCTTCACAAGGATTTCGTTCCTAAGACATATTATCAATAAATCAACGATCGTACGAGGAATAATAATCGCATAATGCCCGAATCCCCCTCTAAGACCTTTTATCAGACACCTTCAAGGCGTCGATTAGGAATTCAACAAAACGACGAATCCTAGACAATACAACCATGGACCAACAAGGGAAATGATAGAATACATCTTAATAATCATCGATCCGCCAAAAATCTAAGTTATTACAGGCTAATCGAACAAAACCAAGCAAAACCCCCAATTTTCCCAAAACTAAGATTTTAGGAAATCTAACATTGATTCGCTCGATCAAAGGAGGTTATGGAATGATTAATCAATGATAGGAACTCCATAACTTCGTGTATAATCGCTTGACAATATGTCTCCATGCTCACCAAGTCTCCAACCGCGGAAGGGAAAGGATAGAAATGAAAAACGAATGAAATTATGACTGCCCAGTCATATTTTTAGAAGTGGGCATTAGCCTGCGCTAGGCCCTCTGAGTAGCATGCGCTAGCGAGCAACCTCAGCCTAGAACCTTCGGCCGGGGCCCGCACGACCCAGTCCTGCTGACCTATCCTGCCGCCCAAAACTTCCTTTTCCGACCACGATCGCGCGCGCTGCGCGGTCGCTTGCTTGCGCTAGCCGACCCATCCAGAACCCTCTGGACTAAACTTCTCAGCCAGGTAGCGTGCGCGGGTCGGCCGATAGCGTGCGCTACACCTGCCGATTAGCGCGCGCAACGACCGACAGTAGCGTGCGCTACCTGCCGATCCTACCCGTGTCCAGAACCTCAGAAACCCCTCTGCCCAGCCAGGTAGCGTGTGCTGGGCGGCCGATAGCGTGCGCTATGCCTGTCGATTAGCGCGCACTGCCATCCGACAGTAGTATGCACTATGTCGGTCCCTGCCACAACTGTCCGGCCGGTGTCCAACCCCTATGACCCGGCAACTCGATTTCCAAAAACGCACCGAACGAACTCGACAAAACGCTCACGGACAACACCAACAATCCGAAATGAAAACATCATGCAACAATTAATCACACGAAACCATATAAACACAATCAATCGTAAAGAAAATAATACCAACACTCGGTCAACTGAGAAATATCCGGAAAAATCCAAAATAATCGGAACGAAAATCTCGGGTATTACAATACTTGTTCAGTTAATAATATTTAATGAATGGTATTGATTTCATTTCATTTGTACTTCATATAGCAATGATATTATAAATGTAAATTGTAGGGATGATGGTTGGTTCGTGGAATAGATATTGTCTTCGGCTTTAAGGTAATTTAAGTATTGTTCAGTTATGAGGATAATTGTTATGATGAATTGTTGTATATGTTGTATGTTAAGGTTTCATATAATGACATTCGTATTGACTGTTCGTCGAGGGATTTTGATTCCAGGGCCATTATTTGGTATTGATGGTTGTGTTGATCGATCGTTGAGGAATGATGATTCCAGGACTGTTGTGTTGAGATTGTTGATCGCGTTGATCATTATTTGGGGATGGTGATCCCAGGATAAGTGTTTTGGATATTGTTGGTCGTGTCGATCTTTCAATATCCGTGTGTCGTTGTTCACTTTGGTGAGTCTCTTGATCCTTATTGGATATGTGTTTTCCTTGAGTTTCGTTGTCATGTTGCATCGTGACATATCCGGAGTCATATATGCGTGTCGATCGGTTATGTATAGAATTTTCAGGTCGGGCATGTATTGTCATGTATAGGTTCATTACCTTCACATTGAGCTGTGCACACGAGACATACTTCATAAGACTAATTAGGTACAAGACCACACGTGTATTTCATCGATACCCGTTGGTGTCTTGTGCACGGACACATTTCTGGATCGGGCATACTGTGATGTCCATTTTGAGCCATAATGATTGGTCGTTCATACTCCATGTATGATTGGGTATGTTCGATGGTTTGCGACTGGTTGTTCATACGCCCGAGGGGTATGTTCGACAGTCGGGTTTGTTTCTTTGAGATCCATTATAAGTGATTTGTATGTCGTTTTGAGAATTTTATTCTCTCGAATATCAGTCACCTTGGTTCTTCATTGGTCTTGTTTGGAGTTTATCGTGTTGATGATATTACCGGTTGTGTTTTGACCTTTGACTGGTCGTATTGGAGTTTATTATGTTGATGATATTCTCGGTTGATGTTTTGGTTGATCATGGTTATTGATCATATGAGCGTTCAGACTTTGTGTCGATGTTTCGGGATTTTAATGTCATTGGTCTATAGATGTATTGTGTATATTTGGTCCTTATCTGGATGGGTATCTGATTGTGCGATCCGACGGATATGATTTGACACTGATGGATTATTCCACACTTATGAGTTTTGATGATGTTTTGAGAATTCTTGGTATTGATTGAATACAGTACAGATGGTTGTAGTTGAGTTCAGTTCGTCATTTGAGAATGTGAAATGTGGATTATGGTAAGAATTGATTTGATATGGATTGCTATGGGTTGGTGAGGTTACGACGGTAAGATTACGTTGGTAGTATTCTTACTATGTTATTACATTGGTATGTAATTATTTATGATGATGTGATCGATATCATTGTTGAGTATTGTGGCTGACTCCGTCGTGGGTTTTGTTTTTAGGTACTCGGAGATCGAGCTAGTATCGGTCGTGAAGGGATGAGCTTCCTATGTGATACTAGTTATGACATGTATTTGGGAACCGAGTATTTTACTGTTCGTTATATTTCACTGCAAATATATTTTTAACTATGTATATGTTCGCTGCGTGTGTATTTTAAAATAGGTTTCCGATATTTTACCAACTCGTGTATACTTTAAAATGGCCTTTTGGATATTTCGTAAATTTGGTTTAATTCGTGAAACCTTTTTCCTTAAACTATCTTATCGGTACGTGTATGTGGTGACTTAATGTACATTTTGAAGCGGTCGAGTTTTGGCATTTTTGCCTTGTACTTTCAAATCAAATTTTATGACGGTATTCGAGAACTATATTTTGGAAAACATTTCATTATTCATAAAATATTATCGTCTTTGCCTCTTTGGCGTGTTTGAAATGGTTGTGAAAATGATTTTTAGCCTTGTGGGTTCCGACTGTAATATCCGAACTTTTTATTTTTGGTAATTTCTATTTTTGGTGTATGTTTGGTTCGGACGACTCGTTTGTCACTGTTTTAGAATTCTGAATCTATTTTGTTCTTTGAGTTTCTCCATTTGGATGAGTTTCGGGTATGTTTTTACGTAATTTTATTTTAAGTCATGTTTTGTCGCATGTACGTTCGATTCTCATAAAACTCATTCGATTTCATTATTTCTCTGTTCGCATGAGTCCGCATGGTTGAGTTTATCATGTCATGAGTCTCAGATTGTTAATCTGACGTCGCATCATGAAATTCGGATGTTGGGTCATTTTTGTAATTTCGCATTATTTTGGGAAGTCGCTGTTAATACTTGTTCTACCCCGACTTTCGGGCGACCGGAGACTTGAGATAGTTTTTGTGCCTATCTCGTCTGTAAAATCCTCGTATATCTGTGGTTTCGTTTCTCGTGTTTTCATTCCGGTTGTTGGCATTTCGGATCAGGCAGGCCTGCTGCCAGACCTGCATTACGACCGTAAGTTGATGTGAATTACGGCCGTAATTCTTCATACATTATGGCCGTAATATCCTTTGCGTAGCGGCCGTAACGGGTGTGTGAAAACTGGGCAGTAAGGTCGTGAACACCATTACGGCCATAATGCTGCCCAGTATAATAAACTGGGCAGCAGGATTTCTTCTCATTTTTCATTTCCTTCACTTCCTTCGCGACGGGAGCGATTTCCTGGCCTAGGGTTCGTCCGATTTTCATCCAACCTCAGTTGAGAAGCGATTTTTGGGGCATCATATCATCACTCTAGCATCAAATCTTCCGTTTTTCATCGTCTAATCGAGGTATATTTCATTAGAACCCTAGCTTTTGGGGATTTTGGGGTTTTGTTTTGATTTTCACCCTTCTAGTCCGATTTGCCCTTATGATTGTTAGATTTCGATAGTATAATCACTATCCCTTACTTCTCTTGCGGTTTTGCGGATTGAATTCGATATTTTTCTCCGTTGATAGAGGGGAACCAATTATGACCTTGTATTGTCCGACGAATTGTCCCATTGCGTAGAACTAGGATGGATTCCTACGTTTTCACAATTTTGAGATTAGTTGTGTATCCCTATTGTGTTAGGATTGGATTTGTGAAGATTATCTGGGCCGAAACCTTTCCCTTCACTGTTTTCCTTCACGTCGTGTTATCCAAGGCAAATACATGTATTACATTTCATTGTGTGTGTACGGTTTTGATGCGAATGATGTAAATTGTGCTATTGAATGAATGTGATTGTTACTCTTCCACCCGAGGATGGCATATGTGGCCTCTGGGGGCCGATACTAATGGGTACGGCCACGGAAGTGGACTTGGGTTCGTGTGTTGATGTTCTTCCACCCGGGGATGGTTCGACGGGACCTCTGGGGGCCGATACTAATGGGTACGGCCGCAGAAGTGGTTTCTAACCCGGGGACGGTCCGACGGGGCCTTTGGGGTTCGATACTAATGGGTACGGCCGCGGGTTACCAAGCGTGGATAGTTGTGATGTGGAAAACTTGAGGACATACTGTTTTGGGTGTAATGTGATATTCCAGAATATTGATGGCAAATGTTTCTCAAATGGATTTGCTTGTGTCGAATCGTGTATGTATATAATGTAGTGTAATTGTGTACTTGCACTAGCTATTCGAATGTTAACCCCTTAAATAGGGGAAATGCGTCTTATGCATTTCAGGTACTGGTCGAGCCGAGGAGCTGGCACGGGATATGCATGCAAAGGATGGACCAGCATGATGATGAGGCTCGAGTCGTGTTTTATGTTTTACTATTGCATTTATCTTGATGTTGGAGTTAGACTGAGTGTTTTATAAATTGGTTAAAGTCCCCTGCGTGGGTAATGGATTCATGTGGAGTTACACTCTTCGATACTTGATTAAAATGTTTTGGCCGAGGCCACGGACCTATTTTACTATGATGATTGTGTCTTTTGGGATTTCATATTCGGATTGTGTGTTATGTGTTAGCCTGGTAGACCTCATGAAGGTTCTACGGAGTGTAATGTCGTATTTGTGATTTGGGGTGTTACATTTATGGTATCGGAGCCTTAGGTTTTGAATGCCTAGGCTGTTGGTTAATTTTGGGTATGTCAGTTGTGTCGTTAGAGTCAGTCGTTGAGCCTAATATCATCATGCTACTGTATCTTCATGCAACCCGTGACTGTAAGTCTCCTCGAACTCTTATATTTCTGTAATTCGTTTCCTTGAGTTTTCTGGAATTATGAATTTTGGTGCCAACCTTGTAAACTGTGAATTTTTCTGATCTTGTTCCTTTCATATCTTTTCTTCAGTATGTTGAGAGGTCGCGGTAGACCAGCTAGGGGACGCGGCCGAGACCGTGGTCGGGGTGCTATTAATGAGGAAGTCCCACTTTCTTAGTCCTCTGCAGATTCGGCCTCTCAGTCAGTGCCGAGCACTCTACCTCTGAGCTCTGACGGGCAGCAGGATATGTCAGTCAGTCAGAATCTATCGTCGGGTAATAATGCCGATGCCGGGGCTACTACCGTACTTCAGCAGTTGGTAGCCTAGGTCGCTCAGATAGCTCAGGGTGGACGCCAGAATCTGCCTCCGACTCCAGAGGATGAAGCTAGTAAATGGCTTCAAAAAGTAACTAAGATGCACCCCCCTCATTTCTCTGGTTCTTCCGACTCCCTCGGTTGGGAGAATTGGCTCTTTCAGTTGAGCAGGAATTTCGATACCATGGCTTGTGTTGATGACAGGAGGGTACATATTGCTCAGTACCTCTTGGATAAGGAAGCTGCGGAATGGTGGGAGGCTGTGGCGCCCAGAGACCGCCGAGCCACTTGGGAGGAATTTAAGGCTGCTATGGAAGCAGAATATTGTCCACCGCCAGTCAGGGAGCGCAGGATTGTGGAATTCTTTACTGCTACACCTCATGATGTGCCGATTTCTCAGGCCATCATCACTTATAATGAGCAGTTGGGATTCGTGAAAGATCAAGTGAGGACCGAGGCTGATTAGGCGCATGAAGCCGCATATCATACAGAGTATGGCACCGCTCATGTGTGCCACCTTGAAGGAATATCAAGATCGCGCCCTAGCGATCGAGATGGCTGTCCCGGAATCAGAGTTGGGTTCTGAGGCTAAGAAGCAGAAGACTACCGATAGTTTTTCAGCCCGTAAAGGTAGACGATTTTCGAGGTCGTAGTCTGCTCCGACGTCTGGGAAGAGACCATTTCATCAGGCCGGAGGATCTCAGAGTAACTGTTCGGTCCAGTCTCCTACACCTGGCGGCAGAGTTTGTTTTAATTGCAGTCAGTACGAGCACGTGATGAAGATTGTCCATTTCTGTTGGTTACTTGCTTTACTTGCGGATAGACCGGGCATCGAGCAGTTCATTGCGAGAGGGCTTCCAGGGCTACCAGGGCTCCGATTACTACTGCCGTTCATAAGGAGCACAGTATTGAGCAGAAGACCCCAGTTACTCATGTTCCTCATAGTTCGGGCCGTGGTAGGGGACGGGGTCAGCTGGATCGCCCTGCAGCATCGAGTTCGGGCTCAGTTCACCCTCGGTTGTACCAGATGAGATGCACGGAGGAGGCAGACGTTCTGGTGGCGTCAAGTACTACTCAGATCCTTTCTCATCCAGTTTCGGTGCTTTTTGATTCAGGTGCTACCCACTCTTTTATTGCTTCAGATTGTGTGAATCGTATTGGTATTGACTACTTGTTCGAGTGTGAACCGTTTGTAGTGGGTACGCCTAGCGGGGATCGTATGGTTGGGGACCGGGAAGTTTGGGATTGCCCAGTGAGGATCGGGAGACGAGAATGGCCCTCGAATCTCATTGTTATAGACCTTAAGGGTGAGGATTTGATCATCGGGGACGATTGGTTGGATCGTCACAGTGCTATCATGAATTATCGGACTCGTACCATCTCGATAGTGGCCGAGGACGACACTGAGCATACTCTCGTCGGTTGTAAACTGGATAGATCGGGAAGTGTGATTAGCGCCTTGAAGGCGATGAAACTTCTGAATCAGGGTTGTGTCGGATATTGGTGTTATGCCCTGAAAGCAGAATATGGTGGAATTGACATGTCTTCGATTCCAGTTGTGAACGAGTATCCTGACGTATTTCCAGATGACTTGCCGGTACTACCACCACAGCGGGAATTTGAGTTTCCTATTGATCTAGAGCCGAATGCGGACCCTGTTTCTCGATCGCCGTACCGTATGGCACCGTCGGAGATGTTAGAGTGGAAGAAGCAGTTGGGGGAATTGCTAGATAAAGGGTATATCCGACCGAGCGCATCGCCTTGGTGTGCGCCTGTGCTTTTTGTTAAGAAGAAGGATGAGTCGCTTCGTTTATGCATCGATTATTGAGAATTAAACAAGTTGACCATAAAAAACAAGTACCCTTTGCCTCGGATTGACGACCTGTTCGATCAACTTCAGGGAGCGACAATCTTTTCGAAGATTAATTTACGATCGGGCTACTACCAATTGAGGATTCGGGACACTGATGTACCAAAAGCTGCAATTCGGACGAGATATGGCCATTACGAGTTTGTGGTTATGCCTTTCGGGCTAATCAATGCCCCAGCAGTGTTCATGCAGTTGATGAACAAAGTTTTCATAGAGTATCTGGACAAATTTGTAGTCGTATTTATCGACGACATTCTCATTTATTCCCGGAGTTAGGAGGAGCACGTCTTACATCTCCGGATTGTGTTGGACATTTTGAGAGCTGAGCAGTTATATGCTAAGTTATCTAAGTGTGAGTTTTGGCTCAAGGAAGTAATATTCCTCGGGCATGTGATCTCAGCGGAGGGAGTTCGGGTAGATCCGCAGAAGATAGAGGCAGTGACGACGTGGGAATCGCCTAAGAATGTGAAGGAGGTGAGGAGTTTTCTGGTACTTGCAGGATATTACCGTAGATTTGTCTAGGGATTCTCTAAGATCGCTAGACCACTCACTCAGTTACTCCAGAAGACTCAGAAATTCGAGTGGACCACAGACAGACAGGATAGTTTTGACGAGTTGAAGATACGACTGACTACCGCACCCATTTTAGCATTGCCTCAGGGGAACGAGGATTTCGCGGTGTAGAGTGATGCTTCGGGCCTCGGGATCATATGTGTTTTGATGCAGAGAGATAGGGTTATTGCTTATGCGTCCCGACAGTTGAAACCTTACGAAGCAAATTACCCTACGCATGATTTAGAGCTAGGTGCAGTCGTCTTTGCTTTAAAAATATGGAGGCATTATCTCTATGGGTCGTCGTGTAAGATTTACACGGATCACAAGAGTCTGAAGTATATCTTCAGTCAGAAAGAGTTGAACATGAGACAGTGTAGGTGGTTGGAGCTAATTAAAGATTATGACCTCGAGATACTTTACCATCCGGGTAAGGCTAATGTAGTGGCCGATGCGTTGAGTCGGAAACCGATGGTGTTACAGATGTTAGAGGTACTTACACCATAGAGCAGGATCCAACGGGATTTGATTTGTCAGAATATCGAGGTTTGGGTTCAGAGGGTTCAGGGTCAGTTATGTGCATTGGAAATCACTTCGTCCTTGACTGATGATATCAAGGCGAAACAGTATACTGATCCGTTTTTGGTCCAGTTGAGGGAGGATGTGAGGAAGGGGAAAGCCCTGGGTTTGTGATTCAGGATGATGGAGCTTTGAGATTTCGCGGCAGATTATGTGTACCGAATGACATTGAGTTGAAGCATAAGATCTTGAGTGGGGCTCATACTACACCTTACTCCATACATCCTGGTACGAGCAAAATGTACAAGGATGTAAGGAGTAACAACTGATGGAGAAATTTGAAGACGTACGTGAATGAGTTTGTATCGAGGTGTTTAACCTGTCAGCAGGTTAAGATTGAGCATCAGCGACCCGCAGGACTATTGCGACCACTTTCTATCCCGGAGTGGAAATGGGAGGACATTTCCATGGATTTCATTACCAGTATGCCTAGGACTCGGACTGGAATGAACATGATTTGGGTTATTGTCGATCGACTAACAAATCAGCCCATTTTTTGGGTATTAAGGATACTTGGGGGCCGGAGAGACTAGCACGAATATTCATTGCGGAGATCGTGAGGTTGCATGGGACTCCTAATAGTTTTGTCTCGGATCGAGATGGCCGATTCATATCACATTTTTGGCAGGCCATTCATCGAGCTTTGGGGACTGAGTTGAGACTCAGTACATCCTACCACCCTACAGACAGACGGGCAGTCAGATCGGATGATCCATACGCTGGAGGATATGTTGAGAGCCTGCACTTTAGATTGGAAGGATGATTGGGAGTCGCACTTGCCATTGATCGAGTTCACGTACAACAATAGTTGGCACGCCTCGATCAAAATGGTACCATTTGAGGCATTATATGGGAGGAGGTGCAGATCGCGGTTGTGTTGGGATGATGCATCCGAGCTAATCGGCACCGAGCCAGATATGGTAGTTGAGACGAGAGAGAAGATTGCACTGATTCGCGATAGGTTGTTGTGACCCAGTCGGCGAAGTCGTATGCCGATACGCGTCGCCGGCCGTTGGAATTTGAGGTGGGAGACCATGTTTTGCTTAAGGTGTCGCCGACACGGGGAGTTTACCGCTTCGGTCGGAAGGGTAAACTTAGTCCGAGATATATTGGACCATTCTAGATTCTAGAGAGAGTTGGAGAGCTTGCATATCGGTTAGGCTTGCCGCCGTCCCTGAGCCACATACATAACGTATGTCATGTTTCCCAGCTTAGGAAGTACGTACCAGACCTTAGCCATATTACTTATTTTGGAGAGATCGAGTTGGGGCCCGACATGACCATCGAAGAGAGATCGATTCAGATTTTAGAGCGTCGGGTGAAGCAACTTCGGCACAAAACCATTCCCTTGGTTAAAGTGAAATGGTTGAGACATAGATCCAAGGAATCCACGTGGGAGACGGAAGAGAATATGAAGTCGAGATACCCCGAGTTATTCACGTTGTAAGTTTCGGGCCGAAACTTATTTGTAGGGGGAGAGAATGTAATATCCGAACTTTCTATTTTTGGTAATTTCTATTTTTGGTGTATGTTTGGTTCGGACGACTCGCTTGTCACTGTTTTGGGATCCTGAATCTATTTTGTTCTTTGAGTTTTTCCATTTGGATGAGTTTCGGATATGTTTTTACGTAATTTCATTTTAAGTCATGTTTTGTCGCATGTACGTTCGATTCTCGTAAAACTCGTTCGATTTCATTATTTATCTGTTCCCATGAGTCCTTATGGTTGAGTTGATCATGTCATGAGTCTCGGATTGTTAATCCGACGTCGTATCGTGAAATTCGGACGTTGGGTCATTTTTGTAATTTCTCATTATTTTGGGATGTCGCTGTTAATACTTGTTCTACCCCGACTTTTGGGCGACCGTAGACTTGTGATAGTTTTTGTGCCTATCTCGTATGTAAAATCCTCGTATATCTGTGGTTTCGTTTCTCGTGTTTTCATTCCGGTTGTTGGCATTTCGGATCAGGCAGGCCTGCTGCCAGACCTGCATTACGGCCGTAAGTTGATGTGAATTACGGTCGTAAGTCTTCATACATGACGGCCGTAATATCCTTTGCATAGTGGCCATAACGGATGTGTGAAAACTGGGCAGTGAGGTCATGAACACCATTACGGCCGTAATGGTGTTGGTGTTACGTGTAATGCCGCCAAAGATAATAAATCGGCAAATGGATTTCTTCTCATTTTTCATTTCCTTCACTTCCTTCGCGACGGGAGCGATTTCCTGGCCTAGGGTTCGTCCGGTTTTCATCCAACCTCAGTTGAGAAGCGATTTTTGGGGCATCATATCATCACTCTAGCATCAATTGTTCATCGTCTAATCGAGGTATATTTCGTTAGAACCCTAGCTTTTGGGGATTTTGGGGTTTTGTTTTGATTTTCACCCTTCTAGTCCGATTTGCCCTTATGATTGTTATATTTCGATAGTATAATCACTATCCCTTACTTCTCTTGCGGTTTTGCGGATTGAATTCGATATTTTTCTCCGTTGATAGAGGGGAACCAATTATGACCTTGTATTGTCCGAAGAATTGTCCTATTGGGTAGAACTTGGATGGATTTCTACATTTTCACAATTTTGAGATTAGTTGTGTATCGTTATTATGTTAGGATCGGATTTGTGAAGATTATCCGGGCCGAAACCTTTCCCTTCACCGTTTTCCTTCACGTCGTGTTATCCAAGGCAAGTACATGTATTACATTTCATTGTGTGTGTACGGTTTTGATGCGAATGATGTAAATTGTGCTATTGAATGAATGTGATTGTTGCTCTTCCACCCGGGGATGGCATATGTGGCCTCTGGAGGCCGATACTAATGGGTACGGCCACGGAAGTGGACTTGGGTGCGTGTGTTGATGTTCTTCCACCCGGGGATGGTTCGACGGGACCTCTGGGGGCCGATACTAATGGGTACGGCCGCGGAAGTGGTTTCTAACCCGGGGACGGTCCGACGGGGCCTTTGGGGTTCGATACTAATGGGTGCAGTGCGGGTTACCAAGCGTGGATAGTTGTGATGTGGAAAACTTGAGGACATACTGTTTTGGGTGTAATGTGATATTCCGGAATATTGATGGCAAATGTTTCTCAAATGGATTTGCTTGTGTCGAATCGTGTATGTATATAATGTAGTGTAATTGTGTACTTGCAGTAGATATTCGAATGCTAACCCCTTAAATGGGGGAAATGCGTCTTATGCATTCAGGTACTGGTTGAGCCGAGGAGCTGGCACGGGATATGCATGCAAAGGATGGACCAGCATGATGATGAGGTCAAGTCGTGTTTTATGTTTTACTATTGCATTTATCTTGATGTTGGAGTTAGACTGAGTGTTTTATAAATTGGTTAAAGTCCCCTGCGTGGGCAATGGATTCATATGGAGTTACACTCTTCGATACTTTATTAAAATGTTTTGGCCGAGGCCACGGCCCTATTTTACTATGATGATTGTGACTTTTGGTATTTCATATTCGGATTGTATGTTATGTCTTTTGGGATTTCATATTCGCTGTAATATCCCCGAATGGTTTTGGGGGTGTTACACGTAAGACTTCAAGATTTATGTACGCTAATTCCAATTAGCGTACGTTAGCTCAGTCAGCTAGCGTGCGCTAATGCCATGCAATTGCATGCATTACAAGTATCAATCAACACCTTGTGATCATAAATATGAATGTAAGGGAAATCATACTCCAAGATTAATCATAATCTTTCCAAATTCAACCTCATTACCAAAGTAATATGTTCATCACTTATTCATATCCATCAAGTTTATAACAATCACAATTCCAAGGTTGTCAAATAATCCTAACATCCGAATTGAACACTTGTTCAATTCGGATGAACAAATATACTCAAGGATGAATAATAATCTCATTAATCTCATAATCATTATTCCTATACGAATATCACATCATCAATCAGCATAACTTGATTCTAAATATAAACATTCCATGTTCATATCCGAAAACATCAATACTTCACATATAATCATCTTGGTATATTATATTCACCAAGAACTTCTTCAAAAACACCAATTATCCTATAGTCATGTTCATAATCAACAAAACAATATAATTCAATGTGTTCTAACATCTAAACCATCATCTAACTCATAGTTCAATATATATATCATTTTTTTCAACAAGCTCCGTAAAACACCAAGAATCATAACATCACTTCCATATTTATCATCATACGAAGTTATCAACAACAACAACATCAAGAGTCTGGAAATGAAGGGAGGGGTTAATCAACATGACTCTTGGAGATAAACAACACAATCCAAAACCACAAGAATCATATCAATACCCATATATCAACAGCAACATCAACATAATTCGAAAATCCATCTTACGAGCATGTTTGAATGAATCGCAACTCTTATAACATGAATAACCTTAACCAATATTTTCAATCTCTTGTCACACTTCAAGTTAATCATGTATAGCATCATCATAAGTAATAGGATAGACCAACATGCTTCATAACATGTATACATTCTAAGAATAATCAAACTCCTTCTAAGAATCATCATCAACTCTAAGACTAAAGATCTAATCCGTGCCCCCAAGCTCATAACCAAGTTAGAAGAGGGTTAATATAATTAAGGATGATCACCTCCACAAACACTCAAGTGTTTGGAACCCAAAACCTTCTCCAAAAACTCTCTCTAGCCGATGAAAGGAAGGAATGGCCGAAAATGAACAATAATACCCGGTAGCATATATATATATATATATATTACTAGCAAGCGCTAATGGGTGCCTTAGCGTGCGCTACTCTACTAGATAGCGTGCGGTAATCCTTTTTCAGAGACTACTGCCTTACCTCGTTACAATGACTTATGTACGCAACATACCTCCTCTAACGTACGTAAACCTCATGCTCCATTAACGTACGTTATTCTTGAGTTATAGTGTATGTTAACCCCATCGTTGACTCGCTTGTCTGCCCTTGCGCCTAAAGTGCCTGGTCCCACCTGCCGAAAGCAAACCACGAAGCCAGGATTCACTTTGATCGATCTAGAATTAGCGTGGGTTAAGCCCTATGCTTAGCGTGCGCTAAATGCCATTGACTCGAGTATGCACATGCACGTCGAAAACTGCCGACCACTGGAACCACATATCTTGCGTGCGCTAATCTTTGTGTTTAGCATGCGCTAAGCTTGCACACTAGCGTGCGCAATGTCCTTCAACTAGCATATGTTAATCAAGCTATACTTAGTCAAAAACGCAACTCTCCAAGCAACATCCGGTCGACAAACAAAAATAGTTCGATTTCGTAAAATATAATATACGTTGTATAAATCCAGTACAACATCATTTTGTATAATTCCAGCTGAATATGTAAACTCATTCCAATAATACCCTCATACGATATACCTGATATCAAAAGTACGATAACCTGGTACACTATTTCTTCAATTGTAATTGTCGACCACTACGACAATTTTATCAATACATCTATCCGAATCCTCGAATATTTTATCCATATTATCGATTCCACAATGTGCAATATGACTCGGATATAATAACATTAAACAACAATAGTATAAATTCAAGATATTACAATTAGAAGGCTCAATATAAAATTTAATAATTAACATATAGACAATACACAATAAGAAGTACAAACTAAATATTAAGCATATATGTGAAGTAATTTTGGTTGAGGCATCATAAAAGTCTCCTAATATACTCATTATATGATGTTGGAAGAAATTTGGTCGGCCACTTATCAATTTAGAGTTGTTTACAAACATATCGATACATGTATCTCATAAGGACAATTGTTTATTTATTCATATTTTAAGACATTTAGACATTTCTTTCCATATTAATACCATATTTACATTTGTATCATTGCATAATATACATAAATTCATGATCTAAAACCATTCAAATGGATAAACATAAAATTTAATAGTTAACATATAGATTGTACACTATAAGAAGTAATAACTAAATACTAAGCATATTTATGAAGTGCTTTTGGTTGATAGATCATAAAAGTTTCCTAATATAGTCATTATATGATGTAGAAAGAAATTTGATCGGCCATTTATCAATTTGAAGTTGCTTACGAACATAACGATACATGTATCTCATAAGGACAATTGTTTATTTATTCATATTTAGTCCTTTAGACATTTCTTTCCCTATTAATACCATATTTTCATTTTTATCATTGCATATACACATAGATTCATGATTTAAAACCATTTGAATGGATAATTAGATGGCTCAACATAAAATTTAATAGTTAACATATAGACTATATACTGCAAGAAGTACAAACTAAACATTATGCATATTTGTGGAGTTATTTTGGTTGGCATATCATATAAGTCTTCTAATATAATTATTATATGATGTTAGAAGAAATTTGCTCGGTCAATTAGCAATTTAGAGTTGTTTACGAACATAACAACTCATGTATCTCATAGCGATCGTCGTTTCATTATTCATATTATAAGTAATTTTAGACATTTCTTTTCCCACAAATATCATATTCACACTTGTATCATTGCATATACACATAAATTTATAATTTAAAACCATTTAATTTGGAAATTAGAAGGCCCAATATAAAATTTTGTAGTTAACATATGAACAGTACACTATAAGAAGTACAAACCAAACATAAGCATACTTGTGAAGTGATATTGGTTGAGAGATCATAAAAATCTCCTAATATACTCATTATATGATGTTGGAAGATTTTTTTCAATCATTTATCATTTTGGAGTTGTTTACGAACATAATGATACATGTATACCATAACGACAGTTGTTTATTTGTTCATATATTAAGATATTTTAGACAATTTTCCTCTATTAATATCACATTTCCACTTGTATCATTGCATATACACACAAATTCATGACATGCAAATAGAAAATTAGAAGGCTCAAAGTAAAATTTAATAGTTAACATATAGACTGTAAACTGCAAGAAGTGAAAACTAAATGTTATGCATATTTGTGGAGTAATTTTGGTTGACATATCATAGAAGCCTCCTAATATAATTATTATATGATGTTGTAAGAAATTTGGTTGATCAAGTATCAGTTTTGAGTTGTTTAAGAACATAATTTATGTATCTCATAACGATGGTTGTTTTGCTATCATATTTTAAGTAATTTTAGACATTTCTTTCCACACAAGTATCACATTTGCACTTTATCATTTCATCATACATAAATTCATGATTTAAACTATTACATGAGAAATTAGATTACTAAATGTAAAATTTAATTACTCAGTGATTTTGGTTGGATACCATACAAGTCTCATAATATACTTACTATATGATGTTGAAAAAACTTGGCCAGTCAATAATAGTTTGGAGTTATTTACGAACGTAATGATACATGTATCTCATAACGAGTATTGTTTCGTTATTCATATTTTAACTAATTTTAGACATTTTTCTCACTAAATGTTATATTTGCACTTGTAGCATTTCATATACACATAAATTCATGATTTAAAATTATTTAAATTGAGAATTAGAAGACTCAACTCAAAATTTAATGGTTAAGCATATTTACGGAGTGATTTTGGTTGAGAGACCATGAAAGCCTCTTGCTATACTTATTATATGTGGTTTTAAAAATATTGGCCCGCCAATTATCAATTTGGAGTTATTTATGAACATAACGACACAGGCATCATCATGCACTGCATATAACGACTGTACAATCATTATCACTGCTATTCACCTCATCATACCTAAAATGTAAAAAATTATCTAGAAATCCTAAAAATCTAAACAAATCTATTAAAATAAAAAGAATACTTATTGACTTATTTCTTCAAATCTTCTCATTATTTTTCTAGAAATCTTTTCATTATTTTTCTAGAAACACCATATAAGAATCATGTTTTAATCCTCAACTAGACAACTACTGTATAAACTTTCAACAACATAAATTAAAGTTTTTACAATATAAATGACAACAAAGAAATTTCTTTTAGCCAAAAGATGGACTAGTAAATAATTATCATGGAATAAAAATAATAGAAATAAGCTTAGAAAGAGGAGAGAAAGAGGAAGAAAATGGAGTCTTTCAAAATAAAAGATATTTTAGATATTTCTACTTTTATTTTGATAAGGCAAAATAGCTCTACTAGGGACTAAAATTTGTCATTTTTATCACTTAAGGGTCTAAAGTTTTAAGTGTTTCAAACAAGGGACTAAAGTTTAATTTCTTTCACCCGTTAGGGACTCCGTTAATTTGGTCCCGTTAACTTTTAATGGATTGATGACATGGCCGTTAAGCGCCACGTGACAGCATTTTATTGGTCGGTAATAATAAAATAATAACAAAATTTTTTAGATTTTTGTAATAATAACAAATAATAACAAAAAATATAAAAGTCTAAAATAATATAAAAAATTAAAAAATCTGAATTTTTTAGAAAAATTGAAACTTTATTTTTTTTGAAAAAATCTGAAATATTAATATTAAAAATCTAATGCTTTTATTTAAAGTTATAAATAAAAATTAAGAATTAAAAATATTTGAATCCGATTTATAATTTCCCTTTAGTTTGTTTTTTTCAGATTTTTTTGTAAAATAATATTTATTGATGACAAATAATATCTCAATTTTAAAAAAAAAATGTTTATAAATTAGATCCAAATTTTTTATTTTTTATTTTTTATTTTTAAATTTTAAATAAAAACTTCCGAAGTTAAGTACTAATATTCCAGATTTTTTAAAAAATTTGAGAAAAAAATAAAGTTTCATTTTTAAAAAAAAATCCAGATTTTTTTATTTTTTATATTTTTATTATTATTTTATTATTATTATTACAAAAATCTGAAATTTTTTATTATATTTTTAATTTTTATTTTTAACTTTAAATAAAAGCATTAGATTTTTAATTTAAAAAAATAAAATTTCAATTTTCAAAAAAATACAGATTTTTTTATTTTTTATAATTTTTTAGACTTTTATATTTTTTGTTATTATTTTATTATTATTACAAAAATCTGAAAATTTTTATTACTATTTTATTATTACCGACCAATAAAATGCTGACACGTGGCACTTAACGGCCATGTCATCAATCCGTTAAAAGTTAATGGGACCAAACTAACGGAGTTCCTAACGGATTAAACTTTAGTTTCTTGTTTGAAACACTTAAAATTTTAGTCCGTTAAGTGATAAAATTGGCAAACTATCATTTACGCATTAAGATATTTGACCTTCCTCTTGAAAAAAATCCAGATCGCGGCTACAGATCCCGATTTACATTCGATTGAAACCCTAATTTCTGATATCGCCAATGGACGATTCGAAGGTATGGATGCATATTCTTCTTTACAATTGTGTAATTTGTTTGTTTCAGTTCTTCTTCTTTATATTTGTATTTTGTTTGTTCCGATTTTCCTGTATTTTGATTGTTCTCATTAGATTAATCTTCTATTAAAATTTATTCAACAAACTTTTGTTAGTTTTTGTAAATATTATTATTATTATTATTCAAATCATGCAAATCTTAATCTTCAGGTTCAATTCGGGCAGAAAAGAATGAAGCCTGAGCCAATAACCTCTTCCGATGAATTGGTATGGGAAAGTGGACTTAAAAATCTTTATTGATTAGTACTAGTATTTAAATTATATATTTTAAACGAATGGATTAATCTCCAGGATGTCAAAGATCCCTCTGAGTCAGGAAATCAATCTGGACCGAAAAGAGCAAACCTTGATTCAACACACTCTTCCGATAAAATGGTATTGGATAACGACTTTGTGATTCTGCAATTGTTTGGTTGTTGACAATGTGAAGCTCGTCTCTTTCCAATTTCATTTTTTTTTTATTGTTGTTGTTGTTGTTGTTGTTCTTGTTCTTCTTCTTGTGGGGGTGGTGAAGGTGGTGGTGGTGTCTTATTCTTGTGGTGGTGGTGGTGGTGGTTCTTGTTCTTGTTCTTGTGCTTGCGCATGCCCTTGCCCTTGGGCGTCGGCGGTGGTGGTGGTTGTGCTTGTTGTCTTCGTCCTCGATTTTTCATGCTCCATGAATTAACAGTATGCATGTGACTCATATTTTGTCGCTGATTTTTCATCCCAACTCAAAAATAGAGAACAATTAGCGTAAATTACTCACCATTCGCATCCTGAATTGCAATATTGCCTTCCGATCCAATTCAAAGATGCTAAATGAATCGGCAACAAGAAGAATATGAAGAACTGTCGCAATAAATTCCTCCTCGGTAAACAAAAGAAAATTGCAAAGGAACGAAATGAAATCTCTCAACGTTTTTTTTTTACCAAAACGAACCTCAAGTTTGAAATAAAAAAAATGCAGCTCACACATACGAAAATACAGTTGAGTGTACCTAACTAGAACACTGAGGTCCACACCATTGCCCTATTTTTGTGGCAATTGGCAACACACCAAGTTTCGACATGCTTTGAATAATTTTCGGACTAGTACAGGCCCAACTATTGTGGTTATAAACTGATTATTATATTTATCATATTATTAATTAATTTGAGTCGAGTCATGTTCCATGATGTACGTGTTGATTTCACAATATCAATTACGTATAGCAATTATCTCGACTCGTCACCGTCTCATGATATTTTTCACGTGACTGGAAAAAACCTATGATTTTGATTCTTCTTTACAATTGTATTTTGTTTGTTTCAATTCTTCTTTATGATCGTATTTTTTTTGTTCTGTTTTTCTTGTATTTTGTTGTTCCAATTATCCTCATATCTCATTAGATTGATCTTCTATTTAAAATTTATTCAACAGTCTTTTGGTCGTTTTTGTAAATATTATTGTTCCCATCATGAATATGTTAATCTTCTGGTTAAATGAGGTCAACAAGGAACAAAGCTGGAGCCATCAAACTCTGCCGATAAATTGGTATGTGGTAATGACTTTAAATTTCCTTATTGATTAGTACTCGTATTTGATTATATATTTTAAAGGAATTAATTAATTTTCAGGAGAAGGATCCGTCTGAGCCAGACAATCAATGTGAGCTGAAAAGAGCAAACCTTGAATCGGTATTGGATGACGAGTTTATGATTTTGAAATTGTTCCTTTGTTGACAATTTGAAGCTTCTCTGTCCAATTTCATTGCTTTGTGGTGATTTTTTGTTGTTGTTTCGTACTCTATAACGACTTTGTGATTTTGGAACAACAATATGAAGACGGTCTCTTTTCGATTTCATTACATTGTGGTGATTTTTATTTTGTTGTTTAAGCAAATGAATAAAATTTCAGGACGAGACAATGCTTTTCTGGCAGACATTAGAGAGTGGTGCGGAAATGGTTGTGGAATGGGAAATTTCTAGCGACGGTTCTTCGTTCTCGTCGTCAGACCCATTTTCTGTCATTGAACTTATTCATGGTGTACGTGCCTACATCTTTTTTATTATTATTAATATTATTAAATGTAGAACGATTTCCCTTGAGCCCCCCCCGATTCCTTGTTCTCATCTTAGCTGGACATGAAGGTCTATGAGCAAATGCATTCGCACAAAAACTGCCTTTTACATATATGCAGGTGAATCCTGTCATTGAAATGGCCGAGGAGATAGCTGAAGATTTTCCGGAGCTCATTATGAAGGCTGAAGAGCTTCTGAAACTTCTCTATAAATCTGATGATGAAAAACGCCTTAAGGAAATAGCTAATGAAATTCTGGAAGATGATTATGTTTTCTCATGTTTTGTTGAGGCAGCAAATATTTATAATACATTTTTCACCTTTGTCGGCTGCCCTCTCGCCCACTCGTGGGACAAACAACCTTGTGGAATGATCGATCGTATTAGGGATGATCCTTTGTTCAACATGTATGTGGCAAGTAAAGAGCCTGCACATATTATGAGGAGTCTTAAGCATTGTAATGGGCTACTGGATTGATAAAGCCTATTATACGAAGCTATCCAAAGCATCAAATAACTCCGTAATGAACATTAACCATCGTCTGAAGAATAGAGAATCTGCACTACGACAAAGAGAACAGCGACAAAGAGCTCGAATGCAGAAACAAGGACGAGACTTTGTGGACGTAGCATTGCCACCTCTTGTGCAATGGGTGAAAGATTGATGGAGCAATGCCGCTTGGAGGTAGAAGGCCCATGGGTCGTCAACTTCTTTTCCCTGAAAAGTAACGATGGAGTTTGGGGTATAAGCAACGTTTATATTTTCCTTTTGCAACTGAGATACTCAAATCTGTTCAATGAACGAACTTAACGTGGGTTTTGTAAAATATGTTGTATTCACATTTGTGTTAGTTACTAATGTAGTGCCCACTTTCACTGCATTAGTACGCTGTTCTTATTTGTGTCTATGCACATTAGTTCGGATGTAATTTTCAGTGTTTTTGTGGGCATCCATCATCATTTACTTGCTGATACATATATTATTATCATATCAATTACTTGCTTAGTCTTGTCTCGGAAAGATAGCCGGCTTCAATTACTTTTTGAAAAGAGGTTAATTGGTTTCTCTTATATAATTATTCTTGATAATTTTTGTCGTCTGAAGTATTTGATAATTAAGCTTTGACGGCTGAATTGAGAGAACTATCGGTCCAGTAATTTATGTGTCACGTACCAATCTGCTCGTCTCGTCATGAGCTTGATGATTAAAATTTAATTGTTAGACTAGTCTCTAAAATAATACTCCATATCTGGCAAGAGTCGACAGAGTTGTCAAAAATATTTGGTATATTTTAGGTATTGGTATAAATAAAGATGGTAAATATATGATGGAGATTAAGAAATACTAATAAGTATTGTTGATGAATGTGTGGTGAATATTAAAAAGTAAAAAAGTAATTGTTTGATTTGATTGTGAAAAGTGATATATGTAAATGTACGAAAAAGACAATTTTTGGGTGAAATGTAAACTTTGGTCGGGACACCTGAGATATTTAGTTTCATAAATTAACAATATCAAGGACATTTAATTTTCTATATTAGTAGATTAAGGATTAATCTTGATCATTTATTTTCTTCATCAACAATTGTGATTTGATTCTATATTTCCTTTATAAAGATATTTTCCAAACAGGTCCAATCCCTATATGTATTGGTAGTAATCCCTATACATATGGAGAAAGATTAAAAATTAGGGTCAAGTTACGTTTGTTTTCTATTTTCTGTCTTTTACATTAAAAATACGCCAAATTTTATTAAACTATTTTTATTATAAATAATAAACCATATTCTATGCTTTTAGTGAAATGTAGTTTGGCTCATGGTAAATATATAGGAAATAATTAAATAAATGACATAAATAGTTCAATCAATCTATTTATTCATATTTTATATATTGCTATATTACAAAATGAATTTGGGTCCATGATATAACAACTCATCTTAATCACAATACCACACATTTGTGACCAATCTTTTTTTGGTACAATAATTAAAGAGTTGCAGCTTGAGCCTCTTTGGTGGTCATCAAAAGTTGAAATTTATGTTATTCATTTGTATTTATTTTTTATATATTTATTACAAATTCATTATACATTACGAACTAAATTGCTAATTCTATATCAGAAATATGAATGATCATGCTTTGAGACAAAAGATTAGTAGATAAGAAACCTCTATAGAGGAACACTATACTTAGAAATAAAATCTATGTAGGAAAAAAAATTATGGTACCAACTCAAGACTAGTTATAAATGAGAATAAATTCTACATTCTCAAAATTCATACTTATTCCAAGTCATGCGTTAAAGAAACACACCTTCATTAAGAATAATATATATATATATATATATATATATATATATATATATATATATATATATATATATCGTTAGAAAAGATTTAAGTTTATTTAAAATATTTGTGTCAGTTTGTCTCTGACAATGACTTAATCTTTCGTGTTGTAACCGCATTCATTAATGTGCGTATGTTTAGTAGTGTAATATCCGATTTTCGATTTAGGTAAATTTCTTTTTTCGGCGAAGTCGTTTTGACGACTCGCTCATGGCCGTTTCATCATTACGAGAATGATTAATTCTACACTTTTGACATCCGGGTTCGTTTGAGTCGTTTTGTTGAGTTCCGTGCTTTTAACGACTTTTCCGCACTTGAGTTCGGTTCTTGCGAATCTCGTTGGCTGCTGTTTCGAGTTTCCGTAAGTCCGTTTAACTTTGTTAGGCGTGTTGTGAACTTCGGTTTGGTTATTCGATCACGTATCGTGATTTAGGGCGTTTTGGGCCATTTTGTAATTTCTTGAAAGTTACGGGTATCCGTATCTGTAATTGTTGTCTCGACCGTTTCTTGGTCGCGTATGACTAATTATGGTATTATATTTTCATTTCGGGCCGTTGATGTTGTCGCGAACTTTTAAATCGTGTTCGTTAAAATGCGTTTCGGAAATCGGGTCGTCGAGCCAGTGGTGGTCTGCTGGCCGGACGGTTGCGGAGGCCGGACGATTGCGGGCACCGGCCGGACAGTGCGCGAGAACCGGCGTAGCGCACGCCTTCTGCCGGAAGGCTGCGCGCTAACCGGCAGTGTAGCGACGCTTATCGGGTGGCCTAGCGTACGCTATTGGCACAGGCGAGAGGATTACGAGGTTACGGACTCGGTCGGGGTCGGCGGGTAGCGCACGCCATCTGTCGGTCGTAGCGCACGCTAAGCGGGAGGGGTAGCGACGCCGGCCGACTAGCGACGTTACAGGTAAGTTTGTTAGTCCGGTGGCTCTTTGGACAGTCGGCTAAGCGCGAAGCTTCGGCCGTAGCGCACGCTAGCGGAGTCGGGTGACGAGTCATGGTTGGCGTAATTGGTCGGTGGTGCCGGGTCATGTGGGCCATGGCCGAGAGTGCTCGGCGGTGCGGCCGATAAGCGCACGCTAGTCCGGGAAGGCTAGCGCACGCTAGTTCCGACCCGATATATATATGACAGACCACCCACTTTTCCCTTCGTTTTTCATTTCCTTCCGTCTCCTTCAGCGTCTGGCGATTCATGGGTGACGATGCCATGTTGTTTAACAACAAATCCATGTAGTTCTTGAGTTCATAACATCAATCAATCATCCGTTATCATCCTTTGATCAATGAATCAAGGTAATCTTCCTTAGAACCCTAATTTCGTGAATTTGGGGTTTTTGCATTTTCGTCCGATTCGTTCCGTGTTGTTGATTAATTCATGATGGGTATGATTAATCTTGGTAGTATTCTCGTGTTTAACATCATTTAATCCATTGTTCTTCGTCGAATCGAAGTATATTTCTTGATTTCCTTGAATTGACTTTTCGGGGATTTGTCCCGATCTCGTTTTCATCCGTTTTCGATGGATCGATTATGGTTAAATGATGTTGTTAAACATATTCTATGGATTGTATATCCATATTTCAACTTGGAATTTCGTTTCGTGATTTGTGGAGCGAATCGTGTTCTTGGCCGTTTTGGGAAATCCTTGAACTTTCGTCATTCGTTCTTTGAATTCAACGGCTTTGAGTCGTGTTATGGAATTCATTTCATTGTTATTATTGTCCTTCGTAGTTTATGAACGTGAGTTGGCGTTCGGTGGAGTCGGCGGGTTCGTAGTCGGTTCGGGCCAACCTACTTGGTCGATTCTCGCGTTGTTCTTATTCGAGGCAAGTATCTTGCCCATACATTACGTGTTTTGTGGATATAATGGTTGCTACGTGTCGATATGTGCTAAATAAATATTTATAATCATTTTTCAAAAGAATCGGTATATTTACCATCATGGTTTTCGTAAAGGTGACCCGTGTGAGTCGGGAATTAATATGCTTAGTTGATTATGTGTGCTAGTGTCGAGTATATGATCACCTTACTTTCGTGTGATGTCATTATGTATGATTATGGCGTCGGTAAATGTAAAGTGTAATTCTCTTGTCAAATTATGTGCTTGGAGTCACGTGGTTATGGATGAATATGTGAGTTTTGTGATATTGGTTGTGTCGTTCGGTCTTTGTTGAGATCTTGTGCTCCCTTGTGAATTGATATAGTTAAGGGTCGTGAGTACGTGTTGGATAATTTGGCCATTCTAGCAAGGTACCTCGACTATATATATATTTTGTGTGTTTGACCTTTGAGAGTCGTGGTTTTGTAATCGAGTTGTTACTCTTCCACAGGGATGGCATGTGGCCTGCGGGGCCGATACTAATGGGTACGGCCACGAAGTGGACTTGGGTGCGGGTGTTGTGTTCTTCCACAGGGATGGCTGTGGCCTGCGGGGCCGATACTAATGGGTACGGCCACGAAGTGGACTTGGGTGCGTGTGTTGATGTTCTTCCACAGGGACGGTTCGACGGACCTCTGGGGCCGATACTAATGGGTATGTCCGGAAGTGGTTTCCCACAGGGACGGTCCGAGGGGCCTATGGGGGCCGATACTAATGGGTACGGCCACGGGTTACTAAGTGTGGTTTCTGTGATATTGATGTTGATGTTTTGATGATTAATTGTGATATGTCCGGAGTATCACAATGCTTTGCGCTCGGGGTCGAGATACATTATATATCAGGTCTTGGTGTTTGGCTAGAATGGCATAAGATTAATGTGTTATGTGTAATGTGCCCTCGTAAGTGAATTGAAGTGGATGATCGGGTCGTGGACCCTGTGTTTTGTGACCGTAATGGTTGGGTCGTGGACCCCGCGTTTTGTTAACGGATTTGCATTTTGGAAAAAAAACTTTGGGGCTGTGACCCTAAATGATTTTCGAGGAATTTAAGAACTTTTCAATTTCTAATGTTTTAAAACTCCCGAGATTTGGAAATGTTTTCAAAGTGCTTACTTACTTCGTTTCTACTTTCAAGACTTGAACTATTTTTAACTAAATATACATCGGGAAGTCCTTCGTTGTATTTCTCGGAATGTGTTGTGTATGGCTCGTATTTGCACTTTATACTTGCACTAGCGAAACAGTGGAGTTTTGCTAACCCCCGAGTAATCGGGGGGTGGATATCTGTATTGTGTCCAGGTACATACAGGTTTTCGGGAGCAAGACACAGGATCGGCACGAGGGATGATGAAAGACGAATGATACTAATCACACGAAGGCCAGTCTTGGGTTCAGTTAGTCGGAGTCCATTGTATTGTCTTTCCGCTGTCTTATTGTTCGTTGTTGCAAGTATTTTACCCTTGCGTGGGTATGAGTCTAGATGAGTTTATGTGTTTTTATTTGTATGTCAGCGTCGAAAGACCAAATCGGTGTATTGGTTCGTTATTTTGATTCGTCGGTATGTAATGTAATGTGTTGTTTAGATGTCTAGACTGGTGGATCCTCGCGGAGAGGGTCTGCGGCGTGTAATATTCCCGGTTCGATCTGGGGATGTTACAATTATGGTATCGGAGCTTAGGTTGAGGAAACCTAGGCTGTCGGGTCGAGTTATGTGTTGTGGAGTCTTGTATTGTCAGATTTTGTCTGACTGAGTCGTGTCGCGACGCGTCGTTTGGAATGTCGGCCGTGATTAGTATCAGGGTGCAGCCATCATCTTCGTGCGATCTGTGGATGTAAGTCTCCTTACTACAGGTTGTACCACGAGCTATACGAGCCTGTGTGATTCTGTGTTATGTAGTTAGTATTTGAAGGTGCATCGTGAGTAAGTGACATATATTTGTTGATTTCCGTCTTGCGCTAAAATGTAGAATGATATTGCTGAATGTATCCTTATATAAACCTTGAAATTTTAAGTTTTCGAATCCTTTCGGGAGTCACGTAAAATTTTTAAAATGTCCTCCAAGGGAGGAAAAAGTTGATTTTCGTATGTTGACCTCAAGGCTGAAAGTTCTGAAAACTCGAATTATTAATAATTCTTTTCCACTGTGTACTATAAGTTTTCAAGACACGAGATTTGAACTCAAATGAGTTCTTCAAAATATACTCAAGACGTGACCCTTGTTTATGACTTTTCGGTTTTGAATGACAATCGCCTTTTGATGGTTGCTCATGATGTGTTGTAATTATGTGAATCGATGGCTTCGAGATTCGAATATTGTTGTTTATTTGTGACCTTCGATTCCAGTAATGTCGTATATATGTTCGCAATCATGTTGCTAAAATAGAACCGTTAGCGCACGCTAAGTGTAAGGCTAGCGCGCGCTAATGCAGCATGGGTAGCGCACGCTAAATATGTGTTGTAGCGCGCATTAGTCAGTCTGGACAGAGGCTAGGGAACTACATTTTTTTTAGTCGTTAGGCCTAACCTTAGCAGTCAAACACTCGGGACTGTATTCTATGTGTGTTGTCAAGTAATGACAACTGTTTGGTATGAATGTGCGTTATGATTCTTTTCGTTGCACTAAGTCATAATTGATTGAGTTCGGCAAATGGGTAAATTTTGTCTGCCGCGAGTGTGTTCGAACACGCCTTTCTAAAACTTTCATAAGTTTGCGCAAGTGTGATTAGCCGGCGGCTTCGTATGAACTTTGGAAATTGTTTGAAATTTTCGAGCCGGCCTGGGATTCTCAAATAAAACCTCGACGGTATTTGAAAGAGTTGTTTTAAAGTACCTTGAACATTTTGTAAATATTACCGTCGTTGATGTTTGTGAAGTGTTGGGAGAATTTTCGAAAATGATTTTAACGTATTGTTGCATTTTCAAATAATTCGAGTGAATGATTTTCAAAAATCTTTCACACCATAAAAATATTTTATTTCAAAAACCAATGCGATTTTTATTTTCAAAAATATATAGTGAAAGATGAGAAATATCACTCGATGTAAAGTTCAAACTCGGATTCAGAAATGTTAGAGTATGTAAGAATGATTTGATGATCTTGCATGGTTAACTTGTTAGTTGTTAACGGCGATGATGATACATAGAGGCATGATGACTTCAAATGATTTCAAATGAGACGGTTAAAGTACGTTGTTTACAAGTTTTGAGGAAACAAACCGAGGTACCAAAAGTACTTTTAAAGTTTATTTTAAATAGCATAGAATTCCAAGGATTTTCAATAGATTTCCTTTAAAAGGATACCTCGTGGATTTTGTTTTGGAGTTGTTATTGGTTACCTTATGTGATATGCCGTCTTGAGTTGGTGCTTTAGTATAATATTTTGCGAAGTTGTGCAATCGTATTGAGTGGGAATCCGCTTAGTATGCCGATGGGCAGAGGATACAGTCGTGATCACGATACTAATGGCCATGAAGATCGGATGTGGACCAAGAGGATATGGTCGGGAAGGTTTCTATTCCAGCACTTCGTTCTCATTGTTTAGGTTTCGGGACGAAACCTCTTTTAAAGGTGATATGATGTAATACCCACATTTTTCTTTCTTTCTCTTCTGTTTCGTCCAACCGTAACGACTCGACTGTGTTCGTGGATGCTTCTGATCTGGTGTTGTTTCTCACCTTTGTCATTCGAGCGAGTTCTGATATTGTCCCAAATTGATCTATATATCGTTGTGACCTTTCCAAGTTCGGAAAATTAGTCTCTTTTTCGATCTTCCAACCCTTGGGCGGTGGGATTCCGCATTTATTCAGCGGTTGGCTCGCGTTTTGATTGATGTACCGTTGGGTTGGTCAATCATATTGATTTTCGTTCGTTGTGTTTTGTGATTGTCGGATAATTGACTTGGCTATATTATCCGTTTGATGACGCTTGTTATTTGTTGGTTTTATTATACCCCTAACGGCGACGTTGTGTTGGTCGCCGTGGAGCGTGTTTTCACGCTGTTTATTCCTTTGCGTTGTTTGTAACATTTCGCCGTTGGGCGTTAGTTACGCATTCGTGTATCTTGTTGAGTTTTCCTGGCGGAATATTTCTTCCCCCTACTTGTTTCAAGTTTCGGGACGAAACTTCTTTTAAGGAGGGTAGAATATAATATCCGCAATTTTCGATTTCTGGTAAATTTCTTTTTTCGGCCGAAGTCCGTTTTGACGACTCGCTCATGACCGTTTCATCATTCTGAGAATGATTAATTCTACACTTTTTGACATCCGGGTTCGTTTCGGAGTCGTTTTGTTGAGTTACGTGCTTTTTAACGACTTTTCCGCACTTGAGTTCGGTTCTTGCGAATCTCGTTCGAAACTGCTATTTCGAGTTTCCCGTAAGTCCGTTTAACTTTGTTAGACGTGTTGTGAACTTCGGTTTGGTTATTCGATCACGTATCGTGATTTCCGGGCGTTTTGGGCCATTTTGTAATTTCTTGAAAGTTACGGGTATCCGTATCTGTAATTGTTGTCTCGACCCGTTTCTTGGTCGCGTATGACTAATTATGGTATTATGTTTTCATTTCGGGCTGTTGATTTTGTCCGCGAACTTTTCGTCGTGTTCGTTAAAATGCGTTTTGGAAATCGGGTCGTCGAGCCCTGGTGGTGCTTGGCCGGACGGTTGCGGGGCCCAGGACGATTGCGGGCACCGGCCGGACAGTGCGCAGAACCGGCGTAGCGCACGCCTTCTGCCGGAAGGCTGCGACGCTAACCGGCAGTGTAGCGCCTGTGCTATCGGGTCGCCTAGCGTACGCTATTGGGCACAGGCGGAGGGATTACGAGGTTACGACTCGGTCGGGGTCGGCGAGTGGCGCACGCCATCGTCGGTCGTAGCGCACGCTAACCGGCAGGGTAGCGCCGCCGCCGCCGACTAGCGACGTTACAGGGTAAGTTTGTTAGTCCGGTGGCTCTTTGGGCCAAGTCGGCTAAGCGCAGGCTTCCGGCCGTAGCGCACGCTAGCGGGAGTCGGGTGGACGAGTCATGGTCGGCGGAATTGGTCGGTGGTGCCGGGTCATGCGGGCCATGGCGAGAGTGCTCGTACGGTACTGGCCGATAGCGCACGCTAGTCCGGGAAGGCTAGCGCACGCTAGTTCCGGCCCAGTATATATATGACAGACCAGTCACTTTTCCCTTCGTTTTTCATTTCCTTCCTTCTCCGTCTGCGGCTGGCGATTCATGGGTGACGAAGCCATGTTGTTTAACAACAAATCCATGAAGTTCTTGAGTTCATAACATCAATCAATCATCCGTTATCATCCTTTGATCCAGCGAATCAAGGTAATCTTCCTTAGAACCCTAATTTCGTGAATTTGGGGTTTTTTGCATTTTCGTCCGATTCGTTCCGTGTTGTTGATTAATTCATGATGGGTATGATTAATCTTGGTAGTATTCTCGTGTTTAACATCATTTAATCCATTGTTCTTCGTCGAATCGAAGTATATTTCTTGATTTCCTTCGAATTGACTTTTCGAGGGATTTGTCCCCGATCTCGTTTTTCATCCATTTTCGATGGATCGATTATGGTTAAATGATGTTGTTAAACATATTCTATAGATTGTATATCCATATTTCAACTTGGAATTTCGTTTTCGTGATTTGTGGAGCGAATCGTGTTCTTGGCCGTTTTGGGGGAAATCCTTGAACTTTCGTCATTCGTTCTTTGAATTCAACGGCTTTGAGTCGTGTTATGGAATTCATTTCATTGTTATTATTGTCCTTCGTAGTTTATGAACGTGAGTTGGCGTTCGGTGGAGTCGGCGGGTTCGTAGTCGGTTCGGGCCAACCTACTTGGTCGATTCTCGCGTTGTTCTTATTCGAGGCAAGTATCTTGCCCATACATTACGTGTTTTGTGGATATAATGGTTGCTACGTGTCGATATGTGCTAAATAAATATTTATAATCATTTTTCAAAAGAATCGGTATATTTACCATCATGGTTTTCGTAAAGGTGACCCGTGTGAGTCGGGAATTAATATGCTTAGTTGATTATGTGTGCTAGTGTCGAGTATATGATCACCTTACTTTCGTGTGATGTCATTATGTATGATTATGGCGTCGGTAAATGTAAAGTGTAATTCTCTTGTCAAATTATGTGCTTGGAGTCACGTGGTTATGGATGAATATGTGAGTTTTTGTGATATTGGTTGTGTCGTTCGGTGCTGTTGAGATCTTGTGCTCCCTTGTGAATTGATATAGTTCTGGGTCGTGAGTACGTGTTGGATAATTTGGCCATTCTAGCAAGGTACCTCGACTATATATATATTTTGTGTTTGACCTTTGAGAGTCGTGGTTTTGTAATCTGAGTTGTTACTCTTCCACCTGGGGATGGCATGTGGCCTCTGGGGGCCGATACTAATGGGTACGGCCACAGAAGTGGACTTGGGTGCGGGTGTTGTGTTCTTCCACCTGGGGATGGCCTGTGGCCTCTGGGGGCCGATACTAATGGGTACGGCCACAGAAGTGGACTTGGGTGCGTGTGTTGATGTTCTTCCACCTGGGGACGGTTCGACGGGACCTCTGGGGGCCGATACTAATGGGTACGGCCGCGGAAGTGGTTTCCCACCTGGGGACGGTCCGACGGGGCCTCTGGGGGCCGATACTAATGGGTACGGCCACGGGTTACTAAGTGTGGTTTCTGTGATATTGATGTTGATGTTTTGATGATTAATTGTGATATGTCCGGAGTATCACAATGCTTTGCGCTCGGGGTCGAGATACATTATATATCAGGTCTTGGTGTTTGGCTAGAATGGCATAAGATTAATGTGTTATGTGTAATGTGCCCTCGTAAGTGAATTGAAGTGGATGATCGGGTCGTGGACCCTGTGTTTTGTGACCGTAATGGTTGGGTCGTGGACCCCGCGTTTTGTTAGCAGTTTGCATTTTGGAAAAAAACTTTGAATTTGTGACCCTAAATGATTTTCGAGTAATTTAAGAACTTTTCAACTTCTAATGTTTTAAAACTCCCGAGATTTGGAAATGTTTTCAAAGTGCTTACTTACTTCGTTTCTACTTTCAAGACTTGAACTATTTTTAACTAAATATACCTCGGGAAGTCCTTCGTTGTATTTCTCGGAATGTGTTGTGTATGGCTCGTATTTGCACTTTATACTTCCACTAGCGAAACAGTGGAGTTTTGCTAACCCCCGAGTAATCGGGGGGTGGATATCTGTATTGTGTCCAGGTACATACAGGTTTTCGGGAGCAAGACACAGGATCGGCACGAGGGATGATGAAAGACGAATGATACTAATCACACGAAGGCCAGTCTTGGGTTCAGTTAGTCGGAGTCCATTGTATTGTCTTTCCGCTGTCTTATTGTTCGTTGTTGCAAGTATTTTACCCTTGCGTGGGTATGAGTCTAGATGAGTTTATGTGTTTTTATTTGTATGTCAGCGTCGAAAGACCAAATCGGTGTATTGGTTCGTTATTTTGATTCGTCGGTATGTAATGTAATGTGTTGTTTAGATGTCTAGCCTGGTGGATCCTCGCGGAGAGGGTCTGCGGCGTGTAATATTCCTGGTTCGATCTGGGGATGTTACAAGTAGCTCGTCCGTATAATTACCTTTTTGTTCAACACAAAATATTCGATATGAATGACCTGGGGAAGGCTCGATTCTGCTTATGCTTAGAGCTGGAACATCAAAGTGATGGTATGCTCATTCATGAGTCTGCCTATGTCCATAAAATGTTAAGGAGATGGTTACCACATATCTTTATGGGAATCTAGATACCGAGATTTATATGTGTAACACCCAATCCGTTCAGAAATATCATAGTGCATGAGACCCTCTTTAAACGAATCTACTAGGCTAGATACCAAAACAAGACATCACAACTCATGCCAGTATGGCCGAAATACTGAATTAGTAGACCGATTTGGTCTTTCATTGATAACATACAAATTAAACTTCATGTACATCTCTGTAAGAAACTCATACACGCACAGGTCAAAATACAACAACACTCCCATAAGACGGGATAACATTACGGTAGACGGATAATACAATTCGACCAACAAATCACAATACTGGCCCTCATGTGATTAGTATCATTTGTCTTCCATCATCCTTCGTACTGATCCTCTGTTATGCTCCTCAAGAACCTGCACGTACCTGAATGCAACACAGACATCCACCCCCCGATTACTCGGGGGTTAGCAAAATTCCAATAGTTTGCTAGTGCAAGTATAAAGTGTAAAAACGAGACATACACAACATATTCCAAGAATGTAATAGTCTGAACCAAACAATGGTAAGATAACTGAGGGTCACATATAATCGATAGTGAATAAATGTAATCGTACAATTCATGATCAGTATTCCGGAACAACTAAATCTCATAACATCTCGTTTCAATTTCATACGTGATTCACCAAAATATGCGTGGAACCGCACCAAAGGCAACGGAACCCTCTGAGGCCCCGTCGGACCCTCCCAGAGTGAATATATATATAATCACAAACCAAAATATTCGTGGAACCGCACCAAAGGCAACGGAACCCTTTTAGGACTCGCTTGATCCGTACGGAGTGAATATATATAATTAATCGGATTCAAGACTAGTATTAGGAGTAACAAATGTTGTCCATTTGGAAGAGCTAGTTCTCCCAACCTAACGAGTCAGAAGATCCTACAAAGCGGGCGGGTGCATTCTCATCACATCCAGTAACCATTTTCTACCTTCATTATTCTATCAGGGTTCTCATCCGGTGCGATCTGATTCATCTGTGCGGTGATCAACCACTGCCGAAGGATGGTGGCGGCACCAATGTCAACATTACCTCTTCTTGATTGCCTGATCACGTATTTGGTCATCTCGACCATCATCTTGGTGATTAGCACTCGGCGGCGAGCGAGTCGCCCTTTCATGCTCGATTACGACCACTACCACGGCCACGTCCTCGGCCGACCTCTCGGCATCTTGAATGGACAACCATTGAGTAATGCAACAAAACAAACATCACATAATCAACATAGGACAATGTTGTTACCCAAAATATTATCCGGATATGATATTCTTTGGAATGGTCGAGTAACAAACAAAGTGCGAGAGGATGTCCGTAGGGAAATGAATAACACAAGATTTGATGGGGTTGTTAGTCTCGGGCTTGAATGCTCTCGCGAGATGTTATTAATATGAATACTAGTGAGTACAGATATTAATGTTAGAGTACAATTACAATGAGTGTAAAGACTCTAGTTATCTTAGTTATCGAGTGCTGAAGATTGCCGGAAGAACTAGAGTTGAAGCTCTGTGAGTTCTTGTTACAAAGATGGAGAGTTCTCTGTATTGTTTGCTTTCAGTGTTATGTGTTCACGTTGTGAATTGTCACTGTGTTAACGTTTTTTCACTCTATCCTTTGGCCACTTCTGGAGGCCTTCTATTTATAGAAGAAGAGGTTGCTAGGTTCTCCCTATCCAACCCGGGCGACCGCCGTTTCTTGTATTAAAACAAGGTGGGGGATCGTCCCATCACGTGGGACTATTTCCTTAAAGTCCGCAGCTGCTGCTGGTTGCCTGAGGCGCGAACCAATGAGGAGGCGGCATGTGCCTCTTCTTCTTTGTCTGGCGGTCCCACCTTAGGTCTTTTCGGCGGGCCTATCGGTTGGTGAGGCCGTCCCTATCACGGACAGCTGCTGATGGGCTGGAGTAGAACCTGTTCATGCGGCGCCTTTTGCAGATCTGCACGTGGGTCTTCATCCAAGATTCGGTCTTCGAAGACTTTGACGGGTGTCGGATTCACACGTGGCATGGGATGATCGTCTCCAGTCGGACATTAGAGGCAATCGCCAAATGCGATAGATGATCGCCTTGGGCGTCGACCGCTAGGTGCTTGCCCGGCATCTGTCTTCTTTAGTGGCTCGACCATTATTAGATCGCCATCGAGGTGTGTAAATCGCCGCACAACAATTGCCCCCCAGCTCGCTCCGATGTTGAAGACGTGGGGTGAGGTGGTACTGTTGGCGATCGCCTATTTTAGGCGAGCGACTCATCTACTTATGAAGCGGACGATCGTCGCCTAGACGAACTGATTTTGAATTTGGATGATCTCCTTGGCGCTGGAGATAGCGGGAAGTGGAGGCGGGCTTCGAAGCGTCACGGGGACACACGTCGCGCTCCCGTTGGGAGTCGGCGGTTTTGTCGGACTTATGCTGGCGTTCCCTCGAAACGATGCGTACGCGGGTTTCGAGGGCTGCATTTAATGTGTCTCCCCCGACGGTTGCACTTCAGCCCCCGGGATTCCGCCTATTTGCACAGAGGTCCCTTCTCTCGCCTATAAAAGGGCTAGGGCTATTGGAGTTTAGATCTTTATGCGCCCTTGCCTTTAGACGAAGACTCTGCCGAAATTCCTTGAAGCGTCTTGCGCCGATCGACTTTCTTTCTAGGTAAGAACAAAAATTCTCTCCCCCTTTTTCTCTTCGAACATGTCTAGAGGAGGATCCAATGTGTATGAGGCGGGTAGTTCTTCCGCCGCCGCGGCTCCTTTGCCAGGGAAGGGACCTCCGTGGCTCTTCACATGGAGACGTCCGTCGAGGCCATTCGTGCGGGAATCGCACCCGCGGAGGTTGAAGAGCTTTTAACGAGGCGATGCGGCGAGGTCGGCGGTGGCGGGGCGAAGGGCTCGCGGTAGGCGAAGACGAGGCGGTGAGGCTTTATTGGGAGCGAGCAGTGTGTTCGGCCTGCCTTTATGGAATTCGCGGACTTATGGAGAGGCTGGCGGACCACGTCCTCGGTTTGATTTCGGTGCATACTCGATCGCCCACCCGTATGAACCGTGAAGCGGGCGTCATTCGGGCCGCGGACCGCTCCCCATGGACCCTCGGTCATATCGAGTTCGGCGACCGGGAAGGACTTGAGTCATTGGAGGCGAAGTTCCATATCCCTTCGATGTCTCATTGTATGTGTCTTCGGAGAGCGAACGCGCCGACCAACCTCAGGGTATGGTCGCCGTTTATGGCCCGATCTGGAGGCCGGTTTGCGATTCCCATTGCCGTTCTCCGTGTCATACTGTGACCGCTGAAATGTGGCGCTACTCCAATTGACACGAGCGCTGGTTGCAGATCGTCAGTACCTTGAATCTTTTTGGCGGTCACCGGCTGTTCCGTCTACCTTCTACGCTGGAAATGAACTACCTCTTCAAGCTGACGGCGCAGAAGGGCTCAGTTGGCGGCTACCACATTCAGGGTCACATGGGCAGAGTGGTCCTCGGGGTTCCGAACAAGGTCCGGGGCGACCTGAAGAAATGGTGTTGGGTCGGTGGAGCGTGGAAATCAGCGGCGAGCGATAATCCAGAGGATGAGTTGGATATCCCCACCAGCTTTCGGGAGAGGAAACCGAGTAAGGATTTTTACTCTCCCTTTATTCGGATATGCCTTGAACTGATCTAATTTGGTTTCCTTTTTGCAGGCTCCCTTGTTCCAGCGTCCGACGACCTTCCATTTGACTTCTTGATCGATGCAGGAGCGAATCTGCGGTCTCAGGACAACTACATCGGCCTTCGCACGGTCAACAACGAAGCTCATTGGTTGGGCGCTCGGTTGTTCGCTTCCCTCGTCACTTGAAGGTTCGGTATAAATGTTTACTATACCCTTTACGGTTGATGATCGTCTTTGATTGAAAGAGATGTCTAACTTGGTTGAATGTCTTCTTTGATAGAGATCCACTTCCCCGCTACTCGATCCGCCGAGAGAGATTGCAATGTCGAACCCCGGCCTCATGAGTCGTCTCAAGCAAGGGAAGAAGGTGGGCCGGGAGGAGGAACAGCTCCAGCGCAACCGCAAGAGGTGGAGGCGGGAGGAGCCCCTGCCGACTGCTGCAGCGGAGGCGTCCATTGTGGTGCCACCGGTTGCCGCGCCTCCTATTTCTGCCGTTCCAATGGTGGAGGGGTCTACACCCTCAGCGGCCTTCCTAAAGACTGCAGCGATCGCTGAAGCCGAGACTCCTTGGGGCAAGCCCTATTTCGGCCGCGACCCCGAGTTGGTCGCAAGGTAAGACTGGTTTGATCTTTCTGAGTTAAGCTATTTGTGTAGGGTGCGTACTAACTTCTTCGTTCTTTTTTGTTGCAGGGTCCGCCTTGCCGATCCGAACACCTCGCCGATGGTGCTGGATTTCCTGGCGAACAAGTCCCCGCGTGAGCCTATCGACGTCCCTTCCTACGTTTCCCGGGCCATATCCTCTCTTCCGAAGGCTTGGACGGCCGATACGGGCGCGATTGCGCGCCGACGATCTGTGGATGCCATGAAGGCGACACTTGCCCTGACCCTCAAGCGGCGGCGATCTTGCTCAAGCTGTTAAAGATTATGAGGCGGCCCTCTTGCTCGCCTCCATTCGGATCTTGAGGTGCTCGGAACGAGCGCCGAGTTTTCCAATAGGATCGTGGCCATGGAGAAGGAGTTTCTTGAGGCGGCCAAGCGAGCTAAACAAGATTTTGACCGGATGAGGCAGGAGCTCGACCGGTCTTGGACGGTGGTCGATAGGATGCGTGACCAAATGACGGAGGCTCGTCAGTTGCATGCGGCCTTGCAGGAGGAGGTGATCGGGCTGAAGGCGGTGGTGTATCGGCTAAATGGCGAGCTGGAGTTGTCAAAGGGAGAGCTGTCCGCCAAGGTAGCCGAGCTCAAGGATGCGGAGAAGACAGCCGCGGGGCTGAAGGAGAAGTTGGAGGCGATCGAGACCGATCCCTACCTCAGCGTGGAGTACGTCGGCGAGTTCGCATATTACATGGCTTACGCCGATGCCATCCGTGCTGCCAAGAAGGGAGGGATCGAGGTCGGCCCTCAGATCGAAAACTTCAAAGCCTACGTGCTTGAGCATCCTTTATAGCCGGACTTCTCTCTGCCGATCCTTGACCTCACCGACCTTGGGATCGATCTGAGCTGGTACCCTTCGCCGGACAAACTTGTTTATCCGGAAGCCGGTGAGGAAGCGTGCGTCGATCCGTCTGCTGGAGGCGAAGGCCATGCGGGGTGGCTGGCGAGACCGCTGTTTATGATGTTTTTCTTTCCTTGTAATTTCCATTTTCTTCTTGTTTTGCCTTCGGGCGTGTATGTACAAACAATTTGAATGGAATAAAATACGTTTTTTGCATCTGACTCTTTATTTGTACGATCGCCTCTCTGAATGTTTTGCATACGAATTTACACAAGTGTTTACACAATTGCACCTGATGCCTTGTTTGTATGATCGTCTTGTCTGAATGTTCCGTATCATTTCGACTTTGCACAATTGTTTAGAGTGCGGCCGTTGTATGAATTGATCCGAATGCATTGGTACACTTGAAATTCTTATTTGTAAATTTCTTGAACAAAACCGATCGCCATATGTGTGGTTGAACAAAGCTAATCGTGTATGGTTCCGTCCTCCTAATCACATGTATTAATAGCTCCGTTTTGCCCCTTGTTTTTGTTTACTTAGTGAAAGTAAGGGAACGAAAATAATTCGATTAGTGAGCTGTCGTTAGTTCGGTTCTTGTGATCTTCCATTTTGTTGATTCCATGATGGAGGCGAGCGTCCCATCTGGACAGACTTCTCATAGTCGTGGGGTTCGATGGAACCAACCTCGGCGACTATGTCTTGTCTTGCGAGCGACATTTCGTCTGATGGTTAACTTCTCGCGACTCACTTAATTGTAAGGGTCCTCCGTAGGCTACGTTTTGCCTCGCAAAGTATCGATGGGGCGGACGGTCTCTGCCTGGAGGATTCCTTGTACGGGGCGCCGTCGGATAAATCGACTTCGCTACCATGGCTAGTTAGCACTTTTCTGCCTAAGAGGGCATACGTTGTGATGGGGTTAGGACACAATCGCCTGCCTCGGTCCATCAGATTAGATGATGGGTCCGAGGACGGGCGAGTGCATCCACTGATTTGTTTTGGAGGGTCCTTCGGCTACGTCCGTCTCGTATTTAAACGAAAGGGCGGGCGATCTTTGCCCAAAGGAACCTTGCATGGACTGGTCATCGGTTCCATCGACTCCCAGGACCATGGCTGCACTTTTCTACCTCGGACCGCCATGTTAGATAGGGCATCGGCCTGGGAGTTGTGCTCTCTCGGGACTTGTTCGATCAGCACTTCTTCAAAGTTTGTGCACATTTCGACGACCAACTCTTGGTATTTGATCATTTGTTCGCCGCGCGCCTCATATTCCCCCTTGACTTGGTTCACGACCAAGAGGGAGTCCATGAAGATGTGGAGGCGACGAACGTCCAGGGCGAGTGCTAGATCGAGCCCGCTTACCAAGGCTTCGTACTCGGCTTCATTGTTGGTCGCACGGAACCCAAAACACACAACATTTGTGAAAATTTGGCCATCGGGGCTGATAAGGACAATCCCTGCCCCTGCTCGCGAGTTGGTCGCCGAGCCATCTACGTACAGTTTCCAAGCAGGATGGCCGACCTGGGCCGAACTGGGCGGGAACGTTAATTCCACCACGAAGTCCGCCAGAGCTTGGCCTTTGATTACTGTGCGAGGAGCGTACGTAATACCGTATTGGGCGATCTCCAGTGACCACTTGAGGAGTCGCCCGTTGGTGTCTGGCCGGTGCAGAACTTGCCTTAAGGGGAGAGTCGTTAGAACCTCCACTTGGTGTTCGAAGAAGTAGGCCCTCAGCTTGCGAACACTCATGACTAAAGCATAGGCGATCTTCTCCAGAGGCGTGTAACGTGTTTCCACGTCATGGAGCGCTTGACTAACGAAGTAGATCGGCAAGTGGGCTTGCCCCTCTGCTCGCACTAATACAGCGCTCAGCGCGACCTCCGAGGCCGCCAGGTAAAGGAATAGCTTTTCACCGGGGATAGGTTTCGCCAAAATTTGGGGATTGGACAGATACTCCTTGATTTTGGCAAACGCCACTTGACTTTCCTTCGTCACGCAAATTTCTTATTATTTATGGTGGTAAAGAATGGCTTGCTTTTGTCTCGAGCCGAGAAATGAAGCAGTTAAGGGAAGCTAGACAACTTTGTGAGGCGTTGCACTGTTTGACATTTCGTGGCTCTTGCATGTCGAGGATCGCTGGATCTTGGTGGGGTTTGCCTCGATCCCTCTTTGGCTCATGATGTGCCCTAGGAACTTTCGGAGCTTACCCGAAGTTGCATTTCTTGGGGTTCGACTTCATGTTGAACTTCTCGAGGATGGCGACGTGCGGGCAAGGTCATTTAGGTGATCTTCCTTTTTGAGGCTCTTGACTATGATGTCGTCAATGTAAACTTCCATGGTCTTGCCCGATCTGGTTGGCGAACATCCGTTGACTAGGCGTTGGTAGGTCGCCCCGCATTCTTCGGACGAGCGGCATTGAGACCCCAAAGTACACGTCTTTTCCGTGTGGAATGGCGTGTGTTTAATGTCTTTCTCGGCCATTGGGATCTGGTGGTACCGGCAAAGGCGTCCATGAGCGACATCATTTCGCAACTGCCGTGCTATCGACCAAGTGGTCAATATGAGGCATTGGAAAGTGGTCTTTTGGACATGCCGCGTTGAGGTCGGTGAAGTCGATGCATAACCTCCGGGAGTTGCTTGCCTTTTTGGCGAGCACGCGATGGCTACCTTGTGGCTCGTTGGTAGCTACTCCGATTAGCTTGTTGTCGAGTAGCTTTTTGACTTCTGTGTCGAGCGCAGCGTACTTCTCATGACCGAATTTCCTACGTTTCTGGTGAACAGGCTTCCTTGCTGGGTCGATCTTTAGATAGTGGCAAGCATGTTCAGGACTAATGCCGACCATATCTTGATGCGACCAGGCAAAGACTCCGATGTTCTTACGTAGTAAACTGATCAGATCGTCCTTTAACTCGAGACCGATGCTTGTGTCGATCTGCACTTCCCGCTCCGGGCGAGCCGGATCTATCGTTATACTTTCCAACTCTTCAATGGGGACGATCGATTCTCGTTTGGAACGATTTCCGGACTCGATCCTTGGATCGAGGTCGAGGCTTGGCTCGAAACCGATCCTTAGCTCGATGTCATCCGTCAATCGATGTGAGATGCCATCTTCTGAGTTGGGCTGGTACGAGGTGTTTGGCTCGTCGATCTCCATTGGTTGATTGTCGATCATCTCAATGTTATATATAGTATGGGAAGTGTTGAAAGAAGTTATGACACAGGAGTAATTTAAACATTTCTCAGCCATTAGCTGATCTCCTTTTACAGTATCGACCGTCCCATCGGCCGTGGGGAACTTGATCTGATAAAAGAAAGAAGAAGCGGCTGCCTCGAAGGTTTCTAGAAAGGGACGACCTAGGAACCCATTATAGATCTTTGGGCCTATCTATGATTACAAAATTGAGGTTCTAGTGATCCTAACCTTGGGATCGTAATAGCATATTACCTCGGCAGAGAGCTTGATCCTTAGGCTTGGACCGTGTTGTCGCGAACCCTTGAAGCACGGTATCAAATGGCTTGATGAACACAGTCGGGTTGCCGAGCTAGTCAAGAGCGATTTGAATATAATATTGCAAAAGCTCCCATTGTCAATCGATGCGCGATCGACCATTTTCCCAAAGATACATGCGAGATTACCAATGCATCCTCTTTGGGGCCTTGCCTCCTCCCTATCCTTGTTGGAGAAGGTGATGAGCGCGTCTATGGAGATGGTCGGCTCTGGGGGCACCACGACATGGACCCCTGCGAACGCCCTCAGCTCGGCCTTCCGCTTTCTATTCGACATGGTGGAAACCAGGGAAAGGCCTCCGAGGTTCCCACCTCCCGACTGAAGCATATTGATCCGGCCGCCGGGGTTGATCGGAGGGATTAATTCGTCTGAGTACTCCGGCTCATTCTGCTCGATCCTGGCGACCGGATTGGGATGGATTCCATCGCTCTGCCGGCGGTCGCGCCCCCTGGTTCTTTCTGCTCGGGGTTCTGGCTTGGTAACCAAGTTATCGACTTGCCTTTCTCAAGCAGTCTCGAGTTATGCGAGGAGGTCGCGGCAATGGATAGTGTTGTGGACGGGACTCTTGTGGTAGGCACAAAATTTGCTGCGGTCTAGATGACCGTTGTCCCTCATCGACTTTGGTTTGCTCAGCCACTCGCGCCCCTTGATGGCGTTGAAAATGTGGGCCGGAGACAGATTGAGGTTGCGGAGGAGGTGAACTTCCACATCCTCGAAGGCCTTGAACTCATTGGGCGGCTTTGTGACCGCCTTTCTGGGCTTGGCGACCACCTAAGCCTAAGCGAAGGGTGAGCATCCTCTACCTAGCCAGAAAATCAGCGGCCCTGACGTGGAAGATCGCGTAGGTCGGGGGGATGTCCTTCGTGAGTGTAACACCCCCAGATCCGACCGGGAATATTACAGCGCCGTGGGCCCCGAGATGGAACCCACAAGGCTGAAGGAAATTTTTGCAAACATTTACAAACGCCCAAGAGGCTAACGACGGTATTATCTATTAAAAACATTCGAAGATTTATAAAGCTCGTTTATCAAACCGTCGTAAAAACTCATTTGAAACCACAAGGCCCAAAATGCCAAAACTCAACAGTTTAAAAACATATGTTAAGCTATAAACACACGTCAAACGAGAATAGATTTAGAAAATGATTGCCAAAGTAACCTAAGTTCTAGGATACCAAAAAGGCCATTTAAAAATACTCACGCGCGGATGAAGACAAACAATTGAAATACTTTAGCGGCGAATACAACAAGCGATCAAAAACTCAAAACACAAATACATGCCCTTGCCGGTATCCTCAGGAATTTCATCTCTCCACGACCGCTACAAACTTGATAATCGAGAACCTAAAAAGAAAGCCCACGGAAGTCGGCCATAATATCGACAATGATAACCATCACATCTCGACAATAATTACATATCAATGGAAATACTAAGTAAGAATACGACCGAGTGTACTCTTACAGTCGTAACTACGAGAATCACGATTCGCATCCTTAACAACACATTAAAATAATACCGAAATATGCATGCGGTATCTCAACAATACTCAAGGTTCTCAAAACATTATCATAACTCGCGATACGGAAATTATACCAACTCGCCAATTGATCCATCGGATAACATCGACAATTCCAATACGATAATCGATTGTCCATCAAAAACAAGTACCAAGGAAATACGGAACATACCTCAAGATACGAAATACCATTACCATCACGTCGGTCTAATCCGAGATCGATCAACACAACATACGGACATGGTCTAACACAAGACCTACAAATGCATACTCATATGACAACGTCAATATGATCACAACAATAACGACAATGTATACTTATGGCAAACCCATAATATACATATGCACAACAACAATACATGGCAATCCGATGATCCGGCGTTCTTTGCCTAGATCCCCGATGATCGTCGAGACCAACCCGAGGTGGAAAACCCGTCAAGCGATCCGTATGCGCTAGCATAGATCCCCGATGATCGTCGGACCAACCCGAGGTGGACATATGACAACAATGCACAAGCGCACAAAACAACGATACACGATACCACGACAACAACAATGCACAAGCGCATGACAACAACGATACGAATGTATCACAACATGATCGACTCAAATGATAAAAATGATTAGATTACTTGCCCGAGTCCTTGAGAATGATCTCAATGTCTAAACCATCCCGAACCATTATCCTCGATATTTGACGGTCCAAAGTATCACGAATTGCGGATAGTTCATATCTCCGTTTTATCACGATATATCCTCGATATACAAGTATACGATAACAAAAGTAAATCATATACATTATGATTTAGATTCCCAAAACTTCGAATATGATTTATAATCCCAAGTCTCATGTGATTATGATTATAAACATTGCTATCACGAATTATAAGCGAATGAAGCGAAACCATTCATTAAATACATAAATTGAGTAAGTAATAACTTACTCGATACCGATCTGACGATGATGAAGCCGCTACCAATTTCATTGTCTTCGTCTACAGCTCCTCGGCCACGACCAACGCCATTCCACGAACATACTCGAACACGACCGCAACATACGGTTATAAACACCGATCAATAATCTCAACCTATTACAATAATCGATAAACAACAATTTCGACAACAAACAACAAACTAAAAAACCAATTCACAATCTCAACGGCTCAAAAATATCTACGTTAACCATAAGACTGATCAAGCCAACTTAAGCGATCACGAATTCATAATCGAAGCAGAATATACTACCTGCTGTTGACTTAGCGCACGTTAATTACTTAACGTGGCGTGCGCTAAAACGTTCCGTTAGCGTGCGCTAGGCGGTAACACTAGCGTGCGCTAATGACATGCGATTGCATGCATTTCATATACCGATCAACACATGGCGATTATCAAGAACACTAAGTGATTCTAAACCATGTTCATAGTTATCAAACAACGAAATTCGATATCCTTTAACATACAAACAATCATTGACTTATAATCCAAGTCCTATATCCATATATCATCTTCCTCAATATCAACATCATGAAACATCAAGAGCGTAACAACACTCCCTTAATCTTCCATTACGAGAGTAATCATCGACAATAACATCAACATCAAGGCGAGGAGAAGGATTAATCCACTTATCTCAAGAAAGCGAACAACACAATTTAAACCACAAGAATCATATCAATAACATCATATCAACAATAACATCATCAAAATCCGGTAATCCATCTCAAAATCAATCTTATCAACTCGTTTATTTAAAAATAATCAACTCAAGAACATCAACATTCAATCGAAATGAAATCGAAGATGAAGAGTGATTACCTTTATGAAGGAATGGATTGATTTCCAATGTTGAATCCATTTCCAAGAATCACCAATGATTTCAAGAACAAAACTTTAATCCATGATTTCTATCTTAATCTTGTTAAAGATCACCACCTCACCGTGTTTGGGAACCTCAAGAACCTCCCAAAACTCTCTATCATTGAAGGTGAAAGAAAGGACGAAATGCTTCATAATACCCGTCTGTCCCTTATATAGAATACATTACTAGCGTGCGCTAAATCTTATGTTTAGCGTGCGCTACGGCCTTAGCGTGCGCTAAGTGACCTTTGTTAGCGTTCGCTATCGCGATCCGAGACTCTTTATGCGGCCGTACATGAGCTTACGTACGTAATGCCCATGCATTAGCGTCGTAACTTAAACCATCTAGCGTCGCAAGTCCTTGCATTTTAGCGTGCGCTAACATCGATTGACTTCGTTTATCTGTATGCTCAGAAGTGGTCCACACGCCGAAAGTCTTGTGAGGATAAGATTCCTTTTTGTCGATATACGATTAGCGTCGCTAACCATCAAGCATTAGTGTGCGCTAACACTACATTACAACATCCGTTGACTTACGAGCGTGCGCGAATGTGAGTGCGGTCCATCGTAGATTCCTACGATCATTGCACTAGCGTGCGCTACATTACGCCTCTAGCGTCGCTAACCATGAGCGATAGCGTGCGCTACACTTGAACATTAGCGCGCGATAGTCAGGCTATACTTAGACATTTCCAACTCTTCTCGTCTGTCTCGACATTCTGGATACGTTCACTCACACACTGAATACATATACTTAATTCCATAATATTCTCATATGATACTTAATATCCTCAATTGCAATTGTCGACCAAGTACGACAATTATACCAATCTTGACATCTCGGTCCTTCATTTATTTTATCTATCTTGTCTGATTCCACATTGTACAATATAACTCGGATAAAATAATATTAAACAATAGTAGTAGAAATTTCGGATATTACATACTACACCACTTAAAATAAGTTTCGTCCTCGAAACTTGCAATCCGTCACATAAAAACAAACAAACCGTTCGACCAAGATATTCCGAAACCATCACGGCGGCGATCGATTGTCATCATTAACGAATAGCGAAGCGGCACACTTACAAATGCGCAAAGTCGGCGATCTCACGAGATCTAGCAAGTGACTCCTTTGTAAAGCTTCAACACGCTTACGATCACAATTCCATGGATCTCAACAAAAATATAACATCTTCGGAAGAAATAATCTATCCGTTTCAAATCACATGCGCTTGATTACACAATCAAGTCGATTCTGATACAAATCAATAATACGATACATCGGTGAAACAAGCGCCCAACCTGATAGCGAATCCCGAAATATCAACACAAAATCGAGCGCTCGGATGATCACGGCAATGATCAACCCATAAATTAATCGAGAATATCATTGACATGATGAATTCTAATATGACCAATCGAAGGTCGAAAGCGATCGAGAATGTCATCACCATGATAAACTCCAACACGGTCAACACGGAACCACGAAAGAATAGCATTCTCAAAGCGACAAACCAATCACATACGGTGGATCTCAATAAACACACACATTGTCGAACATACTCCTCGGCATACGAACAACCAATCACAAACCCACGAACATATCGATCATACATGGAGTGGGAGCGACCACTCAATATCGAAACAACCGGCATGGGGTCACCATCCCTAAATCTACACTTACAAAAGAAATCATTCAAAATCCTTTGGTAAAATCGCGCTACTACCATCACATAGCACATATGTCCGGTTTCATAAAACCCATAGTTCCAAAATTACATGATGTACAGACACTGCAATCGCGATATATTTCTCTTATCCGATAAATCAACCGATCATCATTGGATAATCAAACTACCATACTAAAGTTCGAATCTCTTTTCCTCATACCATACTGATATCTTATCCAGTTCGTGAATCTCATTCAGAACTTCACCACGATATGCATTATGCATTAAATGCGTATGTACATCAATCACATTTCAAAACCAATTTGAAATCATATAATCTTGTCAAGGAGACAAATTTTCGAAAGTTCTTTCAAAAATTTCAAAACTCAAAATATAAATTTTGGTAAGACCACCAAATCAATTCTCGAAAAATAAACTGGCTCATTTGGTGCCAAGTATTTGATACTTGATTTCCTTGAATCCACACGATTTGAAGTTTTAAAATGAAAACTATGCAAATGATTGACCACATCCGTACTCCTATATACCAATCCGGCTCATCACAAATCCCTTTGATATGCCATGAGAAAACTACACGATAGAATCGAAAATCTCAATGTATAGACTCGACAAAAACTCCTTTTTCCACATATGACTCACAACGTCAACCATTTTCATCTGGATCACCTCAATTTTGCTATGGCAATGCCTTGAAACAAATCAACGGAGCGAAAGACTTCGAGAAGTTTCATTTGAACAAATAGATCAAAGCTGCGGCGAGAAGCGAAATAGGTAAATGATTGATAAAGTGTTTTACAAGTCTCGGGAGTTTTTTTAGAAAAGCAGAAAAGTCTTTTGAAATATTAGGGTCTCGGCCCGTATCTCGTTCCGCATTACAAGAGGTTTAAAAAAATAGGAAACTCTTTTGGACCCCAAGCCACGAGTTATAAAACAATTTCAAAAAAATCTATTGGGTCTCGGCCCAAAAATCATTCTGGTAAAACATCAGTAAAACATTCATTTGAAAAGTATCATTTTCAAATGCTCAAAAGCTTGATTCATATATCTCAAAATGAACTAACATGACTACATGTTCTCTGAACAATCCACAATATTTCTCCCAAATGCAAAACTCCGTTCCAAAACTTAATCGACATATTGATTTCCAAAATCATAACTTCTCAAGATCATCAATCTGTCCCAACTCTGTCACCTTATCTTGTAATGAATAATATTACATTGAATCTCAAAGCATATCAACTTAGACGGCAATAAATCTCGATGAAATTTAAAAATCGAAATACTTACGGATCGTGAAGACGATTCCCGTAATCTTGGCACATGTCTCGACTCGAAAATACTCGACGAGATATTTTCAAAACACACATTTGCAAACTCGGTTCACTCGAGAAAACAACACGGCTCTATTTGAAGAAACACGTTAACACCATTTGAAAAAGTTACAACAATCCCGATTACCACCTTTGGTAAATCACATAAGCACAAGCGAGTGAACAATAAAAACTCACGGCTCCAATATTTTTCAATCAACAATTCAAATGGCGCGCGAAACACGACCAACTCGACCCATTGCCTAGGTTTTCTCAACCTAAGCTCCGATACCATATACGTAACACCCCGGATCCGTAGGGAATATTACAGCGCCGTGGGCCGAGATGGAACCCACAAGGTGAAGGAAATTTTCGCAAACATTTACAAACGCCCGAGGCTAACGACAGTATTATCTATTAAAAACATTCGAAGATTTATAAAGCTCGTTTATCAAACCGTCGTAAAAACTCATTTGAAACCACAAGGCCCAAAATGCCAAAACTCAACGGTTTAAAAACATATGTTAAGCTATAAACTTACACGTGCAAACGAGAATAGATTTAGAAAATGATTGCCAAAGTAACCTAAGTTCTAGGATACCAAAAATGCCATTTAAAAATACTCACGCGGATGAAGACAAACAATTGAAATACTTTAGCGGCGGAATACAACAAGCGATCGAAACTCAAAACACAAATACATGCCCTTGCCGGTATCCTCAGGAAGTTCATCTCTCCACGACCGCTACAAACTTGATAATCGATAACCTAAAAAGAAAGCCCACGATGGGGTCGACCATAATATCCAACAATGATAACCATCACATCTCGACAATAATTACATATCAATGGAAATACTAAGTAAGAATACGACGGTGTACTCTTACCGTCGTAACTACGAGAATCCACGATTCGCATCCTTAAAAACACATTAAAATAATACCGAAATATCATGCGGTATCTCAACAATACTCAAGGTTCTCAAAACATTATCATAACTCGCGATACGGATATTATACCAACTCGGCCAATTGATCCATCGGATAACATCGACAATTCCAATACGATAATCGATTGTCCATCAAAAACAAGTACCAAGGAAATACGGAACATACCTCAAGATACGAAATACCATTACCATCACGTCGGTCTAATCCGAGATCGGATCAACACAACATACGGACATGGTCTAACACAGAGACCTACAAATGCATACTCATATGACAACGTCAATATGATCACAACAATAACGACAATGTATACTTATGGCAAACCCATAATATACATATGCACAACAACAATACATGGCAATCCGATGATCCGGCGTTCCTTGCCTAGATCCCCGATGATCGTCGAGACCAACCCGAGGTGGAAAACCCGTCAAGCGATCAGTATGCGCTAGCATAGATCCCCGATGATCCGTCGGACCAACCCGAGTGGACATATGACAACAATGCACAAGCGCACAAAACAACGATTACACGATACCACGACAACAACAATGCACAAGCGCATGACAACAACGATACGAATGTATCACAACATGATCGACTCAAATGATAAAAATGATTAGATTACTTGCCCGAGTCCTTGAGAATGATCTCAATGTCTAAACCATCCCGAACCATTATCCTCAATATTTGACGGTCCAGTATCACGAATTGCGGATAGTTCATATCTCCGTTTTTATCACGATATATCCTCGATATACAAGTATACGATAACAAAAGTAAATCATATACATTATGATTTAGATTCCCAAAACTTCGAATATGATTTATAATCCCAAGTCTCATGTGATTATGATTATAAACATTGCTATCTGAATTATAAGCGAATGAAGCGGAAACCATTCATTAAATACTATAAATTGAGTAAGTAATAACTTACTCGATACCGATCTGACGATGATGAAGCCGCTACCAATTTCATTGTCTTCGTCTACCAGCTCCTCGGCCTAACCAACGCCATTCACGAACATACTCGAACACGACCGCAACATACGGTTATAAACACCGATCAATAATCTCAACCTATTACAATAATCGATAAACAACAAGTTCGACAACAATCAACAATCGATAAAACCAATTCACAATCTCACGGCTCAACAATATCTCGGTTAACCATAAGTCGATCAAGCCAACTTAAGCGATCACGAATTCATAATCGAAGCAGAATATACTACCACCTGTTGACTTAGCGCCGTTAATTACTTAACGTGGCGTGCGCTAAAACGTTCCGTTAGCGTGCGCTGAAACGGTAACACTAGCGTGCGCTAATGACATGCGATTGCATGCATTTCATATACCGATCAACACATGGCGATTATCAAGAACACTAAGTGATTCTAAACCATGTTCATAGTTATCAAACAACGAAATTCGATATCCTTTAACATACAAACAATCATTGACTTATAATCGAGTCCTATATCCATATATCATCTTCCTCAATATCAACATCATGAAACATCAAGAGCGTAACAACACTCCCTTAATCTTCCATTCTGAGAGTAATCATCGACAATAACATCAACATCAAGGCGGGGAGAAGGATTAATCCACTTATCTCAAGAAAGCGAACAACACAATTTAAACCACAAGAATCAAATCAATATCTTAATATAAACAATAACATAGTAATAATCCTTTAATCCATCTCAAAATCATGAATATCAACTATTTTATTTAATAATCATCAACTCAAGAACATCAACATTCAATCGAAATGAAATCGAAGATGAAGAGTGATTACCTTTATGAAGGAATGGATTGATTTCCAAGGTTGAATCCATTTCCAAGAATCACCAATGATTTCAAGAACAAAACTTTAATCCATGATTTCTATCTTAATCTTGTTAAAGATCACCACCTCACCGTGTTTGGGAACCTCAAGAACCTCCCAAAACTCTCTCTATCGATTGAAGGTGAAAGAAAGGACGAAATGCTTCATAATACCCGTCTGTCCCTTATATAGAATACATTACTAGCGTGCGCTAAATCTTATGTTTAGCGTGCGCTTCGGCCTTTGCGTGCGCTTACTGACCTTTGTTAGCGTTCGCTATCGCGATCCGAGACTGCTTATGCGGCCGTACATGAGCTTACGTACGTAATGCCCATGCATTAGCGTCGTAACTTAAACCATCTAGCGTCGCAAGTCCTTGCATTTTAGCGTGCGCTAACATCGATTGACTCGTTTGTCTGTATGCTCAGAAGTGGTCCACACGCGAAAGTCTTGTGAGGATAAGATTCCTTTTTGTCCGATATCTGATTAGTGTGCGCTAACCATCATGCATTAGAGAGCGCTAACACTACATTAAAACATCCGTTGACTTACCAGAACGTGCGCCGAAAGTGGTCGGGTCCACACGTAGATTCCTTCTGATCTGACTGCACTAGCGTGCGCTACATTCTGCCTCTAGCGTGCGCTAACCATGAACGATAGCGTGCGCTATACTTGACCATTAGCGCGCGCTAGTCAGGCTATACTTATCCATTTCCAACTCTTCTCGTCTGTCTCGACATACTGGATACGTACACTCACACACTAAATACATATACTTAATTCCATAATATTCTCATATGATACATAATATCCTCAATTGCAATTGTCGACCAAGTACGACAATTATACCAATACTGACATCTCAGTCCTTCATTTATTTTATCTATACTGTACAGATTCCACGCTGTACAATATAACTCGGATAAAATAATATTAAACAATGGTAGTAGAAATTTCGGATATTACAGTGAGGTGCCTGAACATGGGCGAATGGCCATATAATCCCCCTAGGACCGAGTAGAGAGCGAGCTCGTTCCTAATGGGCTCGCCGGTGAGGACTATTTCATCCACCCGGTCGATGTAGTCTTCGTCGGGCTCGTCCTTCCCCTGCCTGATATTCATCATGCGGTGGGGGCTTTCTGGCCGAGCAACTTTGGCGGCGAAATACGACGTGAAGTCGTTCACCAGTTTCTCAAAATAGTTGAATGAACGCGGTGGCAGTGAGATGTACCACCTATGGGCAAGATCGCCCAATGTCAATGGGAACATTCGGCATTTTGTGGTGTCCGATGCCCCGTATCCGGTCATGTAGATCCGGAACTTGCTCAAATGGGTCTCGGGATACGATATCCCCTCATATAGAGGTTTTTGAGGAGGAGCGATCTTTGGCTGTACGGGGGCGAGCTCGATCTGGACCGCGAGCGGCTCACTCGGTCTGGCGATCGATCTCTTGGCGCCTGCCCCAGTTTCTATGAGCGCCTTCATTATGTCGAGCTGGCACTGCATTGCGGCCATTGCCGTAGCCTGCCTGCTCGTGGATTGGCTCTCGGAGCGGGAGCCGAGGCGATCGTGTACCGATCTCCTGGACCCGTGTTAGGTGACGAGTTCTCTGCCACCGAGCTCAATTCTGGGGTGAGTGGGAGACCGTTGGTCGGCCTGTCTACTGGGAGTTGGGTATGCCGAACTCCTGGTGACGGATACGGACTCTGATGTCTCCCGGATGGGGCCCGAATGCCCGGGTCGCCATGAGGGATCACTCCCTAGGCGGCTTAAGACGGAATCGTCCCGCCTTACGAGCGCCTTTTCCTGCGGCTCGGGGCTTTCTGATGATTTCTCGACATATTGCCCCTTGAGCTTACGCTTGCCCGCACGGCGGATGACTGATGGAGTAATGGTGGGCGAGTCGCATGCTCTCCGTCGCTCCCTTAGGATGGCCATGGCCTCCTCGATCTGTTCCGCGGTTTGGAACTGATCGAGTGAGAGTCTGGGGCCGTCCCTCGGGGGAGGGAGTGAGAGTCTAGCGTCGCCGCGGTCGCCTTCCGCCGTAGGTTGGAACTTGATCTGGGCCGGAATAAGGTGTCCCGCAGATCGTAGGGTGGCCCTTTTCATGGTCGTGGCAGACGTCATGATTCTAAAGGTTTTTCTTTGAAGAACAGTGAGTGTTTCTTCAAGTATATGCCCCGGAGAACAGTGAGTGTTCTTCGAGACGGTCGGAATAAAAAAATGAAGGTTAATAGACCCCTCCTTCTAGCGCCAATTGTTGTTACCCAAAATATTTTCCGGAGATGATATTGCTGGAATGGTCGAGTAACAAACAAAGTGCGAGAGGACGTCCGTAAGGAAATGAATAACACAAGATTTGCTGGGGTTGTTAGTCCCGGGCTTGAATGCTCTCGCGAGATGTTATTAATATGAATACTAGTGAGTACAAATATTAATGTTAGAGTACAATTACAATGAGTGTAAAGACTCTAGTTATCTTAGCTATCGAGTGCTGAAGATTTCCCGAAGAACTAGAGTTGAAGCTCTGTGAGTTCTTGTTACAAAGATGGAGAGTTCTCTGTATTGTTTGCTTTCAGTGTTATGTGTTCACGTTGTGAACTGTCACTGTGTTAACGTTTTTTCACTCTGTCCTTTGGCCACTTCTGGAGGCCTTCTATTTGTAGAAGAAGAGGTTGCTAGGTTCTCCCTGTCGGCCAGGCGGCCGCCGTTTCTTGTATTAAAATAAGGTGGGGATCGTCCCATCACGTGGGCTTATTTCCTTAAAGTCCGCATTTATTCTTTGGTTGCTGAGCGCGAACCAATGAGGAGGCGCGGGTGCCTCTTCTTCTTTGTCTGGCGGTCCCACCTTAGGTCCTTTCGGCGGGCCTTACGGTTGGTGAGGTCGTCCCTATCACGGACAGCTGCTGATGGGCTGGAGTAGGACCTGTTCCTGCGGCGCCTTTTGCGGATCTGCACGTGGGTCTTCACCCAAGATTCGGTCTTCGAAGACTTTGACGGGTGTCGGATTCACACGTGGCATGGGACGATCGTCTCCAGTCGGACATTAGAGGCGATCGCGGATGTCGATAGGCGATCGCCTTGGGCGTCGACCGCTAGGTGCTTTCCCGGCATCTGTCTTCTTTAGGCGGCTCGACCATTATCTTTGATCGCCATCGAGGTGTGTAAATCATGCTGTGAGACAACAACGGCTATTAAAATATTCACTCCGAGTCATTACACGAATATACGAATCAACAATGCAATAATAGAACTTAATTTAATAAATAATCCACATGGCCACATAGACAGAAATGTATGACCTTTATCAAAACAACACTGTCAAAACCATATACATATCATTGGGGTCAAACATCTGTAACATTCTTTAAAATAAAATTTTCCGAGGTATTCGTTCAAATGATAATATTTTAAAATTCTTGAGTTTGAAAGATGTTGCCAAAATGAAATTTTTGAAAAGAAATACTTTCAATACCTCGGTCGTTTAATCAAAACCATGATTCTATTATCATAATTGTTTCGTTTGAAGTCATTTGCAAAACAACATTTCGAAATATCATATTTACTCGATAACCGCTATCGTCAAAATGACCTACAGGGTAACCACATGTTACCACGCCACACCATCACGAATAACAACGCACATGACAATCCGTGGCCATGCCCCTTAGCATCTACCCCCAGAGGTTTTGCCAAACCATCCCCAGGTGGAAAACCGCTTGTACTAGCATAAATCATTACCACATATCAACTATCCCATCAGGATAACATCATAAAATAATACAATCAAAACAGACCTTGCAGGTACAATCAAAATTCGTCAACAAGAAAGGTAACAATTACTAACACGTCAATAATATCCATGGAATCAAACGATCGGCAAAGAGCATAGGTATCACTGTAATAACAAAGTTAATGTCGTAACAATCACAAGCTGGTGGCCCTAATAACATGCAGTCTACGGTCGTAACATCTAGGAGCTTTCGGCCGTAACACCTGTTGTGTCACGATTTATTCATCCCGACAGGCGATCGACTATAAGGCCGAGCGACGAAGTCAACTCCAGTCAAACCATGGCTAGCTCGCCAAGTCAAAGATATCAGACCACCATCAGGTACCTAGCGATCGACTCCCAAGGCGATCGCCCTTTGGCAGCTGGCGATCTACTCTAGTGACCGGCTAAGGGCAATCGACCTACGCCCCGAGGAGAGACGATCGCCGTCAAAAGTCATCAGGGTGGATCTCGAGAAAAGCACCCACGTGCGAGATCCACCAAAGGCGGACAAGATCTTCTGGCGGCGAGACAAGATCTTTTGACCACTGACTGTCACCTACCTCACCTACCGGCATGCGCGCCGAAAGTTGTCGGTGGGACCACCGTGACGGCTACTCGGGGCGCGTGTAAGCTCCCATTGGACCACACGGTTGGCGCCCGGCCAACTCCTGCGAGACTTTGAGACGAGGCCCATGTGCTAAAAGACGATCGCCCGATTATTATATTGCAGAAAAGGCGATCGCCCGGCGTATCCAAGCCCTATAAATAGAGAACCTCCTCCTACTGGAAAAAGGTTCGGAATTCACTTAACCTACAGTTCAGAAATTCATTCGACCAACGAGTTCACATTCTCTCACATTCCGATACATTCACGGAAATACTGAAGAACATACATATCATCAAGCTCCCAGCTATCTCACCGGAATCCATCTCAGGACTTCTCTCTCCAAATCTCTCGTCCAGAAGACGATCGGCAGAAGCAGCAAGTCTCCACTAGACAGATTCCAAGGGATTCATAAGCCCAGAAGCCCAAGCATCCAGCTAAATACCCGCCGTGAGAGACGGTCGATCTCTCACCGCCGCATTTATTCATCTCCTTTGTTACAAGAACTCACGAGCATCAAATCTGGTTCTTAGGCAATCTACACGCTCACTAGCTAAGATAACAAGAATCTTTACACTCATTGTAATTGTATTCTTACATTAGTACTTGTATCCCGAATATTAGTATTAATAATATCTCGCGAGAGCATTCAAGCCGGGACTAACAACCCGGCAAATCTTGTGTTATTTATCTTTCTCTCGGAAGTGCTCTTGCATTTGTTTGCTATCCCATCCATTCAGCCAATATCTATCTCGGATAATATTTTGGGTAGCAACAATTAGCGCTAGAAGGAGGCGTCTAACCCTCACATTTTTATTCCTACCGTCCCGAAGAACACTCACTGTTCTCGGGGCATATACTGAGTGACACTCACTTGCACTTCAAAGAAAACCTTGAGAATCATGACATCCGCGGTACATCGAAGAAAGCCGTTCTCGAACCGCGGACACCAAATCCGGCTCAATCCGAACCCCGGCCGGCGACGGAAGCGCGCAACGCGAGACTTTCGATCCGCATCAGAGATGGCCCCAACCTCTCACTCGATCAGTTCCAAACGAGGAACAGATCGAGGAGGCTATGGCCATCCTGGAGGAGCGACGGAGAGCATGTGCGTCGCCTGCAATAACTCCCTCGATCATCCGCCGCATGGGAAAACGGAAATTCAGCGGGCTACTGAACGATCGATCGTCAGAAAGCCCCAATGCGCGAGGAAAGGCTCTCGCTCGACCGGACGGATCTATATTCAATCGCTTAGGACGCGACCCATCCGGGCGACCGGGGCACTCTGTTCCCAACCTCGAAAAGACGGAACCCGAATCCGTCACCAGGAGTTCGGCCTACCCATCTCACAGCCGAACGCAGGTCAGCCATCTGACTCCAGCCCCGATCGCCAGGGAATCAGTACTCAATCGCCTCGGCTCCCGCTCCGAGCGCCGAGCATGCCAGTCGAGGCCACGCGATGGCCGCCATACAACGCCCGGCTCGGCGAGATGAGAGCACTCTTGGACAACGGGGCAAGCACCAACAAAAAGATCGCCGGGCCGGCCAAGGCCACTCGCGGTCCACATCGAGCTTGCCCCCATACGACAACGATCGCTCCTCCCAAAACACCACCTTGTATGAGGAGATCGGACCCGAAACCCACCTGAGTAAATTCCGAATTTACATGGTAGGTGTGGGGCATCGATGCAACCAAGTGCCGGATCTTCCCGTGACATTGGGCGGTGGCCCATAGGTGGTACGTCTCACTACCACAACGATCAATCACCTCCTTTAAGCGGCGAAGGACTTCACGTCACACTTCGCCGGCAAGGTGGCAGACCGAGAAGGTCCCCACCGCATGATAAAAATCAAGCGGGGAAGGACGAGCGCGCGATTACATCGGCCAGGGTAGACGAAATCATCCTCACCGGCGAACCCGTCGGTGTGAGCTCGCTCTCTATTCGGTCATGGGGATTCCGGTCATTCTCCCATGTTTAGACATCTCTCCAAGGATATTCCCCCAACTTACGCGATCTTCGCGCTAAAGTGCCAACTTTACGGCCGAGGCAAAGGCTACTCACCCTCCGCTTAGGCGAGAAACGCCACCTCTTGTCGGAAGATAGCGATCGCCAAAGCAAAGAAGACGATCGCCAAGACACCGGAGATCTCAAGGCATTCTAGGACATGGAAGCCCATCTCCTCCATACGTTCAACGAACTCGGCACATATTTTCTATGCCATCAAGGGGCACGAAGAGCTCAAAAGCCAAAGGCGATAAGGGACCACGGTCACTGGACAACAATCAATATTGTGCCTACCATAAGAGTCCGGCCACGGCACCAACAAATGCGCGACCTCCTCAAATAGCTACGGAGATTGTTCGAGGAGGGCAAGTTGGGCTGACTTATTGGTTTAGCGAAGCCCTACCTATCTCTACGGACGATCGTCCGAGTCGAACACAAAACAGGCTGGAAAGCTCATATGAGCCGACCCCTGGATCAACCTCGGCGACCGTCCCTACATGCTTCAATCAAGAGAAGGAGACAACGGAAGTCTCCCCGATCTCCTCCCTTATTTAAGAAACCGGAGGACTCGATTGCCATCTACAGTTCACCGTCTAACATGATGGACTAAGGCACGAGATCGCCTCCCCCGCACAACGTACACCGTCGAAGGTCGGCATCTACATGACGATCCAAGGTGGAAGAGTGCAGCCATGGTCCTGGTGGTCGATGGAACCGACTGCTTAGGCCATGCATGGTCCCTTTAGTCTAAGTTCGCCAGCCATTCGTTTTAATACGAGGCCGGCGTAGTCGAGGCCCTCAAAATGTCGGTGGACACGATCGCTCGCCCTCAAAGGTTCATCATCTAACATGGTGAACCGGACAATGCGGCGTGCCACAACCCCGTCTCAACGTACACCGTCGAGGTCGGCCATCTCCATGGTGGCCGAGGTGGAAGCAGAGCTAACAAGCCGCGGGCGTGGAGTTGATTCATCCGAAGCCGCCCGTGCAAGGACTCTTCTAGGCGAGACCGCACGCCCTTCGTTTAAATACGAGGCGGCGCGGCTATGAGAGGACCCTCATAATAAAGTGAGTCACGAGACACTCAATGTCTTCGCGCATCAAGACATGATCAAGGAGTCGGCCCATCGAACTCCGCGATCGTGCACGGTTCCTCAAGATGGACGACCGTCCCCGAGGATTCGACAAAGTTGAAGACCGCTCACTCAAGGAATTATTTTCATCCCCTTACTTCCACTAAGTGAATAAAAACAAGGGGCAATAAGAGTGCGGACTACCTACACGACGATCGTCGCTATTCAACCACATACGGAGATCGTCATTTTTTCAGATGTAATGCAGCGATCGAACTTGTTGTAAAAAGTTGTCTTATGAGTTTATCAATTCATTTGGAACTACCCTCGCAACAATCTCTCCTCACACATTTGTACAAAGTCAAACAAAGACTCAAAATAACCATTCATTCAAGTGATAAGTCAGAAAGACAAATGCTCATTTCATTACTTGAAAAATCGGAGTACATGATCGCCCGAAGGCCTAAGTGCTACAAAAGAAAGCTACAAAACTACAAGTAAGCTAAAAACATCAAAAATGAAGCGCCTCAGGCCCCTGCCTGGCCTTCGCCATCAGCATTCGGCGCGGTCCCCTCATCTTCCGGAGCGTCGGGATGAGCAAGATTGGCTGGAGACGGATACCAGCTCAAATCCACGCCGATGTCGCCGAGTCCAAGATCGGCAAGGAGAAAGCCGAATGGAGAGGATGCTCCAATTCATATGACTTGAACTTCTCGGCTAGAGGACCGACCTCCAAGCCTCCCTTCTTAGCCGCTCGGATCGAGTCGGCGACGCCAAATAATAAGCGAACTCGGCGACATACTCCAAGTTTTGGAAGGGATCGGCCTTGGTCGCCTCAACCTCTCCTCTCGGCTCGGCCATCGCTGTTGCGATCCTGGAGCTCGGCCTCCCTCGCGGCAACCTTCTCCTTCGCCTCCGTCGGCTCGGATCGGTAGAGCGATCGTCACCTTCAGCGATCGGCCTCCTCTTGACAACGTTCGCGCTGGGCGGCGTGCATCTGGTCCGGGCGGTCAACCGCCATACGATATTTCTCGGTCTCTTTCTTCTCGGCTCAAGCTCATGGCTCGCCCGCTTGGCCGCCTCGAGCGTCCTTCTCCATCGCGCGATCTTGTCGGCCAAACTCGGCGTTCTCTTTCCGAGCCGCCTCGAAATCCTCCTGAAGGCGAATAGTGGAGGGCCGCCCCTCATACTCTGGCGGCACAGGCGGCCATGGTCGCCGTCTGAAGAGAAAGGGCGAGAACGGCATGCATCGAACTCGGCGATCGCTGTCGGGCGATCGCATCGGATCGGTCGTCACGCCTTCGGCAAGCGAAGCGGCCTTGCTAACATATGGAGGAATATCACGGGAATGGCGAGGAGATCGGCTCGCGGAAATCCACGACCATCGGTGGACAAGACGGATCTGCGCGACGGATCCTGCATCAAAACAACTAAAGTTAATACAACTCCTATGCAGATGCAATTTTCAACACAAAAATGCTATCTACCTCTCAGCCTTCTCGGGATCCCGACCGAAAAACGGTTTCCCTCGAGGAGTCTCTGCATCCGCGATCGCCGTCTCCCGCAGAAAAGCCGCAAAGGGCGGCTCGCTCTCCGGAGCAACGATGGTGATCGGAGGCGCGGCGATCGGCACTTCATCGCCCGGCGAAGCGAAGTTTCTTCCGGCCTCGGCCTCTTGCGATTCGCCCGAAGCCCCTCCTCCGGAATTTCCTCCTCAACCACGACCTGCTCCACACGAGGCTCCGGCTCCACGCGAGGCTCCGCCTCCGGAACTATAGGCAACGCAACGGGTGGGACCCGAGTCGACCTCTTATGACGAAGACGGCCTAGGACTCCTGGGTTCGACATAGCGATCTCCGTCGGAGGCTCCAAAAAGCGAGGGAAGCGAACCTCTGCAGTTAAGACAATCGATCAACAATCAGATACTTTCCTCAAGTAAGGCGATCGCCTAGAAAATGAAGGTCGCATAAACTCATACCTGGCACCGCGAGATGTCTCGGAAAACGGAATAGTCGAGCCGACAACCAGCGACTCTCCTTGTTGATCCGAGTGGCGTCTAGGTCGTCGTCCGACAAGCTCCTAATTCGCTCCCAAACAACGAGAAAGTCGAAAGGCAACTCCTCGATCGCCGGAATATGAAAGCTTTGCAAAAGCAATCAAATTAGATCAGTCCAAAACGCATCCAAACGAAGGGAGAGTCTAAACCCTTACAGGGATTCCTCTCCCGAAATTCGGTGGGGATCTCCAGCTCGCCCGTGGGATTGTCGCTCGCCGAAGCTCTCCACTTGCCGGCGACCCAGAACCACTTCGTCTGATCGCCACGTATCTTATTCGGGACTCCATGAATCACCCGACCAGATCGGCCTTGGATATGGTAACCGCCGACCAACCCTCTGTGAGCCGTCAGTTTAAACAAATGATTCATCTCCAACGGCGACGGGAGGCGGTACAGGTGGTGACCGCCGAAAAGGGTGAGGGTGCAGATAATTTGGAGCCAGGCGTTCGGCGTCGGTGAAGTGGCGCCACATTCCAAGCGGCCAACGGATGGGAGACCGCAAAGGATAGAGAAGCGTAGCCGGCCTCATAACGACCTCACTCACTGCGACCATACCCATCGGAGGTGGTCGGCTCGTTCGTTCTCCGCGGCGCGAACATGTCTACATCAGAAGGAACATGGAATCTTGTCCTCCAGACGGCGGATCTCTCTGGTCGTCGAGCTCCGTATTTGTCAGGCGACCACAGCGATCATTGTGCGGCACGATCTGCGACCGCTTGGGAAGCACATAGGGATAAGCGACCGAATATCCCGGAAATCGAATCTCGGAGTAGGACCGGCTAACCTCTCCATTATTTCGGCAAAGGCCCTATATGCCCGGCCGAAAGAGCTATGTTGCTCCCGGTAAGCCACGATCGCGAGATCTCTCTCGATCTGCGATCGTCTCTCTTCGGCGGCCGACTCCTTAGCAACATCGGCCTCATTGAACAAAGCCTCAACTTCAGCCAGGTCGATTAGGCTCGAATAGCTTCGGCCGCCGTCTCAGGTGGAAGACGGAAGAAGTTTCTCCGGGCGCCGATGTCGGCAGCAGAACTAGTTCCGCTCCAAATGATAATGAGGTTAGGCCATTTTCAGAGATAGAAAAGAAGAAAAGGATTTTCTTACCCTAAAGTGAAATCGAGCGACGATCGGCACTAAGATCTTGAAAATTCGGCGGCAAGTCCTTCTTCCTCCAAAAGTACGCGTGAGTAACACTACTGACCGCGCCCCCTTTTATAGGAGGAGCGGGGACCCGATTGCAATAAGGGAAAACCTCGGGGTCGGATCTCAAGCAGCGCACTAGTTGACCCCTCGAGACCAGCGTGCGCGTCTTTTCGAGGATCGTCGTAGGAGTCATTAATGACCGTTGGCGTCCCCAATAGAAGCCCGACACGTGCGGAGACTTTTCAACGCCCGTTGTTTTCTCCTTGTGATTCGGCCAACAGTCGTCCGAACCAAGAGTACATCAGCTCAAAGACGATCGCGATTCGATTAAACACGAAGTCGCTCGTCAAAAGTTCGGCGATCGCCAAGAGAGCCACCTCACCACGTTTCCAACGTATGGCGAGGAGGGCAATTGTTGTGTCACGATTTATTCATCCGAGACGGGCGATCGACTATAAGGCGGCGGCGAAGTCAACTCGGTCAAACCATGGCTAGCTCGCCAAGTCAAAGATATCGAGACCACCATCGGTACCTAGCGATCGACTCCCAGGCGATCGCCCTTTGGCGATCTACTCTAGTGGCCGGCTAAGGGCAATCGACCTACGCCCGGCAGAGACGATCGCCCGTCAAAAGTCATCAAGGACTGGATCTCAGAAAAGCACCCACGTGCAGATCCACCAAAGGCGCTGACAAGATCTTCTGCTGACAGACAAGATCTTTTGAGCACAGCCTGTCACCTACCTCACCTACCAGCATGCGCGCCGAAAGTTGTCAGTGGGACCACCCGTGACAGCAACTCAGGACGCGTGTAAGCTCCCCATTGGACCACACAGTTGACTGCCAGCAACTCCTGCAGACTTTGAGGGGACAGGCCCATGTGCTAAAAGACGATCGCCCGATTATTATATTGCAGAAAAGGCGATCGCCCGGCGTATCCAAGCCCTATAAATAGAGAACCTCCTCCTACTGGAAAAAGGTTCGGAATTCACTTAACCTACAGTTCAGAAATTCATTCGACCAACGAGTTCACATTCTCTCATATTCCGATACATTCACGGAAATACTGAAGAACATACATATCATCAAGCTCCCGGCTATCTCACCGGAATCCATCTCAGGACTTCTCTCTCCAAATCTCTCGTCCAGAAGATGATCGGCAGAAGCAGCAAGTCTCCACTAGACAGATTCCAAGGGATTCATAAGCCCAGAAGCCCAAGCATCCAGCTAAATACCCGCCGTGAGAGACGGTCGATCTCTCACCGCCGCGACTGTTCATCTCCTTTGTTACAAGAACTCACAGAGCATCAAATCTGGTTCTTCCGGAAATCTACACGCTCACTAGCTAAGATAACAAGAATATTTACACTCATTGTAATTGTATTCTTACATTAGTACTTGTATTCCCGAATATTAGTATTAATAATATCTCGCGAGAGCATTCAAGCCCGGGACTAACAACCCCGGCAAATCTTGTGTTATTTATCTTTCTCTCGGAAGTGCTCTTGCATTTGTTTGCTATCCCATCCATTCCAGCAATATCTATCTCCGGATAATATTTTGGGTAGCAACAACACCTAAGAGCTTACAATCCTAATGGTAAATATCTTACGGCCATAATCAATAGCTGCAGGACAACAGAATTGTCCCAGCAACCCCGAAACGACTCCGAAGGTTAAGCTTCGACTCCTGACAATATATCCCGGCATTTAGAAACACTGTAAAATTCTCCGACGAGCATAACGACATAACAAACTTGTCGCAACGACTTAGTCCCAACACACAAACACATAACGTTTTAAATTTCGAAAAAAAATCAAAGTCGTTTTGCAAAATAAATATTTTTCAAAATCCTTTCGATCATATCCAAAATGACGATAACAGTTTGCAATGTTCGAAGTATTTTAAAACACATTTTTCATATGCCCTCTGAAGGTGTCATTTGAAAATACATGACTTATTCGTCAAAGTTCAACCGATTTCGAAATATTTTCAAAAATCGATTATTTTACAAACATACTCAAGCTCATAAAATCTTTTAGAAAACCGTTTTAAACCTTCACGTAGCGGACATAATTAAGATAACCAAACTTGAAACCACATGCTTAATCGGCAAATGAGATTACCAATTTAATCAAATACGACTTGTGAACACCAAGTTCAAACATACGTCAGAACCATCCGCCTGAGTTCATCATGAACTCTACCGTCGATACAATCTTTGGATCACATTAAAGTTTACAGCTTCCACATCATACCACTCCATGCGGTGGTTCAAAGTCAAACCATCAATACTTTCTATTCAATATACAAACGGCATGCCACTCCGTGTGTCGTTGTTCACTTTGGTGAGTCTCTTGATCCTTATTGGATATGTGTTTTCCTTGAGTTTCGTTGTCATGTTGCATCGTGACATATCCGGAGTCATATATGCGTGTCGATCGGTTATGTATAGAATTTTCAGGTCAGGCACGTATTGTCATGTATAGCTTCATTACCTTCACATTGAGCTGTGCACACGAGACATACTTCATAAGACTAATTAGGTACAAGACCACACGTGTATTTCATCGATACCCGTTGGTGTCTTGTGCACGGACACATTTCTGGATCGGGCATATTGTGATGTCCATTTTGAGCCATAATGATTGGTCGTTCATACTCCATGTATGATTGGGTATGTTCGATGGTTTGCGACTGGTTGTTCATACGCCCGAGGGGTATGTTCGAAAGTCGGGTTTGTTTCTTTGAGATCCATTATAAGTGATTTCATAAGACTAATTAGGTACAAGACCACACGTGTATTTCATCGATACCCGTTGGTGTCTTGTGCACGGACACATTTCTGGATCGGGCATATTGTGATGTCCATTTTGAGCCATAATGATTGGTCGTTCATACTCCATGTATGATTGGGTATGTTCGATGGTTTGCGACTGGTTGTTCATACGCCCGAGGGGTATGTTCGAAAGTCGGGTTTGTTTCTTTGAGATCCATTATAAGTGATTTGTATGTCGTTTTGAGAATTTTATTCTCTCGAATATCAGTCACCTTGGTTCTTCATTGGTCTTGTTTGGAGTTTATCGTGTTGATGATATTACCGGTTGTGTTTTGACCTTTGATTGGTCGTATTGGAGTTTATTATGTTGATGATATTCTCGGTTGATGTTTTGGTTGATCATGGTTATTGATCGTATGAGCGTTCAGACTTTGTGTCGATGTTTCGAGATTTTAATGTCATTGGTCTACAGATGTATTGTGTATATTTGGTCCTTATCTGGATGGGTATCTGATTGTGCGATCCGACGGATATGATTTGACACTGATGGATTATTCCACACTTATGAGTTTTGATGATGTTTTGAGAATTCTTGGTATTGATTGAATACAGTACAGATGGTTGTAGTTGAGTTCAGTTCGTCATTTGAGAATGTGAAATGTGGATTATGGTAAGAATTGATTTGATATGGATTGCTATGGGTTGGTGAGGTTATGACGGTAAGATTACGTTGGTAGTATTCTTACTATGTTATTACATTGGTATGTAATTATTTATGATGATGTGATCGATATCATTGTTGAGTATTGTGGTTGACCCCGTCGTGGGTTTTATTTTTAGGTACTCGGAGATCGAGCTAGTATCGGTTGTGAAGGGATGAGCTTCCTATGTGATACTAGTTATGACATGTATTTGGGAACCGAGTATTTTACTGTTCGTTATATTTCACTGCAAATATATTTTTAACTATGTATATGTTCGCTGCGTGTGTATTTTAAAATAGGTTTCCGATATTTTACCAACTCGTGTATACTTTAAAATGGCCTTTTGGATATTTCGTAAATTTGGTTTAATTCGTGAAACCTTTTTCCTTAAACTATCTTATCGGTACGTGTATGTGGTGACTTAATGTACATTTTGAAGCGGTCGAGTTTTGGCATTTTTGCCTTGTACTTTCAAATCAAATTTTATGACGGTATTCGAGAACTATATTTTGGAAAACATTTAATTATTCATAAAATATTATCATCTTTGCCTCTTTGGCGTGTTTGAAATGGTTGTGAAAATGATTTTTAGCCTTGTGGGTTCCGACTGTAATATCCGAACTTTTTATTTTTGGTAATCTCTATTTTTGGTGTATGTTTGGTTCGGACGACTCGTTTGTCACTTTTTTGGGATTCTGAATCTATTTTGTTCTTTGAGTTTCTCCATTTGGATGAGTTTCGGGTATGTTTTTACGTAATTTTATTTTAAGTCATGTTTTGTCGCATGTACGTTCGATTCTCATAAAACTCATTCGATTTCATTATTTCTCTGTTCCCATGAGTCCGCATGGTTGAGTTTATCATGTCATGAGTCTCGGATTGTTAATCGCGTCGCATCATGAAATTCGGATGTTAGGTCATTTTTGTAATTTCGCATTATTTTGGGAAGTCGCTGTTAATACTTGTTCTACCCGACTTTCGGGCGTAGGAGACTTGAGATAGTTTTGTGCCTATCTCGTGCAGCAAAATCCTCGTATATATGTGGTTTCGTTTCTCGTGTTTTCATTAGGTTGTTGGCATTTGGATCGGGCGGAGCTGCTTTGCCGGACTGCATTACGACCGTAAGTTGATGTGAATTACGGCCGTAATTCTTCATACATTATGGCCGTAATATCCTTTGCGTAGCGGCCGTAATGGGTGTGTGGCTAGGCGAAGGTCGTGAACACCATTACGGCCATAATCTTTGCCCAGTATAATAAAGCTAGGCGGCAGGATTTCTTCTCATTTTCATTTCCTTCACTTCCTTGCAGCGGGAGGCGATTTCTGGCCTAGGGTTCGTCAGATTTTCATCGACCTCGGTTGAGAAGCGATTTTTGGGCATCATATCATCACTCTAGCATCAAATCTTCCGTTTTTCATCGTCTAATCGAGGTATATTTCATTAGAACCCTAGCTTTTGGGGATTTTGGGGTTTTGTTTTGATTTTCACCCTTCTAGTCCGATTTGCCCTTATGATTGTTAGATTTCGATAGTATAATCACTATCCCTTACTTCTCTTGCGGTTTTGCGGATTGAATTCGATATTTTTCTCCGTTGATAAAGGGGAACCAATTATGACCTTGTATTGTCCGACGAATTGTCCCATTGCGTAGAACTAGGATGGATTCCTACGTTTTCACAATTTTGAGATTAGTTGTGTATCGCTATTGTGTTAGGATTGGATTTGTGACTGGGCTGAAACCTTTCCCTTCACTGTTTTCCTTCACGTCGTGTTATCCAAGGCAAATACATGTATTACATTTCATTGTGTGTGTACGGTTTTGATGCGAATGATGTAAATTGTGCTATTGAATGAATGTGATTGTTAATTACTCTTCCACCCGGGGATGGCATATGTGGCCTCTGGGGGCCGATACTAATGGGTACGGCCACGGAAGTGGACTTGGGTGCGTGTGTTGATGTTCTTCCACCCGGGGATGGTTCGACGGGACCTCTGGGGGCCGATACTAATGGGTACGGCCGCGGAAGTGGTTTCTAACCCGGGGACGGTCCGACGGGGCCTTTGGGGTTCGATACTAATGGGTACGGCGGCGGTTTACCAAGCATGGATAGTTGTGATGTGGAAAACTTGAGGACATACTGTTTTGGGTGTAATGTGATATTCCGGAATATTGATGGCAAATGTTTCTCAAATGGATTTGCTTGTGTCGAATCGTGTATGTATATAATGTAGTGTAATTGTGTACTTGCACTAGCTATTCGAATGCTAACCCCTTAAATAGGGGAAATGCGTCTTATGCATTTAGTCTTGGTCGAGCCGAGGAGCTGGCACGGGATATGCATGCAAAGGATGGACCAGCATGATGATGAGGCTCGAGTCGTGTTTTATGTTTTACTATTGCATTTATCTTGATGTTGGAGTTAGACTGAGTGTTTTATAAATTGGTTAAAGTCCCTTGTGTGGGTAATGGATTCATGTGGAGTTACACTCTTCGATACTTGATTAAAATGTTTTGGCCGAGGCCACGGCCCTATTTTACTATGATGATTGTGTCTTTTGGGATTTCATATTCGGATTGTGTGTTATGTGTTAGCCTCGTAGACCTCATGAAGGTTCTACGGAGTGTAATGTCGTATTTGTGATTTGGGGTGTTACATTTATGGTATCGGAGCCTTAGGTTTTGAATGCCTAGGCTGTTGGTTAATTTTGGGTATGTCAGTTGTGTCGTTAGAGTCAGTCGTTGAGCCTAATATCATCATGCTACTGTATCTTCATGCAACCGTATTTGTAAGTCTCCTCGAACTCTTATATTTCTGTAATTCGTTTCCTTGAGTTTTCTGGAATTATGAATTTTGGTGCCAACCTTGTAAACTGTGAATTTTTCTGATCTTGTTCCTTTCATATCTTTTCTTCAGTATGTTGAGAGGTCGTGGTAGACCAGCTAGGGGACGCGGCCGAGATCGTGGTCAGGGTGCTATTAATGAGGAAGTCCCACTTTCTTAGTCCTCTGCAGATTCGGCCTCTCAGTCAGTGCCGAGCACTCTACCTCTGAGCTCTGACGGGCAACAGGATATGTCAGTCAGTCAGAATCTATCGTCGGGTAATAATGCCGATGCCGGGGCTACTACCGTACTTCAGCAGTTGGTAGCCTAGTTCGCTCAGATAGCTCAGGGTGGACGCCAGAATCTGCCTCCGACTCCAGAGGATGAAGCTAGTAAATGGCTTCAAAAAGTAACTAAGATGCACCCCCCTCGTTTCTCTCGTTCTTCTGACTCCCTCGGTTGGGAGAATTGGCTCTTTCAGTTGAGCAGGAATTTCGATACCATGGCTTGTCTTGATGACAGGAGGGTACATATTGCTCAGTACCTCTTGGATAAGGAAGCTGCTGAATGGTGGGAGGCTGTGGCGCCCAGAGACCTCCGAGCCACTTGGGAGGAATTTAAGGCTGCTATGGAAGCAGAATATTGTCCACCGCCAGTCAGGGAGCGCAGGATTGTGGAATTCTTTACTGCTACACCTCAGGATGTGCCGATTTCTCAGGCCATCATCACTTATAATGAGCAGTTGGGATTCGTGAAAGATCAAGTGAGGACCGAGGCTGATTAGATCCGTTATTTCAATGTGCGCATGAAGCCGCATATCAGACAGAGTATGGCACCGCTCATGTGTGCCACCTTGAAGGAATATCAGGATCGCGCCCTAGCGATCGAGATGGCTGTCCCGGAATCAGAGTTGGGTTCTGAGGCTAAGAAGCAGAAGACTACCGACAGTTTTTCAGCCCGTAAAGGTAGACGATTTTCGAGGTCGTAGTCTGCTCCGACGTCTGGGAAGAGACCATTTCATCAGGCCGGAGGATCTCAGAGTAACCGTTCGGTCCAGTCTCCTACACCTGGCGGCAGAGTTTGTTTTAATTACAGTCAGTATGAGCACGTGATGAAAGATTGTCCATTTCTGTTGGTTACTTGCTTTACTTGCGGATAGAACGGGCATCGAGCAGTTCATTGCGAGAGGGCTTCCAGGGCCCCGATTACCACTGCCGTTCATAAGGAGCACAGTATTGAGCAGAAGACCCGAGTTACTCATGTTCCTCAGAGTTCGGGCCGTGGTAGGGGACGGGGTCAGCTGGATCGCCCTGCAGCATCGAGTTCAGGCTCAGTTCACCCTCGGTTGTACCAGATGAGATGCACGGAGGAGGCAGACGTTCTGGTGGCGTCAAGTACTACTCAGATCCTTTCTCATCCAGTTTCGGTGCTTTTTGATTCAGGTGCTACCCACTCTTTTATTGCTTCAGATTGTGTGAATCATATTGGTATTGACTACTTGTTCGAGTGTGAACCGTTTGTAGTGGGTACGCCTAGCGGGGATTGTATGGTTGGGGACCGGGAAGTTTGGGATTGCCCAGTGAGGATCGGGAGACGAGAATGGCCCTCGAATCTCATTGTTATAGACCTTAAGGGTGAGGATTTGATCATCGGGGACGATTGGTTGGATCGTCACGGTGCTATCATGAATTATCGGACTCGTACCATCTCGATAGTGGCCGAGGACGACACTGAGCATACTCTCGTCGGTTGTAAACTGGGTAGATCGGGAAGTGTGATTAGCGCCTTGAAGGCGATGAAACTTCTGAATCAGGGTTGTGTCGGATATTGGTGTTATGCCCTGAAAGCAGAAGATGGTGGAATTGACATGTCTTCGATTCCAATTGTGAACGAGTATCCTGACGTATTTCCAGATGACTTGCCGGGACTACCACCACAGCGGGAATTTGAGTTTCCTATTGATCTAGAGCCGAATGCGGCCCCTGTTTCTCGATCGCCGTACCGTATGGCACCGTCGGAGATGTTAGAGTGGAAGAAGCAGTTGGAGGAATTGCTAGATAAAGGGTATATCCGACCGAGCGCATCGCCTTGGGGTGCGCCTGTGCTTTTTGTTAAGAAGAAGGATGGGTCGCTTCGTTTATGAATCGATTATTGAGAATTAAATAAGTTGACCATAAAAAACAAGTACCCTTTGCCTCGGATTGACGACCTGTTCGATCAACTTCAGGGAGCGACAATCTTTTCGAAGATTAATTTACGATCGGGCTACTACCAATTGAGGATTCGGGACAGTGATGTACCAAAAGCTGCAATTCGGACGAGATATGGCCATTACGAGTTTGTGGTTATGCCTTTCGGGCTAATCAATGCCCCAGCAATGTTCATGCAGTTGATGAACAAAGTTTTCATAGAGTATCTGGACAAATTTGTAGTCGTATTTATCGACGACATTCTCATTTATTCCCGGAGTTAGGAGGAGCACGTCTTACATCTCCGGATTGTGTTGGACATTTTGAGAGCTGAGCAGTTATATGCTAAGTTATCTAAGTGTGAGTTTTGGCTCAAGGAAGTAATATTCCTCGGGCATGAGATCTCAGTGGAGGGAGTTCGGGTAGATCCGCAGAAGATAGAGGCAGTGACGGCGTGGGAATCGCCTAAGAATGTGAAGGAGGTGAGGAGTTTTCTGGTACTTGCAGGCTATTACCGTAGATTTGTCTAGGGATTCTCTAAGATCGCTATACCACTCACTCAGTTACTCCAGAAGACTCAGAAATTCAAGTGGACCGCAGACAGACAGGATAGTTTTGACGAGTTGAAGAGACGACTGACTACCGCACCCATTTTAGCATTGCCTCAGGGGAACGAGGATTTTGCAGTGTAGAGTGATGCTTCGGGCCTCGGGATCATATGTGTTTTGATGCAGAGAGATAGGGTTATTGCTTATGCGTCCCGACAGTTGAAACCTTACGAAGCAAATTACCCTACGCATGATTTAGAGCTAGGTGCAGTCGTCTTTGCTTTAAAAATATGGAGGCATTATCTCTATGGGTCGTCGTGTAAGATTTACACGGATCACAAGAGTCTGAAGTATATCTTCAGTCAGAAAGAGTTGAACATGAGACAGTGTAGAGCTAATTAAAGATTATGACCTCGAGATACTTTACCATCCGGGTAAGGCTAATGTAGTGGCCGATCGTTGAGTCGGAAGCGATGGTGTTACGAGATGTTAGAGGTACTTACACCATAGAGCGAGGATCCAACGGGATTTGATTTGTCGAATATCGAGGTTTGGGTTCGGAGGGTTCGGGGTCGATTATGTGCATTGGAAATCACTTCGTCCTTGGTGATGATATCAAGGCGAGCTTGATATCGATCCGTTTTTGGTCGATTGAGGGAGGATGTGAGGAAGGGGAAAGCCCTAGGTTTGTGATTCAGGATGATGGAGTTTTGAGATTTCGCGGCAGATTATGTGTACCGAATGACATTGAGTTGAAGCATAAGATCTTGAGTGGGGCTCATACTACACCTTACTCCATACATCTGATACGAGCAAAATGTACAAGGATGTAAGGAGTAACAACCGATGGAGAAATTTGAAGACGTACGTGAATGAGTTTGTATCGAGGTGTTTAACTGTCGGCGAGTTAAGATTGAGCATCAGCGACCCGCAGGACTATTGCGACCACTTCCTATCCCGGAGTGGAAGTGGGAGGACATTTCCATGGATTTCATTACCAGTATGCCTAGGACTCGGACTGGAATGAACATGATTTAGGTTATTGTCGATCGACTAACAAATCAGCCCATTTTTTAGGTATTAAGGATACTTGGGGGCCGGAGAGACTAGCACGAATATTCATTGCGGAGATCGTGAGGTTGCATGGGACTCCTAATAGTATTGTCTCGTATCGAGATGGCCGATTCATATCACATTTTTGGCAGGCCGTTCATCGACCTTTGGGGACTGAGTTGAGACTCAGTACATCCTACCACCCTACAGACAGACGGGCGATCGGAGCGGACGATCCATACGCTGGAGGATATGTTGAGAGCCTGCACTTTAGATTGGAAGGATGATTGGGAGTCGCACTTGCCATTGTTCGAGTTCACGTACAACAATAGTTGGCACGCCTCGATCAAAATGGCACCATTTGAGGCATTATATGGGAGGAGGTGCAGATCGCGGTTGTGTTGGGATGATGCATCCGAGCTAATCGGCACCGAGCCAGATATGGTAGTTGAGACGAGAGAGAAGATTGCACTGATTCGCGATAGGTTGTTGTGACCCAGTGTACGAGTCGTATGCCGTCTGGCGTCGCCGGCCATTGGAATTTGAGGTGGGAGACCATGTTTTGCTTAAGGTGTCGCCGACACGGGGAGTTTACCGCTTCGGTCGGAAGGGTAAACTTAGTCCGAGATATATTGGACCATTCTAGATTCTAGAGAGAGTTGGAGAGCTTGCATATCGGTTAGGCTTGCCACCGTCCCTGAGCCACATACATAACGTATGTCATGTTTCCCGACTTAGGAAGTACGTGCAGGACCTTAGCCATATTATTGATTTTGGAGAGATCGAGTTGGGGCCCGACATGACCATCGAAGAGAGATCGATTCAGATTTTAGAGCGTCGGGTGAAGCAACTTCGGCACAAAACCATTCCCTTGGTTAAAGTGAAATGGTTGAGACATAGATCCGAGGAAGCCACGTGGGAGACGGAAGAGAATATGAAGTCGAGATACCCCGAGTTATTCACGTTGTAAGTTTCGGGCCGAAACTTATTTGTAGGGGGAGAGAATGTAATATCCGAACTTTCTATTTTTGGTAATTTCTATTTTTGGTGTATGTTTGGTTCGGACGACTCGCATCCTTTGTTTTGGGATCCTGAATCTATTTTGTTCTTTGAGTTTTTCCATTTGGATGAGTTTCGGATATGTTTTTACGTAATTTCATTTTAAGTCATGTTTTGTCGCATGTACGTTCGATTCTCGTAAAACTCGTTCGATTTCATTATTTATCTGTTCCCATGAGTCCGTATGGTTGAGTTGATCATGTCATGAGTCTCGGATTGTTAATCCGACGTCGTATCGTGAAATTTGGACGTTGGGTCATTTTTGTAATTTCTCATTATTTTGGGATGTCGCTGTTAATACTTGTTCTACCCGACTTTTGGGCGGCCAGGAGACTTGTGATAGTTTTGTGCCTATCTCGTATGTAAAATCCTCGTATATACGTGGTTTCGTTTCTCGTGTTTTCATTAGGTTGTTGGCATTTCGGATCGGGCGGAGCTTTGCCGGACACTGCATTACGGTAGTAAGTTGATGTGAATTACGGCCGTAAGTCTTCATACATGACGGCCGTAATATCCTTTTCATAGTGGCCGTAACGGATGTGTGGCGGGCGGTGAGGTCATGAACACCATTACGGCCGTAATGGTGTTGGTGTTACGGCCGTAATGTCTTGATATAATAAAGCGGGCGTGGATTTCTTCTCATTTTTCATTTCCTTCACTTCCTTCGCAGGAGGCGATTTCACAGCCTAGGGTTCGTCAGGTTTTCATCTAACCTCGGTTGAGAAGCGATTTTTGGGGCATCATATCATCACTCTAGCATCAAATCTTAGTTGTTCATCGTCTAATCGAGGTATATTTCGTTAGAACCCTAGCTTTTGGGGATTTTGGGGTTTTGTTTTGATTTTCACCCTTCTAGTCCGATTTGCCCTTATGATTGTTAGATTTCGATAGTATAATCACTATCCCTTACTTCTCTTGCGGTTTTGCGGATTGAATTCGATATTTTTCTCCGTTGATAGAGGGGAACCAATTATGACCTTGTATTGTCCGACGAATTGTCCCATTGGGTAGAACTAGGATGGATTTCTACATTTTCACAATTTTGAGATTAGTTGTGTATCGTTATTGTGTTAGGATCGGATTTGTGAAGATTATCCGGGCCGAAACCTTTCCCTTCACCGTTTTCCTTCACGTCGTGTTATCCAAGGCAAGTACATGTATTACATTTCATTGTGTGTGTACGGTTTTGATGCGAATGATGTAAATTGTGCTATTGAATGAATGTGATTGTTGCTCTTCCACCCGGGGATGGCATATGTGGCCTCTGGAGGCCGATACTAATGGGTACGGCCACGGAAGTGGACTTGGGTGCGTGTGTTGATGTTCTTCCACCCGGGGATGGTTCGACGGGACCTGCGGGGCCGATACTAATGGGTACGGCCGCGGAAGTAGTTTCTAACCGGGACGGTCCGGCGGGGCCTTTGGGGTTCGATACTAATGGGTGCAGTGCGGGTTACCAAGCGTGGATAGTTGTGATGTGGAAAACTTGAGGACATACTGTTTTGGGTGTAATGTGATATTCCGGAATATTGATGGCAAATGTTTCTCAAATGGATTTGCTTGTGTCGAATCGTGTATGTATATAATGTAGTGTAATTGTGTACTTGCACTAGATATTCGAATGTTAACCCCTTAAATGGGGGAAATGTGTCTTATGCATTTCAGGTACAGGTTGAGCCGAGGAGCTGGCACGGGATATGCATGCAAAGGATGGACCAACATGATGATGAGGTCGAGTCGTGTTTTATGTTTTACTATTGCATTTATCTTGATGTTGGAGTTAGACTGAGTGTTTTATAAATTGGTTAAAGTCCCCTGCGTGGGCAATGGATTCATATGGAGTTACACTCTTCGATACTTTATTAAAATGTTTTGGCTGAGGCCACGGCCCTATTTTACTATGATGATTGTGACTTTTGGTATTTTATATTCGGATTGTATGTTATGTCTTTTGGGATTTCATATTGTTGTAATATCCCCGAATGGTTTTGGGGGTGTTACACGTAAGACTTCAAGATTTATGTACGCTAATTCCAATTAGCGTACGTTAGCTCAGTCAACTAGCGTGCGTTAATGCCATGCAATTGCATGCATTACAAGTATCAATCAACACCTTGTGATCATAAATATGAATGTAAGGGAAATCATACTCCAAGATTAATCATAATCTTTCCAAATTCAACCTCATTACCAAAGTAATATGTTCATCACTTATTCATATCCATCAAGTTTATAACAATCACAATTCCAAGGTTGTCAAATAATCCTAATATCCGAATTGAACACTTGTTCAATTCGGATGAACAAATATACTCAAGGATGAATAATAATCTCATTAATCTCATAATCATTATTCCTATACGAATATCACATCATCAATCAGCATAACTTGATTCTAAATATAAACATTCCATGTTCATATCCGAAAACATCAATACTTCACATATAATCATCTTGGTATATTATATTCACCAAGAACTTCTTCAAAAACACCAATTATCCTATAGTCATGTTCATAATCAACAAAACAATATAATTCAATGTGTTCTAACATCTAAACCATCATCTAACTCATAGTTCAATATATATCATTTTTTTCAACAAGCTCCGTAAAACACCAAGAATCATAACATCACTTCCATATTTATCATCATACGAAGTTATCAACAACAACAACATCAATAGTCCGGAAATGAAGGGAGGGGTTAATCAACATGACTCTTGGAGATAAACAACACAATCCAAAACCACAAGAATCATATCAATACCCATATATCAACAGCAACATCAACATAATTCGATAATCCATCTTACGAGCATGTTTGAATGAATCGCAACTCTTACAACATGAATAACCTTAACCAATATTTTCAATCTCTTGTCACACTTCAAGTTAATCATGTATAGCATCATCATAAGTAATAGGATAGACCAACATGCTTCATAACATGTATACATTCTAAGAATAATCAAACTCCTTCTAAGAATCATCATCAACTCTAAGACTAAAGATCTAATCCATGCCCCCAAGCTCATAACCAAGTTAGAAGAGGGTTAATATAATTAAGGATGATCAACTCCACAAACACTCAAGTGTTTGGAACCCAAAACCTTCTCCAAAAACTCTCTCTAGCCGATGAAAGGAAGGAATGGCCGAAAATGAACAATAATACCCGGTAGCATATATATATATATATATATATATATATATATATATATATATTGCCCATTACTAGCAAGCTTTAATGGGTGCCTTAGCGTGCGCTACTCTACTAGATATCGTGCGGTAATCCTTTTTCAGAGACTACTGCCTTACCTCGTTACAATGACTTATGTACGCAACATACCTCCTCTAACGTACGTAAACCTCATGCTCCATTAACGTACGTTATTCTTGAGTTATAGTGTATGTTAACCCCATCGTTGACTCGCTTGTCTGCCCTTGCGCCTAAAGTGCCTGGTCCCACCTGCCGAAAGCAAACCACGAAGCCGGGATTCACTTTGATCGATCTAGAATTAGCGTGGGTTAAGCCCTATGCTTAGCGTGCGCTAAATGCCATTGACTCGAGTATGCACATGCACGTCAGCCGACCACTGGAACCACATATCTTGCGTGCGCTAATCTTTGTGTTTAGCATGCGCTAAGCTTGCACACTAGCGTGCGCAATGTCCTTCAACTAGCATATGTTAATCAAGCTATACTTAGTCAAAAACGCAACTCTCCAAGCAACATCCGGTCGACAAACAAAAATAGTTCGATTTCGTAAAATATAATATACGTTGTATAAATCCAGTACAACATCATTTTGTATAATTCCAGCTGAATATGTAAACTCATTCCAATAATACCCTCATACGATATACCTGATATCAAAAGTACGATAACCTGGTACACTATTTCTTCAATTGTAATTGTCGACCACTACGACAATTATATCAATACATCTATCTGAATCCTCATAATCTTTTATCCATATTGTACTGATTCCACAATGTGCAATATGACTCGGATATAATAACATTAAACAACAATAGTATAAATTCAAGATATTACAATTAGAAGGCTCAATATAAAATTTAATAATTAACATATAGACAATACACAATAAGAAGTACAAACTAAATATTAAGCATATATGTGAAGTAATTTTGGTTGAGGCATCATAAAAGTCTCCTAATATACTCATTATATGATGTTGGAAGAAATTTGGTCGGCCACTTATCAATTTAGAGTTGTTTACAAACATATCGATACATGTATCTCATAAGGACAATTGTTTATTTATTCATATTTTAAGACATTTAGACATTTCTTTCCATATTAATACCATATTTGCATTTGTATCATTGCATAATATACATAAATTCATGATCTAAAACCATTCAAATGGATAAACATAAAATTTAATAGTTAACATATAGATTGTACACTATAAGAAGTAATAACTAAATACTAAGCATATTTATGAAGTGCTTTTGGTTGATAGATCATAAAAGTTTCCTAATATAGTCATTATATGATGTAGAAAGAAATTTGATCGGCCATTTATCAATTTGAAGTTGCTTACGAACATAACGATACATGTATCTCATAAGGACAATTGTTTATTTATTCATATTTAGTCCTTTAGACATTTCTTTCCCTATTAATACCATATTTTCATTTTTATCATTGCATATACACATAGATTCATGATTTAAAACCATTTGAATGGATAATTAGATGGCTCAACATAAAATTTAATAGTTAACATATAGACTATATACTGCAAGAAGTACAAACTAAACGTTATGCATATTTGTGGAGTTATTTTGGTTGGCATATCATATAAGTCTTCCAATATAATTATTATATGATGTTAGAAGAAATTTGCTCGGTCAATTAGCAATTTAGAGTTGTTTACGAACATAACAACTCATGTATCTCATAGCGATAAATCGTTTCATTATTCATATTATAAGTAATTTTAGACATTTCTTTTCCCACAAATATCATATTCACACTTGTATCATTGCATATACACATAAATTTATAATTTAAAACCATTTAATTTGGAAATTAGAAGGCCCAATATAAAATTTTGTAGTTAACATATAAACAGTACACTATAAGAAGTACAAACCAAACATAAGCATACTTGTGAAGTGATATTGGTTGAGAGATCATAAAAATCTCCTAATATACTCATTATATGATGTTGGAAGATTTTTTTCAATCATTTATCATTTTGGAGTTGTTTACGAACATAATGATACATGTATACCATAACGACAGTTGTTTATTTGTTCATATATTAAGATATTTTAGACATTTTTCCTCTATTAATATCACATTTCCACTTGTATCATTGCATATACACACAAATTCATGACATGCAAATAGAAAATTAGAAGGCTCAAAGTAAAATTTAATAGTTAACATATAGGTATAAAGCGCAAGAAGTGAAAACTAAATGTTATGCATATTTGTGGAGTAATTTTGGTTGACATATCATAGAAGCCTCCTAATATAATTATTATATGATGTTGTAAGAAATTTGGTTGGTCAAGTATCAGTTTTGAGTTGTTTAAGAACATAATTTATGTATCTTATAACGATGGTTGTTTTGCTATCATATTTTAAGTAATTTTAGACATTTCTTTCCACACAAGTATCACATTTGCACTTTATCATTTCATCATACATAAATTCATGATTTAAACTATTAAATGGGAAATTAGATTACTAAACGTAAAATTTAATTACTCGGTGATTTTGGTTGGATACCATACAAGTCTCATAATATACTTACTATATGATGTTGAAAAAACTTGGCCAGTCAATAATAGTTTGGAGTTATTTACGAACGTAATGATACATGTATCTCATAACGAGTATTGTTTCGTTATTCATATTTTAACTAATTTTAGACATTTTTCTCACTAAATGTTATATTTGCACTTGTAGCATTTCATATACACATAAATTCATGATTTAAAATTATTTAAATTGAGAATTAGAAGACTCAACTCAAAATTTAATGGTTAAGCATATTTACGGAGTGATTTTGGTTGAGAGACCATGAAAGCCTCTTGCTATACTTATTATATGTGGTTTTAAAAATATTGGCCCGCCAATTATCAATTTGGAGTTATTTATGAACATAACGACACAGGCATCATCATGCACTGCATATAACGACTGTACAATCATTATCACTGCTATTCACCTCATCATACCTAAAATGTAAAAAATTATCTAGAAATCCTAAAAATCTAAACAAATCTATTAAAATAAAAAATACTTATTGACTTATTTCTTTAAATCTTCTCATTATTTTTCTAGAAATCTTTTCATTATTTTTCTAGAAACACCATATAAGAATCATTTTTTAATCCTCAACTAGACAACTACTGTATAAACTTTCAACAACATAAATTAAAGTTTTTACAATATAAATGACAACAAAGAAATTTCTTTTAGCCAAAAGATGGACTAGTAAATAATTATCATGGAATAAAAATAATAGAAATAAGCTTAGAAAGAGGAGAGAAAGGGGAAGAAAATGGAGTCTTTCAAAATAAAAGATATTTTAGATATTTCTACTTTTATTTTGATAAGGCAAAATAGCTTTACTAGGGACTAAGATTTGTCATTTTTATCACTTAAGGGTCTAAAGTTTTAAGTGTTTCAAACAAGGGACTAAAGTTTAATTTGTTTCACCCGTTAGGGACTCCGTTAATTTGGTCCCGTTAACTTTTAATGGATTGATGACATGTCCGTTAAGCGCCACGTGACAGCATTTTATTGGTCGGTAATAATAAAATAATAACAAATTTTTTTAGATTTTTGTAATAATAATAAATAATAACAAAAAATATAAAAGTCAAAAATAATATAAAAAATTAAAAAATCTGTATTTTTTAAAAAAATTGAAACTTTATTTTTTTTGAAAAAATCTGGAATATTAATATTAAAAATCTAATGCTTTTATTTAAAGTTATAAATAAAAATTAAGAATTAAAAATATTTGAATCCGATTTATAATTTAGCTTTAGTTTGTTTTCTTCAGATTTTTTTGTAAAATAATATTTATTGATGACAAATAATATCTCAATTTTTAAAAAAAAAAGTTTATAAATTAGATCCAAATTTTTTATTTTTTATTTTTTATTTTTAAATTTTAAATAAAAACTTCCGAATTTAAGTACTAATATTCCAGATTTTTTAAAAAATTTGAGAAAAAAATAAAGTTTCATTTTTAAAAAAAATCCAGATTTTTTTATTTTTTATATTTTTATTATTATTTTATTATTGTTATTACAAAAATCTGAAATTTTTTATTATATTTTTAATTTTTATTTTTAACTTTAAATAAAAGCATTAGATTTTTAATTTAAAAAATAAAATATCCATTTTTCAAAAAATACAGATTTTTATTTTTTATAATTTTTATTCTTATTTTATTATTAATGCCAATAAAATCTTGTGGCGTTGACTTAATGCGTATGCCATCAATCCGTTAAAAGTTAACGGGCCAAACTAACGGAGTTACGGGTGAAGCGGATTAAACTTTAGTTTGTTTAAACACTTAAAACTTTAGTCCTTAAGTGATAAAAATGGCGAAATCAATCTTATTTTGCCTTTTGATAATATTCTTATACAAAATCATTTACACATTAAGATATTTGACCTTCCTCTTGAAAAAAATCCAGATCGCGGCTACAGATCCCGATTTACATTCGATTGAAACCCTAATTTCTGATATCGCCAATGGACGATTCGAAGGTATGGATGCATATTCTTCTTTACAATTGTGTAATTTGTTTGTTTCAGTTCTTCTTCTTTATATTTGTATTTTGTTTGTTCCGATTTTCCTGTATTTTGATTGTTCTCATTAGATTAATCTTCTATTAAAATTTATTCAACAAACTTTTGTTAGTTTTTGTAAATATTATTATTATTATTATTCAAATCATGCAAATCTTAATCTTCAGGTTCAATTCGGGCAGAAAAGAATGAAGCCTGAGCCAATAACCTCTTCCGATGAATTGGTATGGGAAAGTGGACTTAAAAATCTTTATTGATTAGTACTAGTATTTAAATTATATATTTTAAACGAATGGATTAATCTCCAGGATGTCAAAGATCCCTCTGAGTCAGGAAATCAATCTGGACCGAAAAGAGCAAACCTTGATTCAACACACTCTTCCGATAAAATGGTATTGGATAACGACTTTGTGATTCTGCAATTGTTTGGTTGTTGACAATGTGAAGCTCGTCTCTTTCCAATTTCATTTTTTTTTTATTGTTGTTGTTGTTGTTGTTGTTCTTGTTCTTCTTCTTGTGGGGGTGGTGAAGGTGGTGTTGGTGTCTTATTCTTGTGGTGGTGGTGGTGGTGGTTCTTGTTCTTGTTCTTGTGCTTGCGCATGCCCTTGCCCTTGGGCGTCGGCGGTGGTGGTGGTTGTGCTTGTTGTCTTCGTCCTCGATTTTTCATGCTCCATGAATTAACAGTATGCATGTGACTCATATTTTGTCGCTGATTTTTCATCCCAACTCAAAAATAGAGAACAATTAGCGTAAATTACTCACCATTCGCATCCTGAATTGCAATATTGCCTTCTGATCCAATTCAAAGATGCTAAATGAATCGGCAACAAGAAGAATATGAAGAACTGTCGCAATAAATTCCTCCTCGGTAAACAAAAGAAAATTGCAAAGGAACGAAATGAAATCTCTCAACGTTTTTTTTTTTTTTTACCAAAACGAACCTCAAGTTTGAAATAAAAAAAATGCAGCTCACACATACGAAAATACAGTTGAGTGTACCTAACTAGAACACTGAGGTCCACACCATTGCCCTATTTTTGTGGCAATTGGCAACACACCAAGTTTCGACATGCTTTGAATAATTTTCGGACTAGTACAGGCCCAACTATTGTGGTTATAAACTGATTATTATATTTATCATATTATTAATTAATTTGAGTCGAGTCATGTTCCATGATGTACGTGTTGATTTCACAATATCAATTACGTATAGCAATTATCTCGACTCGTCACCGTCTCATGATATTTTTCACGTGACTGGAAAAAACCTATGATTTTGATTCTTCTTTACAATTGTATTTTGTTTGTTTCAATTCTTCTTTATGATCGTATTTTTTTTGTTCTGTTTTTCTTGTATTTTGTTGTTCCAATTATCCTCATATCTCATTAGATTGATCTTCTATTTAAAATTTATTCAACAGTCTTTTGGTCGTTTTTGTAAATATTATTGTTCCCATCATGCAAATCTTAATCTTCTGGTTCAATCCGGGCAAAAGGAACAAAGCTGGAGCCATCAAACTCTGCCGATAAATTGGTATGTGGTAATGACTTTAAATTTCCTTATTGATTAGTACTCGTATTTGATTATATATTTTAAAGGAATTAATTAATTTTCAGGAGAAGGATCCGTCTGAGCCAGACAATCAATGTGAGCTGAAAAGAGCAAACCTTGAATCGGTATTGGATGACGAGTTTATGATTTTGAAATTGTTCCTTTGTTGACAATTTGAAGCTTCTCTGTCCAATTTCATTGCTTTGTGGTGATTTTTTGTTGTTGTTTCGTACTCTATAACGACTTTGTGATTTTGGAACAACAATATGAAGACGGTCTCTTTTCGATTTCATTACATTGTGGTGATTTTTATTTTGTTGTTTAAGCAAATGAATAAAATTTCAGGACGAGACAATGCTTTTCTGGCAGACATTAGAGAGTGGTGCGGAAATGGTTGTGGAATGGGAAATTTCTAGCGACGGTTCTTCGTTCTCGTCAGACCCATTTTCTGTCATTGAACTTATTCATGATGTACGTGCCTACATCTTTTTTATTATTATTAATATTATTAAATGTAGAACGATTTCCCTTGAGCCCCCCCCGATTCCTTGTTCTCATCTTAGCTGGACATGAAGGTCTATGAGCAAATGCATTCGCACAAAAACTGCCTTTTACATATATGCAGGTGAATCCTGTCATTGAAATGGCCGAGGAGATAGCTGAAGATTTTCCGGAGCTCTTTTCGAAGGCCGAAGAGCTTCTGAAACTTCTCGTTAAATCTGATGATGAAAAACGCCTAAAGGAAATAGCTAATGAAATTCTGGAAGATGATTATGTTTTCTCATGTTTTGTTGAGGCAGCAAATATTTATAATACATTTTTCACCTTTGTCGGCTGCCCTCTCGCCCACTCGTGGGACAAACAACCTTGTGGAATGATCGATCGTATTAGGGATGATCCTTTGTTCAACATGTATGTGGCAAGTAAAGAGCCTGCACATATTATGAGGGGAGTCTTAAGCATTGTAATGGGCTACTGGATTGATAAAGCCTATTATACGAAGCTATCCAAAGCATCAAATAACTCCGTAATGAACATTAACCATCGTCTGAAGAATAGAGAATCTGCACTACGACAAAGAGAACAGCGACAAAGAGCTCGAATGCAGAAACAAGGACGAGACTTTGTGGACGTAGCATTGCCACCTCTTGTGCAATGGGTGAAAGATTGATGGAGCAATGCCGCTTGGAGGTAGAAGGCCCATGGGTCGTCAACTTCTTTTCCCTGAAAAGTAACGATGGAGTTTGGGGTATAAGCAACGTTTATATTTTCCTTTTGCAACTGAGATACTCAAATCTGTTCAATGAACGAACTTAACGTGGGTTTTGTAAAATATGTTGTATTCACATTTGTGTTAGTTACTAATGTAGTGCCCACTTTCACTGCATTAGTACGCTGTTCTTATTTGTGTCTATGCACATTAGTTCGGATGTAATTTTCAGTGTTTTTGTGGGCATCCATCATCATTTACTTGCTGATACATATATTATTATCATATCAATTACTTGCTTAGTCTTGTCTCGGAAAGATAGCCGGCTTCAATTACTTTTTGAAAAGAGGTTAATTGGTTTCTCTTATATAATTATTCTTGATAATTTTTGTCGTCTGAAGTATTTGATAATTAAGCTTTGACGGCTGAATTGAGAGAACTATCGGTCCAGTAATTTATGTGTCACGTACCAATCTGCTCGTCTCGTCATGAGCTTGATGATTAAAATTTAATTGTTAGACTAGTCTCTAAAATAATACTCCATATCTGGCAAGAGTCGACAGAGTTGTCAAAAATATTTGGTATATTTTAGGTATTGGTATAAATAAAGATGGTAAATATATGATGGAGATTAAGAAATAATAAGTATTGTTGATGAATGTGTGGTGAATATTAAAAAGTAAAAAAGTAATTGTTTGATTTGATTGTGAAAAGTGATATATGTAAATGTACGAAAAAGACAATTTTTGGGTGAAATGTAAACTTTGGTCGGGACACCTGAGATATTTAGTTTCATAAATTAACAATATCAAGGACATTTAATTTTCTATATTAGTAGATTAAGGATTAATCTTGATCATTTATTTTCTTCATCAACAATTGTGATTTGATTCTATATTTCCTTTATAAAGATATTTTCCAAACAGGTCCAATCCCTATATGTATTGGTAGTAATCCCTATACATATGGAGAAAGATTAAAAATTAGGGTCAAGTTACGTTTGTTTTCTATTTTCTGTCTTTTACATTAAAAATACGCCAAATTTTATTAAACTATTTTTTATTATAAATAATAAACCATATTCTATGCTTTTAGTGAAATGTAGTTTGGCTCATGGTAAATATATAGGAAATAATTAAATAAATGACATAAATAGTTCAATCAATCTATTTATTCATATTTTATATATTGCTATATTACAAAATGAATTTGGGTCCATGATATAACAACTCATCTTAATCACAATACCACACATTTGTGACCAATCTTTTTTTGGTACAATAATTAAAGAGTTGCAGCTTGAGCCTCTTTGGTGGTCATCAAAAGTTGAAATTTATGTTATTCATTTGTATTTATTTTTTTATATATTTATTACAAATTCATTATACATTCTGAACTAAATTGCTAATTGCTATACCAGAAATATGAATGATCATGCTGAGACAAAAGATTGGTACAGTAAAACCTCTATAGAGGAACACTATACTTAGAAATAAAATCTATGTAGGAAAAAAAATTATGGTACCAACTCAAGACTAGTTATAAATGAGAATAAATTCTACATTCTCAAAATTCATACTTATTCCAAGTCATGCGTTAAAGAAACACACCTTCATTAGGAATAATATATATATATATATATATATATATATATATATATATATATATATATATATCGTTAGAAAAGATTTAAGTTAATTTAAAATAATTGTCTAAGATTGTCTATGACAATGACTTAATCTTTCGTGTTGTAACCGCATTCATTAATGTGCGTATGTTTAGTAGTGTAATATCCGCAATTTTCGATTTCCGGTAAATTTCTTTTTTCGGCCGAAGTCCGTTTTGACGACTCGCTCATGACCGTTTCATCATTCTGAGAATGATTAATTCTACACTTTTTGACATCCGGGTTCGTTTCGGAGTCGTTTTGTTGAGTTCCGTGCTTTTTAACGACTTTTCCGCACTTGAGTTCGGTTCTTGCGAATCTCGCTCGGCTATTGTTTGAGTTTCCGTAAGTCCGTTTAACTTTGTTAGACGTGTTGTGAACTTCGGTTTGGTTATTCGATCACGATCGTGATTTCCGGCGTTTTGGGCCATTTTGTAATTTCTTGAAAGTTACGTATCCGTATCTGTAATTGTTGTCTCGACCCGTTTCTTGGTCGCGTATGACTAATTATGGTATTATGTTTTCATTTCGGGCCGTTGATGTTGTCCGCGAACTTTTCGCCGTGTTCGCCCGCACGCTTAAATCGGTCGCCGAGCCAGTGGTCTGCATCGCCGGACGGCTATGGATCGCCGGACGATTGCGGGCACCGGCCGGACAGTGCGCAGAACCGGCGAGCGCACGCCATCGCCGGAAGAGGCGCGCGCTTCGGCAGTGTAAGCGACGCTTATCGGTGGCCTAGCGACGCTATTGGGCCCGGGCAGAGGATTCGAGGTTCGGACTCGGTCGGGGTCGGCAGGTAGCGCACGCTCTTGCCGGTCGAGCGCACGCTAATCGGCGTGGGTAGCGACGCCGGCCGACTAGCGACGTTACTGGTAGTTTGTTAGTCCAGCGGCTCGGAGTCGGCTAAGCGCGCGTGAGCTTCGGCCAGTAGCGCACGCTAGCGGAGTCGGGTGGACGAGTCATGGTTGGCGTAATGGTCGGTGGTGCCGGGTCATGTGGGCCATGGCCGAGAGTGCTCGGCGGTGCATGGCGATAAGCGCACGCTAGTCCGGAAGGCTAGCGACGCTAGTTCCGCCCGATATATATATGACAGACCACCCACTTTTCCCTTCGTTTTCATTTCCTTCCTTCTCCGTCCGCGGTCAAGCGATTCATGGGTGACGAAGCCATGTTGTTTAACAACAAATCCATGAAGTTCTTGAGTTCATAACATCAATCAATCATCCGTTATCATCCTTTGATCCAAATAATCAAGGTAATCTTCCTTAGAACCCTAATTTCGTGAATTTGGGGTTTTTGCATTTTCGTCCGATTCGTTCCGTGTTGTTGATTAATTCATGATGGGTATGATTAATCTTGGTAGTATTCTCGTGTTTAACATCATTTAATCCATTGTTCTTCGTCGAATCAAGTATATTTCTTGATTTCCTTGAATTGACTTTTCGGGGATTTGTCCCGATCTCGCTTTTTCATCCGCTGATGGATCGATTATGGTTAAATGATGTTGTTAAACATATTCTATGGATTGTATATCCATATTTCAACTTGGAATTTCGTTGCGTGATTTGACGGAACGAATCGTGTTCTCGCCGCTTGGGGAAATCCTTGAACTTTCGTCATTCGTTCTTTGAATTCAACGGCTTTGAGTCGTGTTATGGAATTCATTTCATTGTTATTATTGTCCTTCGTAGTTTATGAACGTGAGTTGGCGTTCGGTGGAGTCGGCGGGTTCGTAGTCGGTTCGGGCCAACCTACTTCGGTCGATTCTCCGCGTTGTTCTTATTCGAGGCAAGTATCTTGCCCATACATTACGTGTTTTGTGGATATAATGGTTGCTACGTGTCGATATGTGCTAAATAAATATTTATAATCATTTTTCAAAAGAATCGGTATATTTACCATCATGGTTTTCGTAAAGGTGACCCGTGTGAGTCGGGAATTAATATGCTTAGTTGATTATGTGTGCTAGTGTCGAGTATATGATCACCTTACTTTCGTGTGATGTCATTATGTATGATTATGGCGTCGGTAAATGTAAAGTGTAATTCTCTTGTCAAATTATGTGCTTGGAGTCACGTGGTTATGGATGAATATGTGAGTTTTTGTGATATTGGTTGTGTCGTTCGGTGCTGTTGAGATCTTGTGCTCCCTTGTGAATTGATATAGTTCTGGGTCGTGAGTACGTGTTGGATAATTTGGCCATTCTAGCAAGGTACCTCGACTATATATATATTTTGTGTGTTTGACCTTTGAGAGTCGTGGTTTTGTAATCTGAGTTGTTACTCTTCCACCTGGGGATGGCATGTGGCCTCTGGGGGCCGATACTAATGGGTACGGCCACGGAAGTGGACTTGGGTGCGGGTGTTGTGTTCTTCCACCTGGGGATGGCCTGTGGCCTCTGGGGGCCGATACTAATGGGTACGGCCACGGAAGTGGACTTGGGTGCGTGTGTTGATGTTCTTCCACCTGGGGACGGTTCGACGGGACCTCTGGGGCCGATACTAATGGGTATGTCCGCGGAAGTGGTTTCCCACCTGGGGACGGTCCGACGGGGCCTATGGGGGCCGATACTAATGGGTACGGCCACGGGTTACTAAGTGTGGTTTCTGTGATATTGATGTTGATGTTTTGATGATTAATTGTGATATGTCCGGAGTATCACAATGCTTTGCGCTCGGGGTCGAGATACATTATATATCAGGTCTTGGTGTTTGGCTAGAATGGCATAAGATTAATGTGTTATGTGTAATGTGCCCTCGTAAGTGAATTGAAGTGGATGATCGGGTCGTGGACCCTGTGTTTTGTGACCGTAATGGTTGGGTCGTGGACCCCGCGTTTTGTTAACGGATTTGCATTTTGGAAAAAAAACTTTGGGGCTGTGACCCTAAATGATTTTCGAGGAATTTAAGAACTTTTCAATTTCTAATGTTTTAAAACTCCCGAGATTTGGAAATGTTTTCAAAGTGCTTACTTACTTCGTTTCTACTTTCAAGACTTGAACTATTTTTAACTAAATATACATCGGGAAGTCCTTCGTTGTATTTCTCGGAATGTGTTGTGTATGGCTCGTATTTGCACTTTATACTTGCACTAGCGAAACAAAGGAGTTTTGCTAACCCCGAGTAATCGGGGTGGATATCTGTATTGTGTCCAGTACATACAGGTTTTCGGGAGCAAGACACAGGATCGGCACGAGGGATGATGAAAGACGAATGATACTAATCACACGAAGGCGCCTTGGGTTCATTAGTCTGAGTCCATTGTATTGTCTTTCCATTGCCTTATTGTTCGTTGTTGCAAGTATTTTACCCTTGCGTGGGTATGAGTCTAGATGAGTTTATGTGTTTTTATTTGTATGTCAGCGTCGAAAGACCAAATCGGTGTATTGGTTCGTTATTTTGATTCGTCGGTATGTAATGTAATGTGTTGTTTAGATGTCTAGACTGGTGGATCCTCGCGGAGAGGGTCTGCGGCGTGTAATATTCCCGGTTCGATCTGGGGATGTTACAATTATGGTATCGGAGCTTAGGTTGAGGAAACCTAGGCTGTCGGGTCGAGTTATGTGTTGTGGAGTCTTGTATTGTCAGATTTTGTCTGACTGAGTCGTGTCGCGACGCGTCGTTTGGAATGTCGGCCGTGATTAGTATCAGGGTGCAGCCATCATCTTCGTGCGATCTGTGGATGTAAGTCTCCTTACTACAGGTTGTACCACGAGCTATACGAGCCTGTGTGATTCTGTGTTATGTAGTTAGTATTTGAAGGTGCATCGTGAGTAAGTGACATATATTTGTTGATTTCCGTCTTGCGCTAAAATGTAGAATGATATTGCTGAATGTATCCTTGTATAAACCTTGAAATTTTAAGTTTTCGAATCCTTTCGGGGAGTCACGTAAAATTTTTAAAATGTCCTCCAAGGGAGGAAAAAGTTGATTTTCGTATGTTGACCTCAAGGCTGAAAGTTCTGAAAACTCGAATTATTAATAATTCTTTTCCACTGTGTACTATAAGTTTTCAAGACACGAGATTTGAACTCAAATGAGTTCTTCAAAATATACTCAAGACGTGACCCTTGTTTATGACTTTTCGGTTTTGAATGACAATCGCCTTTTGATGGTTGCTCATGATGTGTTGTAATTATGTGAATCGATGGCTTCGAGATTCGAATATTGTTGTTTATTTGTGACCTTCGATTCCAGTAATGTCGTATATATGTTCGCAATCATGTTGCTAAAATAGAACCGTTAGCGCACGCTAAGTGTAAGGCTAGCGCGCGCTAATGCAGCATGGGTAGCGCACGCTAAATATGTGTTGTAGCGCGCATTAGTCAGTCTGGACAGAGGCTAGGGAACTACATTTTTTTTAGTCGTTAGGCCTAACCTTAGCAGTCAAACACCCGGGACTGTATTCTATGTGTGTTGTCAAGTAATGACAACTGTTTGGTATGAATGTGCGTTATGATTCTTTTCGTTGCACTAAGTCATAATTGATTGAGTTCGGCAAATGGGTAAATTTTGTCTGCCGCGAGTGTGTTCGAACACGCCTTTCTAAAACTTTCATAAGTTTGCGCAAGTGTGATTAGCCGGCGGCTTCGTATGAACTTTGGAAATTGTTTGAAATTTTCGAGCCGGCCTGGGATTCTCAAATAAAACCTCGACGGTATTTGAAAGAGTTGTTTTAAAGTACCTTGAACATTTTGTAAATATTACCGTCGTTGATGTTTGTGAAGTGTTGGGAGAATTTTCGAAAATGATTTTAACGTATTGTTGCATTTTCAAATAATTCGAGTGAATGATTTTCAAAAATCTTTCACACCATAAAAATATTTTATTTCAAAAACCAATGCGATTTTTATTTTCAAAAATATATAGTGAAAGATGAGAAATATCACTCGATGTAAAGTTCAAACTCGGATTCAGAAATGTTAGAGTATGTAAGAATGATTTGATGATCTTGCATGGTTAACTTGTTAGTTGTTAACGGCGATGATGATACATAGAGGCATGATGACTTCAAATGATTTCAAATGAGACGGTTAAAGTACGTTGTTTACAAGTTTTGAGGAAACAAACCGAGGTACCAAAAGTACTTTTAAAGTTTATTTTAAATAGCATACAAATCCAAGGATTTTCAAAAGATTTCCTTTAAAAGGATACCTCGTGGATTTTCTTTTCGAGTTGTTATTGGTTACCTTATGTGATATGCCGTGCTGAGTTGGTGCTTTAGTATAATATTTTGCGAAGTTGTGCAATCGTATTGAGTGGGAATCCGCTTAGTATGCCGATGGGCAGAGGATACAGTCGTGATCACGATACTAATGGCCATGAAGATCGGATGTGGACCAAGAGGATATGGTCGGGAAGGTTTCTATTCCAGCACTTCGTTCTCGTTGTTTAGGTTTCGGGACGAAACCTCTTTTAAAGGTGATATGATGTAATACCCACATTTTTCTTTCTTTCTCTTCTGTTTCGTCCAACCGTAACGACTCGACTGTGTTCGTGGATGCTTCTGATCTGGTGTTGTTTCTCACCTTTGTCATTCGAGCGAGTTCTGATATTGTCCCAAATTGATCTATATATCGTTGTGACCTTTCCAAGTTCGGAAAATTAGTCTCTTTTTCGATCTTCCAACCCTCGGTGGGATTCCGCATTTATTCACGGTTGGCTCGCTTTGATTGATGTACCGTTGGGTTGGTCAATCATATTGATTTTCGCTCGTTGTGTTTTGTGATTGTCGGATAATTGACTTGGCTATATTATCCGTTTGATGACGCTTGTTATTTGTTGGTTTTATTATACCCCTAACGGCGACGTTGTGTTGGTCGCCGTGGAGCGTGTTTTCACGCTGTTTATTCCTTTGCGTTGTTTGTAACATTTCGCCGTTGGGCGTTAGTTACGCATTCGTGTATCTTGTTGAGTTTTCCTGGCGGAATATTTCTTCCCTACTTGTTTCAAGTTTCGGACGAAACTTCTTTTAAGGAGGGTAGAATATAATATCCGCAATTTTCGATTTCTCGTAAATTTCTTTTTCGGCGAAGTCCGCTTTGACGACTCGCCATGACCGCTTTCATCATTCCGAGAATGATTAATTCTACACTTTTGACATCCGGTTCGCTTCGAGTCGCTTTTGTTGAGTTACGTGCTTTTAACGACTTTTCCGCACTTGAGTTCGGTTCTTGCGAATCTCGCTCAAATCGCTATTTCGAGTTTCCCGTAAGTCCGTTTAACTTTGTTAGACGTGTTGTGAACTTCGGTTTGGTTATTCGATCACGATCGTGATTTCCGCGTTTGGGCCATTTTGTAATTTCTTGAAAGTTACGTATCCGTATTCGTAATTGTTGTCTCGACCCGCTTCTTGGTCGCGTATGACTAATTATGGTATTATGTTTTCATTTCGGGCTGTTGATGTTGTCCGCGAACTTTTCGCCGTGTTCGCTCCGCACGCTTAAATCGGGTCGCCGAGCCCTGGTGGTTTGCATCGCCGGACGGCTATGGATCGCCGGACGATTGCGGCACCGCCGGACAAAGCGGCAGAACCGGCAGAGCGCACGCCATCGCCGGGAAGGTCGCGACGCTAACCGGCAGTGTAGCGCACGCTATCGCCGCTTAGCAGACGCTATCGGGCCCGGGCAGGGATTCCGAGGTTCGACTCGGCCGTGGTCGGCAGTAGCGCACGCCATCGCTTGGCCGAGCGCACGCTAACCGGCAGGGTAGCGCACGCCGGCCGACTAGCGACGTTACTGGGTAGTTTGTTAGTCCAGTGGCTATCGGACAGCCGGGCTTAAGCGCAGAAGCTTCCGGCCAGTAGCGCACGCTAGCGGAGTCGGGTGGACGAGTCATGGTCGGCAGAATTGGTCGGTGGTGCCGGGTCATGCGGGCCATGGCCGAGAGTGCTCAGACGGTATCGGGCCGATAGCGCACGCTAGTCCGGGAAGGCTAGCGCACGCTAGTTCCGCCCAAGATATATATGACATCAGCCACTTTTCCCTTCGCTTTTCATTTCCTTCCTTCTCCGTCTGTTTGGCGATTCATGGGTGACGAAGCCATGTTGTTTAACAACAAATCCATGAAGTTCTTGAGTTCATAACATCAATCAATCATCCGTTATCATCCTTTGATCCAGCGAATCAAGGTAATCTTCCTTAGAACCCTAATTTCGTGAATTTGGGGTTTTTTGCATTTTCGTCCGATTCGTTCCGTGTTGTTGATTAATTCATGATGGGTATGATTAATCTTGGTAGTATTCTCGTGTTTAACATCATTTAATCCATTGTTCTTCGTCGAATCGAAGTATATTTCTTGATTTCCTTCGAATTGACTTTTCGAGGGATTTGTCCCCGATCTCGTTTTTCATCCATTTTCGATGGATCGATTATGGTTAAATGATGTTGTTAAACATATTCTATAGATTGTATATCCATATTTCAACTTGGAATTTCGTTTTCGTGATTTGACGGAACGAATCGTGTTCTTGGCCGTTTTGGGGGAAATCCTTGAACTTTCGTCATTCGTTCTTTGAATTCAACGGCTTTGAGTCGTGTTATGGAATTCATTTCATTGTTATTATTGTCCTTCGTAGTTTATGAACGTGAGTTGGCGTTCGGTGGAGTCGGCGGGTTCGTAGTCGGTTCGGGCCAACCTACTTCGGTCGATTCTCCGCGTTGTTCTTATTCGAGGCAAGTATCTTGCCCATACATTACGTGTTTTGTGGATATAATGGTTGCTACGTGTCGATATGTGCTAAATAAATATTTATAATCATTTTTCAAAAGAATCGGTATATTTACCATCATGGTTTTCGTAAAGGTGACCCGTGTGAGTCGGGAATTAATATGCTTAGTTGATTATGTGTGCTAGTGTCGAGTATATGATCACCTTACTTTCGTGTGATGTCATTATGTATGATTATGGCGTCGGTAAATGTAAAGTGTAATTCTCTTGTCAAATTATGTGCTTGGAGTCACGTGGTTATGGATGAATATGTGAGTTTTTGTGATATTGGTTGTGTCGTTCGGTCCGTTGAGATCTTGTGCTCCCTTGTGAATTGATATAGTTCGGGTCGTGAGTACGTGTCGATAATTTGGCCATTCTAGCAAGGTACCTCGACTATATATATATTTTGTGTTTGACCTTTGAGAGTCGTGGTTTTGTAACTGAGTTGTTACTCTTCCACCGGGATGGCATGTGGCCTCCGGGGGCCGATATTAATGGGTACGGCCACGTATGGACTTGGGTGCGGGTGTTGTGTTCTTCCACTGGGATGGCCTGTGGCCTCCGGGGCCGATATTAATGGGTACGGCCACGTAGTGGACTTGGGTGCGTGTGTTGATGTTCTTCCACTGGGACGGTTCGACGACCTGGGGGCCGATACTAATGGGTACGGCCGCGAAGTGGTTTCCCACCTGGGGACGGTCCGACGGGGCCTCTGGGGGCCGATACTAATGGGTACGGCCACGGGTTACTAAGTGGGGTTTCTGTGAGATTGATGTTGATGTTTTGATGATTAATTGTGATATGTCCGGAGTATCACAATGCTTTGCGCCGTGGTCTAGATACATTATATATCGTGTCTTGGTGTTCGCTAGAATGGCATAAGATTAATGTGTTATGTGTAATGTGCCCTCGTAAGTGAATTGAAGTGGATGATCGGGTCGTGGACCCTGTGTTTTGTGACCGTAATGGTTGGGTCGTGGACCCCGCGTTTTGTTAACGGATTTGCATTTTGGAAAAAAAACTTTGGGGCTGTGACCCTAAATGATTTTCGAGTAATTTAAGAACTTTTCAACTTCTAATGTTTTAAAACTCCCGAGATTTGGAAATGTTTTCAAAGTGCTTACTTACTTCGTTTCTACTTTCAAGACTTGAACTATTTTTAACTAAATATACCTCGGGAAGTCCTTCGTTGTATTTCTCGGAATGTGTTGTGTATGGCTCGTATTTGCACTTTATACTTCCACTAGCGAAACAGTGGAGTTTTGCTAACCCCCGAGTAATCGGGGGGTGGATATCTCAGATTGTGTCCAGTACATACAAAGTTTTCGGGAGCAAGACACGATCGGCACGAGGGATGATGAAAGACGAATGATACTAATCACACGAAGGCCAGTCTTGGGTTCAGTTAGTCGGAGTCCATTGTATTGTCTTTCCGCTGTCTTATTGTTCGTTGTTGCAAGTATTTTACCCTTGCGTGGGTATGAGTCTAGATGAGTTTATGTGTTTTTATTTGTATGTCAGCGTCGAAAGACCAAATCGGTGTATTGGTTCGTTATTTTGATTCGTCGGTATGTAATGTAATGTGTTGTTTAGATGTCTAGCCTGGTGGATCCTCGCGGAGAGGGTCTGCGGCGTGTAATATTCCCGGTTCGATCTGGGGATGTTACAAGTAGCTCGTCCGTATAATTACCTTTTTGTTCAACACAAAATATTCGATATGAATGACCTGGGGAAGGCTCGATTCTGCTTATGCTTAGAGCTGGAACATCAAAGTGATGGTATGCTCATTCATGAGTCTGCCTATGTCCATAAAATGTTAAGGAGATGGTTACCACATATCTTTATGGGAATCTAGATACCGAGATTTATATGTGTAACACCCAATCCGTTCAGAAATATCATAGTGCCGCAGACCCTCTTTAAACGAATCTACTAGGCTAGATACCAAAACAAGACATCACAACTCATGCCAGTATGGCCGAAATACTGAATTAGTAGACCGATTTGGTCTTTCATTGATAACATACAAATTAAACTTCATGTACATCTCTGTAAGAAACTCATACACGCACAGGTCAAAATACAACAACACTCCCATAAGACGGGATAACATTACAGCGGAACGGATAATACAATTCGACCAACAAATCACAATACTGGCCCTCATGTGATTAGTATCATTTGTCTTCCATCATCCTTCGTACTGATCCTCTGTTATGCTCCTCAAGAACCTGCACGTACCTGAATGCAACACAGACATCCACCCCCCGATTACTCGGGGGTTAGCAAAATTCCAATAGTTTGCTAGTGCAAGTATAAAGTGTAAAAACGAGACATACACAACATATTCCAAGAATGTAATAGTCTGAACCAAACAATGGTAAGATAACTGAGGGTCACATATAATCGATAGTGAATAAATGTAATCGTACAATTCATGATCAGTATTCCGGAACAACTAAATCTCATAACATCTCGTTTCAATTTCATACGTGATTCACCAAAATATGCGTGGAACCGCACCAAAGGCAACGGAACCCTCTCGAGGCCCCGCTGACCCTCCTGCAGTGAATATATATATAATCACAAACCAAAATATTCGTGGAACCGCACCAAAGGCAACGGAACCTTTTAGACTCGCCAAATTGCATCAGAGTGAATATATATAATTAATCGGATTCAAGACTAGTATTCCTGAGTAACAAATGTTCTGTCTAACCGGAAGATCTAGTTCTCCCAACCTAACGAGTCCTAAGATCCTAGAAAACGGGGATGGTTAATTATCATCACATACCGTAACCATTTTATACCTTCATTATTCCTATCCGGTTCTCATCCTGCACGATCCGATTCATCTGTGCTAACCGATCAACCACTCGCCAAGGATGGTGGCGGCACCAATGTCAACATTACCTCTTGCCGATTGCCCCGATCACGGATCGGGTCATCTCGACCATCTCAGACCGAAATGATTAGCACTCGACGACGAGCGAGTCGCCCTTTCATGCTCCCGACATGACCACTACCACGGCCACGCCCTCGGCTTCGACCTCTCGGCATACCGAATGGACAACCATTCGTAGTAACGCAAAGAAACAAACATCACATAATCAACATAGGACAATGTTGTTACCCAAAATATTATCCGGATATGATATTGCTGGAATGGTCGAGTAACAAACAAAGTGCGAGAGGATGTCCGTAGGGAAATGAATAACACAAGATTTGATGGGGTTGTTAGTCTCGGGCTTGAATGCTCTCGCGAGATGTTATTAATATGAATACTAGTGAGTACAGATATTAATGTTAGAGTACAATTACAATGAGTGTAAAGACTCTAGTTATCTTAGTTATCGAGTGCTGAAGATTGCCGGAAGAACTAGAGTTGAAGCTCTGTGAGTTCTTGTTACAAAGATGGAGAGTTCTCTGTATTGTTTGCTTTCAGTGTTATGTGTTCACGTTGTGAATTGTCACTGTGTTAACGTTTTTTCACTCTATCCTTTGGCCACTTCTGGAGGCCTTCTATTTATAGAAGAAGAGGTTGCTAGGTTCTCCCTATCCAACCCGGGCGACCGCCGTTTCTTGTATTAAAACAAGGTGGGGGATCGTCCCATCACGTGGGACTATTTCCTTAAAGTCCGCAGCTGCTGCTGGTTGCCTGAGGCGCGAACCAATGAGGAGGCGGCATGTGCCTCTTCTTGCTGTCCTGGGCGGTCCCACCTTAGGTCTTTTCGGCGGGCCTATCGGTTGGTGAGGCCGTCCCTATCACGGACAGCTGCTGATGGGCTGGAGTAGAACCTGTTCATGCGGCGCCTTTTGCAGATCTGCACGTGGGTCTTCATCCAAGATTCGGTCTTCGAAGACTTTGACGGGTGTCGGATTCACACGTGGCATGGGATGATCGTCTCCAGTCGGACATTAGAGGCAATCGCCAAATGCCAATAGATGATCGCTGACGCCGACCGCTAGGTGCTTGCCCAAAGATCTGCCTTCTTTAGCCGGCTCGACCATTATTCCGATCGCCATCGAGGTGTGTAAATCGCCGCACAACACCGCCTCACTCGCTCCGATGTTGAAGACGTGGGGTGAGGTGGTACCGTTGGCGATCGCCTATTTTAGGCGAGCGACTCATCTACTTATGAAGCGGACGATCGCCGCCAGACGAACCGATTTTGAATTCGGATGATCTCCTTAGGCGCTGGAGATAGCGGGAAGTGGAGGCGGGCTTTCAAACGCCACAGGGACACACGCCGCGCTCCCGCTGGGGAGTCCGGCGGTTTTTGTCGACTTGTCGCCGGCGTTCCCTCGAAACGATGCGTACGCGGGTTTCGAGGGCTGCATTTAATGTGTCTCCCCCGACGGTTGCACTTCAGCCCCCGGGATTCCGCCTATTTGCACAGAGGTCCCTTCTCTCGCCTATAAAAGGGCTAGGGCTATTGGAGTTTAGATCTTTATGCGCCCTTGCCTTTAGACGAAGACTCTGCCGAAATTCCTTGAAGCGTCTTGCGCCGATCGACTTTCTTTCTAGGTAAGAACAAAAATTCTCTCCCCCTTTTTCTCTTCGAACATGTCTAGAGGAGGATCCAATGTGTATGAGGCGGGTAGTTCTTCCGCCGCCGCGGCTTCGCCTGCCCGGGAAGGGACCTCCGTGGCTCTTCACATGGAGACGTCCGTCGAGGCCATTCGTGCGGGAATCGCACCCGCGGAGGTTGAAGAGCTTTTTAACGAGGCTGATGCGGCGAGGTCGGCGGTGGCGGGGCAGAAGGGCTCGCCGGTAGACGAAGACGAGGCGGTGAGGCTTTATTGGGAGCAGAACAGTGTGTTCGGCCCTGCCTTTATGGAATTCGCCGGACTTATGGAGAGGCTGGCCGGACCACGTCCTCAGTTTGATTTCGGTGCATACTCGATCGCCCACCCGTATGAACCCGTGAAGCGGACGTCATTCCGGGCCGCGGACCGCTCCCCATGGACCCTCGGTCATATCCAGAGTTCGGCGACCAGGAAGGACTTGAGTCGCTGGAGGGCGAAGTTCCATATCCCTTCTGATGTCTCATTGTATGTGTCTTCGGAGAACGAACGCGCCGACCAACCTCCCGAGGGTATGGTCGCCGTTAACGAACTGATCCTGGAGGCCGGTTTGCGATTCCCATTGCCGTTCTCCGTGTCATACCTGCTGACCGCCTGAAATGTGGCGCTACTCCAATTGACACCGAACGCCTGGTTGCAGATCGTCAGTACCTTGAATCTTTTTGGCGGTCACCGGCTGTTCCGTCTACCTTCTACGCTGGAAATGAACTACCTCTTCAAGCTGACGGCGCAGAAGGGCCTGGGCCAAGGCTACCACATTCAGGGTCACATGGGCAGAGTGGTCCTCGGGGTTCCGAACAAGGTCCGGGGCGACCTGAAGAAATGGTGTTGGGTCGGTGGAGCGTGGAAATCAGCGGCGAGCGATAATCCAGAGGATGAGTTGGATATCCCCACCAGCTTTCGGGAGAGGAAACCGAGTAAGGATTTTTACTCTCCCTTTATTCGGATATGCCTTGAACTGATCTAATTTGGTTTCCTTTTTGCAGGCTCCCTTGTTCCAGCGTCCGACGACCTTCCATTTGACTTCTTGATCGTCTGGGAACGAATCTGCGGTCTACCGGACAACTACATCGACGCTCGCACGGTCAACAACGAAGCTCATTGGTTGGGCGCTCGGTTGTTTCGCTTCCCTCGTCACTTGAAGGTTCCAGGTATAAATGTTTACTATACCCTTTCTGGTTGATGATCGTCTTTGATTGAAAGAGATGTCTAACTTGGTCAATGTCTTCTTTGATAGAGATCCACTTCCCCGCTACTCCGATCCGCCGAGAGAGATTGCAATGTCGAACCCCGGCCTCATGAGTCGTCTCAAGCAAGGGAAGAAGGTGGGCCGGGAGGAGGAACAGCTCCAGCGCAACCGCAAGAGGTGGAGGCGGAGGAGCCCCCGCCGATCGCCGCAGCGGAGGCGCCCATTGTGGTGCCACCGGTTGCCGCGCCTCCTATTTCTCGCTGCTCCAATGGTGGAGGGGTCTACACCTCGCGGCCTTCCTAAAGATCGCAGCGATCGCCAAGCCGAGACTCCTTGGGGCAAGCCCTATTTCGGCCGCGACCCCGAGTTGGTCGCAAGGTAAGACTGGTTTGATCTTTCTGAGTTAAGCTATTTGTGTAGGGTGCGTACTAACTTCTTCGTTCTTTTTTGTTGCAGGGTCCGCCTTGCCGATCCGAACACCTCGCCGATGGTGCTGGATTTCCTGGCGAACAAGTCCCCGCGTGAGCCTATCGACGTCCCTTCCTACGTTTCCCGGGCCATATCCTCTCTTCCGAAGGCTCGACGACCGACCGACGCGATTGCGCGCCGACGGCCTGTGGATGCCATGAAGGCGACACTTGCCCCGACCCTCCAAGCGGCGACGATGCCGCTCAAGCCGCAAAGATTATGAGGGGCGGCCCTCTACCGCCGCCTCCATTCAGATCTTGAGGCCGCCGAACTGTAACGCCGAGTTTTCCAATAGGATCGTGGCCATGGAGAAGGAGTTTGCTGAGACGGCCAAGCGAGCTAAACAAGATTTTGACCGGATGAGGCAGGAGCTCGACCGGTCTTGGACGGTGGTCGATAGGATGCGTGACCAAATGACGGAGGCTCGTCAGTTGCATGCGGCCTTGCAGGAGGAGGTGATCGGGCTGAAGGCGGTGGTGTATCGGCTAAATGGCGAGCTGGAGTTGTCAAAGGGAGAGCTGTCCGCCAAGGTAGCCGAGCTCAAGGATGCGAGAAGACAACATGGGTCAAGGAGAAGTTGGAGGCGATCGAGACCGATCCCTACCTCAGCGTGGAGTACGTCGGCGAGTTCGCATATTACATGGCTTACGCCGATGCCATCCGTGCTGCCAAGAAGGGAGGGATCGAGGTCGGCCCTCAGATCGAAAACTTCAAAGCCTACGTGCTTGAGCATCCTTTATAGCCGGACTTCTCTCTGCCGATCCTTGACCTCACCGACCTTGGGATCGATCTGAGCTGGTACCCTTCGCCGGACAAACTTGTTTATCCGGAAGCCGGTGAGGAAGCGTGCGTCGATCCGTCTGCTGGAGGCGAAGGCCATGCGGGGGTGGCCTGAGCGAGACCGCTGTTTATGATGTTTTTCTTTCCTTGTAATTTCCATTTTCTTCTTGTTTTGCCTTCGGGCGTGTATGTACAAACAATTTGAATGGAATAAAATACGTTTTTTGCATCTGACTCTTTATTTGTACGATCGCCTCTCTGAATGTTTTGCATACGAATTTACACAAGTGTTTACACACCGCACTCGATGCCTTGTTTGTATGATCGTCTTGTCTGAATGTTCCGTATCATTTCGACTTTGCACAATTGTTTAGAGTGCGGCCGTTGTATGAATTGATCCGAATGCATTGGTACACTTGAAATTCTTATTTGTAAATTTCTTGAACAAAACCGATCGCCATATGTGTGGTTGAACAAAGCTAATCGTGTATGGTTCCGTCCTCCTAATCACATGTATTAATAGCTCCGTTTTGCCCCTTGTTTTTGTTTACTTAGTGAAAGTAAGGGAACGAAAATAATTCGATTAGTGAGCTGTCGTTAGTTCGGTTCTTGTGATCTTCCATTTTGTTGATTCCATGATGGAGGCCGAACGTCCCATCCTGGACAGACTTCTCATAGTCGTGGGGTTCGATGGAACCAACCTCGACGACTATGTCTTGTGCGCGAGCGACATTTCGTCTGATGGTTAACTTCTCGCGACTCACTTAATTGTAAGGGTCCTCCGTAGGCTACGTTTTGCCTCGCAAAGTATCGATGGGGCGGACGGTCTCTGCCTGGAGGATTCCTTGTACGGGGCGCCGTCGGATAAATCGACTTCGCTACCATGGCTAGTTAGCACTTTTCTGCCTAAGAGGGCATACGTTGTGATGGGGTTAGGACACAATCGCCTGCCTCGGTCCATCAGATTAGATGATGGGTCCGAGGACGGGCGAGTGCATCCACTGATTTGTTTTGGAGGGTCCTTCGGCTACGTCCGTCTCGTATTTAAACGAAAGGGCGGGCGATCTTTGCCCAAAGGAACCTTGCATGGACTGGTCATCGGTTCCATCGACTCCCAGGACCATGGCTGCACTTTTCTACCTCGGACCGCCATGTTAGATAGGGCATCTACCGGGAGTTGTGCTCTCTGACTTGTTCGATCAGCACTTCTTCAAAGTTTGTGCACATTTCGACGACCAACTCTTGGTATTTGATCATTTGTTCGCCGCGCGCCTCATATTCCCCCTTGACTTGGTTCACGACCAAGAGGGAGTCCATGAAGATGTGGAGGCGACGAACGTCCAGGGCGAGTGCTAGATCGAGCCCGCTTACCAAGGCTTCGTACTCGGCTTCATTGTTGGTCGCACGGAACCCAAAACACACAACATTTGTGAAAATTTGGCCATCGGGGCTGATAAGGACAATCCCTGCCCCTGCTCGCGAGTTGGTCGCCGAGCCATCTACGTACAGTTTCCAAGCAGGATGGCCGACCTGGGCCGAACTGGGCGGGAACGTTAATTCCACCACGAAGTCCGCCAGAGCTTGGCCTTTGATTACTGTGCGAGGAGCGTACGTAATACCGTATTGGGCGATCTCCAGTGACCACTTGAGGAGTCGCCCGTTGGTGTCTGGCCGGTGCAGAACTTGCCTTAAGGGGAGAGTCGTTAGAACCTCCACTTGGTGTTCGAAGAAGTAGGCCCTCAGCTTGCGAACACTCATGACTAAAGCATAGGCGATCTTCTCCAGAGGCGTGTAACGTGTTTCCACGTCATGGAGCGCTTGACTAACGAAGTAGATCGGCAAGTGGGCTTGCCCTCCGCCGCACTAATACAGGCCACGCGACCTCCGAGGCCGCCAGGTAAAGGAATAGCTTTTCACCGGGGATAGGTTTCGCCAAAATTTGGGGATTGGACAGATACTCCTTGATTTTGGCGAACGCCACTTGACTTTCCTTCGTCCACGCAAATTTCTTATTATTTATGGTGGTAAAGAATGGCTTGCTTTTGTCTCCGAGCCGAGAAATGAAACGGTTAAGGGAAGCTAGACAACCTGTGAGGCGTTGCACCTGTTTGACATTTCGTGGCTCTTGCATGTCGAGGATCGCCTGGATCTTGGTGGGGTTTGCCTCGATCCCTCTTTGGCTCATGATGTGCCCTAGGAACTTTCCGGAGCTTACCCCGAAGTTGCATTTCTTGGGGTTCAGCTTCATGTTGAACTTCTCGAGGATGGCGAACGTCTGGGCAAGGTCATTTAGGTGATCTTCCTTTTTGAGGCTCTTGACTATGATGTCGTCAATGTAAACTTCCATGGTCTTGCCGATCTGGTTGGCGAACATCCCGTTGACTAGACGTTGGTAGGTCGCCCCCGCATTCTTCGGATCAACGGCATTCGTATTCCAAAGTACACGCTCTTTTCCGTGGAATGACGTGTGTTTAATGTCTTTCTCACCATTGGGATCTGGTGGTACCCGCAAAGGCGCCCATGAACGACATCATTTCGCAACTCGCCGTGCTATCGACCAAGTGGTCAATATGAGGCATCGGAAAGTGGTCTTTCGGACATGCCGCTGAGGTCGGTGAAGTCGATGCATAACCTCCGTGAGTTGCTTGCCTTTTGACGAGCACCGCGATGGCTACCCACCGTGGCTCGCTGGTAGCTACTCCGATTAGCTTGTTGTCGAGTAGCTTGACTTCGTGTCGAGCGCAGCTGCATTTCTCATGACCGAATTTCCTACGCTTCGTGAACAGCTTCCTTGCCGGGTCGATCTTTAGATAGTGGCAAGCATGTTCGTGACTAATGCCGACCATATCTTGATGCGACCAGGCAAAGACTCCGATGTTCTTACGTAGTAAACTGATCAGATCGTCCTTTAACTCGAGACCGATGCTTGTGTCGATCTGCACTTCCCGCTCCGGGCGAGCCGGATCTATCGTTATACTTTCCAACTCTTCAATGGGGACGATCGATTCTCGTTTGGAACGATTTCCGGACTCGATCCTTGGATCGAGGTCGAGGCTTGGCTCGAAACCGATCCTTAGCTCGATGTCATCCGTCAATCGATGTGAGATGCCATCTTCTGAGTTGGGCTGGTACGAGGTGTTTGGCTCGTCGATCTCCATTGGTTGATTGTCGATCATCTCAATGTTATATATAGTATGGGAAGTGTTGAAAGAAGTTATGACACAGGAGTAATTTAAACATTTCTCAGCCATTAGCTGATCTCCTTTTACAGTATCGACCGTCCCATCGGCCGTGGGGAACTTGATACAGTAAAAGAAAGAAGAGGCGACTGCCTCGAAGGTTTCTAGAAAGGGACGACCTAGGAACCCATTATAGATGCTGGGCCTATCTATGATTACAAAATTGAGGTTCCTAGTGATCCTAACCTTGGGATCGTAATAGCATATTACCTCGACAGAGAGCTTGATCCTTCCGGCTTGGACCGTGTTGTCGCCGAACCCTTGAAGCACGGTATCAAATGGCTTGATGAACCTGGTCAGGTTGCCGAGCTGGTCAAGAGCAGATTTGAATATAATATTGCAAAAGCTCCCATTGTCAATCAGTACGCGATCGACCATTTTCCCAAAGATACATGCAGAGATTACCAATGCATCCTCTTTGGGGCACTGCACTCCCTCCCTATCCTTGTTGGAGAAGGTGATGAGCGCGTCTATGGAGATGGTCGGCTCTGGGGGCACCACGACATGGACCCCTGCGAACGCCCTCAGCTCGGCCTTCCGCTTTCTATTCGACATGGTGGAAACCAGGGAAAGGCCTCCGAGGTTCCCACCTCCCGACTGAAGCATATTGATCCGGCCGCCGGGGTTGATCGGAGGGATTAATTCGTCTGAGTACTCCGGCTCATTCTGCTCGATCCTGGCGACCGGATTGGGATGGATTCCATCGCTCTGCCGGCGGTCGCGCCCCCTGGTTCTTTCTGCTCGGGGTTCTGGCTTGGTAACCAAGTTATCCAACTTGCCTTTCTCAAACAGTCTCCAGAGTTGTCTGAGGAGGTCGCGGCAATGGATAGTGTTGTGGACGGGACTCTTGTGGTAGGCACAAAATTTGCTGCGGTCTAGATGACCGTTGTCCCTCATCGACTTTGGTTTGCTCAGCCACTCGCGCCCCTTGATGGCGTTGAAAATGTGGGCCGGAGACAGATTGAGGTTGCGGAGGAGGTGAACTTCCACATCCTCGAAGGCCTTGAACTCATTGGGCGGCTTTGTGACCGCCTTTCTGGGCTTGGCGACCACCTAAGCCTAAGCGAAGGGTGAGCATCCTCTACCTAGCCAGAAAATCAGCGGCCCTGACGTGGAAGATCGCGTAGGTCGGGGGGATGTCCTTCGTGAGTGTAACACCCCCAGATCCGACCGGGAATATTACAGCGCCGTGGGCCCCGAGATGGAACCCACAAGGCTGAAGGAAATTTTTGCAAACATTTACAAACGCCCAAGAGGCTAACGACGGTATTATCTATTAAAAACATTCAAGATTTATAAAGCTCGCTTATCAAACCGTCGTAAAAACTCATTTGAAACCACAAGGCCCAAAATGCCAAAACTCAACAGCTTAAAAACATATGTTAAGCTATCGCTACACGCATCGGCTGCAATAGATTTAGAAAATGATTGCCAAAGTAACCTAAGTTAATGGATACCAAAAAGGCCATTTAAAAATACTCACGCAATGGATGAAGACAAACAATTGAAATACTTTAGCAAATGAATACAACAACCGATCAAAACTCAAAACACAAATACATGCCCTTGCCAGATCCTCCGGGAATTTCATCTCTCCACGACCGCTACAAACTTGATAATCCAAGAACCTAAAAAGAAAGCCCACGACGGGGTCACCATAATATCCAACAATGATAACCATCACATCTCGACAATAATTACATATCAATGGAAATACTAAGTAAGAATACGACCAAAGGTACTCTTACCGTCAGAATTTTACGAGAATCCACGATTCGCATCCTTAACAACACATTAAAATAATACCGAAATATCCGTATCAGATCTCAACAATACTCAAGGTTCTCAAAACATTATCATAACTCGCGATACGGAAATTATACCAACTCGCCAATTCAATCCATCTGATAACATCGACAATTCCAATACGATAATCGATTGTCCATCAAAACAAGTACCAAGGAAATACTAACATACCTCAAGATACGAAATACCATTACCATCACGCTACCTAATCCGAGATCGATCAACACAACATACGGACATGGTCCTAACACAAGACCTACAAATGCATACTCATATGACAACGCCAATATGATCACAACAATAACGATAATGTATACTTATGGCAAACCCATAATATACATATGCACAACAACAATACATGGCAATCCGATGATCCAAATGCTTCACCGCCTAGATCCCCGATGATCCCGCTGCACCAACCCGAGGTGGAAAACCCGTCCCGACGATCCAACAAGACGCTAGCATAGATCCCCCGATGATCCCGCCTGACCAACCCGAGGTGGACATATGACAACAATGCACAACCGCACAAAACAACAAAGACACAATACACGACAACAACAATGCACAATCGCATGACAACAACGATACACGAATGTATCACAACATGATCGACTCAATTTATATAAATGATTAGATTACTTGCCCCGAGTCCTTCGTGAATGATCTCTATGTCTAAACCATCCCGATCCATTATCCTCAATATTTGACGGTCCAAAGTATCACGAATTGCTTATAGTTAATATCTCCGTTTTTATCACGATATATCCTCGATATACAAGTATACCAAGAATAAAAGTAAATCATATACATTATGATTTAGATTCCCAAAACTCGAATATGATTTATAATCCCAAGTCTCATGTGATTATGATTATAAACATTGCTATACGAATTATAAACGAATGAAACTAAACCATTCATTAAATACTATAAATTGAGTAAGTAATAACTTACTCGATACCGATACGACGATGATGAAGCCGCTACCAATTTCATTGTCTTCGCCTACCAGCTCCTCGGCCCCGACTCAACGCCATTCACGAACATACTCGAACACGACCGCAACATACGGTTATAAACACCGATCAATAATCTCAACCTATTACAATAATCGATAAACAACAAGTTCGACAACAATCAACAATCGATAAAACCAATTCACAATCTCCACGGCTCAACAATATCTCAGTTAACCATAAGTCTGATCAAGCCAACTTAAACGATCACGAATTCATAATCGAAACAGAATATACTACCCTCGCCGTTGACTTAGCGCACGTTAATTACTTAACGTAGCGCGCGCTAAGACGCTCCTGCTAGCGTGCGCTAGACAAGAATACTAGCGTGCGCTAATGACATGCTTTTGAATGCATTTCATATACCGATCAACACATGGCGATTATCAAGAACACTAAGTGATTCTAAACCATGTTCATAGTTATCAAACAACGAAATTCGATATCCTTTAACATACAAACAATCATTCAACTTATAATCCAAGTCCTATATCCATATATCATCTTCCTCAATATCAACATCATGAAACATCAAGAACGTAATAACACTCCCTTAATCTTCCATTACAGAGAGTAATCATCGACAATAACATCAACATCCGAAACTGAGGAGAAGGATTAATCCACTTATCTCAAGAAAACGAACAACACAATTTAAACCACAAGAATCATATCAATATCTTCATATCAACAATAACATCATCATAATCCGTAATCCATCTCATAATCATGCTTATCAACTCGCTTATTTAATAATCATCAACTCAAGAACATCAACATTCAATCCAAAATGAAATCCAAAGATGAAGAGTGATTACCTTTATGAAGGAATGGATTGATTTCAAGGTTGAATCCATTTACAAGAATCACCAATGATTTCAATTACAAAACTTTAATCCATGATTTCTATCTTAATCTTGTTAAAGATCACCACCTCACCGTGTTTGGGAACCTCAAGAACCTCCCAAAACTCTCTCTATCGATCAAGGTGAAAGAAAGGACGAAATGCTTCATAATACCCGCCTGTCCCTTATATAGAATACATTACTAGCGTGCGCTAAATCTTATGTTTAGCGTGCGCTACGGCCTTAGCGTGCGCTTAGCCGACCTTTGTTAGCGTTCGCTATCGCAGCCGCAGACTACCGTTCGGCTTCAGACATGAGCTTACGTACGTAATGCCCATGCATTAGCGTACGTAATTTAAACCATCTAGCGACGCAAGTCCTCGCATTTTAGCGTGCGCTAACATCGCTGACTCGCTTGTCTCGTATGCTCAAGATCGGTCCACACGCCGAAAGTGCCGACGAGGATAAGATTCCTTTTTGTCCGATATACGCTAGCGGCGCTAACCATCAAGCATTAGTGTGCGCTAACACTACATTACAACATCCGCTGACTTACTGTAACGTGCGCCGAATGTGGTCTGGTCCATACGTAGATTCCTTCGATTCGATCAGACTAGCGGCGCTACATTCTCGCTCTAGCGTGCGCTAACCATGAACGATAGCGTGCGCTATACTTGACCATTAGCGCGCGCTAGTCGCCATACTTAGCCATTTCCAACTCTTCTCGTCTGCCTCGACATACCGGATACGTACACTCACACATTGAATACATATACTTAATTCCATAATATTCTCATATGATACATAATATCTCAATTGCAATTGTCACTCAAGTACGATAATTATACCAATACCGACATCTCACTCCTTCATTTATTTTATCTATACTGCATGCATTCCACGCTGCATAATATAACTCTGATAAAATAATATTAAACAATGGTAGTAGAAATTTTGATATTACATACTACACCACTTAAAATAAGTTTCGTCCTCGAAACTTGCAATCCGTCACATAAAAACAAACAAACCGCTCGACCAAGATATTCCGAAACCATCACGACGACGATCGCTGTCATCATTAACGAATAACCGAAACAAAGACACTTACAAATGCGCAAAGTCGACGATCTCCCGAGATCCTAGCAAGTGACTCCACCGTAAAGCTTCAACACGCTTACGATCACAATTCCATGGATCTCAACAAAAATATAACATCTTCTAAGAAATAATCTATCCGCTTCAAATCCCGTCTCGCTTGATTACACAATCAAGTCCAATTCCCGATACAAATCAATAATACACGATACATCAAGAAACAACCGCCCAACACAATGGCAACGAATCCTAAATATCAACACAAAATCAACGCCGATGATCACCAAGAATGATCAACCCATAAATTAATCGAGAATATCATCGACATGATGAATTCTAATATGACCAATCCAAAGGTCGAAACGCAATCGAGAATGTCATCACCATGATAAACTCCAACACGGCCAACACAGTAACCACGAAAGAATAAAGATTCTCAAAACGACAAACCAATCACATACATGGATCTCAATAAACACACTGACTGCCGAACATACTCCTCGGCATACGAACAACCAATCACAAACCCACGAACATATCCAATCATACATGGAGTGGGAACGACCACTCAATATCCAAAACAACCAAAGATGGGGTCACCATCCCTAAATCTACACTTACAAAAGAAATCATTCAAAATCACCGGTAAAATCGCGCTACTACCATCACATAGCACATATGTCCCGCTTTCATAAAACCCATAGTTCCAAAATTACATGATGTACCCGAACTCGCAATACGCAGATATTTCTCTTATCCGATAAATCAACCGATCATCATCGATAATCAAACTACCATACTAAAGTTCGAATCTCTTTTCCTCATACCATACCGATATCTTATCCAGCTTGTGAATCTCATTCGTAACTTCACCACGATATGCATTATGCATTAAATGCGTATGTACATCAATCACATTTCAAAACCAATTTGAAATCATATAATCTTGTCATGAGACAAATTTTCAAAGTTCTTTCAAAATTTCAAAACTCAAAATATAAATTTTGGTAAGACCACCAAATCAATTCTCGAAAATAAACTGGCTCACTGGTGCCAAGTATTTGATAACAGCTTCCTTCGAATCCACACGATTTCAAGTTTTAAAATGAAAACTATGCAAATGATTGACCACATCCGTACTCCTATATACCAATCCGGCTCATCACAAATCCCACCGATATGCCATCGTAAAACTACACGATAGAATCCAAAATCTCAATGTATAGACTCCGACAAAAACTCCTTTTTCCACATACGACTCACAACGTCAACCATTTTTCATCCTCGGATCACCTCAATTTTGCTATGGCAATGCCTTGAAACAAATCAACAGAGCGAAAGACTTCCCGAGAAGTTTCATTTGAACAAATAGATCAAAACTGCGACAGTGTAAACGAAATAGGTAAATGATTGATAAAGTGTTTTACAAGTCTCGGAGTTTTTTTAGAAAACAGAAAAGTCTTTTGAAATATTAGGGTCTCACTCGTATCTCTGCTCCGCATTACAAGAGGTTTAAAAAAATAGGAAACTCTTTTTCTGACCCCAAGCCCCGAGTTATAAAACAATTTCAAAAATCTATCGGGTCTCTACCCAAAAATCATTTACTGTGAAACATCCGTAAAACATTCATTTTGAAAAGTATCATTTTCAAATGCTCAAAAACAGCTTCATATATCTCAAAATGAACTAACATGACTACATGTTCTCCGAACAATCCACAATATTTCTCCCAAATGCAAAACTCCGTTCCAAAACTTAATCGACATATTGATTTCCAAAATCATAACTTCTCAAGATCATCAATCCCGTCCCCAACTCGTCACCTTATACCGTAATGAATAATATTCTCGTTGAATCTCAAAGCATATCAACTTAGAACGGCAATAAATCTCATGAAATTTAAAAATCCAAATACTTACAGATCGTGAAGCCGACGATTCCCGTGATATCGCACATGTCTCGACTCAAGAAAATACTCGACACGTATATTTTCAAACACACATTTTGCAAACTCGCCACTCGAGAAAACAACACACTCTATTTGAAGAAACACGTTAACACCATTTGAAAAAGTTACAACAATCCCAAGACTACACCGGTAAATCACATAAGCACAAGCCCGAGTGAACAATAAAAACTCACGGCTCCAATATTTTTCAATCAACAATTCAAATGACGCGATTAAACACGACCCAACTCGACCCGACCGCCTAGGTTTTCTCAACCTAAGCTCCGATACCATATTCGTAACACCCCGCATCCGACCGAATATTACAGCCGTGGCCCCGAGATGGAACCCACAAGGTCAAGGAAATTTTCGCAAACATTTACAAACGCCCAAGAGGCTAACGACAAGATTATCTATTAAAACATTCAAGATTTATAAAGCCTGCTTATCAAACCGTCGTAAAAACTCATTTGAAACCACAAGGCCCAAAATGCCAAAACTCAACAGCTTTAAAAACATATGTTAAGCTATCGCTACACGCATCGGCGTAATAGATTTAGAAAATGATTGCCAAAGTAACCAAAGTTACCGGATACCAAAAATGCCATTTAAAAATACTAAAGCATCGGATGAATACAAACAATTGAAATACTTTAGCAATGGAATACAACAACCGATCGAAACTCAAAACACAAATACATGCCCTTGCCAGTATCCTCCGGGAAGTTCATCTCTCCACGACCGCTACAAACTTGATAATCCAATAACCTAAAAAGAAAGCCCACGATGGGGTCAGCCATAATATCCAACAATGATAACCATCACATCTCGACAATAATTACATATCAATGGAAATACTAAGTAAGAATACGACCACTGAACACATACCGTCAAAACAATACTAGAATCCACGATTCGCATCCTTAAAAACACATTAAAATAATACCGAAATATCTGTACGGTATCTCAACAATACTCAAGGTTCTCAAAACATTATCATAACTCGCGATACGGATATTATACCAACTCTGGCCAATTCAATCCATCGGATAACATCGACAATTCCAATACGATAATCGATTGTCCATCATTATCAAGTACCAAGGTATTACGGAACATACCTCAAGATACGAAATACCATTACCATCACGCTACCTAATCCGAGATCGATCAACACAACATACGGACATGGTCCTAACACAATACCTACAAATGCATACTCATATGACAACGTCAATATGATCACAACAATAACGACAATGTATACTTATTGCAAACCCATAATATACATATGCACAACAACAATACATGGCAATCCGATGATCCAGCCGCTTCACCGCCTAGATCCCCGATGATCCCGCTGACCAACCCGAGGTGGAAAACCCGTCCGACGATCCAACAGACGCTAGCATAGATCCCCCGATGATCCCGTCGGACCAACCCGAGGTGGACATATGACAACAATGCACAACTGCACAAAACAACAGTACACAATACACGACAACAACAATGCACAACTGCATGACAACAACGATACACGAATGTATCACAACATGATCGACTCAAATGATAAAAATGATTAGATTACTTGCCCCGAGTCCTTCGAGAATGATCTCAATGTCTAAACCATCCCGAACCATTATCCTCAATATTTGACGGTCCAAAGTATCACGAATTGCAGATAGTTCATATCTCCGTTTTTATCACGATATATCCTCGATATACAAGTATACCAGTAACAAAAGTAAATCATATACATTATGATTTAGATTCCCAAAACTCGAATATGATTTATAATCCCAAGTCTCATGTGATTATGATTATAAACATTGCTATACGAATTATAAACGAATGAAACGGAAACCATTCATTAAATACTATAAATTGAGTAAGTAATAACTTACTCGATACCGATACGACGATGATGAAGCCGCTACCAATTTCATTGTCTTCGTCTACCAGCTCCTCGGCCCTAACCAACGCCATTCACGAACATACTCGAACACGACCGCAACATACGGTTATAAACACCGATCAATAATCTCAACCTATTACAATAATCGATAAACAACAAGTTCGACAACAATCAACAATCGATAAAACCAATTCACAATCTCCACGGCTCAACAATATCTCGGTTAACCATAAGTCTGATCAAGCCAACTTAAACGATCACGAATTCATAATCGAAATGTAATATACTACTCCTCGCTGCTGACTTAGCGCACGTTAATTACTTAACGAAGGCGGCGCTAAGACGCTCCTGCTAGCGTGCGCTAGACAAGAATAACACTAGCGTGCGCTAATGACATGCAGTTGCATGCATTTCATATACCGATCAACACATGGCGATTATCAAGAACACTAAGTGATTCTAAACCATGTTCATAGTTATCAAACAACGAAATTCGATATCCTTTAACATACAAACAATCATTCAACTTATAATCCAAGTCCTATATCCATATATCATCTTCCTCAATATCAACATCATGAAACATCAAGAACGTAATAACACTCCCTTAATCTTCCATTACAGAGAGTAATCATCGACAATAACATCAACATCCGAAACTGAGGAGAAGGATTAATCCACTTATCTCAAGAAAACGAACAACACAATTTAAACCACAAGAATCATATCAATATCTTCATATCAACAATAACATCATCATAATCCGGTAATCCATCTCATAATCATGCTTATCAACTCGTTTATTTAATAATCATCAACTCAAGAACATCAACATTCAATCCAAAATGAAATCCAAAGATGAAGAGTGATTACCTTTATGAAGGAATGGATTGATTTCCAAGGTTGAATCCATTTCCAAGAATCACCAATGATTTCAAGAACAAAACTTTAATCCATGATTTCTATCTTAATCTTGTTAAAGATCACCACCTCACCGTGTTTGGGAACCTCAAGAACCTCCCAAAACTCTCTCTATCGATCAAGGTGAAAGAAAGGACGAAATGCTTCATAATACCCGTCTGTCCCTTATATAGAATACATTACTAGCGTGCTAAATCTTATGTTTAGCGTGCGCTACGGCCTTAGCGTGCGCTTAGCCGACCTTTGTTAGCGTTCGCTATCGCAGCCCGCAGACTACCGTCTCGCTTCAGACATGAGCTTACGACGTAATGCCCATGCATTAGCGTACGTAATTTAAACCATCTAGCGACGCAAGTCTCGCATTTTAGCGTGCGCTAACATCGCTGACTCGCTTGTCTCGTATGCTCAAGATCGGTCCACACGCCGAAAGTGCCGACGAGGATAAGATTCCTTTTGTCCGATATACGCTAGTGTGCGCTAACTATCATGCATTAGCGTGCGCTAACACTACATTACAACATCCGCTGACTTACCGTAACGCGCCAAAGTGGTCGGGTCCACACGTAGATTCCTTCTCGATTCACTGCACTAGCGCGGCGCTACATTCTCGCCTCTAGCGTGCGCTAACCATGAACGATAGCGGCGCTATACTTGACCATTAGCGCGCTAGTCGCTATACTTATCCATTTCCAACTCTTCTCGTCTGCCTCGACATACCGGATACGTACACTCACACACTAAATACATATACTTAATTCCATAATATTCTCATATGATACATAATATCTCAATTGCAATTGTCACCAAGTACGATAATTATACCAATATCGACATCTCACTCCTTCATTTATTTTATCTATACTGTACAGATTCCACGCTGTACAATATAACTCGGATAAAATAATATTAAACAATGGTAGTAGAAATTTCGGATATTACAGTGAGGTGCCTGAACATGGGCGAATGGCCATATAATCCCCCTAGGACCGAGTAGAGAGCGAGCTCGTTCCTAATGGGCTCGCCGGTGAGGACTATTTCATCCACCCTGGCCGATGTAGTCTCTGCTGGCCTCGCCCTTCCCCGCCCGATATTCATCATGCGGTGGGGCTTCGGCCGAGCAACTTTGGCGGCGAAATACGACGTGAAGTCGTTCACCAGTTTCTCAAAATAGTTGAATGAACGCGGTGGCAGTGAGATGTACCACCTATGGGCAAGATCGCCCAATGTCAATGGGAACATTCGGCATTTTGTGGTGTCCGATGCCCCGTATCCGGTCATGTAGATCCGGAACTTGCTCAAATGGGTCTCGGGATACGATATCCCCTCATATAGAGGTTTTTGAGGAGGAGCGATCTTTGGCTGTACGGGGGCGAGCTCGATCTGGACCGCGAGCGGCTCACTCGGTCTGGCGATCGATCTCTTGGCGCCTGCCCCAGTTTCTATGAGCGCCTTCATTATGTCGAGCTGGCACTGCATTGCGGCCATTGCCGTAGCTCGCCCGCCGTGGATTGGCTCTCGGAGCGGGAGCCGAGGCGATCGTGTACCGATCTCCTGGACCCGTGTTAGGTGACGAGTTCTCTGCCACCGAGCTCAATTCTGGGGTGAGTGGGAGACCGTTGGTCGGCCTGTCTACTGGGAGTTGGGTATGCCGAACTCCTGGTGACGGATACGGACTCTGATGTCTCCCGGATGGGGCCCGAATGCCCGGGTCGCCATGAGGGATCACTCCCTAGGCGGCTTAAGACGGAATCGTCCCGCCTTACGAGCGCCTTTTCCTGCGGCTCGGGGCTTTCTGATGATTTCTCGACATATTGCCCCTTGAGCTTACGCTTGCCCGCACGGCGGATGACTGATGGAGTAATGGTGGGCGAGTCGCATGCTCTCCGTCGCTCCCTTAGGATGGCCATGGCCTCCTCGATCTGTTCCGCGGTTTGGAACTGATCGAGTGAGAGTCTGGGGCCGTCCCTCGGGGGAGGGAGTGAGAGTCTAGCGTCGCCGCGGTCGCCTTCCGCCGTAGGTTGGAACTTGATCTGGGCCGGAATAAGGTGTCCCGCAGATCGTAGGGTGGCCCTTTTCATGGTCGTGGCAGACGTCATGATTCTAAAGGTTTTTCTTTGAAGAACAGTGAGTGTTTCTTCAAGTATATGCCCCGGAGAACAGTGAGTGTTCTTCGAGACGGTCGGAATAAAAAAATGAAGGTTAATAGACCCCTCCTTCTAGCGCCAATTGTTGTTACCCAAAATATTTTCCGGAGATGATATTGCTGGAATGGTCGAGTAACAAACAAAGTGCGAGAGGACGTCCGTAAGGAAATGAATAACACAAGATTTGCTGGGGTTGTTAGTCCCGGGCTTGAATGCTCTCGCGAGATGTTATTAATATGAATACTAGTGAGTACAAATATTAATGTTAGAGTACAATTACAATGAGTGTAAAGACTCTAGTTATCTTAGCTATCGAGTGCTGAAGATTTCCAAGAACTAGAGTTGAAGCTCGTGAGTTCTTGTTACAAAGATGGAGAGTTCTCTCGTATTGTTTGCTTTCGTTGTTATGTGTTCACGTTGTGAACCGTCACCGTGTTAACGTTTTTCACTGCCCTTTGGCCACTTCTCGAGGCCTTCTATTTGTAGAAGAAGAGGTTGCTAGGTTCTCCTCGCTCCAACCCGGCGACCGCCGCTTGTATTAAAATAAGGTGGGGGATCGCCCCATCACGTGGGACTGCTTCCTTAAAGTCCGCATGTTGGCCGGGCCGCTCGAGGCGCGAACTAATGAGGAGGCGGCAGGTGCCTCTTCTGCTGCCCCGGGCGGTCCCACCTTAGGTCCTTTCGGCGGGCCATACGGTTGGTGAGGTCGTCCCTAGCACGGACACCGCCGATGGGCCGGAGTAGACTCGCTCGCGGCGCCTTTGCGGATCTCGCACGTGGGTCTTCACCCAAGATTCGGTCTTCGAAGACTTTGACGGGTGTCGGATTCACACGTGGCATGGGACGATCGTCTCCAGTCGGACATTAGAGGCGATCGCCAGATGTCAATAGACGATCGCCTTGGACGTCGACCGCTAGGTGCTTTCCCAGCATCTGTCTTCTTTAGCTGGCTCCTGACCATTATGCTGATCGCCATCGAGGTGTGTAAATCGCTGCACAACAGACAACAACAGCCTATTAAAATATTCACTCCGAGTCATTACACGAATATACGAATCAACAATGCAATAATAGAACTTAATTTAATAAATAATCCACATGGCCACATAGACAGAAATGTATGACCTTTATCAAAACAACACTGTCAAAACCATATACATATCATTGGGGTCAAACATCTGTAACATTCTTTAAAATAAAATTTTCCGAGGTATTCGTTCAAATGATAATATTTTAAAATTCTTGAGTTTGAAAGATGTTGCCAAAATGAAATTTTTGAAAAGAAATACTTTCAATACCTCGGTCGTTTAATCAAAACCATGATTCTATTATCATAATTGTTTCGTTTGAAGTCATTTGCAAAACAACATTTCGAAATATCATATTTACTCGATAACCGCTATCGTCAAAATGACCTACAGGGTAACCACATGTTACCACGCCACACCATCACGAATAACAACGCACATGACAATCCGTGGCCATGCCCTTAGCATCTACCCCGCAGGTTTTGCCAAACCATCCCCAGGTGGAAAACCGCTTGTACTAGCATAAATCATTACCACATATCAACTATCCCATCAGGATAACATCATAAAATAATACAATCAAAACAGACCTTGCAGGTACAATCAAAATTCGTCAACAAGAAAGGTAACAATTACTAACACGTCAATAATATCCATGGAATCAAACGATCGGCAAAGAGCATAGGTATCACTGTAATAACAAAGTTAATGTCGTAACAATCACAAGCTGGTGGCCCTAATAACATGCAGTCTACGGTCGTAACATCTAGGAGCTTTCGGCCGTAACACCTGTTGTGTCACGATTTATTCATCCCGACAGGCGATCGACTATAAGGCCGAGCGACGAAGTCAACTCCAGTCAAACCATGGCTAGCTCGCCAAGTCAAAGATATCAGACCACCATCAGGTACCTAGCGATCGACTCCCAAGGCGATCGCCCTTTGGCAGCTGGCGATCTACTCTAGTGACCGGCTAAGGGCAATCGACCTACGCCCCGAGGAGAGACGATCGCCCGTCAAAATTCATCAAGGACTGGATCTCAGAAAAGCACCCACGTGCAGATCCACCAAAGGCGCTGACAAGATCTTCTGCTGACAGACAAGATCTTTTGACCACAGCCTGTCACCTACCTCACCTACCAGCATGCGCGCCGAAAGTTGTCGTGGGACCACCCGTGATGCCTACTCAGACGCGTGTAAGCTCCCATCGACTACACTTGATCGCCAAAGAACTCCCGCAGACTTTGAGGGGACAGCCCATGTGCTAAAAGACGATCGCCCGATTATTATATTGCGAAAAGGCGATCGCCCGGCGATTCAAGCCCTATAAATAGAGAACCTCCTCCTATCGGAAAAGGTTCTAATTCACTTAACCTACAGCCTGTAAATTCATTCGACCAACGAGTTCACATTCTCTCACATTCCGATACATTCACTAAATATCAAGAACATACATATCATCAAGCTCCCCTATCTCACCTAATCCATCTCAGACTTCTCTCTCCAAATCTCTCGCCCGTAAGACGATCGGCGTAAGCAAGTCTCCACTAGACAGATTCCAAGGGATTCATAAGCCCGTAAGCCCAAGCATCCAGCTAAATACCCGCCGTGAGAGACGGCCGATCTCTCACCGCCGCGACTGCTCATCTCCTTTGTTACAAGAACTCACAGAGCATCAAATCTGGGTTCTTCCGGCAATCTACACGCTCACTAGCTAAGATAACAAGAATCTTTACACTCATTGTAATTGTATTCTTACATTAGTACTTGTATCCCCGAATATTAGTATTAATAATATCTCGCGAGAGCATTCAAGCCCGGACTAACAACCCCGCAAATCTTGTGTTATTTATCTTTCTCTCTAAGTGCTCTCGCATTTGTTTGCTATCCCATCCATTCCAAAGAATATCTATCTCCGGATAATATTTTGGGTAGCAACAATTGGCGCTAGAAGGAGGGCGTCTAACCCTCACATTTTTATTCCTACCGTCCCGAAGAACACTCACTGTTCTCGGGGCATATACTTGAAGTGACACTCACTGCACTTCAAAGAAAACCTTCAGAATCATGACATCCGCCGGTACATCGAAGAAAGCCGTTCTCCGAACCGCCGGACACCAAATCCCGGCTCAATCCGAACCCCAGCCGACGACAGGGGGAAGCCGCAGCAACGCGAGACTTTCGATCCCGCATCCGAGAGATGGCCCCAACCTCTCACTCGATCAGTTCCAAACCGAGGAACAGATCGAGGAGGCTATGGCCATCCTGGAGGAGCGACGGAGAGCATGTGCGTCGCCTGCAATAACTCCCTCGATCATCCGCCGCATGGGAAAACGGAAATTCAGCGCCATCAACGATCGATCGCCGAAAGCCCCAATGCGCGAGGAAAGGCTCTCGCCGACCGGACGGATCTATATTCAATCGCTAGACGCGACCCATCCGGCGACCGGCACTCGCTCCCAACCTCGAAAAGACGGAACCCGAATCCGTCACCAGGAGTTCGGCCTACCCATCTCACACCGAACGCAGTCACCTATCCGACTCACCCCGATCGCTGTGGAATCGCACTAATCGCCTCGGCCTCGCTCCGAGCGCCGAGCCGCTAACAGCCAAAGCACGGCGATGGCCGCCATACAACGCCAGCCGACGAGATGAGAGCACTTCGACACCGGGCAAGCACCAACAAAAAGATCGCCAGGCCGACCGAGCCACTCGCGGTCCACATCGAGCTTGCCCCCATACAGCCAACGATCGCTCCTCCCAAAACACCACTGTATGAGGGGAGATCGGACCCCGAAACCCACCTGAGTAAATTCCGAATTTACATGACTGGGTGTGGGGCATCTGATGCAACCAAGTGCCGGATCTTCCCACGACATCGGGCGAAGCCGCCCATAGGTGGTACGCCTCACTACCACAACGATCAATCACCTCCTTTAAGAAATCGGCGAAGGACTTCACGTCACACTTCGCCAAAGAAGGTGGCTGACTGAAGGTCCCCACCGCATGATAAAAATCAAGCAGGGAAGGACGATCGACGCAGATTACATCGACCGGTAGACGAAATCATCCTCACCGCGAACTCCGCTGCTGACGAGCTCGCTCTCTATTCGGTCATGGGGATTCCACGGCCATTCTCCCATGTTTAGACATCTCTCCAAGGATATTCCCCAACTTACGCGATCTTCCGCGCTAAAGCCGCCAACTTTCCGGCCGTGCAAAGGCTACTCACCCTCCGCTAGGCGAGGAAACGCCACCTCTTGTCCGTAAGATAGCGATCGCCAAAGCAAAGAAGACGATCGCCAAGACACCCGAGATCTCAAGGCATTCTAGACATGGAAGCCCATCTCCTCCATACGCTCAATGTAACTCCGCACATATTTTCTATGCCATCAAGGGGCACGAAGAGCTCAAAAAGCCAAAGGCGATAAGGGACCACGGCCACTGGACAACAATCAATATTGTGCCTACCATAAGAGTCCCGCCACAAGACCAACAAATGCCGCGACCTCCTCAAATAGCTCGAGATTGTTCGAGGAGGGCAAGTCGATGCCTTATTGGTTTAGCCGAAGCCCCTACCTATCTCTACTGACGATCGTCCGAGTCGAACACAAACAGCCGGAAAGCTCATATGAGCCGACTCGGATCAACCTCGGCGACCGTCCCTACATGCTTCAATCAAGAGAAGGAGACAACGGAAGTCTCCCCGATCTCCTCCCTTATTTAAGAAACCGGAGGACTCGATTGCCATCTACAGTTCACCGTCTAACATGATGGACTAAGGCACGAGATCGCCTCCCCCGCACAACGTACACCGTCGAAGGTCGGCATCTACATGACGATCCAAGGTGGAAGAGTGCACCATGGTCCCGGTGGTCGATGGAACCGATCGCTAGGCCATGCATGGTCCCTTTAGGCCAAGATCGCCCGCCCTTCGCTTAAATACGAGGCCGGCGTAGTCCGAGGGCCCTCCAAAATTAATCGCTGGACACGATCGCCGCCCTCAAAGGTTCATCATCTAACATGGTGAACCCGACAATGCGACGTGCCACAACCCCCGCCTCAACGCACACCGCCGAGGTCGGCCATCTCCATGGTGGCCGAGGTGGAAGCAGAGCTAACAAGCCGCGGCGTGGAGTTGATTCATCCGACGCCGCCTGCAAGGACTCTTCTAGACCGAGACCGCACGCCCTTCGCTTAAATACGAGGCGAGGCGCAGCTAACAGAGGACCCTCATAATAAAGTGAGTCACGAGACACTCAATGTCTTCGCGCATCAAGACATGATCAAGGAGTCGGCCCATCGAACTCCGCGATCGTGCACGGTTCCTCAAGATGGACGACCGTCCCCGAGGATTCGACAAAGTTGAAGACCGCCACTAAGGAATTATTTTCATCCCCTTACTTCCACTAAGTGAATAAAAACAAGGGGCAATAAGAGTGCGGACTACCTACACGACGATCGTCGCTATTCAACCACATACGGAGATCGTCATTTTTTCAGATGTAATGCAAATGATCGAACTTGTTGTAAAAGTTGTCTTATGAGTTTATCAATTCATTTGGAACTACCCTCGCAACAATCTCTCCTCACACATTTGTACAAAGTCAAACAAAGACTCAAAATAACCATTCATTCAAGTGATAAGTCAGAAAGACAAATGCTCATTTCATTACTTGAAAAATCGGAGTACATGATCGCCCGAAGGCCTAAGTGCTACAAAAGAAAGCTACAAAACTACAAGTAAGCTAAAAACATCAAAAATGAAGCGCCTGTGCCCCGCTCGGCCTTCGCCATCAAGCATTCGGCGCGGTCCCTCATCTTCCTGAGCGTCGGGATGAGCAAGATCGGGCCGGAGACGGATACTACCAAATCCACGCCGATGTCCGCCAGGTCCAAGATCGGCAAGGAGAAAGCCGAATGGAGAGGATGCTCCAATGCATATGACTTGAACTTCTCAGCTAGAGGACCGACCTCCAAGCCTCCCTTCTTAGCCGCTCGGATCGAGTCGGCGAACGCCAAATAATAAGCGAACTCGCTGACATACTCCAAGTTTTGGAAGGGATCGGCCTTGGTCGCCTCTACCTCTCCTCTCGCTCGGCCATCGCCTGTTGCGATCCCCGGAGCTCGGCCTCCTCGCAGCAACCTTCTCCTTCGCTCCGTCACCAATGGTCACCGAGCGATCGTCACCTTCGCGATCGGCCTCCTCTTCAAGAATGCTCGCGCTCGACGGCATTCTCGCATCGGTCCTGAATCTGGCCAACCGCCATACGATATTTCGCCTCTTTCTTCTCCACCAAGCTCATGGCTCGCCCGCTTGGCCGCCTCCAGAGCGCCCTTCTCCATCGCCGCGATCTTGTCAGCAAACTCGGCGTTCTCTTTCCGAGCCGCCCGAAATCCTCCCCAAGGCGAATAGTGGAGGGCCGCCTCATACTCCCCGAGCACTGACGGCCATGGTCGCCGTCTCAAGAGAAAGGGCGAGAACAAAGATGCATCGAACTCGACGATCGCCGCCGGGCGATCGCATCCAGATTGGGCGTCACGCCTTGCAAAGCGTATGTACTTTGCTAACATATGGAGGAATATCACAGAATGGCGAGGAGATCGCTCGCCAGAAATCCACGACCATCGGTGGACAAGACGGATCTGCGCGACGGATCTCGCATCAAAACAACTAAAGTTAATACAACTCCTATGCAGATGCAATTTTCAACACAAAAATGCTATCTACCTCTCACCTTCTCTGGATCCCGACCAAAAACGGTTTCTCGAGGAGTCTCGCATCCGCGATCGCTGCCTCCGCAGAAAAGCCGCAGGGCGGCTCGCTTCTCCGAGCAACGATGGTGATCGGAGGCGCGGCGATCGGCACTTCATCGCCGGGCAGAAACGGTTTCTTCCGCCTCGGCCTCTGCGATTCGCCAAGCCCCTCCTCCGAATTTCCTCCTCAACCACGACTCCTCCACACGAGGCTCCGGCCCACGCGAGGCTCCGCCTCCGAACTATAGGCAACGCAACGGGTGGGACCCGAGTCGACCTCTTATGACGAAGACGGCCTAGACTCTGGGTTCGACATAGCGATCTCCGTCGGAGGCTCCAAAAAGCGAGGGAAGCGAACCTCTGCAGCTTAAGACAATCGATCAACAATCGATACTTTCTCAAGTAAGGCGATCGCCTAGAAAATGAAGGTCGATAAACTCATACTGCACCGCGAGATGTCTCTGAAAACGGAATAGTCGAGCCGACAACCAGCGACTCTCCTTGTTGATCCGAGTGGCGTCTAGGTCGCCGTCCGACAAGCTCCTAATTCGCTCCCAAACAACGAAAGTCGAAAGGCAACTCCTCGATCGCGAATATGAAAGCCTGCAAATGTAAATCAAATTAGATCACCCAAAACGCATCCAAACGAAGGGAGAGTCTAAACCCTTACAGGATTCCTCTCCCGAAATTCGGTGGGGATCTCCACCGCCTGGGATTGTCGCCGAAGCTCTCCACTTGCCGGCGACCTAACCACTTCGCCCGATCGCCACGTATCTTATTCGGGACTCCATGAATCACCCGACCAGATCGGCCTCGATATGGTAACCGCCGACCAACCTCCGTGAGCCGCCGCTTAAACAAATGATTCATCTCCAACGGCGACGGAGGCGGCATGTGGTGACCGCCGAAAAGGGTGAGGGTGCAGATAATTTGGAGCTGTGCGCTCGGCGTCAAGTGGCGCCACATTCCAAGCGGCCAACAGATGGGAGACCGCAAAGGATAGAGGGAAGCGAGTCCGGCCTCCATAACGACCTCACTCACCGCGACCATACCCATCTGAGGCCGGGTCGGCTCGCTCGCTCTCCGCAGCGCGAACATGTCTACATCCGAAGGAACATGGAATCTTGTCCTCCAGACGGCCGATCTCTCCGGCCGCCGAGCTCCGATTTGTCCGAGCGACCACAACGATCGCAGGCGGCACGACATCGCGACCGCTTGGGAAGCACATAGGGATAAGCGACCGAATATCCCTAAATCGAATCTCTGAGTAGACCGGCTAACCTCTCCATTATTTCAAAGAAAGGCCCTATATGCCCGACCGAAAGAGCTATGTTGCTCCCAAGAAGCCCCGATCGCGATCTCTCTCGATCGCGATCGTCTCTCTTCAGCAGCCGACTCCTTAGCAACATCGGCCTCATTGAACAAAGCCTCAACTTCAGCCAGTCGATTCCGGCCGAATAGTTTCACCGCTGCCTGTGGAAGACGGAAGAAGTTTCTCCCCGGGCAGCCGATGTCCCGGCAGCAGAACTAGTTCCCGCTCCAAATGATAATGAGGTTCCGGCCATTTTCAGAGATAGAAAAGAAGAAAAGGATTTTTCTTACCCTAAAGTGAAATCGAACGACGATCGGCACTAAGATCTTCAGAAAATTCGGCAGCAAGTCCTTCTTCCTCCAAAAAGTACGCGTGAGTAACACTACAGCACCGCGCCCCCTTTTATAGGAGGAGGCAGGGACCCGATTGCAATAAGGGAAAACCTCAGGGGTCGGATCTCAAACGACGCACTAGTTGACCCCCTCGAGACCCGCGTACGCGTCTTTTCGAGGATGCGTCAGCCGAGGAGTCATTAATGACCGTTGGCGTCCCCCAATAGAAGCCCGACACGTGCACGGAGACTTTTCAACGCCCGTTGTTTTCTCCCGCGCAGTTCAGCGGCCAACCAGGTCGTCCGAACCAAGAGTACATCAGCTCAAAGACGATCGCCAGTTCAGTTAAACACGAAGTCGCTCGTCAAAAGTTCAGCGATCGCCAAGAGAGCCACCTCACCCCACGTTTCCAACGTATGAGCGAGCTGAGGGGCAATTGTTGTGTCACGATTTATTCATCCCGACAGGCGATCGACTATAAGGCCGAGCGACGAAGTCAACTCCAGTCAAACCATGGCTAGCTCGCCAAGTCAAAGATATCAGACCACCATCAGGTACCTAGCGATCGACTCCCAAGGCGATCGCCCTTTGGCAGCTGGCGATCTACTCTAGTGACCGGCTAAGGGCAATCGACCTACGCCCCGAGCAGAGACGATCGCCCGTCAAAAGTCATCAAGGACTGGATCTCAGAAAAGCACCCACGTGCAGATCCACCAAAGGCGCTGACAAGATCTTCTGCTGACAGACAAGATCTTTTGAGCACAGCCTGTCACCTACCTCACCTACCAGCATGCGCGCCGAAAGTTGTCAGTGGGACCACCCGTGACAAAGAACTCGTGACGCGTGTAAGCTCCCATCGACCACACACTTGATCGCCAAGAACTCCGCAGACTTTGAGGGGACAGCCCATGTGCTAAAAGACGATCGCCCGATTATTATATTGCGTAAAAGGCGATCGCCTGCGTATTCAAGCTCCTATAAATAGAGAACCTCCTCCTACTGGAAAAGGTTCTAATTCACTTAACCTACAGCTCGTAAATTCATTCGACCAACGAGTTCACATTCTCTCATATTCCGATACATTCACTAAATATCAAGAACATACATATCATCAAGCTCCCGCTATCTCACCTAATCCATCTCGTGACTTCTCTCTCCAAATCTCTCGTCCGTAAGATGATCGGCGTATGGCAAGTCTCCACTAGACAGATTCCAAGGGATTCATAAGCCCAGAAGCCCAAGCATCCAGCTAAATACCCGCCGTGAGAGACGGTCGATCTCTCACCGCCGCGACTGTTCATCTCCTTTGTTACAAGAACTCACAGAGCATCAAATCTGGTTCTTCCGGAAATCTACACGCTCACTAGCTAAGATAACAAGAATATTTACACTCATTGTAATTGTATTCTTACATTAGTACTTGTATTCCCGAATATTAGTATTAATAATATCTCGCGAGAGCATTCAAGCCCGGGACTAACAACCCCGGCAAATCTTGTGTTATTTATCTTTCTCTCGGAAGTGCTCTTGCATTTGTTTGCTATCCCATCCATTCCAGCAATATCTATCTCCGGATAATATTTTGGGTAGCAACAACACCTAAGAGCTTACAATCCTAATGGTAAATATCTTACGGCCATAATCAATAGCTGCAGGACAACAGAATTGTCCCAAAGAACCCTAAACGACCAAGGTTAAGCTTCGACTCGACAATATATCCCAAGCATTTAGAAACACCGTAAAATTCTCCGACGAGCATAACGACATAACAAACTTGTCGCAACGACTTAGTCCCAACACACAAACACATAACGTTTTAAATTTCGAAAAAAAATCAAAGTCGTTTTGCAAAATAAATATTTTTCAAAATCCTTTCGATCATATCCAAAATGACGATAACAGTTTGCAATGTTCGAAGTATTTTAAAACACATTTTTCATATGCCCTCTGAAGGTGTCATTTGAAAATACATGACTTATTCGTCAAAGTTCAACCGATTTCGAAATATTTTCAAAAATCGATTATTTTACAAACATACTCAAGCTCATAAAATCTTTTAGAAAACCGTTTTAAACCTTCACGTAGCGGACATAATTAAGATAACCAAACTTGAAACCACATGCTTAATCGGCAAATGAGATTACCAATTTAATCAAATACGACTTGTGAACACCAAGTTCAAACATACGTCAGAACCATCCGCCTGAGTTCATCATGAACTCTACCGTCGATACAATCTTTGGATCACATTAAAGTTTACAGCTTCCACATCATACCACTCCATGCGGTGGTTCAAAGTCAAACCATCAATACTTTCTATTCAATATACAAACGGCATGCCACTCCGTGTGTCGTTGTTCACTTTGGTGAGTCTCTTGATCCTTATTGGATATGTGTTTTCCTTGAGTTTCGTTGTCATGTTGCATCGTGACATATCCGGAGTCATATATGCGTGTCGATCGGTTATGTATAGAATTTTCAGGTCAGGCACGTATTGTCATGTATAGCTTCATTACCTTCACATTGAGCTGTGCACACGAGACATACTTCATAAGACTAATTAGGTACAAGACCACACGTGTATTTCATCGATACCCGTTGGTGTCTTGTGCACGGACACATTTCTGGATCGGGCATATTGTGATGTCCATTTTGAGCCATAATGATTGGTCGTTCATACTCCATGTATGATAGGGTATGTTCGATGGTTTGCGTCTGGTTGTTCATACGCCCGAGGGGTATGTTCGAAAGTCGGGTTTGTTTCTTTGAGATCCATTATAAGTGATTTCATAAGACTAATTAGGTACAAGACCACACGTGTATTTCATCGATACCCGTTGGTGTCTTGTGCACGGACACATTTCTGGATCGGGCATATTGTGATGTCCATTTTGAGCCATAATGATTGGTCGTTCATACTCCATGTATGATTGGGTATGTTCGATGGTTTGCGACTGGTTGTTCATACGCCCGAGGGGTATGTTCGAAAGTCGGGTTTGTTTCTTTGAGATCCATTATAAGTGATTTGTATGTCGTTTTGAGAATTTTATTCTCTCGAATATCAGTCACCTTGGTTCTTCATTGGTCTTGTTTGGAGTTTATCGTGTTGATGATATTACCGGTTGTGTTTTGACCTTTGATTGGTCGATTGAGTTTATTATGTTGATGATATTCTCATTGATGTTTTGGTTGATCATGGTTATTGATCGTATGAGCGCTCATAATTTGTGTCGATTATTCGAGAATTTAATGTCATTGGTCTACGATGTATCAGGTATATTTGGTCCTTATCTCGATGGGTATCGATTGTGCGATCCGACGGATATGATTTGACATCGATGGATTATTCCACACTTATGAGTTTTGATGATGTTTTGAGAATTCTTGGTATTGATCAATACAAGAAGATGATGGTTGGAGTTGAGGTCAGTTCGTCATTTGAGAATGTGAAATGTGGATTATGGTAAGAATTGATTTGATATGGATTGATATGGGTTGGTGAGGTTATGACGGTAAGATTACGTTGGTAGTATTCTTACTATGTTATTAAATAGGTATGTAATTATTTATGATGATGTGATCGATATCATTGTTGAGTATTGTGGTTGACCTGCCGTGGGTTTTTTTTTTAGTTACTCTGATATAGAGCTAGTTTCGGTTGTGAAGGGATGAGCTTCCTATGTGATACTAGTTATGACATGTATTTGGGAACCGAGTATTTTACTGTTCGTTATATTTCACTGCAAATATATTTTTAACTATGTATATGTTCGCTGCGTGTGTATTTTAAAATAGGTTTCCGATATTTTACAAAATCGATTATAATTTAAAATGGCATTTTGGATATTTCGTAAATTTGGTTTAATTCGTGAAACCTTTTTCCTTAAACTATCTTATCGGTACGTGTATGTGGTGACTTAATGTACATTTTGAAGCGGTCGAGTTTTGGCATTTTTGCCTTGTACTTTCAAATCAAATTTTATGACGGTATTCGAGAACTATATTTTGGAAAACATTTAATTATTCATAAAATATTATCATCTTTGCCTCTTTGGCGTGTTTGAAATGGTTGTGAAAATGATTTTTAGCCTTGTGGGTTCCGACTGTAATATCCGAACTTTTTATTTTTGGTAATCTCTATTTTTGGTGTATGTTTGGTTCGGACGACTCGTTTGTCACTTTTTTGGGATTCTGAATCTATTTTGTTCTTTGAGTTTCTCCATTTGGATGAGTTTCGGGTATGTTTTTACGTAATTTTATTTTAAGTCATGTTTTGTCGCATGTACGTTCGATTCTCATAAAACTCATTCGATTTCATTATTTCTCTGTTCCCATGAGTCCGCATGGTTGAGTTTATCATGTCATGAGTCTCGGATTGTTAATCTGACGTCGCATCATGAAATTCGGATGTTGGGTCATTTTTGTAATTTCGCATTATTTTGGGAAGTCGCTGTTAATACTTGTTCTACCCCGACTTTCGGGCGACCGGAGACTTGAGATAGTTTTTGTGCCTATCTCGTCTGTAAAATCCTCGTATATATGTGGTTTCGTTTCTCGTGTTTTCATTCCGGTTGTTGGCATTTCAGATCAGGCAGGCCTGCTGCCAGACCTGCATTACGACCGTAAGTTGATGTGAATTACGGCCGTAATTCTTCATACATTATGGCCGTAATATCCTTTGCGTAGCGGCCGTAATGGGTGTGTGAACTGGGCAGTAAGGTCGTGAACACCATTACGTTATAATGCCGCCAAGATAATAAACTGGGCAGCAGGATTTCTTCTCATTTTTCATTTCCTTCACTTCCTTCGCGACGGGAGCGATTTCCTGGCCTAGGGTTCGTCCGATTTTCATCCAACCTCAGTTGAGAAGCGATTTTTGGGCATCATATCATCACTCTAGCATCAAATCTTCCGTTTTTCATCGTCTAATCGAGGTATATTTCATTAGAACCCTAGCTTTTGGGGATTTTGGGGTTTTGTTTTGATTTTCACCCTTCTAGTCCGATTTGCCCTTATGATTGTTAGATTTCGATAGTATAATCACTATCCCTTACTTCTCTTGCGGTTTTGCGGATTGAATTCGATATTTTTCTCCGTTGATAAAGGGGAACCAATTATGACCTTGTATTGTCCGACGAATTGTCCCATTGCGTAGAACTAGGATGGATTCCTACGTTTTCACAATTTTGAGATTAGTTGTGTATCGCTATTGTGTTAGGATTGGATTTGTGACTGGGCTGAAACCTTTCCCTTCACTGTTTTCCTTCACGTCGTGTTATCCAAGGCAAATACATGTATTACATTTCATTGTGTGTGTACGGTTTTGATGCGAATGATGTAAATTGTGCTATTGAATGAATGTGATTGTTAATTACTCTTCCACCCGGGGATGGCATATGTGGCCTCTGGGGGCCGATACTAATGGGTACGGCCACGGAAGTGGACTTGGGTGCGTGTGTTGATGTTCTTCCACCCGGGGATGGTTCGACGGGACCTCTGGGGGCCGATACTAATGGGTACGGCCGCGGAAGTGGTTTCTAACCCGGGGACGGTCCGACGGGGCCTTTGGGGTTCGATACTAATGGGTACGGCGGCGGTTTACCAAGCATGGATAGTTGTGATGTGGAAAACTTGAGGACATACTGTTTTGGGTGTAATGTGATATTCCGGAATATTGATGGCAAATGTTTCTCAAATGGATTTGCTTGTGTCGAATCGTGTATGTATATAATGTAGTGTAATTGTGTACTTGCACTAGCTATTCGAATGCTAACCCTTAAATAGGGAAATGCGCCTTATGCATTTCGTAATCGGGTCGAGCCGAGGAGTCGCACGGATATGCATGCAAAGGATGGACCAAAGATGATGATGAGGCTCGAGTCGTGTTTTATGTTTTACTATTGCATTTATCTTGATGTTGGAGTTAGACTGAGTGTTTTATAAATTGGTTAAAGTCCCTTGTGTGGGTAATGGATTCATGTGGAGTTACACTCTTCGATACTTGATTAAAATGTTTTGGCCGAGGCCACGGCCCTATTTTACTATGATGATTGTGTCTTTTGGGATTTCATATTCGGATTGTGTGTTATGTGTTAGCCTCGTAGACCTCATGAAGGTTCTACGGAGTGTAATGTCGTATTTGTGATTTGGGGTGTTACATTTATGGTATCGGAGCCTTAGGTTTTGAATGCCTAGGCTGTTGGTTAATTTTGGGTATGTCAGTTGTGTCGTTAGAGTCAGTCGTTGAGCCTAATATCATCATGCTACTGTATCTTCATGCAACCCGTGACTGTAAGTCTCCTCGAACTCTTATATTTCTGTAATTCGTTTCCTTGAGTTTTCTGGAATTATGAATTTTGGTGCCAACCTTGTAAACTGTGAATTTTTCTGATCTTGTTCCTTTCATATCTTTTCTTCAGTATGTTGAGAGGTCGTGGTAGACCAGCTAGGGGACGCGGCCGAGATCGTGGTCAGGGTGCTATTAATGAGGAAGTCCCACTTTCTTAGTCCTCTGCAGATTCGGCCTCTCGCCCGTTGCCGAGCACTCTACCTCCGAGCTCGACGGCAACAGGATATGTCGGTCACCGAATCTATCGTCGGGTAATAATGCCGATGCCGGGCTACTACCGTACTTCAGCAGTTGGTAGCCTAGTTCGCCGTATAGCTCAGTGGTGGACGCTGACCGCTCCGACTCCAGAGGATGAAGCTAGTAAATGGCTTCAAAAAGTAACTAAGATGCACCCCTCGCTTCTCTCGCTCTTCCGACTCCTCGGTTGGGAGAATCGCTCTTTCACTTGAGCAGAATTTCGATACCATGGCTTGTCTTGATGACAGGAGGGTACATATTGCTCAAGACTTCTTGGATAAGGAAGCCGCCGAATGGTGGGAGGTCAGGCGCCCAGAGACCTCCGAGCCACTTGGGAGGAATTTAAGGCCGCATGGAAGCGTAATATTGTCCACCGCCGCCGTGGAGCGCAGGATTGTGGAATTCTTATCGCTACACCTCAGATGTGCCGATTTCTCGTGCCATCATCACTTATAATGAGCAATTGGGATTCGTGGAAAGATCAAGTGAGGACCGAGGCCGATTAGATCCGTTATTTCAATGTGCGCATGAAGCCGCATATCGCATGCAGTATGGCACCGCTCATGTGTGCCACCTTGAAGGAATATCAGGATCGCGCCCTAGCGATCGAGATGGTCGTCCTAATCGAGTCGGGTTCGAGGCTAAGAAGCGTAAGACTACCGGCGCTTTTCAGCCCGTAAAGGTAGACGATTTTCGAGGTCGTAGTCCGCTCCGACGCCCGGGAAGAGACCATTTCATCAGGCCGGAGGATCTCGCAGTAACCGTCGGTCCAGCTTCCTACACTGGCGGCAGAGTTTGTTTTAATTACAACAAGATGAGCACGTGATGAAAGATTGTCCATTTCGTTGGTTACTTGCTTTACTTGCGGATAGAACGGCATCGAGCGCTCATTGCGAGAGGGCTTCTGTGGCCCCGATTACCACCGCCGCTCATAAGGAGCACAAGATTGAGCGTAAGACCCGAGTTACTCATGTTCCTCGAGTTCGGGCCGTGGTAGGGGACGGTCACTGGATCGCCCGCAAAGATCGAGTTCAGTGCTCGCTCACCCTCATTGTACCAGATGAGATGCACGGAGGAGGCAGACGCTCGTGGCGTCAAGTACTACTCAGATCCTTTCTCATCCAGTTTCGGTGCTTTTTGATTCAGGTGCTACCCACTCTTTTATTGCTTCAGATTGTGTGAATCATATTGGTATTGACTACTTGTTCGAGTGTGAACCGTTTGTAGTGGGTACGCCTAGCGGGGATTGTATGGTTGGGGACCGGGAAGTTTGGGATTGCCCAGTGAGGATCGGGAGACGAGAATGGCCCTCGAATCTCATTGTTATAGACCTTAAGGGTGAGGATTTGATCATCGGGGACGATTGGTTGGATCGTCACGGTGCTATCATGAATTATCGGACTCGTACCATCTCGATAGTGGCCGAGGACGACACTGAGCATACTCTCGTCGGTTGTAAACTGGGTAGATCGGGAAGTGTGATTAGCGCCTTGAAGGCGATGAAACTTCTGAATCAGGGTTGTGTCGGATATTGGTGTTATGCCCTGAAAGCAGAAGATGGTGGAATTGACATGTCTTCGATTCCAATTGTGAACGAGTATCCTGACGTATTTCCAGATGACTTGCCGGGACTACCACCACAGCGGGAATTTGAGTTTCCTATTGATCTAGAGCCGAATGCGGCCCCTGTTTCTCGATCGCCGTACCGTATGGCACCGTCGGAGATGTTAGAGTGGAAGAAGCAGTTGGAGGAATTGCTAGATAAAGGGTATATCCGACCGAGCGCATCGCCTTGGGGTGCGCCTGTGCTTTTTGTTAAGAAGAAGGATGGGTCGCTTCGTTTATGAATCGATTATTGAGAATTAAATAAGTTGACCATAAAAAACAAGTACCCTTTGCCTCGGATTGACGACCTGTTCGATCAACTTCAGGGAGCGACAATCTTTTCGAAGATTAATTTACGATCGGCTACTACCAATTGAGGATTCGGGACAGTGATGTACCAAAAGCCGCAATTGGACGAGATATGGCCATTACGAGTTTGTGGTTATGCCTTTCGCTAATCAATGCCCCAAAGAATGTTCATGCAATTGATGAACAAAGTTTTCATAGAGTATCTGGACAAATTTGTAGTCGTATTTATCGACGACATTCTCATTTATTCCTGGAGTTAGGAGGAGCACGCCTTACATCTCCGGATTGTGTTGGACATTTTGAGAGCTGAGCAGTTATATGCTAAGTTATCTAAGTGTGAGTTTTGGCTCAAGGAAGTAATATTCCTCGGGCATGAGATCTCAGTGGAGGGAGTTCGGGTAGATCCGCAGAAGATAGAGGCAGTGACGGCGTGGGAATCGCCTAAGAATGTGAAGGAGGTGAGGAGTTTTCTGGTACTTGCAGGCTATTACCGTAGATTTGTCTAGGGATTCTCTAAGATCGCTATACCACTCACTCGCCACTCTAAGACTCAGAAATTCAAGTGGACCGCAGACAGACAGGATAGTTTTGACGAGTTGAAGAGACGACTGACTACCGCACCCATTTTAGCATTGCCTCAGGGGAACGAGGATTTTGCAGTGTAGAGTGATGCTTCGGGCCTCGGGATCATATGTGTTTTGATGCAGAGAGATAGGGTTATTGCTTATGCGTCCCGACAGTTGAAACCTTACGAAGCAAATTACCCTACGCATGATTTAGAGCTAGGTGCAGTCGTCTTTGCTTTAAAAATATGGAGGCATTATCTCTATGGGTCGTCGTGTAAGATTTACACGGATCACAAGAGTCTGAAGTATATCTTCAGTCAGAAAGAGTTGAACATGAGACAGTGTAGAGCTAATTAAAGATTATGACCTCGAGATACTTTACCATCCGGGTAAGGCTAATGTAGTGGCCGATGCGTTGAGTCGGAAACCGATGGTGTTACAGATGTTAGAGGTACTTACACCATAGAGCAGGATCCAACGGGATTTGATTTGTCAGAATATCGAGGTTTGGGTTCAGAGGGTTCAGGGTCAGTTATGTGCATTGGAAATCACTTCGTCCTTGACTGATGATATCAAGGCGAAACAGTATACTGATCCGTTTTTGGTCCAGTTGAGGGAGGATGTGAGGAAGGGGAAAGCCCTAGGTTTGTGATTCAGGATGATGGAGTTTTGAGATTTCGCGGCAGATTATGTGTACCGAATGACATTGAGTTGAAGCATAAGATCTTGAGTGGGGCTCATACTACACCTTACTCCATACATCCTGGTACGAGCAAAATGTACAAGGATGTAAGGAGTAACAACTGATGGAGAAATTTGAAGACGTACGTGAATGAGTTTGTATCGAGGTGTTTAACCTGTCAGCAGGTTAAGATTGAGCATCAGCGACCCGCAGGACTATTGCGACCACTTCCTATCCCGGAGTGGAAGTGGGAGGACATTTCCATGGATTTCATTACCAGTATGCCTAGGACTCGGACTGGAATGAACATGATTTAGGTTATTGTCGATCGACTAACAAATCAGCCCATTTTTTAGGTATTAAGGATACTTGGGGGCCGGAGAGACTAGCACGAATATTCATTGCGGAGATCGTGAGGTTGCATGGGACTCCTAATAGTATTGTCTCGTATCGAGATGGCCGATTCATATCACATTTTTGGCAGGCCGTTCATCGACCTTTGGGGACTGAGTTGAGACTCAGTACATCCTACCACCCTACAGACAGACGGGCAGTCAGAGCGGACGATCCATACGCTGGAGGATATGTTGAGAGCCTGCACTTTAGATTGGAAGGATGATTGGGAGTCGCACTTGCCATTGTTCGAGTTCACGTACAACAATAGTTGGCACGCCTCGATCAAAATGGCACCATTTGAGGCATTATATGGGAGGAGGTGCAGATCGCGGTTGTGTTGGGATGATGCATCCGAGCTAATCGGCACCGAGCCAGATATGGTAGTTGAGACGAGAGAGAAGATTGCACTGATTCGCGATAGGTTGTTGACAGCCCAGAGTGTACAGAAGTCGTATGCCGATACGCGTCGCCGGCCATTGGAATTTGAGGTGGGAGACCATGTTTTGCTTAAGGTGTCGCCGACACGGGGAGTTTACCGCTTCGGTCGGAAGGGTAAACTTAGTCCGAGATATATTGGACCATTCTAGATTCTAGAGAGAGTTGGAGAGCTTGCATATCGGTTAGGCTTGCCACCGTCCCTGAGCCACATACATAACGTATGTCATGTTTCCCAGCTTAGGAAGTACGTACCAGACCTTAGCCATATTATTGATTTTGGAGAGATCGAGTTGGGGCCCGACATGACCATCGAAGAGAGATCGATTCAGATTTTAGAGCGTCGGGTGAAGCAACTTCGGCACAAAACCATTCCCTTGGTTAAAGTGAAATGGTTGAGACATAGATCCGAGGAAGCCACGTGGGAGACGGAAGAGAATATGAAGTCGAGATACCCCGAGTTATTCACGTTGTAAGTTTCGGGCCGAAACTTATTTGTAGGGGGAGAGAATGTAATATCCGAACTTTCTATTTTTGGTAATTTCTATTTTTGGTGTATGTTTGGTTCGGACGACTCGCTTGTCACTGTTTTGGGATCCTGAATCTATTTTGTTCTTTGAGTTTTTCCATTTGGATGAGTTTCGGATATGTTTTTACGTAATTTCATTTTAAGTCATGTTTTGTCGCATGTACGTTCGATTCTCGTAAAACTCGTTCGATTTCATTATTTATCTGTTCCCATGAGTCCGTATGGTTGAGTTGATCATGTCATGAGTCTCGGATTGTTAATCCGACGTCGTATCGTGAAATTTGGACGTTGGGTCATTTTTGTAATTTCTCATTATTTTGGGATGTCGCTGTTAATACTTGTTCTACCCCGACTTTTGGGCGACCGGAGACTTGTGATAGTTTTTGTGCCTATCTCGTATGTAAAATCCTCGTATATCTGTGGTTTCGTTTCTCGTGTTTTCATTCCGGTTGTTGGCATTTCGGATCAGGCAGGCCTGCTGCCAGACCTGCATTACGGCCGTAAGTTGATGTGAATTACGGCCGTAAGTCTTCATACATGACGGCCGTAATATCCTTTTCATAGTGGCCGTAACGGATGTGTGAAAACTGGGCAGTGAGGTCATGAACACCATTACGGCCGTAATGGTGTTGGTGTTACGAGTCAGAATGCCGCCAAGATAATAAACTGGGCAGCGGGATTTCTTCTCATTTTTCATTTCCTTCACTTCCTTCGCGACGGGAGCGATTTCCTGGCCTAGGGTTCGTCCGGTTTTCATCTAACCTCAGTTGAGAAGCGATTTTTGGGGCATCATATCATCACTCTAGCATCAAATCTTCCGTTGTTCATCGTCTAATCGAGGTATATTTCGTTAGAACCCTAGCTTTTGGGGATTTTGGGGTTTTGTTTTGATTTTCACCCTTCTAGTCCGATTTGCCCTTATGATTGTTAGATTTCGATAGTATAATCACTATCCCTTACTTCTCTTGCGGTTTTGCGGATTGAATTCGATATTTTTCTCCGTTGATAGAGGGGAACCAATTATGACCTTGTATTGTCCGACGAATTGTCCCATTGGGTAGAACTAGGATGGATTTCTACATTTTCACAATTTTGAGATTAGTTGTGTATCGTTATTGTGTTAGGATCGGATTTGTGAAGATTATCCGGCCGAAACCTTTCCCTTCACCGCTTTCCTTCACGCCGTGTTATCCAAGGCAAGTACATGTATTACATTTCATTGTGTGTACGGTTATGATGTTAATGATGTTATTTGTGCTATTGAATGATTGTGTTTGTTGCTCTTCCACCCGGGGATGGCATATGTGGCCTCTGGAGGCCGATACTAATGGGTACGGCCACGGAAGTGGACTTGGGTGCGTGTGTTGATGTTCTTCCACCCGGGGATGGTTCGACGGGACCTCTGGGGGCCGATACTAATGGGTACGGCCGCGGAAGTAGTTTCTAACCCGGGGACGGTCCGACGGGGCCTTTGGGGTTCGATACTAATGGGTACGGCTGCGGGTTACCAAGCGTGGATAGTTGTGATGTGGAAAACTTGAGGACATACTGTTTTGGGTGTAATGTGATATTCCGGAATATTGATGGCAAATGTTTCTCAAATGGATTTGCTTGTGTCGAATCGTGTATGTATATAATGTAGTGTAATTGTGTACTTGCACTAGATATTCGAATGTTAACCCCTTAAATGGGGGAAATGTGTCTTATGCATTTCAGGTACAGGTTGAGCCGAGGAGCTGGCACGGGATATGCATGCAAAGGATGGACCAACATGATGATGAGGTCGAGTCGTGTTTTATGTTTTACTATTGCATTTATCTTGATGTTGGAGTTAGACTGAGTGTTTTATAAATTGGTTAAAGTCCCCTGCGTGGGCAATGGATTCATATGGAGTTACACTCTTCGATACTTTATTAAAATGTTTTGGCTGAGGCCACGGCCCTATTTTACTATGATGATTGTGACTTTTGGTATTTTATATTCGGATTGTATGTTATGTCTTTTGGGATTTCATATTCGCTGTAATATCCCCGAATGGTTTTGGGGGTGTTACACGTAAGACTTCAAGATTTATGTACGCTAATTCCAATTAGCGTACGTTAGCTCAGTCAACTAGCGTGCGTTAATGCCATGCACCGCATGCATTACAAGTATCAATCAACACCTTGTGATCATAAATATGAATGTAAGGGAAATCATACTCCAAGATTAATCATAATCTTTCCAAATTCAACCTCATTACCAAAGTAATATGTTCATCACTTATTCATATCCATCAAGTTTATAACAATCACAATTCCAAGGTTGTCAAATAATCCTAATATCCGAATTGAACACTTGTTCAATTCGGATGAACAAATATACTCAAGGATGAATAATAATCTCATTAATCTCATAATCATTATTCCTATACGAATATCACATCATCAATCAAGATAACTTGATTCTAAATATAAACATTCCATGTTCATATCCGAAAACATCAATACTTCACATATAATCATCTTGGTATATTATATTCACCAAGAACTTCTTCAAAAACACCAATTATCCTATAGTCATGTTCATAATCAACAAAACAATATAATTCAATGTGTTCTAACATCTAAACCATCATCTAACTCATAGTTCAATATATATCATTTTTTTCAACAAGCTCCGTAAAACACCAAGAATCATAACATCACTTCCATATTTATCATCATACGAAGTTATCAACAACAACAACATCAATAGTCCTAAATGAAGGGAGGGGTTAATCAACATGACTCTTGGAGATAAACAACACAATCCAAAACCACAAGAATCATATCAATACCCATATATCAACAAAGAACATCAACATAATTCGATAATCCATCTTACGAGCATGTTTGAACGAATCGCAACTCTTACAACATGAATAACCTTAACCAATATTTTCAATCTCTTGTCACACTTCAAGTTAATCATGTATAGCATCATCATAAGTAATAGGATAGACCAACATGCTTCATAACATGTATACATTCTAAGAATAATCAAACTCCTTCTAAGAATCATCATCAACTCTAAGACTAAAGATCTAATCCATGCCCCCAAGCTCATAACCAAGTTAGAAGAGGGTTAATATAATTAAGGATGATCAACTCCACAAACACTCAAGTGTTTGGAACCCAAAACCTTCTCCAAAAACTCTCTCTAGCCGATGAAAGGAAGGAATGGCCGAAAATGAACAATAATACCCGGTAGCATATATATATATATATATATATATATATATATATATATATATATATATTGCCCATTACTAGCAAGCTTTAATGGGTGCCTTAGCGTGCGCTACTCTACTAGATATCGTGCGGTAATCCTTTTTCAGAGACTACTGCCTTACCTCGTTACAATGACTTATGTACGCAACATACCTCCTCTAACGTACGTAAACCTCATGCTCCATTAACGTACGTTATTCTTGAGTTATAGTGTATGTTAACCCCATCGTTGACTCGCTTGTCTGCCCTTGCGCCTAAAGTGCCTGGTCCCACCTGCCGAAAGCAAACCACGAAGCCAGGATTCACTTTGATCGATCTAGAATTAGCGTGGGTTAAGCCCTATGCTTAGCGTGCGCTAAATGCCATTGACTCGAGTATGCACATGCACGCCGAAAATCGCCGACCACCGGAACCACATATCTTGCGGCGCTAATCTTTGTGTTTAGCATGCGCTAAGCTTGCACACTAGCGTGCGCAATGTCCTTCAACTAGCATATGTTAATCAAGCTATACTTAGTCAAAAACGCAACTCTCCAAGCAACATCCGGTCGACAAACAAAAATAGTTCGATTTCGTAAAATATAATATACGTTGTATAAATCCAGTACAACATCATTTTGTATAATTCCAGCTGAATATGTAAACTCATTCCAATAATACCCTCATACGATATACCTGATATCAAAAGTACGATAACCTGGTACACTATTTCTTCAATTGTAATTGTCGACCACTACGACAATTATATCAATACATCTATCTGAATCCTCATAATCTTTTATCCATATCAGACCGATTCCACAATGTGCAATATGACTCGGATATAATAACATTAAACAACAATAGTATAAATTCAAGATATTACAATTAGAAGGCTCAATATAAAATTTAATAATTAACATATAGACAATACACAATAAGAAGTACAAACTAAATATTAAGCATATATGTGAAGTAATTTTGGTTGAGGCATCATAAAAGTCTCCTAATATACTCATTATATGATGTTGGAAGAAATTTGGTCGGCCACTTATCAATTTAGAGTTGTTTACAAACATATCGATACATGTATCTCATAAGGACAATTGTTTATTTATTCATATTTTAAGACATTTAGACATTTCTTTCCATATTAATACCATATTTGCATTTGTATCATTGCATAATATACATAAATTCATGATCTAAAACCATTCAAATGGATAAACATAAAATTTAATAGTTAACATATAGATTGTACACTATAAGAAGTAATAACTAAATACTAAGCATATTTATGAAGTGCTTTTGGTTGATAGATCATAAAAGTTTCCTAATATAGTCATTATATGATGTAGAAAGAAATTTGATCGGCCATTTATCAATTTGAAGTTGCTTACGAACATAACGATACATGTATCTCATAAGGACAATTGTTTATTTATTCATATTTAGTCCTTTAGACATTTCTTTCCCTATTAATACCATATTTTCATTTTTATCATTGCATATACACATAGATTCATGATTTAAAACCATTTGAATGGATAATTAGATGGCTCAACATAAAATTTAATAGTTAACATATAGACTATATACTGCAAGAAGTACAAACTAAACGTTATGCATATTTGTGGAGTTATTTTGGTTGGCATATCATATAAGTCTTCCAATATAATTATTATATGATGTTAGAAGAAATTTGCTCGGTCAATTAGCAATTTAGAGTTGTTTACGAACATAACAACTCATGTATCTCATAGCGATCGTCGTTTCATTATTCATATTATAAGTAATTTTAGACATTTCTTTTCCCACAAATATCATATTCACACTTGTATCATTGCATATACACATAAATTTATAATTTAAAACCATTTAATTTGGAAATTAGAAGGCCCAATATAAAATTTTGTAGTTAACATATAAACAGTACACTATAAGAAGTACAAACCAAACATAAGCATACTTGTGAAGTGATATTGGTTGAGAGATCATAAAAATCTCCTAATATACTCATTATATGATGTTGGAAGATTTTTTTCAATCATTTATCATTTTGGAGTTGTTTACGAACATAATGATACATGTATACCATAACGACAGTTGTTTATTTGTTCATATATTAAGATATTTTAGACATTTTTCCTCTATTAATATCACATTTCCACTTGTATCATTGCATATACACACAAATTCATGACATGCAAATAGAAAATTAGAAGGCTCAAAGTAAAATTTAATAGTTAACATATAGACTGTAAACTGCAAGAAGTGAAAACTAAATGTTATGCATATTTGTGGAGTAATTTTGGTTGACATATCATAGAAGCCTCCTAATATAATTATTATATGATGTTGTAAGAAATTTGGTTGGTCAAGTATCAGTTTTGAGTTGTTTAAGAACATAATTTATGTATCTTATAACGATGGTTGTTTTGCTATCATATTTTAAGTAATTTTAGACATTTCTTTCCACACAAGTATCACATTTGCACTTTATCATTTCATCATACATAAATTCATGATTTAAACTATTAAATGGGAAATTAGATTACTAAACGTAAAATTTAATTACTCAGTGATTTTGGTTGGATACCATACAAGTCTCATAATATACTTACTATATGATGTTGAAAAAACTTGGCCAGTCAATAATAGTTTGGAGTTATTTACGAACGTAATGATACATGTATCTCATAACGAGTATTGTTTCGTTATTCATATTTTAACTAATTTTAGACATTTTTCTCACTAAATGTTATATTTGCACTTGTAGCATTTCATATACACATAAATTCATGATTTAAAATTATTTAAATTGAGAATTAGAAGACTCAACTCAAAATTTAATGGTTAAGCATATTTACGGAGTGATTTTGGTTGAGAGACCATGAAAGCCTCTTGCTATACTTATTATATGTGGTTTTAAAAATATTGGCCCGCCAATTATCAATTTGGAGTTATTTATGAACATAACGATTACAGATCATCACGCACCGCATATAACGATCTGATAATCATTATCACCGCTATTCACCTCATCATACCTAAAATGTAAAAATTATCTAGAAATCCTAAAAATCTAAACAAATCTATTAAAATAAAAAATACTTATTGACTTATTTCTTTAAATCTTCTCATTATTTTTCTAGAAATCTTTTCATTATTTTTCTAGAAACACCATATAAGAATCATTTTTTAATCCTCAACTAGACAACTACTGTATAAACTTTCAACAACATAAATTAAAGTTTTTACAATATAAATGACAACAAAGAAATTTCTTTTAGCCAAAAGATGGACTAGTAAATAATTATCATGGAATAAAAATAATAGAAATAAGCTTAGAAAGAGGAGAGAAAGGGGAAGAAAATGGAGTCTTTCAAAATAAAAGATATTTTAGATATTTCTACTTTTATTTTGATAAGGCAAAATAGCTTTACTAGGGACTAAGATTTGTCATTTTTATCACTTATGGGCCTAAAGTTTTAAGTGTTTCAAACAGCGACTAAAGTTTAATTTGCTTCACTGTTAGTGACTCAGTTAATTTGGTCCCGTTAACTTTTAATGGATTGATGACATGTTAAGCAGCGTAATGACAAGATTTTATTGGTCATTAATAATAAAATAATAACAAATTTTTTAGATTTTTGTAATAATAATAAATAATAACAAAAATATAAAAGTCAAAAATAATATAAAAATTAAAAATCTGTATTTTTAAAAAATTGAAACTTTATTTTTTTTGAAAAAATCTGGAATATTAATATTAAAAATCTAATGCTTTTATTTAAAGTTATAAATAAAAATTAAGAATTAAAAATATTTGAATCCGATTTATAATTTAGCTTTAGTTTGTTTTCTTCAGATTTTTTTGTAAAATAATATTTATTGATGACAAATAATATCTCAATTTTTAAAAAAAAAAGTTTATAAATTAGATCCAAATTTTTTATTTTTTATTTTTTATTTTTAAATTTTAAATAAAAACTTCCGAATTTAAGTACTAATATTCCAGATTTTTTAAAAAATTTGAGAAAAAAATAAAGTTTCATTTTTAAAAAAAATCCAGATTTTTTTATTGTTTATCTTTTTATTATTATTTTATTATTGTTATTACAAAAATCTGAAATTTTTTATTATATTTTTAATTTTTATTTTTAACTTTAAATAAAAGCATTAGATTTTTAATTTAAAAAAATAAAATTTCAATTTTTCAAAAAAATACAGATTTTTTTATTTTTTATAATTTTTTATTACTATTTTATTATTACCGACCAATAAAATGCTGACACGTGGCACTTAACGGTCATGTCATCAATCCGTTAAAAGTTAATCTTAATTCAAACTAACTGAGCTCCTAACGGTGAAACGATTAAACTTTAGTTTCTTGTTTAAACACTTAAAACTTTAATTCCTTAAGTGATAAAAAAGAAAATTCAAGACTATTTTGCCTTTTGATAATATTCTTATACAAAATCATTTACACATTAAGATATTTGACCTTCCTCTTGAAAAAAATCCAGATCGCGGCTACAGATCCCGATTTACATTCGATTGAAACCCTAATTTCTGATATCGCCAATGGACGATTCGAAGGTATGGATGCATATTCTTCTTTACAATTGTGTAATTTGTTTGTTTCAGTTCTTCTTCTTTATATTTGTATTTTGTTTGTTCCGATTTTCCTGTATTTTGATTGTTCTCATTAGATTAATCTTCTATTAAAATTTATTCAACAAACTTTTGTTAGTTTTTGTAAATATTATTATTATTATTATTCAAATCATGCAAATCTTAATCTTCAGGTTCAATTCGGGCAGAAAAGAATGAAGCCTGAGCCAATAACCTCTTCCGATGAATTGGTATGGGAAAGTGGACTTAAAAATCTTTATTGATTAGTACTAGTATTTAAATTATATATTTTAAACGAATGGATTAATCTCCAGGATGTCAAAGATCCCTCTGAGTCAGGAAATCAATCTGGACCGAAAAGAGCAAACCTTGATTCAACACACTCTTCCGATAAAATGGTATTGGATAACGACTTTGTGATTCTGCAATTGTTTGGTTGTTGACAATGTGAAGCCTGTCTCTTTCCAATTTCATTTTTTTTTATTGTTGTTGTTGTTGTTGTTCTTGTTCTTCTTCTTGTGGGGGTGGTGAAGGTGGTGTTGGTGTCTTATTCTTGTGGTGGTGGTGGTGGTGGTTCTTGTTCTTGTTCTTGTGCTTGCGCATGCCCTTGCCCTTGGGCGTCGGCGGTGGTGGTGGTTGTGCTTGTTGTCTTCGTCCTCGATTTTTCATGCTCCATGAATTAACAGTATGCATGTGACTCATATTTTGTCGCTGATTTTTCATCCCAACTCAAAAATAGAGAACAATTAGCGTAAATTACTCACCATTCGCATCCTGAATTGCAATATTGCCTTCTGATCCAATTCAAAGATGCTAAATGAATCGGCAACAAGAAGAATATGAAGAACTGTCGCAATAAATTCCTCCTCGGTAAACAAAAGAAAATTGCAAAGGAACGAAATGAAATCTCTCAACGTTTTTTTTTTACCAAAACGAACCTCAAGTTTGAAATAAAAAAAATGCAGCTCACACATACGAAAATACAGTTGAGTGTACCTAACTAGAACACTGAGGTCCACACCATTGCCCTATTTTTGTGGCAATTGGCAACACACCAAGTTTCGACATGCTTTGAATAATTTTCGGACTAGTACAGGCCCAACTATTGTGGTTATAAACTGATTATTATATTTATCATATTATTAATTAATTTGAGTCGAGTCATGTTCCATGATGTACGTGTTGATTTCACAATATCAATTACGTATAGCAATTATCTCGACTCGTCACCGTCTCATGATATTTTTCACGTGACTGGAAAAAACCTATGATTTTGATTCTTCTTTACAATTGTATTTTGTTTGTTTCAATTCTTCTTTATGATCGTATTTTTTTTGTTCTGTTTTTCTTGTATTTTGTTGTTCCAATTATCCTCATATCTCATTAGATTGATCTTCTATTTAAAATTTATTCAACAGTCTTTTGGTCGTTTTTGTAAATATTATTGTTCCCATCATGCAAATCTTAATCTTCTGGTTCAATCCGGGCAAAAAGGAACAAAGCTGGAGCCATCAAACTCTGCCGATAAATTGGTATGTGGTAATGACTTTAAATTTCCTTATTGATTAGTACTCGTATTTGATTATATATTTTAAAGGAATTAATTAATTTTCAGGAGAAGGATCCGTCTGAGCCAGACAATCAATGTGAGCTGAAAAGAGCAAACCTTGAATCGGTATTGGATGACGAGTTTATGATTTTGAAATTGTTCCTTTGTTGACAATTTGAAGCTTCTCTGTCCAATTTCATTGCTTTGTGGTGATTTTTTGTTGTTGTTTCGTACTCTATAACGACTTTGTGATTTTGGAACAACAATATGAAGACGGTCTCTTTTCGATTTCATTACATTGTGGTGATTTTTATTTTGTTGTTTAAGCAAATGAATAAAATTTCAGGACGAGACAATGCTTTTCTGGCAGACATTAGAGAGTGGTGCGGAAATGGTTGTGGAATGGGAAATTTCTAGCGACGGTTCTTCGTTCTCGTCGTCAGACCCATTTTCTGTCATTGAACTTATTCATGATGTACGTGCCTACATCTTTTTTATTATTATTAATATTATTAAATGTAGAACGATTTCCCTTGAGCCCCCCCCGATTCCTTGTTCTCATCTTAGCTGGACATGAAGGTCTATGAGCAAATGCATTCGCACAAAAACTGCCTTTTACATATATGCAGGTGAATCCTGTCATTGAAATGGCCGAGGAGATAGCTGAAGATTTTCCGGAGCTCTTTTCGAAGGCCGAAGAGCTTCTGAAACTTCTCGTTAAATCTGATGATGAAAAACGCCTAAAGGAAATAGCTAATGAAATTCTGGAAGATGATTATGTTTTCTCATGTTTTGTTGAGGCAGCAAATATTTATAATACATTTTTCACCTTTGTCGGCTGCCCTCTCGCCCACTCGTGGGACAAACAACCTTGTGGAATGATCGATCGTATTAGGGATGATCCTTTGTTCAACATGTATGTGGCAAGTAAAGAGCCTGCACATATTATGAGGGGAGTCTTAAGCATTGTAATGGGCTACTGGATTGATAAAGCCTATTATACGAAGCTATCCAAAGCATCAAATAACTCCGTAATGAACATTAACCATCGTCTGAAGAATAGAGAATCTGCACTACGACAAAGAGAACAGCGACAAAGAGCTCGAATGCAGAAACAAGGACGAGACTTTGTGGACGTAGCATTGCCACCTCTTGTGCAATGGGTGAAAGATTGATGGAGCAATGCCGCTTGGAGGTAGAAGGCCCATGGGTCGTCAACTTCTTTTCCCTGAAAAGTAACGATGGAGTTTGGGGTATAAGCAACGTTTATATTTTCCTTTTGCAACTGAGATACTCAAATCTGTTCAATGAACGAACTTAACGTGGGTTTTGTAAAATATGTTGTATTCACATTTGTGTTAGTTACTAATGTAGTGCCCACTTTCACTGCATTAGTACGCTGTTCTTATTTGTGTCTATGCACATTAGTTCGGATGTAATTTTCAGTGTTTTTGTGGGCATCCATCATCATTTACTTGCTGATACATATATTATTATCATATCAATTACTTGCTTAGTCTTGTCTCGGAAAGATAGCCGGCTTCAATTACTTTTTGAAAAGAGGTTAATTGGTTTCTCTTATATAATTATTCTTGATAATTTTTGTCGTCTGAAGTATTTGATAATTAAGCTTTGACGGCTGAATTGAGAGAACTATCGGTCCAGTAATTTATGTGTCACGTACCAATCTGCTCGTCTCGTCATGAGCTTGATGATTAAAATTTAATTGTTAGACTAGTCTCTAAAATAATACTCCATATCTGGCAAGAGTCGACAGAGTTGCCAAAAATATTTGGTATATTTTAGGTATTGGTATAAATAAAGATGGTAAATATATGATGGAGATTAAGAAATAATAAGTATTGTTGATGAATGTGTGGTGAATATTAAAAAGTAAAAAAGTAATTGTTTGATTTGATTGTGAAAAGTGATATATGTAAACGCATTTAAAAAAGACAATTTTTGGGTGAAATGTAAACTTTGGTCGGGACACCTGAGATATTTAGTTTCATAAATTAACAATATCAAGGACATTTAATTTTCTATATTAGTAGATTAAGGATTAATCTTGATCATTTATTTTCTTCATCAACAATTGTGATTTGATTCTATATTTCCTTTATAAAGATATTTTCCAAACAGGTCCAATCCCTATATGTATTGGTAGTAATCCCTATACATATGGAGAAAGATTAAAAATTAGGGTCAAGTTACGTTTGTTTTCTATTTTCTGTCTTTTACATTAAAAATACGCCAAATTTTATTAAACTATTTTTTATTATAAATAATAAACCATATTCTATGCTTTTAGTGAAATGTAGTTTGGCTCATGGTAAATATATAGGAAATAATTAAATAAATGACATAAATAGTTCAATCAATCTATTTATTCATATTTTATATATTGCTATATTACAAAATGAATTTGGGTCCATGATATAACAACTCATCTTAATCACAATACCACACATTTGTGACCAATCTTTTTTTGGTACAATAATTAAAGAGTTGCGGCTTGAGCCTCTTTGGTGGTCATCAAAAGTCGAAATTTATGTTATTCATTTGTATTTATTTTTTATATATTTATTACAAATTCATTATACATTCTGAACTAAATTGCTAATTGCTATACCAGAAATATGAATGATCATGCTGAGACAAAAGATTGGTACAGTAAAACCTCTATAGAGGAACACTATACTTAGAAATAAAATCTATGTAGGAAAAAAAATTATGGTACCAACTCAAGACTAGTTATAAATGAGAATAAATTCTACATTCTCAAAATTCATACTTATTCCAAGTCATGCGTTAAAGAAACACACCTTCATTAGGAATAATATATATATATATATATCGTTAGAAAAGATTTAAGTTAATTTAAAATAATTGTCTAAGATTGTCTATGACAATGACTTAATCTTTCGTGTTGTAACCGCATTCATTAATGTGCGTATGTTTAGTAGCTCGTCCGTATAATTACCTTTTTGTTCAACACAAAATATTCGATATGAATGACCTGGGGAAGGCTCGATTCTACTTATGCTTAGAGCTGGAACATCAAAGTGATGGTATGCTCATTCATGAGTCTGCCTATGTCCATAAAATGTTAAGGAGATGGTTACCACATATCTTTATGGGAATCTAGATACCGAGATTTATATGTGTAACACCCAATCCGTTCAGAAATATCATAGTGCCGCAGACCCTCTTTAAACGAATCTACTAGGCTAGATACCAAAACAAGACATCACAACTCATGCCAGTATGGCTGAAATACTGAATTAGTAGACCGATTTGGTCTTTCATCGATAACATACAAATTAAACTTCATGTACATCTCTGTAAGAAACTCATACCCGCACAGGGTCAAAATACAACAACACTCCCATAAGACGGGATAACATTACAGCGGAACGGATAATACAATTCGACCAACAAATAACAATACTGGCCCTCATGTGATTAGTATCATTTGTCTTCCATCATCCTTCGTACCGATCCTCTGTTATGCTCCTCAAGAACCTGCACGTACCTGAATGCAACACAGACATCCACCCCCCGATTACTCGGGGGTCAGCAAAATTCCAATAGTTTGCTAGTGCAAGTATAAAGTGCAAAAACGAGACATACACAACATATTCCAAGAATGTAATAGTCTGAACCAAACAATGGTAAGATAACTAAGGGTCACATATAATCGATAGTGAATAAATGTAATCGTACAATTCATGATCAGTATTCCGGAACAACTAAATCTCATAACATCTCGTTTCAATTTCATACGTGATTCACCAAAATATGCGTGGAACCGCACCAAATGCAACGGAACCCTCTGAGGCCCCGTCGGACCCTCCCAGAGTGAATATATATAATCACAAACCAAAATATTCGTGGAACCGCACCAAAGGCAACGGAACCCTTTGAGGACTCGCCAGTCCGTACCAGAGTGAATATATATAATTAATCGGATTCAAGACTAGTATTCCGGAGTAACAAATATTCTGTCCAACTGGAAGAGCTAGTTCTCCCAACCTAACGAGTCCGAAGATCCTACAAAACGGGGCGGGTGCATTCTCATCACATCCCGTAACCATTTTCTAGCTTCATTATTCCCATCCGGGTTCTCATCCCGGTGCACGATCTGATTCATCTGTGCCAACTGATCAACCACCTGCCGAAGGATGGTGGCGGCACCAACGTCAACATTACCTCTTGCTGATTGCCCCTGATCACGCGACTGGTCATCTCGACCATCTGTACTGAGCTGATTAGCACTCGACGACGAGCGAGTCGCCCTTTCATGCTCCTGATTACGACCACTACCACGGCCACGTCCTCGGCTTCGACCTCTCGGCATACTTAATGGACAACCATTCAGAGTAACGCAGTAAAACAAACATCACATAATCAACATAGGACAATGTTGTTACCCAAAATATTATCCGGAGATGATATTGCTGGAATGGTCGAGTAACAAACAAAGTGCGAGAGGACGTCCGTAGGGAAATGAATAACACAAGATTTAATGGGGTTGTTAGTCCCGGGCTTGAATGCTCTCGCGAGATGTTATTAATATGAATACTAGTGAGTACAGATATTAATGTTAGAGTACAATTACAATGAGTGTAAAGACTCTAGTTATCTTAGCTATCGAGTGCTGAAGATTGCCGGAAGAACTAGAGTTGAAGCTCTGTGAGTTCTTGTTACAAAGATGGAGAGTTCTCTGTATTGTTTGCTTTCAGTGTTATGTGTTCACGTTGTGAATTGTCACTGTGTTAACGTTTTTTCACTCTGTCCTTTGGCCACTTCTGGAGGCCTTCTATTTATAGAAGAAGAGGTTGCTAGGTTCTCCCTGTCCAACCCGGGCGACCGCCGTTTCTTGTATTAAAATAAGGTGGGGGATCGTCCCATCACGTGGGACTGTTTCCTTAAAGTCCGCAGCTGCTGCTGGTTGCCTGAGGCGCGAACCAATGAGGAGGCGGCAGGTGTAGGGATCGGTCTCGATCGCCTCCAACTTCTCCTTCAGCCCCGCGGCTGTCTTGTCCGCATCCTTGAGCTCGGCTACCTTGGCGGACAGCTCTCCCTTTGACAACTCCAGCTCACCATTTAGCCGATACACCACCGCCTTCAGCCCGGTCACCTCCTCCTGCAAGGCCGCATGCAACTGACGAGCCTCCGTCATTTGGTCACGCATCCTATCGACCACCGTCCGGGACCGGTCGAGCTCCTGCCTCACCCGGTCAAAATCTTGTTTAGCTCGCTTGGCCGTCTCAGCAAACTCCTTCTCCATGGCCACGATCCTATTGGAAAACTCGGCATTCTGGTTCCGAGCAGCCTCAAGATCTGAATGGAGGCGAGCAGTAGAGGGCCGCCCCTCATAATCTTTAACAGCTTGAGCGGCATCGTCGCCGCTTGGAGGGTCAGGGCAAGTGTCGCCTTCATGGCATCTACAGACCGCCGGCGCGCAATCGCGTCCAGATCAGTCGTCCAAGCCTTCGGAAGAGAGGAGATGGCCCGGGAAACGTAGGAAGGGACGTCGATAGGCTCACGCGGGGACTTGTTCGCCAGGAAATCCAGCACCATCGGCGAGGTGTTCGGATCGGCAAGGCGGACCCTGCAACAAAAAAGAACGAAGAAGTTAGTACGCACCCTACACAAATAGCTTAACTCAGAAAGATCAAACCAGTCTTACCTTGCGACCAACTCGGGGTCACGGCCGAAATAGGGCTTGCCCCAAGGAGTCTCGGCTTCAGTGATCGCCACAGTCTTTAGGAAGGTCGATGAGGGTGTAGACCCCTCCACCATTGGAACGGCGGAAATAGGAGGCGCGGCAATCGGTGGCACCACAATGGACGCCTCCGCTGCAGCAGTCGGCAGGGGCTCCTCCCGCCTCCACCTCTTGCGGTTGCGCTGGAGCTGTTCCTCCTCCCGGCCCACCTTCTTCCCTTGCTTGAGACGACTCATGAGGCCGGGGTTCGACATTGCAATCTCTCTCGGCGGATCGGAGTAGCGGGGGAAGTGGATCTCTATCAAAGAAGACATTCAACCAAGTTAGACATCTCTTTCAATCAAAGACGATCATCAACCAGAAAGGGTATAGTAAACATTTATACCTGGAACCTTCAAGTGACGAGGGAAGCGAAACAACCGAGCGCCCAACCAATGAGCTTCGTTGTTGACCGTGCGAGCGTCGATGTAGTTGTCCGGTAGACCGCAGATTCGTTCCCAGACGATCAAGAAGTCAAATGGAAGGTCGCCGGACGCTGGAACAAGGGAGCCTGCAAAAATGAAACCAAATTAGATCAGTTCAAGGCATATCCGAATAAAGGGAGAGTAAAAATCCTTACTCGGTTTCCTCTCCCGAAAGCTGGTGGGGATATCCAACTCATCCTCTGGATTATCGCTCGCCGCTGATTTCCACGCTCCACCGACCCAACACCATTTCTTCAGGTCGCCCCGGACCTTGTTCGGCACCCCGAGGACCACTCTGCCCATGCAACCCTGAATGTGGTAGCCGCCAACTGAGCCCTTCTGCGCCGTCAGCTTGAAGAGGTAGTTCATTTCCAGCGTAGAAGGTAGACGGAACAGCCGGTGACCGCCAAAAAGAGTCAAGGTACTGACGATCTGCAACCAGGCGTTCGGTGTCAATTGGAGCGACGCCACATTTCAGGCGGTCAGCAGGTATGACACGGAGAACGGCAATGGGAATCGCAAATCGGCCTCCAGGATCAGTTCGTTAACGGCGACCATACCCTCGGAAGGTTGGTCGGCGCGTTCGTTCTCCGAAGACACATACAATGAGACATCAGAAGGGATATGGAACTTCGCCCTCCAGCGACTCAAGTCCTTCCTGGTCGCCGAACTCCGGATATGACTGAGGGTCCATGGGGAGCGGTCCGCGGCCCGGAATGACGTCCGCTTCACGGATTCATAGGGGTGGGCGATCGAGTATGCAACGAAATCAAACTGAGGACGTGGTCCAGCCAGCCTCTCCATAAGTCCGGCGAATTCCAGAAAGGGAGGGCCGAACACACTGTTCTGCTCCCAATAAAGCCTCACCGCCTCGTCTTCGTCTACCGGCGAGCCCTTCTGCCCCGCCACCGCCGACCTCGCCGCATCAGCCTCGTTAAAAAGCTCTTCAACCTCCGCGGGTGCGATTCCCGCACGAATGGCCTCGACGGCCGTCTCCATGTGAAGAGCCATGGAGGTCCCTTCCCGGGCAGGCGAAGCCGCGGCGGCGGAAGAACTACCCGCCTCATACACATTGGATCCTCCTCTAGACATGTTCGAAGAGAAAAAGGGGGAGAGAATTTTTGTTCTTACCTAGAAAGAAAGTCGATCGGCGCAAGAAGCTTCAAGGAATTTCGGCAGAGTCTTCGTCTAAAGGCAAGGGCACATAAAGATCTAAACTCCAGTAGCCCTAGCCCTTTTATAGGCGAGAGAAGGGACCTCTGTGCAAATAGGCAGAATCCCGGGGGCTGAAGTGCAACCGTCGGGGGAGACACATTAAATGCAGCCCTCGAAACCCGCGTACGCATCGTTTCGAGGGCACGCCAGGCGACAAGTCTGACAAAAACCGCCGGACTCCCCCAACGGGAGCGCGACGTGTGTCCCTGTGATGTTTCGAAAGCCCGCCTCCACTTCCCGCTATCTCCAGCGCCTAAGGAGATCATCCAAATTCAAAATCAGTTCGTCTAGGCGACGATCGTCCGCTTCATAAGTAGATGAGTCGCTCGCCTAAAATAGGCGATCGCCAACAGTACCACCTCACCCCACGTCTTCAACATCGGAGCGAGCTGGGGGGCAATTGTTGTGCGGCGATTTACACACCTCGATGGCAATCGGAATAATGGTCAGGAGCCAGCTAAAGAAGACAAATGCTGGGCAAGCACCTAGCGGTCGACGTCCAAGGCGATCATCTATTGGCATTTGGCGATCGCCTCTAATGTCCGACTGGAGACGATCATCCCATGCCACGTGTGAATCCGACACCCGTCAAAGTCTTCGAAGACCGAATCTTGGATGAAGACCCACGTGCAGATCTGCAAAAGGCGCCGCAGGAACAGGTCCTACTCCAGTCCATTATTGAACATACCCCTCAGGCGTATGAACAATCAGTCACAAACCGTCGAACATATCCAATCATACATGGACTATCAACGGCCAAAACAATATGGCTCAAGATGGACATCACAGTACGCCCAATCCGGAAATGTGTCCGTGCACATGTCCACCCCGTATACGGAATCCAGAATATATGTGTGACAATGTACCTAATTAGCCTCACGAACTACGTCTTGTGTGCATAGTCCAATATGGAAACATCCACGTATGACTTTATATTTGCCTGGCTAAAAATCCTACACAATAACCAATCGGCACGCAGATATGATTCCAGATATATCACGATACAACATGACAACGAATTCAATAAATCACATATCCAATTAAGGATCAAGAAACTCACCGAAGTGACAATAAGGATCAACGAGATCAACGATTCAAAGGTGATGGGCTTGGGAATGCAATCCCGCAATGAAAAACGGAAACATCATCAAGAACAATATCAAATTACGAATCACAGATTCATAAGTGTTTCATATACACGAATGTATAACCATCACAAGAATTCAATCATCATTATAACCAAGCAAGATAACTTGCCTCAATTCCGTAGGCGAAAGATAGTCCTTCTCCAAATGATCAAACGGACGGTATCCTCGACTAAAATACTCACTCGAACGAGCAACCTTGAATGAAACATAATTCATTCAATAATACATTCATATAATATTGATATCAATTCATAGGAAACGACGCCCGCAACCTACCCGAATAATTCATTCCACCCTAACGAATATTCTACCGATTATTGAAGGGTTCCAATACATATAGTTCGTCTTCCACAATCGGATTACTATACTAAAATATCCTTTAATACTCTTGTCATTGCTATGAACAAACATCTTCAATTCACCATTAAAATCGGTTTAACCAAGTGCTTATGTTCTACAACATCTACTACTATACAAGGGCAATCATAACGAATTCAATTTTCAATCTACTATGACATTAACATTCACAATTAACATCTCCTTCTTAAGAACATTATCTACTCTATCATGATGATCAAATACATTCTTACGTTAACAACACATTCGATTAATAAAAAGTTATTGTTGTAATCATCAATATCCTTATCATTTCTCAAAGACTTGTTAAGCCGAACAATAATGAGGTTATAACTTTTAAGATTTCTAAACAAGAGAACATTATCCCAATATAAACATTGTCAAGTTCTTCCCAAGGTGCGTAAATACCTAATATGGTGTTTTAACACTTTATGATATCAATTCCATTGATTAAATCTAACTATGATGAAGGTAACTGGTTATCAATGTTCTACTGAGATTATTTCGTCCAGCAAGATGAGCATGATATTTATAAACGTGGTTACTATCACTATAACATCAAGAACACCTCCATTCCAAACCCTTAATTATCATATTCATCAAGGAGTGTTAAAAAGCTTAATTACAAACATGTTTTACTTGATTAATTCAACACTAGGTGAAGTATTCTACATTACTAACATCATAACTACGAAAATATAGAGGAGAATCGCACAACATACCTCCAGAAATGAAGAACAACCCCCAAAGCTACAAGAACACACTCCAAGTTCAAGAACACCTTCTAAACTTCAAATCAATGAGCTCTACTCCAAGATTTAAGGCTCAAAAACAAGCTGGAAGAGGGTAATATCGGTCTAGGGAGGCAGGGGCGATATATGGAGAGAAAATCGGGTTGAAGTTGTGAAGAAATGAAAAATAGGCTGTGTCATTAAATAGACTGTACATCAGTAGTGTACGCTATTGAAAGATATTAGCGTACGCTAACCCTGTTACGTACGTTAACCCGAAAGTTTTTCGTATGTAACCATTCTACAGAGGCTATTGTCACAAATTCACATGCCATTTACGTACGCTAAATAAAAGGTATTACGTACGCTAATTATGGTTGACTTTGACCCTGCCAACAGTCCAACACTCACCATGTGCATGGCCATACACGGGTAGGAGTCAACTGATGCGATCTGATTCCCTCCTAGCGCACGCAACGGATAACAGGTTATGTACGCTAAGACACGGGATTTAACGTACGTTAATCTAACTGTGTAGCGTACGCTAACGCCACCAGAACAGGTCAAAAATGTCGCTCTCTAATTAACATTGAACCATCAAACATGAAGTGAAATAACAACGATAAGTAACTCAAATCTATAACATCTCAACATTATAGTCATTATACTAAATGCAACGATCCACGACATTCAAATTATCCGAGTAATACAATGATAGATAAAAATTACAGTTGGATATTACAATAAACTCAAGAGTATGCTCAAATAAACTCAAAAAAATGCTTAATATAATCTCAAGAATCCTAAATTCGAAACTACAAATTAAAGATAAATACCTTATGAATTGCTTCAATATACGCTTGATATGGAGAAAAATAAGTCTTCAAATAATAATTTTGAGTAAAAATTAATGAATTTTTCATATGTATATAATTAGGGTCTTAAGTTGGGTATTTAGAAAGGAGAGAAGAGAGCAGAGAAAGAAAGGAACGATTGACAAAAACAAGAGAAGAAGAGAGAAAGAAGAGAGAGTACATATTAAAATGAGTTGCGCTACACACCCTGGAATTGGTCCCAAAATATGTTCCCGAATGACACGTGTCGTGTTTTTATTCGTGGGACTCATATTTATGCACGAGGGGTCCAATCAGAATCGAATTTGGGGGAAATTAGAGACTCACAAAGTGGGTAGTATAGCATTTTTCTATTAAAATTAAAGGATTTAATTCTTTACCGTCAAATAATTGACGCTAAAGCTCTTCTGACTGTTAGTAATGACGTCACATGACGCCAATATGGAAAAGAGTGAAAAATAATATTTTTTATCCGCAAAGAAGTCGTAGTCATAATTTAGAAAGTTGGAACAAAACCTGCACATTGAAAAAACCGTGGGCAGTCTGCGCAAAAGTTGATGTTCTATGGGTTAAATGGATTCACTCGGTATACATTAAAGACCAACTAGTTTTGGAGATGACAGTTCCAAATGATGCATCTTACTACTAAAAAAACAGCCATAATGGCTTCACACTATTAGCTTCACCGAAAGAAGTGAAGCTAAAGAAAAAAGGGCGACAAAAATATTTACATAAATGCGTCAGATATGTGACGCCTTATATTTCAAATCAGATCGATCAACATAGGGTTAATAAAGGCTTCACATATGTGAAGCCATTGTAAACATTTCTTTTTTAAGTTTATTTCGGCATTTGCATCACTAATGCGATGCCAAAAGTCATAACAGTCCGTTTCTTTAGCGTCACATCCGTGACATCCTTGTTTATGAAAAAAAGTAAAGGTGTCACACATGTGACGCCCTGTTTGTTAAAAAAAATAGTAAAGGTGTCACATATGTGACACTAGTGATGTTAAATGCAAAAAAAAAAGTAAAGGTGTCATATATGTGAAGCCAATGTAAATCAATATATATTATTTGTTTTATGTATTGGTGTCACATATATGACACCAATAAATATATAGTGTATATATAGTGGTATTTTGTCACTGAGCTATGTTGTTCATTCATTAAATTTGATACATGATTTATATATGTACATAATCAGGGTTATAATTTAATAAACTAATTATAATTAAATAAGTTTTGTAATTTTTATTTAAAAGATAGTTAGACATTATATTAATCATATAGTATTTATAATTTATCATATCTAAGTAGACATTATTATTAAAAAATATAATATCAAAACATATATCTAAATAAATAATACATATTATAATTAATTAAGGTATTGGCGTCACGTATGTGATGTCAATGTTAATTATTATATATTATTTAGTTTATACATTGGCTTCACATATGTGACACCAATGTTGTCAACATCATTAGCTTCACATATGTGAAGCCAAAATGTACATCTATCAATGCTTTTTAAAAAAATATAAATTATTATATATAGTTGTTTTATGTATTGGTGTTACATATGTGACACCAATGCTTTTTAAAAAAATAAATTGCAAAACATAGCTTAGTGGCAAGCACATGACTCGAACCCGCGCCGATGCAATGTATATAGTTGCATTTTGCCACTGAGCTATGTTGTTCATTCATTAAATTTGATACATGCTTTATATATACATAATCATGGTTATAATTTAAAATTTATAATTTAGTAAACTTATTATAATTAAATAAGTTTTATAATTTTATTATTTATAATTGATCACAGCTAAGTAAACATTTATAATTTAGCTAAATATGGTATTTATATTGAGTAGAATGATTATTTTGAGAATAACTGATTTTATATTAACATAGTAAATTAATTAAAATTTTTGTACTAACATGTATACTAATTGGTTTATTAGTAACATAGTAAATTAACATAGTATAAGTAAATAACTTATTAATAGTATACTAAATTGATATATATTTATATATATATATATATAAATATATATATATATATAAATATATATATATATATATTTATTGGCGTGACATATGTGACGCCAATAAACTACTAAAAAAAAGTAACAAGCGTCACATAAGTGACACTGTTATGAAATTAAATATATTTATATATACTAAATCCATTTACTTATGTAATATATTTATTGAGTCAAAACATAGCTCAGTAGTTAAAGGCCATGCATCTATCCCAACAGGCAGGGGTTCGATTCCCACGCCGCCCACTGAGCTATGTTTTTTTAATTGCAGTTGCCCATGTGTTCTTTTCAGCGTCACATATGTGACGTTAAATGTCCCTTTTTTTGTACGAAACACTCAATGTATAAACATCATCTTGTATTGTACGAGACACTTAATGTACAAATACGTACACAACATAATGCATATATTAACGAAAAGAAAAGATAAGTGCCTCTCGAATGGGTACATCCATCGATAGAAGACTAGTCTCCCGACAAGGGCCTTGTATGGTAGATGAACGAGCATATGTTCCATTGAATCGAAGAATACCGGATGGAATATTTGTTCCAACTTGCACATAGTCATTATGACTGTCTTGTCTAAATTTCTCATGTCGGACGCTTTAATCTCACTCTTGCAAAATGCTCTGAAACAATTGCTCACCTCTGTTAATGCTTCCCAAATCGGCTTCGGTAAAAAATCTTTCAAGGCAATAGGTAGCAATCGTTGCATAAAAACATAGCAGTCGTGGCTCTTCATACCATTTATTCTATTAGTATCGAGATTCACACAGTTTGATATATTCGAAACATGCCGGTCTGGAAATTTTAGCTCTTTAAGGCACTCGCATATTGCATGTTTCTGTTCTGAGGTGAGCGTATATATTGCTTTCGGCTTTCTATTTGTCTCCTCGGGTACAAACAACCCATATCTTATTGTGTACAATGGCAAGTCGCGTCTCGCCTTCAGTTTGTCCTTAGTTTTTTGAGGAACGTCCATGACTGTGTTAAGTATACTATCAAAAAAATTCTTTTCACAGTGCATGACATCTAAATTATGACGAATGAGTAGGGAGACCAGTAAGGGAGATCCCAAAATATGCTCCTCTTTGTCCAATTATGCTTTTATCCGAACCCTTCAATACCTTCATAATTCACACAGAATGTCACATCTGTAACACCCCCAGAACCAAACCGGGAATATTACATGCCGCAGACCTCCTCCATGAAGATCTACCAGACTATACACTGAATCAACATAATACATTACATGCCGACGTGGCAAAATCACGAATCATTAGACCGATATGGCCTTTCATCACCGACTTACAAATCAAAATTACATAACCCTGTCCAGACTCGTACCCACGCAAGGGTAAAATACTTCAAAACAATAGATAATACGACAGCGGAAAAGACAATACAATGGATACCGACTAACTGAAACCAAAACTGGCCTTCGTGTGATTAGTATCATTCTTCTTTCATCATCCCTCGTACCGATCCTGTGATTTGCTTGCGAAAAACTACATGTACCTGGACACAATACAAATATCCACCCCCCGATTATTCGGGGGTTAGCAAAACTCCACTATTTTTCTAGTGCAAGTATAAAGTGCAAATACGAGCCATACACAACATATTCTGAGAATACGATAATTTGAATAATCTGCAACTCAGCCAAGACAAAAGACTTCCCAGGATGTCTCATTTAAATAATAGTTCAAACCGTAGAAGTATAAATAAAACGAGTGGTCATTCTGATAATTCAAGATCTCGGGAGTTTTGAAAAACATTAGTAATTGAATAATTCTCAACTTATTGAAAACCACTTAGGGTCACAGCCCAGAGTTTATTTTCCAAAATACAAATCCGATAACAAAACACAGGGTCCACGACCCAACCAGCTCATTTGAAATCATTACCACAGACAATTACACACCACACATTACACTTATGCCATTCTAGCAAAATACCAAGACTTAATATAATGTCTCACGACTCCAAGCATAAGGCATTGTGATACTCCGGACATATCACAATTAATCAGCAGTAAAAACACTGGCGATTCTCGCGACCCGGTCCGGCCGTCAAGCCATCAAGTCCCCGTGTGCCCCGTCGAGCAACCCCAGGTGAGGATACCCCACTCGAAAGTAACTCTCGCGCAAGACCACACGGCCGAGTCTTAGCTGTTTTTAGCGCCGTTTTGCACAGGTCATGCCAGACAGTCTCTGGTTACACGACGACGCTACCATAACTGAGAAAAACGATAAAACCATAACACGACATGCCGACCCAATGGTCCGAGAAAACACAAAGCAATGAAAAAATATCCAATAAACCAGAAAGGTCCGAGATAAACAACCACGAATCGAACAATATCAATTAAACCAGGAAAATAAAAGGTACGAGTATTACAACATCAGGTATACAATCATCAATATTTTTCATTTCTATTGGCCCTCGACGTTCCTTCAGGAATGTGCTTTCTTCATGACCTTTGTAAAAATCACGTTTGTTTTTTTCTGTAAGGGTGCCTAAGTGGGAGAAAACATCTATGACAATCAAACCATGATGGTTTCCCTCCGTTCTTTAAATGAAAGCAGAAGTACTTTCCATGCAATAAGAACATGCTAACTTTCCATGTGTGATTCATCCCGATAACATACCATAGGCTGGAAAGTCATTAATCGTGCACATCAGAGCCGCACGCATCGAGAAATTTTCCTGCCTTACACAGCCCCAAGTTGTAGCCCCATCTATCCACAAACTTTATAGCTCGTCGATCAAGGGCCGGAGCATAACATCTATCACTACGCCACAAATGGCCTTCAGCAACATTTATTTCGATGTTACAAGCAAAAGTGTTAGCATAGATGCTTTAAAATTGATCTACGCTAACACATTTTTTTTATCGTTACAGTTGATAGTAACCGGTGTTGCCATAGTGTCTATGGTAACACCAAATTCGGTGTTAACGTTGATCTATAAAAAAAGAGCATTACCAGGGAAGAAAAAAATAGGCGGGCTTACACTTAATATTTGGGTGGATCAAAATCAGTCTTCAATTTTTGCCCAAAAAAATGAGCGGCTATTTTATCCAAATAATTCACTCTGAAACCATAGCCCACTCAAAACTCACACCTCTCACTCAAAACTCATTCCTCTATCGCTCAAAACTCTCTCGACGGCTTGTACGCTCAATAATTAGGGTTATTCATTTTCATCTTTGTATCTTCTTGAGTTATCCACAGTTGTCATTCAATAATCAGGGTTGTTCAATAAGCAAATTCCCTCTGCAATTAGGGTTGTAGCAGTTGTGTTTGAATTGGGGATTCTACACAACGGTTTCGATTGGGGCTTCTCCTCATGATTATTGGAGCTTGTTTAAAGATATCAATTAGGTATAAACCCTATTTTTAATTTTGGAGCTTGTTTTTTTAGGTTTAATTTTGTGTAAACTCTATTTTTAATTTTGCGTTTCTTGTACTTATTATGTTCATCCTCGACCCTTTAGGGCCAGATATAATAAGACTTAAGAAAATAAACTCCTGACGCATGCATAAAGTTGGTGGTAAATTATACGGAGTTACGAAGACTGGCCAACAAGAGTACTAGTGTTGGCCACTAAGTATACTGGATACAGTTTGGGAAATAGTTTAAACAACAAACTGTATGGATTTTAAATCTGAGTGCGTAGCGGAAGTCTTGGATATAGTAGGTTGCTGTGGATACAACAACTAAATGTATAGAGTATACTTAATTAATCACAGTAATTAAAACAGTAAAAGCATAATGTAAATAACACAGTAATTAAAGTGGTTCGAGGTAAACCCCTCTACGTCCACTGGTCCTCCACACAGGAGTAAAAAGTTTATTATAATTACTACGTACACAACTACGTAATTATAACAACACACACAATCAATATATCGTTCACACAGATTGATATAAAGATCTTAGCTTAAACCGTTCACACAGATTGGTTTTGAGCTAATGCTTTGACTTGCTTCTTCACACACGATTAAGCTTCGTCTTCTTCAATGCAAATCCTTCACACACGATCCGAGAAGAACAGATTGTTCACCACATGTTGTTTGTTCAAAGTATAGAACAGATGGTGAACAACAACTTTGACTTTAAGAGCTTTCAGCTGATGAAGTGTTGTTCAGAATGATGAGCACTGTATATCTCTTTTGATCTGAGTTGCAGTAAGCTTAGGAGATATGTTTTGCTCTGATAATGATTTCGATAGCTTGGGTTTTTGGTAACTGATCTTCAATGCCTTCATAAGATATATATATATATATAGTCTTTGAAATATATATCCATTGAGATGTATCCGTTTGAGTGAGATTTCGTTCCAACGGGATTATGACATGATCCGGATTTAGCGGGATTTTGAAGATCTGTTGACTGACAGTATTTAAATACTTTATCCTTGAGTATTTAAATACTTCTTTATTCAACGGGACTTGACTTCTGGAGATTCCTTCTTTGTCCTGTTGTGAGCTGTATGGAAGATAACTGTATTTGAGTTTCGAGACAGTTTCCATACTTGGTCTTTTATAAGACTTCTTGCTGTACTGAAGGGCTTCACAATATGCTGATTCGAGGCAGGTCTTCGATACAGGATAATACCTCAATGCTTCGATACAGTTTCCTTTACTGTATGCGGATTGGCATATATGTCAAAACCTCTTTATCAAATACCATTCGATACAGGTATTAGATATCCTGGCTGTTTCGATACAGGGTTCTTGTTTTCCCAACAATTTCCCCCTTTTTGACAATTTGCCAAGACTTACTTTCTTAACTTTTCAAGTCTTCTTGATGATGCCAAAACCTTCTTCATGAAGCGATCTTCTTTTGATGTCTTCTGGCAGATTTCTTGGTCTTTCGTCAAAAGGTCTGTCTTAGTCTAAATGATGAACTGCTCGTAGGCAAGTTCGATACAGTTAAGGATTATTACAACTTAAACTTATGATTGGCGCGCAGGCACAATCTTACAATCTATTCTAAGCTTACAACTGAAATCATGAACTGTTCGTAGACTAGTTCATACAGCTTTATTTTCAATCAAGTTATCTAACTTAAGTTTGTTTATCAAATAATTTAAGTAATCATACATCAACACAGTAGATTACGAGTTGTAATCTTTCAAACAAACACACACTTATTGATATTCAAAATAAATTGAGTACATGGTTTGCTGTTTCGAAGGAAAGATTACAAAGACAAAAAAAAATATACAAGATAATATACAAGGGTTTCAGCTCCTATAGTGATCTGCATGTCTCCACAGCTTTTTCCCTGGATCATTCTCGGTACCACGCCACCAGTTCTGTAAGTAATCGTTGCCTCGATCCTGGTATATAGATCTTCCTTCATAGGATCGATCAAAGGCAAGAATCCAGTCTTCTGGATGGGTGATCCAGTCTCCTCTTTTGTGTTTGCTCTTCATATCAAGCTGGAGAGGGAGTTTTCCGTCTTCTAGCATCTTCGTGAATTTCTCTGCGGCCTCCGCTAAAGTCTTATAGCTCTTGAAGATGGCGGATTCCCTGACAAGTTTTGCGAAGTACCTCATCAGTTCGTTTTTCCTCCATTGTTTCACTTCATCGGCAGTAGGGTTGCGGTTGGTCGTGGACGAATTTGAAGGTCTACGGATAAGAGTTTGCCATGGGACATTTGGATCATGAAATTCGTGCCTGAGCCCGAAATCCTAAAACTTTGGGATTGAGGGGCTAGCTTGTTTAGCTCGGAAGTGATCTTTGTCTTGAGCGGCCTCGAATTCCCTTTCTTCGTATCCTCGATTCTCCTAGCGCTTCTCTTGCCTCTTCCCCCTTTTTGGCTTCATCAAGACTTTTTAGGATTTCTAGTGCAGCATCCTGTTTTGTCTCGATGTTAGACATTCTTTCCACAAGGGAGGAAAGCGTTTGCGACATATCCTTAATGCATTTGTCGTGGGCGCGCAGTTGAGAGCTGTTTTCAATCATGGCACATGCGGTCTTGGCTTCAGCTATCCTCGTTTTGGTTGCTTCTTCCTTCAGGAGTTGCTCCTGCTTGTCTTCCATGATTTTCAAAGCTTGCTTGAAAACTTCTGGCAGAAGAACGAATGCATCGACAACACGAGATACTTCATGTTGTAGAGTGGTCATTTCCTCCACAGCAGAAGTATGCATCCAATTTAATGCTTTATCAACGGAGGACAGAGCATTCACTGCATCCTGGATGAATACAGTTTGAAGACCAAGTGCGCGCAGGCGCTCTTTCCTAGCGGCAGAAATGGGAGAATCTGGTTGAGCAAAGTCTTCAGAGTTGTTCAACCTTCTTACGTTCACGGTTGGGCATGAAGTAAGTTGGACATCCTTAGGTTCGATACCGTCCTCGGATTCCACGGTTGAAGGGGCGGGAGCAGCTGGTTCTTGTTCGGCGACAGGGGGTTGAATGGCTTCCTGTTGCGAATTTTCTTCAGTGGTCATGGCTACAGGAGGGACTGAATCCTCCTGTTGTTTGTCAGGTACAATCTCTTCGGTGGCAACAGGCTCAGGTGCCTGTTCCAAAATTTCTTCAACTTCCTCGACTGGAGGGACTGATTCCTCTTCGTCGGGAATTTTCTCATGCTGTGGCGAGGGGGGATTGTTTTGGGTTGATGGCCCTTCGTCGTCTTTGGGTGGAGATGCGTCTCTAGCTTCAGCCTCTTCACGACTCATCCTCAGACCAGCTTGAAAAGCATCGTCATCGTCGTCTGAGTCATGGTCATCGTCTTTTGGATTTGCGGGAGATTCTTCTGACTTGTCCTTTCCTTTCCACCTAGCGTCAGATTTCTGCATCAGATGGCTTTCAATCAGCTTCTTGCAGAAAGCATTGTCCCATCGGATTAGGGCTTCAATCTCCATTGAGTCCGTCACTTCTGAGACAAATTTTTCTTCTTGGCTCCAATCGCTCTAGTTGTACAATGTTTCGTACGGAGCTAGCCTGTAGCCTTTCCATGTGAGAAATCTTTCGTAAGCCTGTTCAATTTGGACAGAAAGAAGGGTCTTATGAATGATGGAGTCGGGGGAGGGACTACGTACAACGTCTGGAGACGCTGTCGCGGGAGATTCCTGTACAGGTATGAGATCCTGTATGGAAGTCGGACTCCTTACAGGGGATGGTACCCTGAAGGAAGATGGATCCTGTACGGGTGTGGGATCCCGCAAAGGAGAAGTAGCTGTTGGCTCCAAATGGGCAGCCGACTCGCTAAAGTCTTGTTCGTTGGCAGATGTCTCATTATCCGTCCTAGCCGCCAAAGGCTCAGGATCTACTGTCGATACAGTAGGAGACACCTCTTCCACAGGGGTTGGGCCCTGGGGTTCTTCGTCAGTGGGTTGAGCCACGGGGGAGACTTCCTCAGAGGGCTTGGCAGATTTGACTTTCGAGAGCCTCCTAAGTCTCTTCTTCGGCTTCTCACCAGCAGTGGGTTTCTTGCTGTGAGATCTTTTTCTCTTCTTTGAAGATTCCACTTCCTGGAACTTCAAGGATTCATCTCGTGGATCTGCGGAAATGGGCATACTTCCAGTTTTTGGCTGGTTGCAGACCATCGAGGTTTGATTATACGCAGTAGGCTTGACGCCTCCTAGGTATATTCTGGGGTTATTCTTCTTAGCATCGGCGGATTGCGACAGTCCGTATTTTGTCAGGATATGGTTTAGCATCAAACCAAACGACCTCTTCTGGGTGGACGGTTTGCACACCTCCTCTTGCAGGCGTTTCAGGATTATTTGGCACCAATTGACCTTTTCACAGGTCAAAATAGCCACCATCATCCTAAACCTCAGGTTGGTACACATTTCGAACGCACCGGTTTGATTCTCAATTATCCTGCAGCAAAAATCATGAAGATATACATATGGAAGACAAAAATTTTTCTTGTGACATGTAGTCTGAACCATGTCAACAACTTTGGACCCTGTGAATAGTCCATAAAATTTAGTGATCAGCTCTTGAGACCCGAACGTCTCAAGTTGTTCCATAGTTAGGCCATCAGCAGGTAGCCTGTAGATGTTCTGGAGCAGATCGTTATTAATACAGATCTCAACATCCTGGATTGTAGCGGTGATGTCGACAACATGACCTCCTTGGGCTAATGACAGAAAGCGTACGGCGGCGTTGAGGTAGAATTCCTCAACCAGATGTGCATCATACTTATCAGCAGTCTGACTTCCAAAGCGATAAAGGCCTTGTTGACGAAGTCGAGTTATGATGTACTCCATGGGTTCTGCGTCGTTGGTTTTAGACAGAATGCGCTCAATGATAACAGATCTCGAAAATATCCGGCCATCAATGATGTTAGCAGACTTCTTCAGAGCAGGAGAAGAGGTTTGTCCAGCCATTTGGTGATTACTTAAGAAAAAGTGCAAGAAAATAATCGAAATATGCAGTAAAATGCAGAAAAGTATGTAGACTGTTTTTGCTTGAGAACTCTTGAATTTGCAGAAAGCGTAAAGAGTCTCTAATGGCAGATTCAGTCCTTTTATAGTGGTCGGCGAAATAGGGTTTTGCAGAGTACGAAAGATCAGATTTTAAGGGATGGGAACCGGTTTTTGAAATCGACGGTTAAGATGGACTGAGTGTAACTGGTACGCTAATCCATTAAAATGTTTAAAAAGAGCGGGTCCCATTTCTGACATTGTGTCACCCTAAATGCTTAAAACGGCGGTTTTGAAACAATAAACAATTTAAAACATCGCGGCTTTTGAGATTCAGTTGTCCAGATGTCGTGTAAGGCATTTAATGTACATGACGTTTGACATAAAAACAGGGTACGTGGACAAAAATCATTTTAAAAAGAAATAATATGATATTATATATATACTGAATCGAAATCCTATAGTATGTCTTGCTTTAGCCGATCTGACGTTCCCCCTTAAAAAGGTACATATAGGTTTTAAATTCCATCTGACAACTTAAGGATTAATCTTTGTATTCATGGGTCCTACAAGATTCCCCCTTAATTATTGCATACGTCACCGTAGGATTCATATGTCTTCGCCGCTTCTGATCTTGTATTGACGATTCTGAGTGTACAAATAATTAACATTGGATACTGTATTCTTGGGTCTTACAGCGTTCCCCCTCAATTTGTTGAGTAAAAACAGTAATTTACTTACAGGGAGTCTGGCTGTAGCATTCCCAATTCTTGTCTGAGCATGTTGAATCTTACTGTGTCGAGCGGCTTGGTGAAGATGTCGGCCAGCTGAACGTCTGTATGAACTTTTTCAAGGCGAACATCTTTGTTCTCGACGTGATTCCTTATGAAGTGATGCTTCATGTTGATATGCTTAGTGCGCGAGTGTAGGACAGGATTGTGCGTGATTGCAATTGCACTCGTGCTGTCACACATGATTGGAGTCTCTCTAGCATCGATTCCATAGTCTGACAACTGTTGCTGCATCCAAAGGATCTGCATACAAAGAACTACCAAGACAGATAGTACTGATTCGGCCGTGGAAAGAGAATTAGCCAATTGCTTCTTCTTGAACCAAGAAACGAGTCTAGGTCCAAGAAAGTGACAAGTTCCACTTGTACTCTTCCTATCTAGCTTGCAGCCTCCGAGATCCGAGTCGCTGTATCCAACTAAATCGAATCCGCCTTCCTTAGGATACCAAAGTCCTGCATCGACTGTTCCTTTAACGTACTTCAGGATTCGTTTAGCTGTATTGAAGTGTGATTCCTTAGGTGCAACTTGATATCTTGCACACACTCCAACAACAAACTGGATATCGGGCCTGCTAGCCGTTAGGTACAGGAGCGAACCAATGAGCTTCCTGTAGAGTGATTGGTCAAACGGCTTTCCGGCTTCATCAGCACTAATTTGCACGGAAGTGCTCATGGGTGTTGGCGAGGATTTTGAAGTGTTCATTCCAAACTTGTTGAGAAGCTCCTTGCTGTATTTTTCTTGGTTGATGAAAATACATGTAGGCATCTGCTTTACCTGCAAACCTAGAAAATAACTAAGTTCCCCCATCATACTCATTTCAAATTTACTTTGCATGAGATGAGAGAACCTTTGACATAGAGCAAGGTTAGTTGAACCAAAAATAATATCATCCACATAGATTTGCACCATAAGAAGGTCATCACCTTCCTGTATCTTGAACAAGGTCTTGTACACAGCACCTTTCTCAAATCCGTTGTCGGTTAGATACTGGGACAGGGTTTCGTACCAGGCTCTAGGGGCTTGTTTAAGTCCATACAGCGCTTTCCTTAGCCTGTAAACTAGATCGATACCGTCTGTGTTGGCAAACCCTGGTGGTTGTTCAACATAAACTTCTTCTGCAAGGTCTCCATTCAGGAAAGCACTTTTGACGTTCATTTGGTATACGATAAAACTCTTATGGGCGGCAAAGGCAAGAAATATCCTGATGGCTTCTAGTCTCGCTACAGGGGCGAAGGTTTCAACATAGTCTATGCCTTCTTCCTGACTATAGCCTTGTGCTACTAGTCTGGATTTGTTCCTTATGATAAGTCCATTTCGATCCTTTTTGTTTCGAAATATCCATTTGGTTCCTATAACCGATTGATGTGTTGGTCTGGGTACAAGATACCATACATTGTTTCTTTCGAAACCGTTAAGCTCTTCTTCCATAGATGTTATCCAATGAGAATTATTAAGAGCGTCTATGGTCGAAACAGGTTCGGACTGGGCTAAGAATACAGCAATAGTGCACATATTGAGTCTTCTAAGTTCGGATTGAGATTTCCATTCAGGAAACTGTGATATCTCAGCATTAGATTCTTCTTGTGCACAAAGTACATTTCCTTGTGTACTCTGTATTCTCCTACGAGTAGAAACACCAGCATTTATGTTTCTAATGATCATCTCTTGCGGGTGATCTCTCAACCATCTTCGGTCGGGTTCTAATTCAGGATCCCGTACTGTATCGAAAGATTCTGTGGATACAGCTTCAACTTGTACAGTGTCGGCTTCATCCACATCGATTCTTACAGTTGCGGGGTTGATTTCTAAATCAACTACAGGTTCTATGGGAGTTGGAGGATCCAAGATAGATAGATGGTGAATGTTCTGAGTGATATCATCTACTCCTGTAGGGTCAAGGTGTGGTTCGTCAAACACTACATGAACTGATTCCTCGATCGTCAGCTTCCTTTTATTAAAGATTCTGAAAGCTTTGCTGACGGAGGAGTATCCTACG